>CM061349.1:223469335-224669335 GCA_030867105.1 Liasis olivaceus
CAGCACTGAGGCACTGATCACAGCAGCACAAGAACAGGCACTAAGCACCAGATCCATAGAAGCAGGGGTCTACCACACTAGACAGGACCCAAGGTGCAGATTGTGCAAAGAGGCCTCAGAGACAGTCCAACACATAGTGGCAGGGTGTAAGATGCAGGCAGGAGCAGCGTACACTGAACGGCACAACCAAGTAGCTGGCATTGTGTACAGGAACATCTGCACAGTGTATGGGCTAGACCCCCCAAAGTCCAGATGGGAGATTCCACAGAAGGTCGTGGAGAATAACAGGGCTAAGATCCTGTGGGACTTCCAGATCCAGACGGACAGGCAGGTACTGGCTAATCAACCAGACATCGTGGTAGTAGACAAAGACCAGAAGACAGCGGTAGTGATAGATGTAGCAGTGCCAAGTGACAGCAACATTAGGAAGAAGGAGCATGAGAATCTGGAGAAGTACCAGGGCCTGAAGGATGAAATCGAGAGGATGTGGAAAGTAAAGGCCAAAGTGGTCCCAGTGGTGGTAGGAGCACTCGGGGCCATGACTCCTAAGCTGGGAGAGTGGCTCCAACAGATCCCAGGAACAACATCAGAGCTCTCTGTGCAGAAGAGTGCAGTGCTAGGAACAGCTAAGATACTGCGCAGAACCCTCAAACTCCCAGGCCTCTGGTAGAGGACCCGAGATCGAGGAAGACACATACCACCCATAGGGGTGAGAGGGAATTATATATATATATATATATATATATATATATATATATATATATATATGATTATATACCCCCCAACACAGAAATACCCCCACACATGCACACACACTCAGACAGGCAAACATTCTTCTTTCTCTTGTATACGCATATTTGCACTCTCTAGTTTCTACCTTCTTCCCTGGCTGAATTGCTGGTTGCACTTACATGGGAGTGAAATCCCACGAGAGTGAGGTTCTGAACCAAGAGCCGGGCAAGGACTTGGTGTGTTGTCGTGGGGGCTTGCAGGGACAAGGATTAGAGACAGCGGAGCCTGGTTTGGAGGGCATTCCCTCTCTACCCTTAAAATGAAATCACTTGTATTCCAGCAATGCCAAGTCAATTTGCTTGAACGAGCCTACAGCAGACTGTGTTTTAAACTGGCCATTATCCAAACAAAATATGCCTCCCAAGAACAGTCAGAATGAAATAATGTTTCGCTAACCCCATAAGGAGACATGTGGATAAAAGAAGAAAGACATTTTGGAATTTATATTGTTCCGAATAGGAAATGAACCTGAACAGTTTAGTAGAATTCAGCAGATAATGGCCCTTTAAGTGCCTTCTGTACAAGGTCCTAGAGCAGCTCTTTTTTAAAAAATGTAATTTTGTTAAAAGCTATATTTCCAGCAGGAAAAAAAAATACTATTACTGCATTGTTATGGTCATCAGCTTTAGGATAAGCCTTGCTGGGTTCCAGCAAACTGCCTGGGATCAAGCTGATGAACTCCCAGGAAAAGTGCACTTTTTCTTATAACTACCATTTGACTCTCCCCTGCTCTAAGGCACAGGGAGGCAGTGATGGTGGCGGACAGAAGAGATCTGCATGACTTCAAAGAGGCAGAAAAGGATCTGGCAATGGCTGGGTTTGCACCCTTCATTGCCAGGTAAATAGAAGAAGATGCAAAGAGGCTGTTAGGCCCCATTTTGTAAAGATTTCATAGAACAGCCCCGAGGCAATACTGGAAAAATGTAAGCCTAATAAAACTAAGCAGAAGAACATTAATTATTGTCTGTCATGTGGTGCTTCATGGGCATAACTGAGTGCTTGCCTGTGTCTGCTCTGCAGTAAGGGGTGGGGCAGGCCGTGCCATTTCTTGAGGCTTTATTCTTTGCGCTTCTCCTTCCCTGTTGATGCCTTTTGGGTCCAAGAGAGCAATAAGAAAAAGAATAACCTCCACACGCCTCATTCTCATTTTCCCGCCGTACTGTCAATTGGACCCAGAGGGAGAGACAAACAAATGGCCAGTGGCAGCAGTGCTGATGAGAAGGAAAGATAACTCACTTGGGATTGCCTCTCTCTCCGGACCTTCTAAATCTGGGAATCAGCACACTGCTGCTCCAATTTATTTAACTCAGCCAGCTAATGGCAATTGTTATAGTACCTGTTGGGCATTTGTTTTATTTTCGCCAACTGACATCCCATGTTGAGTTACAGAGAAGCAGAAGAAAAGGAACTTTTCTTTGGCTTGGATGTTTCCAGGTCTAATTGGTGGGAGAGTATTCATCTACTCTGATATTGAAGCCCAGGCAGTGCTGCAGATTTCTCAAGATGAAGCCTGCGGGGGTCATGCCCTCTCTGACCTGTTGACCTTTGCAGGCAACAGCACACACAATGCATGTGGCAGACGAGCTGCAGCATGCAGTGAATAAGTGGTGGAGAGCTCTGAATGAGCAAGTCTGCTCTGCAAGGCAAAACATAACTCTAGATCTCTTATGTAGTCATTTATTCACTTTCATTCACATGCAGACAGCACTTCAAGGCAACTCAGCCACTTACAAGAGGACACTAAGGGGATCTTTACTACTCAGAGAATGACAGCCTAACTAGAGTCACTTTGGATCATAAGCATCCAAATGATGAAATCTGCATTGCAATGTTGTGAGACAGATTCTATCTCTTATGTAGCTATGTGCAACTTTGCCGTGCAAGCATGAAAGGGTGAAGGTTATGTTATGTTGGGACGTCATGATGCTTTTTTTTTTTTTGGTCATGTTGGTGTCGTCATGGTTCAGATGCCTTCCTGAGTCCATGTTTTCTTAAAAATATTGTCTCTAATGACACTGAAGTCTTCCCCCCCACCAAATTAATTCTAGTCCCAGTGTGAGAACTGGGAGAATCAATATCAGATACCGTGACCCTGAGGCAGTAACAGTGCCCAGATCTCAATGGCCCTTCCCACCGAGCAATGACTGGCTCTTAATCCATTAGGCTGCACAGGTGAGAAAAACAGAGGTAAGGTTTGACCTGCAGGACTGCAGGATATGTTCAGACTGAGACTTAGAGTTGGCACATACTGGTTTTCTACCCTGTTGTGGATTTTCTGGTATCTGCGATAAGCTAGCTTATCAAAGAACTATTGCCTTGAATCTCTTTCTGCTTGAGTAGGAGTTGGAGTAATGGTAAGTGAAGCCTAGCAACCAGGACTGCAACTGTGCTGCAAAGACCGATGGGGAGGGGCATCTGTTGGTGCCAACGGGATCTTTTTCTCTGTTGCACTTGGCAGGGCAATTTCAACAGCATTACCAGGGGGAGGGAAGGTTTAAAATTCTGTTTCTTGCATGTTGCAGTCCTGATACATGCTTAGTATTATTATTTGTTAGCCAACAGCCCTAACTTTACTGCTAGCAACATGTTTTACAAAGGTCCTTTGGTCTCTCTCCAACTTGTGAATCATATCATCTGAGAAAATGCCCATTGGTATAGCAGAAAGCACAAAGTATAGTAGTTGGATATATAACTTCAGAGACTCTCTTTTTTTACCTATGCTCCTATAAGCCATCACAGGGAGGATTAAAATATCTGTACCTCAACATTTACTGTGTCAATTGCTACACATTAGTTTGCTTTTGTCATCTATTTTAAGCCTGACTTTAGTTTTAGACATTGCAAATGTTTTGTTGCAGAAAGTGGGTGTTTTATTCTTCCTTTTGGGGATGCTGAGCAGATATACAGGCCTAGAATGACTCAGAAAGCATATCAATGAACATAACCCACTAATCAAACTTTGCAGTCAGCTGCCAGGAAGCTGTTGGTAGAATTCCACTGTTGTGATCATGTCCGAATAGCCTACCTTGACTACCTTATCTGAGCCATTTTTTAGAAAATAAGTTGAGACTAGGTATCTGTATCATTTCCTCCTGGGCTTCTTGGTTTACACATTAGGAGATATATCAAAGATCATGTTTCTCTATGTAGATGTTGTAGCTTGATTGGATTTGCAGCGCTGTAGAAAAGGCACTACTTTCTGAAATCAGATTGCATCCAGCATACTTATGCCTCAGAAAGCCTGACTGTCAAAGAATTGAGAGAAAAAACAACCACCTCTGAGCAATACATTCTTGGAAAACATATTCCCTCTCCCTCCCTCTCCCCTCCTCTCTCTGGTGGTTTTTCCCCCTTTTGTGAAGCAGCATCACAGGGATGGATACAAAACCTTTCTCAGAGTTAAAAATAAAGCACTTTCAGTCTCTTGTAAATGGATCAGGCATGTCATATCTTTTCAACAAGTTATTTATCACAATTTTGGCAGGTTTTGCTGAGAGATTGTGACTACACCAAAATTACTCAACGAGTGTGTGAATTCAAACTATTTAGTCAATCTTGGCTAACCTCAGAAAAGCTAAGTAGGGTTGGACTAGTTAGTACTAGGATGGAAACACCTGGAAGTCTTAGGACTATAGCTAAATTGAGAAGTTGGAAAAAAAACATGTCCCAGAAGGTAGCCATGGCAAACCACTTTCATACCATTGCCAAGAAAATTGCACCAAGTTTCATAGGCTAACCAGTATATCTTTCAGATGTTCCATACTGTACTCCTTATAAAAAGTCCACAGGAAATCTGTGTAGATAAGAAGTAGCATGTAACTGCTTTGCATTTGTTGCTTAAGTTTAATCAAATGATTCTTTTTTTTTTTCCAGGCTGAGGGCTGCACATTTTTTTTTTCCAGTAGTGTGCCAAAGGCCATCTTCCAACAAATGGGTATGACCAGGAGAAAGAAATGGGTTGGACTTCAGTTGGATTACTTTATGTCTATCCCAGGTTTCTTTTGGCAGGTTAGAAAAGTATTAGATAATACAGATTAGAGATGTCTTTTGCAGTGGGGCTATGCAGAGTCACAATTGCCTCTGCTCCCCCATTGGCTGCAACATTATTTTATTTTATGCTTATTATCTTTCTTTTCCCTCAAAGAGAATTAGATTAAGAGAATTAGATTAACTAGATTAAGAGGCAGTGGTTGGCTGAAAATCAGCCAAAGTCACTTGGTGGCTGGGCAGTGTCAGGTCTCTTTTAATCTATCCCTGGCCTGAAGACCTGGTTTTTCCCTCAGGTGCTAATGGAGACCAGTATGTGAATTTTATTTTTATGCTCTCAAACAATCTGTAGGAACCCTTCACTATTCTGTTTTAAATCGATTGTTGTCTATGGTTTTGTACACTGTGTTTTATTGATACATGTGGCGGTTCATGAATTGATTATTTGATGCCTTGGCTTTTTTTTCCCTTTGCATTGGATTATTTTTAACTTTGCTTATGGTTTTTTTTTTTAAATTTGTTGTTGTTAGTTGTTAGCTGCCCAGAGTTACTGCATATATTTAAGATGGGTGACCATATATATTTTCTAAATGAATAAATAAAATGTTTTTGTTAGCCTTCCAGAGTTACATATTTAGTTAAGATGAGCAACTATATGAATTTGCAAAATAAATGAGTTTATAAAATCAATAAATCACTACAGGAGCTCCCTATGGATAAGAATCACATTCCTTTTTCCTGTCACCCCAGAAAAGCAAGTTTGTTCTCCTGGAGATGATCCAACAACTTTTGTGTTAGCCAGTTAGATATTCATGCATCTTTCATTAGTTCCTCAGAGCCCCACAAAATCTGTGGTACAGACAGTCAAGACCAACTTGAATGATTCAAACTGTGATGTGATGGAATGTATCTATGAAAAGGACGGTGATGTGGTGGATAGCAACAGAGAGCAAGGCTATCAGGAAGGAGGGGGTGCATTCCAGGAAGGGAAAGGAGACAAAAGACAACACAGTCTGCAGGGGGAGTGTGGGAAGCATAAGAGGTTCAGGATAGCCACTCCCTAGACTCTCCCAGGGTATATCCACTAGTTGCAGTAGGATAGATTTAGTCTGGCAAGATTATGTCTATATGGTATAAGCAAATAAAGAAACTTAACTCAACTGGATTGTTTCATCGTTTTTCTTGGGCCGGGCCTGATACATGGATGTCGTTCAGCTTTGCATTTCTTTTAACCAGGGATTGGCAACTGATGCCCTGAAGATATGGTGGACTACAACTTCTCTAATCTATTGAACAGTGCTGGTCAAGACTGAAAGGAATGGAAGGCTAAACTGGAGAACCCAGTGCCTACACAGTGGATGAAGATTACAGTTATATGACTACTCAAGTTCCATGGCTGTCTCCATCATCTGTAGCATTCAGCACCTCTTGGGTTGATAAGAAAAATCTGATTTTTACATTCTAGTTGGCCATGAGGAAAAGCAGGAACAGCTTCAGACCCAAAGAGGCCCCTAAAATAGTAGTTTCTGGTGTCTGGTGGTACAGCAGTGGTGTGACCTAATAGTGAGAACTTTCTTTTGATTTGCACCAAGTAGCTATTATCTTCATTCCCCATAATGTTCCAATGTAGAACTGCTTTGGGGCATTACAGGATTTTAAAATGACTTAGGAATATAGGAAGCTGAATTATGGCAAGTCAGATCATAGGTCCACTTAGCTCATTATGGGCTGTATTGATAGTGGCTCTCCCAGGTATCAAACAGGACTTTCCTCACTCTGTTTTAAAAGTGTCACAGAATGAATTTGGGACCTTTGCATTAAAAATAGATGCTCAAGCCTGGAACTATGACCCAAGAGGAGGGCTTACCCATAAATCCTGCCAGAATATTGACCTCAATAATCATCCAAGAATGAAGATGCTAGGTCAGGAAGATAGGGCTCCTTCACTTTTCTCTTTGGCAGTAATTACCACCTGCCTTCAAGTAAGAATTTATTTCTCAGCATGTTTTAGTACAATCCTGCAAATAACCTGAAGGAAAGTCTTCCCTCCTCAACTGTAGAAACTGTACAATATCAGGAGACCTGGGGACCAAAGCTCTTTTTCTGCATTCCAGTTCCATCAGTTTAATGAGCTGTTGTGTTTTTAAAAAGAAAAGTAATCCATTGAATGCAAAACTTTTTTGGCTCCACTGGACAAAGGACTACTTCTTTTTATGAAAGAGGAACAAAGACCATGAGTGGGTGGGTGAGCAGCTCAGTTTTGGAAAAGTAGTCCAGGTGCTAGAAAAGCAAGGACAGGCATTTGGAATCAAGACATGTGTATGACTGTGAAATAAGCTCTTGGAGGTCATACAGTAATAGGCATCTGGAGCTCCAGTTGCCTGTTCTTATCTTACATACTAGTTCCAGGAAGAATAGGTCTTCCAGTGTGCAGAAGCCGGATATATCATGTGCCAGCTTTCTGGCAATAGCAAGAGAACTAATTGGATACAGCTGAAACATCTAATATTTAAGTTGCTAAACATACCCAATCTGGCAGGCAGAAGGAGAAGTGATAAGATGCATTGGACTCTTCTGATTACAAAATGCATTTATTTAAGAACTTGTTTGTCACTGGGGCTGTTTACAGCACACAGTACTTTGCCAAATAACAGCTTTCCAATCTAAACAAACAGATCAGACAAGCCTAATAGTAAACAACATGTTGCAAAAAACCCAGAACAAAACAAAACAAACCCCCCCCCCCCAACCCCGAGTAGGATGTTCACATTGCAAACCTTTGCAAACATTTATCTTGGCAGAACACTTCCGGTCACATTTTAGGGGGTTTGTGAATGGCCCTACTTGGGCCATGAGCATTGCCCTTTGCTAATCAAAATGTATTATGAAAAGATTGGCAGAGCTGTTGACTTGCCTTTGTAACTTTCAGTTCATAATAGCACTATCAGTTTAATAACATCAGAAATTGCTTCAGGATAAAAAAGCTCAATCAAACCCTTCCCCCAGCTGATCATGTACCAAAGTTGGCTACAATTTCCTGAAGGTTTCCTTTCTTTCCCTGTGAAAGAGGGTTCTGTTTTTTTTCCCAATCTCATCCTTAGCTGCTTCAGAATTCCTTTATCACTTCCCTGAGTAGCATTTTTGAGCATATTTTGTTCTTGCATGGCAGTGGAGAGGGCGGGATGCTGCTGTTGCTTTTTCCTTGTCCTCCATGGGCGGAGGCATGGGGGCCAAGGACAAAATGTGTGTCGTGATGCCATGAGACAAAGGCCAAGAATTATGGACATCAAGATGCAAGCATATACAGGTGGGATTTGCTTCAGGATGTAATCTTGGTTTGCTGTGGATATCCATGTTCTCATCTGTCTGGAGCTCCACAGGCGGAATAGATGGCTTCTCTTGGGATTTAATTGAGGCATGGGAAACTAGGGAGGCTGCAAGCTGCAGGAGAGATGATGGTACAATGAAAGATGGCACTCTCAATAATAGCCATAAAAGATGTTCACTACTGCTGTTCCTTAATCTCAAGAGGACTTTGAATTTGGGGATCAAGGAAGACATGTTCAAAGCAGATCTAAGCCTTTAAATCAGTGTTTTTCAAACTTGGCAGCTTTAAGACAAGTGGACTGGCCACATCACGAACATAACATTTGATAGGAATTGGCCTAGGATTTTTTTTTTATTGCTTTCATAGGCTATCTGAAACTGACCTGAATCAGCTGATGAGCTGATGTAGCCCTCAGGGGACAAAATTATGCTCTCTTGCCTGTCTACTAACCTTTCTAAGGTCATTTCCTCACTAGCAATTTGGAGCATCTTTTAGAGTCATCCAGCCATTATTGTGCCAAATAATAGTAAGGAGGTTTATATTAGTTCAATGATGGTGGGTGATGCTGGGAAGATATTGTAAGTCACTAATGAGGAAATGGCCTCAGTTAAAGCCCTCACTCATCCTCCATCTAGTAAACTTGGACAACTTGGGCATACAGGAGCCCAGGATAGACTGGCTTGATTTTCAGTCCCGAATTGATAGATTTTGGAATTATATAGTAAACTGTCCTTGAGAAGGAGAGGCACTACCACAAACAACTTGTTGGTTAGAATGAACATTTGAGAATTAAAACCAGTGAAAGAACATGATTCAAATGTCTTCAAATCACAGTTTTAGATTCTCTATCTCCCTGTATTTTTATCATCGCAAGGAAGAGAAGATGCAAGTCTGGGTTTTGTGCTAATACCCATGCAAAGTGTGTGCCCAAATGGTGTAAATATTCAGGCCACACACTATCTCACAGTGGAAAGAAATAGAAAATTAAACCTCTCATTATTGCACTGGAAATTATAGGATTATACCCAGTCACCCATAGCAAATAAAATGCCTAGCTTTTTTAGCATGTTTGTAAAAATGTGTTCTCAAAATAAAAACTCTAGAGTTATTTTAATTCCAGGAATTCAGCTTCCTCCTGAGGCCATAATCCTATAAATAAAGAGTGAATTCTTTTGAAATCAATAGGACTTAAATAGAGTTTCTTATTTAACAATGCATGGTTAAAGTGATGCAGCACTGTGCTCCAGGAAAAAAGGATATTTCAAATGATGAGCTCAGAATAACATTTGATATATGGTTGATTCTGAAGTTAGAACTAGACCCAACTATTTAAGACAACAGAGATCTAAACTTTGTTTGACTACATAAGCATACATGAACCTGAATGGCCGTAAACATTGAAATAATAATTAAAATAAATAAATAAATAATGAACTTTTTAAAGCCAGGTGTTTTTCATTCTACATTTGGACTAGAATGGACCCACAAAACAGTTCACACAATCAACCTATGCTTAAATTGCATTAAGTTGCATATTTTAACTTTGGGGTATGTGTGTGTGTGTGTGTGTGTGTGTATGTGTGTGCCCTTACATAAGTTAAAATATCCTTTTATAGATCAGCTTGAGATGTTTATCACTGGGTTTTTAGAATTCAGAAGAGCGAAAGTTAACTTGAACTTGGAGAATTGGATTACTGAAGGGTATATAAAGCTTCATGTAAGTTATTGTTACCCTCTTTCATTTTCTTTCCATTTTGGTGGTATTTTTAATATTTATATGGGGTTTGTTTTGTATTATATTTTTTATGTGAGCTGCCAAGAGTATTTTTAATTGGAGTAGCATTCAAATATGTTTAATAAAAAATAAATAAAATTCATTTAGTTTTGCATATCAAATCTCTCTTAAAGGCATTCGAACAAGCTGTTTTTTTTCCCCATGTCATTTGGCAACCCTGATAGGCTTGTTGTGTAGTTCAACATATTCAGACTGTTTCTCCAGACTTCCTTTAAATGTTTATTGTGTGTGTGTGTGGGAGACAGTACAAAAGTTTTCTGATTAGCATCCAGAGAACACTAACATCGCTGTGTTGGAAGTCCTGTGTGATAGACAAATTAGTTTTGCAGTGCTGCTTGCAGACAGACAACTGGCTATGTCTACTATTGCCAATTCTAGAGCTGTAATTTAGCAACAGTGGGAAAATCACAGTAAAAGGGAAGCTGGAATTTTACCTGATTTCATCTGGATTCTAGGTACCTTAGAAGGCAGAACAGTATTAATTAGATCTGCATTCTGAGGTTGTGTTTTTTTTTAACATTTTGAGATTTTAATGACAATTCAGCCTTTAGTTTGGCGTGGTCTCTTGTATCGTCATCATCGTTGTCATCATCATCACTCTTAACAGTGTGAGCAGGCAGCAAACATGGACCAGACAGAGCAGCGAGTGAAGAGATTTGGCATATTAGAGTCCTTTAACCAGTGTTGAAGTAAAATTCAAAATGCAGTTGATCATGGAACTGGTAGGTATGCCTCATCTTGGCTTTCCCCTCAGGTAGCAAAAGGTCTTAGGCCAGGCCTAGGATGCTTGCTCAGAAATTTGGAATGATGCAATAGCAAACAGGAGACAGGTTTTAGCAGCCTTTGACCCAGCTGCACTTTCCCCTTTCCAGTCACTTTCTCCCAGAATAACTTTTCAAGTTGACAAAGGGATTGACTGTCCCTTTAGACGTATGCACATGGTGTCCATAGCTCTGGCTGCTTTCATAAAAATGTGAAAAGCAGGGTTGTACTGTTGTGCTGTAAACTCTACTACTTTTGCCTGTGCATGTGAAAAAGGAGTGGGGCTTGTGGCATAACGTCACAACACTATTTCTGTCAGTTTGACCAGTTTGACATCCCACACACCTGCTTCTGTGGGTGCTGCTGTACACATGTATAATGTTTTGATTATTCTTCCTACTCCTTACTACTGTAGTCATTTCTGAAAATATAGCTTAAGATCTGAATGAGACTGAAAGCACACAATGCTCTCTCTCTATAGGAAATCCAGTTGGGCCAGACTGATGCACAGCTTTATGGTGAACAAAGACCTTTTTGAAGTGTTTCAGCAGCCACCTCCTGATACTTAATAAAAAAGACAGCTTGCTCTGTAGGACCACATGTTTTCTCTAACGTTCCATTTCCAGACTATCTTTTTCAATACTCATGACACTGACGAAAAATATTCCGTCTAGACATTTATACTATCTCTTGTAGCACCATGGTGCTGGATACTGGGGGAAAATGCATGTTTTGTTCATGCAGCTTCCTCTAGTCTTCCCTAATGGATTTTAAAGTGCTGTCCAACTTTTATATGAATTATGTATTCACAGCTGTGTGACACCTTGGAAATCTTTTTAGTAATAAACTGTTAACAAAATCTCCAAGTGAATTCGTTTATATATAGAAGTAGCAACTCTAGTTAATGGAGCGTGCAGCTCTGTTGTTAAACAAATGGGCCCTGCTTAGATTTCAGAGGCATGCCTTCTGTCTTTTTTAACAACAGTTGTGAAAGAAAGAATTAAAAGGAACTGCCAGAATGGCTATATCTATATGTTGCATCACATACAGTTATTATGCATTGTTTCTGCATAGGTGGCTTGAAAGAGGTCTCATGGTCTCAGTCTTTCAAACCCAGTATCTTTGACTCTGATGACCAGTGGCCCATTAGGTTTCAGACTGGAGGTGTCTAGTCCTTTTGAGACAACAGGCATTGGCCCTGGGATCTTAGGGATGTGAAATGTGTATTCCACCAATTTTTTACCTAATCATTTTTCAGTTACCTGCTGATCTTTGATGATAACTCCAGGTCTGCTACTGTTTTGCCAATTGTCAAAGCAGTGATCAGGTGCCCAGGCAATTGGTTTTTTTCGTTCTTTTAGATCCAGAACACACCAGCAGGTGAGGAGATTTTAAGCTTTATTGTTAACTCTAGCAAACAGATTTAAACAGGAATACAAGAGCACAGTATAAAAGCATAACATACCAAGCAAGATGATAAAACTCTTCCCCTATTGTCAGGAGCTACTATAAGGTGACAGTGGAGAGACCCCAAGATGGTTTAGATAATACAGCGCCTAGTCCCAAGGCCTATGTCCATGCTCCAAATTCCAGGAGCAATGCCACGGCTTTTTATCAACGTCTGGTGCTGCAATTCCATGGCTCTGTTTTGGAGTCAGGGGCTTTGAAAGTGACCTTGGCCAGAGGTGATACCTGCTCATCAAAAGATTCCAGAGCCTGAGAACTGTATAGATAATCTAGTGCTTAACCTAAACAATCCTGAGGGTTTTGCTCCTTGCCCCCACTTCTAAGTAAAAATGAAAAACAAGCCAGCTAAACATTATTTGATTCAAAGTGAGCTTTCTTAATAAGTGCAGGAGAAATCAACCTAAACTCCTCGAAATAACAATGGTCTTCTGCATTGCTATTACAGCTACCAAACTTCAGAAATGTTCATTGTGGCAGATTTCACTGTTCTTTCTCATGCACTTTATTTGTCTTGTGCACTCATCTCTCGGTCCCCATCATTGTCAATCAGTCATGTACAGTTTGTCCAACACCTTTCTTTGTAGCCTACTCCCTCATTCTTTGTCTTCTCACCCAGGGAGCCATGATGGGGTGGGGCTGGGGGTGAGGGAGAACAAACATGGATCCAGGCATAATATAAAGCGGAACCATAAAGCAGCAATAATATCTGAGGCAAGAAATAAAATAACAGTCCTGTTTAAACTTAGTGGCTAATCCTACTGTTCCTACAAAAGAACCCCTACCTCCTTTCTAGGGGACTTCCCACCTACTGAATGCAAGTTCTACCCTTCATTCATCCTTGAGTTGGCAAAAAACTACGTACAAGAAACTTGCTGTTTCTCTATTGATCCTAATCCTGTCACTATAGCCTCTGTTCTCAGTCTGTTTCATCTAACTTCTTTCCAAGGTAATGGGTAACAAAGCCAAACAGATTTGCACTCTTCAAGGCTGCCCTTGAAAGGTATTAGAATAAGGGGGGAAAATATTTCCACCTAGGTACAGTTAAGGAAGACTTAAGTCTATCTCTCTCATGAACTGGCAATGAGATGAAGGCAACTTCATGAGGACATGCATAAAAAAATATGTTGCCAAGACTGTTTGTGCTGTGTTTAGGTGCAAAGGGAGGCCCATTGTAGGGAAGGTACAAGAATTGGATAATAGTCGTCTGATAACTAGGATGCTATTTCTAAGAAACTAAAAGATCTTGGGACCACCCAGCATTTGAGGACATTTGCTGAAGGGCATTTTTAGTGTCTCAAAGCAAAAGGTGTTGAATGTTCAAGATACATGTAATATAACGTTCAGAATGCTGAGCTGACTACTACATTCTGGATCAGCTGCACTTTCAGAATATTTATCAGTCACCTAACATAAATGTTACTAAAATCACAGAAAGAAAGTATCAGTGGCTAAGTTGTCAATAACTGCTATTTTCCAGTTCTTTTTCTTTTAATTCTTGTATACGTTTATTTGCAACCATAGGTTTTAGCAAAATTAGTATAAAATTACAAGAAGAACTATTTTCCAGTTCAGTTGCTAAAAACTAGTAAATCCTGACCTGCATGTCTATTGTTATCAATGGCAGATGGATTTTTATGAAATTGGTTCATTTCCACACTCTCTTGACTGATAACTCACAATCAAGTAGTTACATCAATCTCGTTACTTATCCCATTGTGGCAAGATGGGATGTATGCTTTAAGTCCTATCTGGCAAGTGTAATTACAGAGAGATTGAGGTCTCTGTTAACTAGAGACCTCAATCTCTCTGAAATTACACTTGCCATGTAGAACTTGAAGTGTACATCTCATTATGCCACATTGCAATTTGCAGGAGAAAGATGTCACCATAGAGAATCAGAGGGGAACCTTTGGATTAAGTTCTAACCTTCAGGGAAAATTGATCCATACAAGTATTGGGTGCACAAAAACACTTTGCATGGACCTGTCTGAAATCCATGAGTGCTTCTATGCCTATAAGAGATCTGATTCTGAGAACAACTTATATAAAAGCTAGAGAAGAGGTGCAACATCTTTCTCAACCTACTACTTTAGGCTGCCTTTGTATTAATAGCAATTCATTATTTTTACCCATGGTTTTTATCCATAATGCTCTGTTCACCTATTGCACTAAGCACATATGTAGGATCACATCTCACACTAATCAAAAGCAAGCAAGCCACATTATGGCTTATAGTGATGTGTGAACTTAGTAGCAACCTCTTGATTCATATACTGTACTAGCCTTAACAATTTGAGTAAACGTTTCACAACATTTTAGAGTTTCTGACCTAGTTTAATTTGTGTTTAACGCGGTCATGTACCTTTTTACGTCTTGCAAGGATGCAGCATATCAATAGACATACGTGTGGACCATTGTTGGTCTTTTTTAAATGCAAGCTTTCAGGATCTTATGTAAAATTTACAGATTATAGACCAAGAAAAGAAATTTCCACTAATTGTTCATATATGTGGCATCAAGCCATGTGCTCATATTCTTTACTCCTGAACTGGGATAGGCTGCAATAATTTACAGGAAATTAAAGACGTTTTCCCTTCCTTTGTATGCTTCATTTAATAGCATGCCATGTTTTTCCTTGAACCAGATTTCACTAGCTGCATTACAGAATTCTGAAAGTGGGGCAAATAAGACCCACCAAATACCAAATGATTATGTTTCCTATTTAGGCTGTGATGTACCTGTATGATTGTTTTGGCTTCAGAGTATAAGGTGGTATTTGCCAGCTGATAGAACACCTCAGTTCTCCAAGCTGTCAACTCAGATCTGGCTTTGTTAGTCCTGCACAGATGGAAGTGGGAAAGATGCCAGATTCTGCATCTATTATTATTGCTAAATGTGAGGATGCCACAGAGAAGAAAGAGGAATCTGACATCCAATATACAAGTAAGACCATAGATGAAGCTTGCTTAAATTAATTTGTAACATATGTTAGTCTGGATGCTCAACCAGTTGAGAAATTACTCTTTCTCTTCTGCATTAGCAATGATCATACATTGACATAGTTCAAGGGAGGCTCAAAAGTAGTTTCAGCAACAGGTAAAAATGCCCTTTGACTTCCTACCCTCTTTTGCATAGATCTTTCTAGAAAAATATAGATGAGTGACTCTGTCCATTGCTTGCTCTTTTTCCTGGGTCATGAGTGGTCACATCCTCTTCCATAGCGTAAAAGGTTCATTTGGCCCCAACCCTGCTGTCCTTCAATTGATTGATTATGTGCCATCAAGAGGATTTTCAGCTCCTAGTGACCACATAGATAGATTTTCTCCATGACAAGCCATTCCTAACCTGTTCTTTCAAGTCTCCCAACAGTGCACTCATTGCCACTGTAACTGAGTTCATCCACCTCGCTGCTGGTCATCCTCTTCTTCTCTTTCTTTCCATCTTTCCCAGCATTACAGCCTTTTCCAGAGAGCTGGGTCTTCACTTTAGAAAAGCTTTAAAAACTTAGTTTTCAAACAGGGCAGAGGCTAGGCTGATTTGTGATCCTGCTTGATTCAAGCTAGGTTGTTAAAGTTCTCTTATTTGTATATTTCCCCATTGTGCAAACTGTATTTGCACAATGCTTGTATGTGCTCTTAACAATGTTTTTAACTTTGGATGCCCCTTGAGTCTTTTGATTTGGAGACCTTATCAGTGTGATGATGATCATGATGAAGATATAGAAACATCCAACAAATGAACAGAACTGAAATCTGTTTGGGAGTTTTCAAGTAACTGTGTATATGTGTAGGCATTGATATGTATAGAAATATAGGATTTTAAATGATAATGAAAATAAGAATAGGTAACTTTATCCAGCAGCATGCAAGTCTTCTGAAACCATATTTTGTAGGTCCTTTAAGTCCCTCTGATTATGCTGCTGAATTTCAGTTGTTCAGCTGTAGAACATGAGTAGAGTGGTTTCCTCACAGCACTGCAAGCTGTAGTATAACCACAAAACAAGGCTTGAAACAGAAAACTCTACTCCCCTGACATAGAAAACTCAGCCTTGCACAGATGTGTGATGTGACTCTTCCTTTTCTGTCCCCTTTTGTATCTATTGTGGCTTCTCTCCCATAGGGGAAAAAAAGTACAATCCCTGGTTCCTAACTTATATTAATCATTGGATATAAAAATAAGAACCCAGCTCAAATATTTTCACGCCTTTATCAAATCCAGTTCTGGGAGCTTCCACTTGCAGTGTTTCCACCAAACCAGGATCAGAGCTGAGCCCCTTGTGTCCACAAAACTGGGAAATGTCTGTTGCCTAATGAGTTGATTAACTTAGGACTTAACTGCTGGTAGGAGGAAATGCTTTGACAACAGTTCTGCAATGGCAATTCCTAAGCAGTAGGGCACATCATTTACCTTTGGTCTCATTTTGCTTCACTTCCTGGCTGTTTGGTTGCCCACCTCTCTGCTGGCACCAGCAGAGGTGCCATTGTATCTCCCCACCATTTCACAAGGCTTAAACCAGAGGGGCAGCTTGTTTTATTTACCATGAAACCAAACATTGGACAGTAAGGTCAAGGACAATGGGTGGAGCACTGGTTGGGTGTTGATTTTTGCATTCTCCTTGAAAGCTGGAAAGAATGCTGGTTGGTTTATGACAGCCCTCTGCATGATAGCACAAAAATGTTTCTATGAGTCAGGGTGGAAGGATGGAATTGATTGTGTGGAAGGGCACTCAGTGAGGCTGAGTGGTTTGGAAGCAATCAGAGATCTTGCTCACAAGACCAATTAACAAGGAAGCAGTGCTTGCCCTTGTGAGAGATAAGTCAAAGGTCAGAGATTCTCAGAGCAGAGATGTCACTTCAGCAGCTGCTCACTTCAAGACTATGAAGTGCAAGGTCTTATAGAAAAGAAAAATTGTGAAGAAAGATATAAAACAAGTAAGTGAAAAAAGAAAGTAAACAGAAAGAAAATAAATATAAAGAAAGCTATAAAATTGTCAGGTTCAGCCCAAAGAACTCCAAGAGACAATGCAAATACAGTTCTGTTGCATTTATTAGCTTCAACCTCCAGACAGAAATCTCCCCAGACTGAACCCTAGTTCCCAAGCCAGCCAGCCACAACACCCTGAATTCCTTAGGGAGGTGCCAGCCTCATCTTCTTGAACTTCCCACGCTCTTGTTGGGGGCTAAGAACACACTTATCTCCCTGCGACTGGCCTTCATAAGTCCATTCCATCACATAGTCTTTCAAAGCATTGGAAAAATGGGAAGAAAGTAGCAATACAGGTAGTCCTCATTTAACAACAGTAATTGGGACCGGAATTTCCATTGTTAAGTGACATGGTCATAAAGTACATCATGTGACCACACCACTTAGTGACAGAAATTTCGACACTTCTGGCTGCCATCATTAAGTGACTCACTGCAGGTCATTAAGCGAGGACATCACATGGTCACCATTTGCAACCTCCTGTTGGCTTCCCCATTGACTTTGCTTGTAAGAAGCTGGTAAAGAAGGTTGCAAATGTGACTGTGGGATGCTGTGATGTTGCAATTGCAAGCCAGGTGCTGAGTGCCCAGATTGCAGCCACGTGACCATGGGGATGTTGCAACTGATGCAAGTATGAGGACCAGTCATAAGTACACTTGTTATATCACCTGTAGGTATAACTGCATGGATATAAGAGGGAACTGCATCTTTGTATTACACAGTTAGTATAATCAAGAGTTTAACATGGCTTCAGTCTAACTGCAATTAAGATTCTTACTTAGCCATGTTGTATCAGGTACCTGAGAGACTTCTACTGAGTTCAAGCCTAGAAACCTAGTTAAGCTGTGTAAAGTCAGGGGATGGAGTTCTACAGCTGACAGCCTCCAGCCATGAGCCAATCAGCAAGGAAAACATAGAACTGCTGTAAAGAAGATTGGAAGTTGCTTCTTTATATATTTTATTCTTTTCTTTCTATTTACTTTCTTTTTTCACTTACTTGTTTTATATCTTTCTTCATTCTTTTTTCTATGAATTTATATTGTATGCTTGTCTTTTATTATTGTAAACAATCTTTTAATAAAAATTATATATATAAAAACAAGGATGATATCAAATGATAAGAGTTTCAAAAGATAGGAGCAGATTATTTAGCAGGGCCATCAGAGAAGGCTTTCTTATTCCTGATCCCAAGTCTCTGGAATACTTTCCTTTTTTAAAAAAACAATTTTTATTGAAAATTTTAATTACAACAGTAAAAGTAAATACAAACTAAACTCAAAGAGAAAAAGAGAGGTAGAAAGAAAAAAATAAAAAGTGTGAGGAAAGAAAAAAAAGAAAAAGAAGTAAGATAAAGAAAATAAATATTTAAAGAAATTACTTCCAATCTTCATCACAAGTATAAACAAACTTAATAACTCTTCACCCCCTATAAGGTTACAAACAAATGTCCCTTCTGCCCATAACCTGTCCCTTATCTATATGCAAATCCATAAATCATTAACATTTCAGTCCTGATGTCAGCAAAAAATCCGTAAAAGGTTCCCAGAGCTTTATACAAACATGTTTTATTTTAACCTTGGTCAAACAAACCAACTTTATATTCCATCCTTTTGCTTCTAACAATCTTGATCTTTAAGTCATTCAGATGTTGTCATAGGATTTGATCTCTCTTCAATTTTTCTATTTCCAATCACAAAGGCTTCTTGGAGGCTTTAGCAAACCTCTTTTGTATATCCAGTAGAAAGTCCTTATCCAGGTCATTCTCTTGGCTTGTTGTTTGTATTTCCACTTCAGTTGTCTTCTCTGTCCTATAATCCCCACTTTATTATCCAATATTTCCGGTTTTAATATTTCTACATTAGGCAAAATTTGTTTCACATCTATCATTCCTTCATTAAGATCTTTTGGACATAGTCTATCTATAGAAGCAGACATCATTGCCGACATTGTAGCTGCTAATTTCTGATCCCATTCCTCAAAAATCTCCTGAAGTATTTCAAATATCATAATGTTTTGTGTCATTTTATAAATTCCAGTACTAACCAAAAACAAAAGGCAAGCTATCACTTTTTTTCCCTTTCCCTTTTCTGCCTGGAATCCTTAGCCCCCTCTAGTGTCCACCTTCTGAAATCATAAACTTTCAGATATCTGTTATGACTTTGGATAGACAAAACAATTTAGTTCCCACAAAAGGCTGTTTATTTATATAATTATTTCCAAAATCTTATAGCAAAAGTCCTATTATTGGGCTGTCCTGACAATTTATGGCTCTAAATACTATGTCCTAGCTGGGTCATATAGTTGGCAGTCAAAGAGATTGTGTGCTGTCTTTTATACTTGAGGCACTGCATACACATTGCTTGTCTGAGTATGGTATTTGGTGGCATCACCCGTATATTCATATTTTACTATAGAATCCCAGAGTTTGAATCTTGCTCTGGTTAAGGCCATTCTTTGGCCCTGGCCCAGGTCCATTGTTAAGCATTTTTCTAGTTGGAATGTCTTTTTATTCTTGGCCAGCTATTTTAAGGATTTAATGCTGGCAAGTGTCAGCTTGAGCACTGATATCCCCAACCCTTGATTTGATTGTGTCCTTGGCTTGAAGGTTGACCAAAATGAGAAGCCACACAGTGAAATGGCCTTGGTTCGCTGATTTAACCATGTGGCAGGGTGGGATATACCAGACTGCTTTTCAAGACATTTTTTAAGTAGCCTACCAGGGTCCATTGAAAGTATCCTCCAGCAGTAATAAAAGACTCAAGTTATTGTAAGGCTGTGTATGGAATGGATACTTGTTTCAACTCTGCATAGATGGGTCCACATTGTCACCAGAAATCAAACTCAACTCAAATATTTTCTCTTTACCTCTAAATGCTTTTACCCTTTTGTTTAAAGGCATGAGTGATGTTTTATTTATTACTTTCTGTTTTATTCCCATTTCATTCCTCTTTATTCTACTTTATTCTGTCATTTTGTATTTGTATTATAGTTGTTAACCACATTGAGTCTCATTTAATGTACAGGCAAGATACAAATTTAAAAAATCAAACAACCAACTTAAAAACCAGCCAGTCAATCTCTAGCCTTGCTATCTTTTCAAATCCCTGGCCAGGTCCTAAGAGTATGGAAATACCCATGGCTTTATAGGGAAGCATTAGCAGAAACCCATACTTGACAGCAATGTCCACTGGACATTGTTGCTTTTGTCATTCTGATGAGAGCAGCCTCGCACCATTATGCCACAAGCTCTTCCCTTTTGTGACAACTTGAAGCAGATAGAAAAGAGATGGGACTTGTGTTACGATGCCACAAAGCTGCTTTTGGGTCAGCCTGTTGATCCTCCTTCATCTGATTCAGGGCCTCTTTTGACAGCAAGAGTATTGCTGCTGCTTGGTGCTTCCCAACACAGTCACAATTCAGTGGGTAAGTCAGGGATCTGACCTTTTAGCTACTTTCCCACTTGTAAAGTAAGAAAATGTACGAAGCCTGTTTTGCAAACCATGATGTGAACTGCACCACTGTTCAAAATGAAAAGTTAACTTTAATTATCTAGTCTAAATAACAGACAAAGTTATGGTGTGATCCTCTTTTACAGCAGGGCCTTATAGAAAATCAATCCAAGTATCATTGTTCCTGAATTATTTATCCTTTTGTGTGTACTGCTGAGATTCTTTTTTTTTTTTAAAAGCCTTTTCCTGGTGCCATCATTTTAGTAGATTCATTTTATAAAGAGAAAAGAATAGAAAGATCCCACAGATCATGAATTTATCTTCATGAAAAGGGAATGGCCTCATATTGCATGTCATTTTGAAGCAAAGTTGAATAATGAAGCCACACTGATCAAGAATGGATGAATTCAATTTTCACTGCACTGTAATGTCATATTTGATTCACACCTGCTTTTAAAAGTTTCCTGTGGAATTTTGTCTCCACTTCTTACTTTGATATCATTGTGGTAATACACTTCTCCATTTTTTTCCTCCACAATCTATTCCTATTTACTTTTGGATTCTTGCCATAATAAACAATATTAGCAGAAGTCTATATAGGACACCCAAGACCATATTTATACTGGCAATTGCTTTTTCTCTAGCTTTCTAGGGTAATTGCTCTTCTCTTTTATTCAGTGGAGAAACTTTGACCCAGATATATAAACACTGGGAGGTAGGTGAGGGTGTGTGTACCTGATTTTGCATGCACCTTGAAAATGAGTGAACCTTCCATCTTAATTCTTTAGCTTGAGTAAAGATCAGCTGAAAGTGTGATGCTGTCTGCTCTGCTGTTATTGACTATTGTCTATTACCTCCATATCACTTATGTTTCCTCCTTATTTCTGTTTTACAGGTATTAATATCTTTTCAGCTAGGAATGAAGGGCCAAGGTATGTTATTGTAGTTTAGAATGTACACAAAGAAAACATTCGTACATACAACTGAAATATCAAGAGCCCTTAGATTCTACTATCTCATGAGGTCTAAAAGGTACCACAAACACGTTGCTGTTTAGCTAATATATTAATGGCCTGATTT
Organism: Liasis olivaceus; assembly: GCA_030867105.1. Classification (NCBI taxonomy): domain Eukaryota; kingdom Metazoa; phylum Chordata; class Lepidosauria; order Squamata; family Pythonidae; genus Liasis; species Liasis olivaceus. Next base: position 223,490,979 of record CM061349.1, read on the forward strand.
ATAATACCACTTGCTTTAGGTCTCACACAAGGAGTTGATTACCTGCTGTCTTGTGGAAATAGTAGCCTTGAAAAATTTGGCCTCCCTAGGAAAAATAACAAATTGATTAATGATTATATTCAAAATCTCACTGAAACAAAGTTCCATGTAAAACATTGTTCACCATGCAGATGTAACATTTAAAAAGGCATATTCCATAGAGGGTAGTCACCATATAAAATTTTCCATATTTTTCAACAGCTGGCAGGAATCTGTATTTGAAGAATAAAGAAGTGGGGCTGCCAAGTAATGGTGTCTCCCCACCTGCCCCGGTATGATTTTTAGTGTATTGGGTGCTTGGCCTGCATGTCATTTGTATGTTCTGTTTTATTCCTGTTCATATAGGCAAAATGCCAGATGTAGAGTTTAGGAAGCTTTAGACTTCACTGCTGTTGCTACAAGATGCAAGTGGTTACACAAAATTGACTGATTTTATTCAAATACAGTAGGTCAGGTGATGAACCTCTTTGATGGGAAGACTGTGGGGAGATAATGCTTAAACGTTTCCAAATTTTAGTAATTTAGAACTGCTAGACAATTGGTCTTCCAGAAAATTCAGCATTCAGTACTTATGCTAATGAAATTTGCGGTGCTCTACAATGTGAATGTAGCGCAAGTGGTAATCATTTAAGTTATCATTGCTGGCCTTCCATTAAGGTCAGTAAGGCTTCTTGGTGGTGGATCCTGCCTTATATAATTCCCCCTGAGAGATGTATGTCTGGTTTAATTTTTATTTTTAAAGGTAATGATTTTCTTTGGTCTTCAGGAATAATCTGTTTGGGCCTGGAGCATATGACTAAACTCAGAACCAAATGGGGGTGAGGATACTTTTTTCCTCTCTGACATTTTTTTCTCTTTGGGACCCAACCTTCCAGGGTCACCTTTGTTCTCCTGAAAACTAGTCTGAGAAGCAGGATCTCTTTTGCTCCTCCTTGCTCCTTTCTGCCTTTGCCCTAAAAATGCCAGGTTGATCTACCTTCCCTATCAGAAAGCCATGACAATTTCTTTGGTTCACCTTTAGTCCTTGTTCCGCACTTTGGCGCCTACCCACACAATCGTGACACAATCACAAGTCTTTAGAAAGGTTATGTGTGTCAGGTTCAGCCCAAGAACAACAATGAGGCAATCCAGTACAGTACAGTTCCTTTATTAGCTTGTACCCAATAGACAGACTCTCGCCAGATTAAGCCTGTGCTAAAGCAACTAGTGGATATCACCCCATGAGACCCTAGGGAGGGGCTAGCCTCCTCCTCTTACTATTCCCACGCTGTTGCTGCGGACTGAGGAGGTGCTTGCTCTGGATTGTTTCCCCTCCCTCCTGATAACCTTGATCCTCCATTCCAGTATCTTCCTCGCTCAAGCCTTCCATTACAATGTGGAAGGTAAGTGCTGCTTTTCTCCAGTAACCATTCTGTAAGACATTCTGTGGCAGGGTCCTTCACCTTTTTCTCCCATGACCCTTTTGAGAGTCTGGTTGAACATACAGGCCCCTTTTCAGAAAAATGTGTTGTAATGCACAAAATAACATGCATAGATAGAGACTGTATTGCAAAAAAAAAAAAAAAAATCAATTATGCTCAAATACAATTATCAAAATACTAACAAATATGCAATACAGTAATATAGAGATCCAGGTTGGTGAAATGGTATTAAGGCACTTAATTGACACTTAAGGAGTCAACACTGACTTGTGGCACATATACACACATACATAATATAGTAATGTATGTGAAAATAAAATTGTGATTTTTTTCCCCTTCCAGGTTCAGAGACCCCCAGAAATCTATCCATGAACTCCAGTTTAAGAAACCCTGTTTTGGATTAGTAAGTGATCAGCAGAAATTCTAACGCAGTGGACGTGCGAACCAGGCCACAATATACTTCTGACTGAAAAACAGAGACCAAGACAGCTAATAGAGTCCAAAATACATGAAAATAATACATGAAACATTAACATCTTTAAAAAAGAAAAATAAAGAGAGAATGAGAGCTGCAGAATAATTAAATATCATACCATGAAAAGCAAGAGTAAAAAATGACATAGAAGCCTCCTGTGGGCGAGGATTCTATAGTTAATTTAAAGACTGAACCAATTAGAACAATGTAAGGAATTATATTGGCTGTGTGTTGATGGGCAGTTCTGATGGATCTTCAGCTTCTTTGGCTTTCTCCAAAAGAGAGAGGCCCATATTTGCTTTTATTGGTCAGATGATTTATTTTCTGTGCCATCTGAAACTATCTCCTTTTTCTAGGCTGGTTGTCTTAGATAATACTTTGAAATAACAGTTTATAATTACACATTAAGACTGAAAATATAGCATAGATAGCTGCTTCTCCTTGGTTTACTGTGAAATTCAGCAACATGATGAAATTTGTGTGCAAAACTGTTTTGCTGCCAGAAGATGGAGCTCCATCTTTTCTTCTACAATTTTCTCCCATAGGTAGAACCATCTTTCTTTGACAATGCATTCTACCAGATACAGCCTTGGTCTAAACACCAGTCAACAGACACAATTCTATTTCCATGAAATGAATAGAGAAGGATATATTTTTTTCCATCTATGCATATCTTTCTTCTGTGTAGCCTTTCCACCAAACCATCCAGCATGTGTTTAAAAGATGGTGTGTCTTGTTTATAGTAACCTTTTGATTCAAGAGGGAGACTCAATTCACTGGTGAATTTCCTGCAATATCCATCTATTTTGACCTCATTATATGACTGCTGTACCTCCACAGTATATGAAGATAGTCCAATCACATATTGTACTTTTGACATTCTTTTGAAAGGTATAGAGACTCAATTTTCAACCCAATTATATACTACTAAGAAAATTCTGAGGGAGTGACCTTCTTGGTTTAAACTCCTTAGAGAAACAAGGAAACACTTTCACATTATATTTACTTAATTGAGGAGATTCAGGCTATTAGATGAGATATAAAATAAATTAAATTCTTTGGCAGGTGAACACCCTAAAGGTACTGTGATGCATTACATTATATTAATATTCTTCAAGACCACTGCATGAGCTTAGAAGAGTTAAGTTCAAAATGAGCTTTGCAAGACACCTGCAGCAATTTCCCCCTTCCAACCCCATCTTTTCCTAGTCAGGCTACAATCCTAGGTAATTTAGCTCCAATTATTGATTATATAATTGACTTAGAACATGTCAGGTTTAAAGAAATCTCATGCCCATACACAAAAGTAAGCAATGCAAACATGTGATGGAATGTCCTAAACTTATAATGCTAGTTTCATCCATTATATATTGAAAGGCTAAACACATTTTTACATAGTTTTCTAATGGAAGGCATGAAGAACCTGCCCCCCCCCCCCACTCTTTATATTGGAAAGGGAGTATTAATTTATAGGTCCACATAGCAACTCTTGAAGAAAAATAAAAAGCTTTAATCAGAAACAAGTTTTGGCATGCATCCACTTCTATTTACTTACATGACTATAAAGTGAGGGACTTTGTAAAGCTATTCCAAAAGACTGATTGATAAAATGAAGTGCTGATTGAAATGATGCAGATTTGGTAGTTGGTGTGCCTTACTCCAGCTTTGGTTAGCAGCGACGTTTAATTAGGATGGAGAATGTTGAAATTTGCAGGGCTATCAAGAAGAAAACTATGATGTCTTTAACTGGGAATCAAATGCACATTTTGATTTGGAAGAAAGAAAAAGCAATTCTTTACAATCCAGTTGCTTTTATGTTCCAGCACCTGGCAAAGAGATCAAGTAGAATTATTCTCAGTTGTCAGAACTTTATCTGTTTTCAAAAGATCTTAAGGATATTTTGAGAACAGGTCAGTAATTTTTCCCACGTGTCTATTCCTCTGTCTACTCTTGGTATGGTATAGCTTTGATTGCTATTACTAATAAGTATGCCACCTCATTTCCAGCCAGTGTCATCTTTGCATATTCTTAGTAACCACCCTCATTTCTAACCATTTTTTTCTAGTTATAGAACCAGACTGTGATTCAGACATTCTTTAAATGTTTACCTGCTTCACACATTCAGAGCATTATTTCCTTTCTCCTCTGTTAGATGATGAAATCAAATTTAGAAGAAGCATTGAGAAATGAGGAGAATATAGATTTGTCTCTACCCTTTTTGCAAGGCTCTCCACAGAGCAGAACTTGTACTTGTTAATTCTAATATGTTTAATGTTGCAATGGACTAGGATCAATCTTGAACCAAGATTGAAATTAGTCTTAAAATTATGTAATTTTTACTGTTGAAATATCTTTGTATGCCACTTCCCATACTATTACATCTTGAAGCAGTTTATAGTAAAATTATTTAAATCCAATAATTATACACATACACACACACTCATTAAAAGGTGGGGGAAGGAAAACAAAAAAAGAGAAAGTTCCTCAAAAAGGACATTACATTTGTAATATAACCAACCTCTTGAATTTCAGGAGGTAGAGAAGAACATACCAGAGTGCAAATGCTACAACAGAGAAGACCCACCTGCAGCTTAACACAATATTAACTGTCTGTAGATCTTGGCACATACAGCAGGACTTCTTCCAATTATCTTGGTAAGTGTTAAGTTGTGCAGCAGTGAAAGGGAATTGTCATATATTCTGATACCAAATATTTTAGGAACGTACATGTCCAAAGCAAAATCTTATTTATTATATGAATTTATATACCATTCATCTCACAATTGCAAGAGTATTAAAGCCAAACAACAACAATTAATAATGAAATAATGATACTGCAGTCAAACCCAACTCAAATAATAAACAATACAAAGTCACAACAACAGGCTCACCTAACCATCAGATCTCATGCCTGAGGGAAGATCCAGATCTTCAAGGACTTACAAAATGACAGCAGGATCCTAAACCTTCCTTGAAAGTTAATTGGATATATTACCACAAACTACCTGTTTGTACAGCTGATCCAAGCTAGGTGAATTTGAAATATAAGCACCTTGAGGCACAAGGGTCAAGTCATCACTTGCGGCTGCTTGAGAGAAACACTGAGATCCAGTGCAGATCTTATCTTTAGCATTCTATTTATAGAAAAGGATCAAGTTACAGAGGACCTGTCCTCTGGCTGACATCTCAGCATAGACAATCTTGTGATACATAATGCCTTGTGCATTTGAACTGTCTCCTGGAAGTGCTACATAGAATGATGAAAGAAAACTGCAGGGACTTGTCCAGGCAGTCTCTGAGAATTGGACACGATTGAACGGATTACAAAAAAGAAGAAAAAAAAAAAAGGATTGTGTAGCACTTTGTTTTTTATTCCAAAGAAGTGCTTCAAAGCATACAGGGTGCAAACATAACATAACCTTAAAGATGCATCTTATTAAACCAGCCATGTACTTCCTGCAATTGCCCAGCAGCTTTAAAGAGAGGTGCTAAATTTACACCCCTGCCTGCTCTACAGCGCCTTGGAATCAAATGCCAAATGCTGCACAGCTCAATAGTTCTCATTTTCACACATTACAATTAACTCATACATTTTTATCCCTCTAGAATTACTCCACTAACAGAATACTCTTAAATCTAATCACAGTTTCAAGCCGAATCAAAAGGGAAACCAATTCTTTTTTTTCATTCTGTCAGTGTGATGGCACCATTTGGTTATAAATCAGCTGATTCTACTGCAGATGAAGCTGGTATTTGTGCTGATTGGATGGATTTGGATTGGCTGATTAGATTTTTAAAAGCTATACAGTAGAACAGGCATGGTTTGGCTAATAACGGGTGCTCAACTTTCCTACTTGCAAAGTTCTGTTGTTTATTTGCAGCAAAGTAAGATACCTGTTTCATCGTTACAAAGTCCCATCTGGGACGACATCTGGGAACCTTGAGATGAGAGGGCAAGAAATAAAATTTGAAAAAGGAGAAAATTTCCGTGACCTCAGTGAAACACATTCCTAAGTCCTCAAGGGCCAGGGAGCATCAAATTGAAAACCTTGATACATTGCAATGTCTTTAAAGCACTCATTTTCCCTCCACACTTATACCGTGACCATCCTGCTAAGCTAGAGAGAGAGAAAATGTAATAAACGACCAAAATCGAGTGTAGTGACATTGCATGGCAAATAAATTGAACCATTTAGTCATAAGACTAGTAACAGAAGGAGAAGGAAATTAAGAAGCATAGGCAAGGGAGGCAGGGTATCTAGCAGAACGAATGGGTGCCATCATTTCTGAATCTGTCATTTTGAAGCAAATAAACAATTGTTATCAGAATGCATACCTGGACCTAACATGGTGGCTGTTATTAAATATGATCAAACATAAGGAATGGTGAGTGAATTATAAGTATTTGAGGCATAAATTACCTGAGGCAACATTCCTAAGCCTGCTTCTTTGCATTTCTCATTGTCTAACAACAATATTTCTAAAAGGCTAATGCAATTTCATGGTAACTTTAGGGCTACCAGATATAGACTACAAACATTTAGAACAGTGTTCCTCAACCTTGGCAACTTTAAGATATGTGGACTTCAACTCCCAGAATTCCCCAGCCAGCATGGCTGGCTGGGGAATTCTGGGAGTTGAAGTCCACATATCTTAAAGTTGCTAAGGTTGAGGAACACTGATTTAGAAGACCTCCAAATGTAGCAAATAGAGTCTAAACAGTCAATGTCTTTGCTGTTTTCTAGTGGCAGTTCAGGTTTTTACAGGCCAGATCTGAATGTCAGCCCTTTGAGGTAGGCCAGGTCAAGAAACAGATACTGAAGAGATTCTAGGAATGCTACTTTATTATTATAGAGTATCACATAATCTTGAAAGCCTGTCTAAAATCTTTACTGCATAAAGGCTGTTTTGAGTCTCTTTCTAAGGTTGCTTACTTCCCAGGGCTAAGTAACTGTTATATTTCTCCCACCTCCTTCTCAAGGCTAGACCTACATTCCTCTGCACTTGTAGCCTTAGTAACCTGGACCAAATCAAGCAAATTATTATTTTGGTAAATTACACTTTTTTTAGAAATTATCCAGGTTAGAAGTGGAGAATGTGCCTTCCCAAGAATGTAAATGAACTGTACAATATAAAACACAAACTTATCTGAATTGTAGCTGAATAGAGAAATGACAAACAAATATTGTCCTTGATACATTGACTTGCCTATAATAAAATTAAGCCAGAGATCTATACATTTTATAGCTGCAAGAGAAGCTTCAACATGTCTGTGAAAAATAATACTTCTCTTTGCTTTTCATGGAGAATAGGTACAAACAGTGGTCCAGAAGTATATCTTTTACTAACTGAGGATAGCTTGAATCAGATTTGCTCCATCTTTATATAAAGAGCTTATCTGAGAGCTAGATTGGATATAAAACCACAAATATGGTTTATGAAATACTTGGAGAAAAGATCTGCAAATATATTAACCAAGCCACTAGTTATAAGTCTGCCCAGTAGAAACACTTCTGCATCAGAAGTTAATTCTTGTTCTTTTTTTGACAGCCTAGGGAGAGAAAGAATGCATTTTCTAAAATGATACTAGACATTATGGGTCAAGAAATAAAATCAGTTTAGTGGATTGAAAAAGAGGCTTAGTACACACTACTGTATATACAAGCCATCTGTTCCTCTGCAGTTATGTTTGCAGAACTCACATTCCCCAAACCAGTTAGTTTTTGCTAATATTAATATTCTATAATTGGCCCTAAGATAGATAACTGGATCACCACATTTGATTGTATTTTATAGCCTGGTTTTAATTGGAAACCATGTCTTACTCCCCTCCCCACCTATATTTTTTGAAAAACATGCCTTTTTTCTCCCACTAAGATGCCCCTTAAGAAATCTACATTCTTTTCAGAGATAAAAGGGACTGTTCATAAAATGATATGGACAGGTTACAAAATGTACTTATAGTCTCTATTTCATTTCTTTCAACATTCTTTCTCACCGAAACTTGTCTACAATTCCAATTCATCCTCTCTTCTTATAGATCTCATTGTCTTCTCCCTATATCTCTTCTTGGATGTTGTCGAACTCAGCTAAGGAAGATGGGTATTCAGTGACAGGTAACTGGCTCTTCTCACCAGGTCATAACCAACGTTTTGTCTGACTGCGATATTTCTAGATCCAGGATTGGGCAGCTATCTTTTCTTCATGACTGGATCTTCTGAGGAAGAAGAAGAAAAGATGAGAGGACTCCATATCAAATGCTGTGAACGACTGTGCAATAAAGCCCTTGTCTGGAAGCACCCACAGAGATACAATCTCAGGAGCTGGCAATGATAAATTGGACCGTGTGATTTCCTAGGTCTGTGTGGTAGTGTTGGCGTGCTAGCTTGTGTCAGTGCATGAGAAGGAAGTAGGGCTGACAGACTGGTTGTGTATTGATGGTTGCTGTCCTCTTTGGATTCACATATGCAGATATCTAGTCTGCAGGGGCACCATCCTCAGACTGGGAGTGCGGGCCTTTTAAACTTCCCAGCATGGACATTAGTGAAGGGGAAGACCAGCAGCTGCCACTATTACTGCCTTCCTTTTTTTGCTCCTGACTTCTTCATTACTACTTCTTTTATGTCTCTTCTTTTTTCCCTCCTTTCTTCCTTCCATTACATGCACTCATAGGGTTTCTCCTTTATGCTTAGTTTCTTTGCTCAGATACTCATCTCTCTACCATTCTGCTTCCAGTTATTCGTTAGCTTGCCAGCCTGTCTCCTCTATGAAGGTGCTATGATAGGCTGAACTAGTTTATTTTGAAAATCTGTCAGAGCTAGTATTGGAAATTTAGGGAGATACCTTTTTGTGGGCCGTGGGAATTAGCCAAGATTTGATTAGAACTGGTATTAGATTCAAAGAATCAGTTAGATTCATTTCAAATGTGTGATCTGATTAAAAGACTTTATTGGAACGGTTAGACTAAATTGATTCAGTCTGTAAGTTTGATTCTATAAAAGTATGTTTGTGCATGCACAGAAGTTGATTAATTTGATATGACCTAATTTGATATGATTTGCTGACTCAATTTGATGATTCAGTTTGAAGGTTCATTTGGAAGAGGTGATTTAATTAAATTCAACTTTAATCTTTGAATATAGGCTTCATATGGTTCTACTACCCAGTGCACATGTGCATTTAATTCAATGGGAAAGAATCTATTTAGGGTTTTTGGTGTGTGTGTGTGTATGTGCATTTGTGTTCCTGCAACTCTCAAGGTTCCTCCAAGCATATATTTTGCTTTTGTTTGTGGCTCCAGTTTTATTGGCAATCACCACCTCACTAAGCTCTTAGAAGGATATCTATCTAGCATGTGTCAATCAATCAATCAGTCAATCAGTCAATCAATCTTCTGTGTAGGCAAGTTCAATTTCTAGTCAAGGAAACAAAAATCCACAATAAGGAAGAGTTATAGTCAAGTAAAAGAAATATACTGAGTGCTCTCATTGTAAGATAAGTATATTGATACAAGTATGGGAAAAATGTCCTGATGAACGCTTCATATAAAGGCTAGATGAAAAAAAGACTGCATGTTTGCCAATCGTAGTCCATAAAGCCAGTTCAGAATTGAACTTGTGGAAGAATATATTAAATTCATGGATTAAATATTTTTGACTCTAGTCTGTGCCATCTGGGATCTGTCTACATGTACTTTAAGCAAAGCTGCCCCTGAAAGGTATACATGATGGATAGAGTGTCTGCTGTGTCAATTGGTTGTATATCTTGTGCTGACCTTTAATCTTTAAGATGACATTTTGTTCCTCTGCAGCGTTAGCACAGATATGTGGGGAAATGTGCCTCTTGATTTATTTAGTATTAACTTGCTATCCTTAAAATATTTATAGACACTTTAAATGACCTAGTTGTAATCTTCAATCATTTTAATGTCTTGGGCCCCAATTTAAAAACAAAACAAAAGTTAGATTTGCCAAGTAGGTACTATTGCAATTGATGGGAAAGGTCTTAAATGACCAAGTCCCAGGAATTGCCACAGGATTTAAGTTCAACTGACTCCTTTTTATTGGAGGACCTGTACCATGAGCAACAAATCTTTATGCTGTTTATGTTGCTGAAGGCTATGTTCCTTTGGATGTATGTTGTTAGTGCAGGGTGGGATCTCAACCTTTGGGCAACCTAATACTGAAATGGATAGGACATCAGAGTAGCTCTCTCCCAAGCTGCTGAAAACTTATTTGCTTGTAAAATGATTTAAGCATTTTAAGGAATGATTTAAATTGTTTTTCTGGTGACCTTTTTTAAATTAAAAAAAAAATTAAAATGTCATATTAGTCATGGCACCGCAGGCTTGTCCCAGGTCATGATGACTCTTACTCACAACACAATGCAGAGAGCAATACTTGGATCTGGCATTTATCTCAGAGCAGCTAAGATGTGATTTAATGGTAGGGGACGTTACTAGTAGGCCCCTGTTGCGGTCAGTTTATTTTTGGGTGACCTGACATTTGTCAGCAGTATCAGTCCCCCAGAGGAAGGGTCGATTAAAATGATCTGTTTCAGAAGCCTTATGGATGAATTTGGTTTTCAGCTTTGGGAGATGAAATGACAGAAGAGATGCCTAGAATGATGTTGGCAGAAAAAAACTTGAGATCCTATTCCATGGTTACAATTTAAGAGTGACTTGTTTCACTATAATTAAAGCTACATTTGATCATATCAGAGTATTTTGTTTCATGTATAAAGTGTGTGGGAATATTCAGCCCTTATGAATCCCTCTTTTCATACTCTTTGATTTCTTTAAAGCCACAATATTTCTTTATTGAAATAAATATGTTTTTAAATGAATATTAGAAGAAACTTTTTGCGTGATATAAATGTGGTCTTTTGATTAAAAAAAAAAAAAAAAGCCCTGGATCACTTTGTGCTGGATTCTTTAAGTATTACCAAAAGCCTGGTGTTCCATGTTTTTTCTACTAAGTGTGAGGAAATGTGTGGGGAATGTTTTATATACTCTTCATTCTTCCATTTCAGTGGCAAGGTTGCTGTGACCAATTAATAAATACAAATATAGAACAATTCTAAAAGAAAACAGTTTTCATTCTAATAACCTCTATAAAGAGTAACTGAACAAATCTCAGCCTGGGAATACAACAACAGGCATATCTTGGAGATGGTTCTAGACCACTGCAATAGAGCGAATATCGCGATAGTCACATGATTTTTCTGGTTTCCCAGTGCATATAAAAGTTATGTTTACACTATACTATAGTCTATTAAGTGTGCAATAGCATTATGTCTAAAAAAATGTACATACCTTAATTTAAAAAATTCTTGAACTAAGACAACAATGAAGTTTGCCACATCGATTGACTCTTCCTTTCACACAAGATTTCTCTGTAGCGTGCAATGCTGTTTGATAAACACAATAACTGCAAAGCACAATAAAGCAAAGTGCAATAAAATGAGGTATGCCTGTACATATTAAAAAGAGATAAGATTCAGGGCTACAAACTTGAAGCTTACTTAAAGGAAAAACTTCCAGATTTTTACAAAAACAATAGCAATCTCATTGTTTTCTTAAACATAGTGTAGTGATCAGATTACCTTTGTGTACTCATGTGTAATTTGTAAATTATTGTAGTTATTAAATGACACCTGTGTCACTGAGAACCATGGTCCTGAAGATGTATAGAGACAGCTGTGTTATTGCAAAGGCCTTTGTTGTCAACCAAAGAATAAAATTCTTCACACCTTACCTGTCTTTTTTCAATGTTTGTCTAAAGAACAAACCTAACATGGTGACAAAAGTGTTTGAAGTAGACTGAGTTGAGATGGATCAGTTGAAGCCTTCTGATAAATTGATATTCAGAAGTAATGATGCAAATGTGACGAAACAGAGGCAAAAATTTGAGCTGTTTTGCCTATCTAGTGGAGCTGATAAAAAGACTGGAAAAGCCACTTTGTCCTTGGATGTTGCTGGGGAAGAAACTAGCTACAGAAGTAATTAATATTTTCCAGTTGATGAGGAATTGGATCAACAAAAGCTACGAGTTTTGTTTGTTAATTTGGAAGCCACCAAGAAAATATGTTATTTAAGAGGGGCATAAATTTTTCACAAGGATATAATAAAAAAGGAGAAAATATAGATCCTTAGGTGTCTGATTTAAAATAATTAGCATAGATGTGTGAATGTGGACAATGGAGATTATTATGGTCTATACTGTTTGTGGAATTAGGTTAGAAAAAGTACAAGCAAAGTTACTTGGAGAATGTGATTTAACTTTGGAAAAATCTATAGATACTTGCTGAGCAGAAGAAATAGCAGCAAATCAATTGAAAGAACTTGGGACTACACAGAAACAGTTGGACATTATAAATGTTAAAAGTAATCCAAATAAACCAAGAATTAAACCTCAAATGCCACAGTAAAAAACAAAGCTAGGAAATCTTGTAGCAAGTTTGGTATTTATCAAGATCCTCAAGCATTTAGATACTAAAAAAATTGGATACAGAAAATAGCTGTAAAGTAAAGAATTTAAACACCAAATAAGCAAATCCAGTATATCATATTTTTCCAGTCAAACATTCAGTAAATCCAAAATGAACCACCCAGAGTAACAACATGCCCCATTTTAACCCTGATCATATAAGCCAATTTTATATTCCTTTTTTATAGAGAACAATCTTTCTCTGTAATCCATTTCAATAGATGTTGATCCTTATTACAAATTTCTTCCATTCTTTAAGCAGTCTCTTTTGTAAATCCAATAAAAAAGAATTATTCCCATTATTCCCTGGGGTTGTCTTTTTTATTTTCTTCTTAATTTTTAAAACCTCATACAGTTTTCTCTTTGCATCTGATGGCAGGTTCTTATCCAAAGTTTCATTCATGTTATTCTCAAATGGAATTTGTTGTATGTTTTGTTCTATAACATTTTGTTCTGAAGACAAACTGTTCCCAAAAAGACACAACATAGCTGCCATGATTGATTCAAACTCTCAACGCAGTCCTTGGTGGAGTTCCTCAAAGATATCTCTAAACGCCATAATTTATTTCTCACAAATATGCATTTATTCTTTAAAAAATAATTTTAAAGTCTTAATATTCAAAGTTCAACCAACATTTTCTGAGCCCTTAATCTTTTTAAAACTTTCTGTAGCCAAAGCCTTGTCTTGCTTTTTACTGTTTATTTTAAGTTCTTAAAAGTTATAAAAAATAAATCTTCATTTTCTTGTATTAAGGTTTGAAGGTACTCACTCACCAGATGTTTTCATCCTTGTCCCTTTGAAGGTATCTAACTTCATTAAAGCCATTAATAAGCAATTTCTGAAGGTAGTTAGCAAGGGAAGTACACAAACTTAGTGTCTTTGAAAGGTTCTATTTGCGGCTGGAGAAAATATGGCAAATTCCCCCATCTCCAGGTTCCTCTCCCCCGCACACACCAGAGATCACTGTCTTATAGTCTGTCTGTGGGAAAAAGGAACAACCATAAGAAGAAGCAGCTTGAGCAATCTTACCTCTCTCTCTTTTATCCAGAGAGGATCAAAGGAGCTGATTTTATAACTGGCTTCTTAAAAAAGTCTACAAACATTGGCTCCACTTTTTTGCAGAGTCGTCTTCAGTCAGCCATCTTCCCCAGAAGTCCCCCATAAGAATATCTTTTCCAAGGCCTTCATTGTTACTCTACCAAGTGTTAAACTGTGGTGTATTACTTGACTGCTAGTTCCTTTACTATTAATAATGAAGGCAGAAACTATCCACTGTTTCAATATCTTCACTGACAATTCTAAGTTTATATTTAATATTAGTCCATTTTTTTTACTGTGCTCTTGACTTTTATTACTAGAGCTTCCAGATCATTTGCATTTTCAGCTGTCAAACTGGTCTCATCAACATAGTACTGGCTATTGATGTTCCTTTCTCCAATTTCAAAACCATACTCATCTTGTTTTAATCCAGCTTTCCTCAATATATATTCAGCATATAGGCTGAATAAAGTATTCAGCTTTGTCTCGCTGCTTTGCTGACCTGCAGCCAGTCTTTTCCACTATTTTCTGTTCAGACTATGGCTTCCTTACCTGTGTATAGATTTTGCATGGGAACAAATGAAATGTTCCCAAGCACATTCCACAACTTGATATGGTCGACACAAAGCCCTTTATATAATTAATGAAGCACATATTGATTTCTTTTTTGTATTCTTTGGCTTTCCCAATTATCTAGCATGTATAAGCATTAATGTTGTAAATCACTTTTTGTTAGGCTGTTGTAATTTCGAACTGTGATTGAACGAATGGTCATTAAGCGAGGACTACCTGCACTTCTGTAGTTTTTTCCCATCAATTCCTGTGGCCTTTGGACTTGGTAATGACCTGAATGCTGATCTAAGTTAATCTTCTAATACTAGAGGTTCTTGCAACTAGGGAATATCTTCTGTGATATCTTGGATGTTGACATCTCTACTATACAGAATTTCAGATTACTCCTTTTATATTTTTAAATCTTCTTTTAAATCTGTTACTATCTGTCCATTGGTGTCCTTTAGCATATCAATTTAAGGTTGGATCATCCTTCTGAGTTCAGAAGACTATCCTTATTTCTTCTGGCCTGTTTCCATTTTTTATGTCTTTACAGATGCTGTTGTAATTCTGCTTTTAGCTGTCTGAAATTCTTAAGTTTCTTCTTGAGATGTTTGTCTTTCTTGGCTTTGGCTTCTCTTCTTGGCAACTTCCATCATTTGTTTTAACATCCAGTTTGATTTCTTCTGTTTCTTCATCTTTGACAGTTTTCCCCCACATTCATGCTTAACAACTTGCATTCCACATTTCCTCTGGTTTCCTATCTATAAGGTTCAGGGCTTCAAAGCAATTCCTGATGTTCTCCTTGAACGTGGTGGACATATACTCAAGATTATATTGTGAAAGCTGATTGACTTTCTTTTTCCATTTTGGCTTGACTTGGAATTGTACATGAGCAATTTGTGATCTGCTCCACAGTCAGCCCGGGCCACTTTTTTGCTGTTGTAGCTGAGCTCTTCCATCTCCTTGTAGCAATAATATAATTAATTTGATTTCTGTGTATTCCATCTAGTGATGTCTAGGTATATATGCATTGTTTTGGTTTTTTTGAAGAATATGTTAGCAGTGAAGAACTTATAGGAGTGACAAAAACTGATAGGTCACTTTTCTGCTTCATTTCTTTTTCCAGGCCATACAGTCCAATTACATTTTCCTTCTTACTATTTCCAACATTGTCATTCCAGTATCCAACCAGAAACCGTGCATATTTCTTGTATGTCATGCTGATTTCATATTGAACTTCACTATAACATTGATTTTACATCCTCTTCTTTTGTATCAGTGGTTGGAGCATAAATGTGGATAGTCTTTATACAAGGTTGTCTGCAAAGTCTAATTGATATTATTCTGTCATTGTCTGCATTGCATCCAAGTACTGTTCTTTCTCTATCCTTCCTGACTATGAAAGCAATACCATTCCTTCTTTGTTTTTCTTCTCCTACATAGTAAGCAATAGGATCTTCTGACTGAAAATGTCCAATTCCAGTCCATAGAAAGTATTTACTGGAACTTTAATTCCAAATGATTTGGAAAAAACTTTGGCATATTGTTTCAAATGTGAATAGTTGTAACATGATCATCTTTAAAACAGATACTGGGGCACAATTTAATATGTCACATGTAAATGTTGAAAGTCTGATAGCAATTTTATAATAAAACACCCCCTTTTTGAAAGGTTTAAAGTGCTAGACTGGTTGCTTCCTCTAGGCAGTCATTAAAAGTATTAACAAAATATGACCCTTGTATATATAAAGAGTCACACTTAAATTTGAAATAGTGAATTGTTATGAAAAAGTTGTCTTAGATTTGAAGGCAGTAACTGAAATGGACTTAGTATAATATGCAAACTTAGTAAAAGAGAACAATAATAGCTTGAATGATTTTAAATGTATATTTCGAAGACTAAGTTGTTTACCAAGTTACTATTTAATGGAATTAAATCCAAAGGTTCATCTCATGATGCATATTCCTAGAAAAAGTCCTCATGTTGAGAACTAGTATACAAACAGAACTCAAATGAATGCAGCGGTTGAGTGTGATAACTGAAATTGTAATGGTAGCAGAATGGTTAATCATATATGGTAATACTGGAATAAACAGGTAGAGGCCAAATTAGGCGTTATTTAGATCCAAGGAATATGAATAAGGCTATTTTGAGAGAACAATTATTTGTACTCAAATAGAGATTATAGTTTAAACATGGGCAGTATGTCAAACTTAGAAAAATAAAAATTGTAAAGTACCAATGGAGGAATATAAAGTACCAATAACACCATCACATAAAGTAGGAATTAACATATTTGAATTTGAAGATAAAGAAAATCTTGTATTGGTAGAGTACTACTCAAGGCATTTCAAAGTATACCATTTGGAAAGGCTTACTTGTATTGCAATGATTATGCATTGAAAGTTGTATTTGCTAGACATGGTGTTCCAGATGAAGTTGTGTTTGAAAGTGGCTCCTAGTTTTATCCAAAGAACTTTGAAAATTAACTACATTCAGTCTTTGTTATGTTCAGATCATTCACATGTCATATAGAGCAATAGAAACTATAAAAACAATACTAAGAAGTCAAGGTAAGTTAAGTAAGTTAGATTTATTAGTTCGTTTTTGTGACTTATAGAAATACTCCATTAGATGATGGGAAATCACCATCCCAACTTTTAATGTGTAGGCATTTAAAACTGAAACTACCATGATAGGAATTTTGTTACATCCTCAAAGTGATTAGGGAAATATACATAACAGTTATTAAGCTTGAGACAAGAAAAACAGAAATATGATAAGGGAACAAAAGTATTACCATCTTAGCAGACTACATCATGGAAGCTCACTTAAAGGATAGAAAAGCACAAAACATCAATATTTTTTATTGCGCACACTACTAATAATGTAATTTTTTGTAGGTTCTTTGAAATAGAAAAATAACTGTACCTTTTGAAAAAGAGCCAGAACCTTGAAAACATAACAATAGCTATTCTCTGCTATTGATACAGAGAAACAGATTGGGGATTTTATAAAACCAGGGACAACTTTTTGTGGAAGAATAGGCAGAAAACCTAAAAAGTATAGGTATTGAAAATAAAAATAAATAAATGCCATTTTTAGACTGCTCTAATTAATAGTTTATAGTGATATTTGTTTAATTGATTGACATTAATCATTTGATCAATCATTTGTTTAATTGATTGACATTTCCTAACCCCGCCCATTCCTCTATATTTTGTCTGGTCCTTTCCAAAGAGTTTGTAAACCTAACTAATAAAATTTGGAGAAGAATGATGGGAGGTTTGTAAAAGGAAGTGGGACTGGAAGAAAAATTGTGTTTATCACATAGTGGCAGTTGCCGTTCCAAGTGAAAAAAGTTAGCCCTCTTCAGGCATTTTCCCTGAACATAGGGCTTAAAGGCAGGCAATGCTTGGGCACACAAGTTGCCAATTTTTCTACCTTCTTTGACCATCATAAATTCAGCCTGCTTTATTAAGGTCCCAGATGATACTCATTCAAACAAACATGAATACTACTTATATCTAACAAGGTTGGAGAAGGTATGAAAGCATCTTCTATCACCTTCAAGTCCTTATATATTTAGGCAAATGACAGAAGAGGGTTATGATGACCCTGACTTAATTCTTTGTTATTGATGATCTCTTGTTTCTAGGAACAATGTCATAAAAAAAGGTTGTAATTGCTATGGTGGTACTTTGGTTAGTGCTGAAACATTTAAAAATGTTCTGTGTTTCCTTAGCTTATATATACTGATAGAGTATTGATAGGATATGGATTGCTTGGTGGAAAGATCTGCTCAATCCTTTTGAACTTTATTTCAAATAAACATGAGAAAGCTGAGGTTTACAGAAATAGGGTTGGAAAAAAGAACCATGGCAGAAATTGAGTGGAGTGGAGTGAAAGAACAAGCCCTCTGATTATAAATCTAAAATATTAAAACAATAAATCCATATCATCTCTATTAGACATGAAAGCTACTTCCTTATTAGGGTACGCTTTAAATGTATAGGCTTTGGCTCAAGCCAAAAGCAAGCTTGAAATACTGTATAGTCTAGTTTATTGGTTAATTTCTACCATAATTCAGGGGTACTTAACAAAAATAGGCGACCACACAAGAAACAATATTTTGAAAAACACACCAATGAGGCCATCCTGATTTCTTTTTTATTGTTCAGTTTCATCATCCATTTTAGAGGAATAAAGAAGAAAAATCCAAGCTTAATTCACAACAGAGGAAACTAATACATCATTTTAAAGGAAGTCTATACAAGAAAATTGGAGAAATTATAGCTAAATGGAATAATATTAGTTTTAAAAAATTAGAATACTTTTTCATAACCAAATTGCTCCAAAAATGTTAATTCTGGGCCATGTGGACATTGTTAAAGAGCTCTTAGTTCAGAAAAAGGATTGAGGTCTTTCAGACAGGGAATGCTAACTCCCAAAGTTGGTCCTCACACAAAGTTCATTTTTCTATCTGAAGAGTTTTAGAAAATGAATCCTTCATTAGCTGTGTGACAAATGTTGGATCTTTCATGTATGAAAAATATAAGGTACACTTAAAGCAAATGAGTAATTGCTAAGAAGAATGGTGATGACACAGTGGCTTACCAGATGCTCCTTTAGCTGATGGATCATCTTTTTTCCTTATTACTTCACAGCATGAAGGACTCTATTAGGTTGCTCTGTAATTTTGCATATGACCCTTCCAAATGACATAATGAATTCATTTTATTTCCAATATCACATTATCCAAAGACCGCTGGCATTTATTTATTTATTTATTTATTTTACTGAATCATATTCTGATAATGTAGCATGTGATCCATTAAGGCAAATATAGGCCCCAAGTCAGATAAAGTGATCCATGAGATGCTGACAGGATTCACAGATGGTACTAAGTTAAATTAAGGCTTGTTTGGTTTTGCCTTAGAGTGATATGTGACTTCTAGTCATTTTGCTTTGTAAACAATAGTTTATGGCTTGGTGCAGGATATGAACCCCGCTAAAAAAAGCATGCTTCAGTGCAACATATGAATCTAATGAGTAAAATTTATTTTGCTTGGTACCATCACGAAAGTGGGCCATTAAGCAGTTCTACATAATATTATACCTGTGCAGTGCTTTGCATTTGATTCCAAAAGTTGTTTCAGGACACCCATAAGTGTGAATGGAGCACCGATCAGTGCCTCATTAAAGTACCAAGGTTTTTCCCAATGGTAGCTACTTCAGTGAGCCCCTATTGGGTGATCAGTATGTGTTCCTGTATGCTCCAAAAGCAACTTTTCAGACAACATCCATATATATTGCCCAGCCTGACAAAACACTGTAGAATTTACACCTATAGTTTGATCATTTTTTAAAGCTACATTCTGGTTTGGTGATTTACAGTAGCATAAAGAAAAAATGGTCTCTTTGGGTATAAATCATTACAAGTTTTTTTTAAAAAAAAACAACAAAACAAATGTATATATGTTTTAAACTCATACACTGATGCGGGAATATAACAGGACAGTTGTAGGAATGAACACAGAACTAAAGTGGTCATCTCTAAATCCAGTTGAAGTGACCCCAGGTGGCCTTTCAAGTTAAGCTATGGACATTTGAGGGATGAACAGCTAGGTTCCTCTTATTTATATTGGGCTGGAAGTAAGGAGAAAGAGATGAAATGAACCCAAGCTTAGCACTTCCCCCCTCAAAGGAACATTTCCCCTTTGCTAACAACACTTGCAGACTGGGTGGAAAAGTCCTATTTCCAGAGTCAATTTAGACAGCATGCAGATCATTTCCTTTTTTCTTTTCCCTTGACTGTCCCTGCAGAATCTTGATGTTTTAATCAATTATGCATTTTCATTTCATACTAGTAATCAATACTTCTTCAGAAGACTAATATAATACAATACATTTGTCTCGGCTTAGAAATGTATTGTTAAATAATGCATTTTCAGGCAAGTAAAGGCATGGGTATTGTTCCTACCCAAGCACAAAAGGAAACACGCAAAGAGAAATCACTGAACAAGGCAACATTGATTTTCTCTGTTCCCGAACCTTAATCTTGCTCAGCGTAGGGAAAGACAACCCACAACTGCACGCTGTACAAGGAAGAGGGAAAACATTATTGACCTTTCAAAAGCTGGCATTGAGAGAATGAGATTGGGAAGGAAACCTTCCCATAATATCGCTGGTTACTTCTGCCTCTGAGAAAAGAAGCAGAAAAGGAAAATGGGAAGCAAAATCACAAAGGTTCTGAAAAAGAATGGTCCATATCTGTTGCTGTGAGATAAAATAGAATTGGAAACTGAAGAGACTAGGAGGGAAAGTTCACGATGATAGAGTAATCTGGCACCCCCTAGCTACCATCATGGGAGTGAAAGAAATCAGCTACAAACTAGGACTTTGTGGAACAAAATTCAGACATTTGTGAAGGCAGATTATTATTAGTCCACCCTTCATGAAGCATTAATAGTCCCCACAAATAACTTCGGGTCTTAGGTACAGACACGTATTCCGAAAATGCTTTTAAGCAATCTGGTGCCTCCCAACTGATCACAGCTAAATGACTGTGGATGGAGCAAGGAACAGGAGAGTATTTCCCAGAGTCGGTACTGTGTGTGTTTTAAATAGCAAATTGCTACAAATAAATGGGGAGACTTATTGAAAGATTGTCCCTCCTCCTCAGTCTCCTGTGATAAAGGAAGGTTGAGTCCCAGTATAATGGGGGGGGGGTTGTACATCCTCGGCACAACCCGTAGCATCACAATTATTTCTATAAATGTTAGTACATCTACTTTTTGCCTTTTGCTGTTGGACATACCGACTTTTTCATAAAACTAAATTATAATACAATTTGTTTTTGGCTGAATTCAATTGGTGAATTCATTAGGGCTAAGTGTTACGTGCATATGTGATACTGTGGCTTGCTCAACAAACACTATTTAAAAAATTCTTAGCCTTGCATGATATATGATGACTAGACTTACCACCTGGATAGCTTGAAAATAACAAACATATTATAAGAGGTGTTACATATAAAACACGGTCACAATTTATTTTTTAGAATAAATTGTGGTATGTAAAATGCATTGTTTTAATAGTATGTATTTATTGTTTTAATTGGACCATAAAGAAGGCTGAATGCCGAAGAATTGATACCTTTGAACTGTGGTGCTGGAGAAGACTCTTAAGAGTCCCCTGGACTGCTAGGAGGTCAAACCAGTCAGTCTTAAAGGAAATCAACTCTGATTGCTCATTGGAAGGATTGATAATGAAGCTCAAGCTCAGATACTTTGGTCACCTAATGCGAAGAGAGGACTCTTTGGAAAAGACCCTGATGCTGGGAAAGATGGAAGGCAAAAGGAGAAGAGGATGGCAGAGGATGAGATGGCTAGATAGCATCACTGAAGCAATGAGCATGAAATTGAGCAAACTCAGGGAGGCAGTGAAAGATAGGAAGGCCTGGCGCAGTATGGTTCATGGGGTCACGAAGAGTCGGACACGACTTAACGACTGAACAACAACAACAACAATTGTTTTAATATTATGCATTGTATTTCTGGACAAGTTAGGGGGTAGTTCATGGACTTATGCAATTTTCTTGGCAACAAAAAATGCTTTGCCATTTTTTCTTCCTTCTCAGTTTCATATAATGGGATCTCCTGGTGTTCTCTCATCCAAATACTGCCAGTCCAACAATGTTCAGATTTTCAAAATCAGGTGAAGTTGGCTATGAACTACCACCTAGTTCTCCACTTGGGACATGACTCCAAATTTCTAACACTTGACTCCAAATTTCTAACACTTGCCCAATATTTTACTTGTGACAATCCTTTTCTACTTTTGCACTAAGCCCACAACAACAAAAATATGATGGCTGCGTGCAACATATAGGGCCAGTCCAACATTGGCAATGGAGTTGTCATATGACACTTGCAGGGCCAAACCAAAAGCTTGGCAATTTGGCTGCGTGCCATTTGTCATTTGTCATTTTTGATTTGCAACAAGCTACTTAAACTGGAACTTTTTGTTTACATATTTTCCTTGACAGAATATCCTGGGATGTTTTCCTCTTTTTGTTTGGCATGCTTTTCTTTATTAAACTAGTTTTAATTCTTTGTATCACAGCTATAGACTATTTGGATTGGATACCTTTTAACATCCATATTTCATGTTTTACTCAATTAAAAACTTGCTTGCCCACTGGTATTCTGAAAGCTGTGTTCTTGACTAAGTTTCTTCTGTAATGAATCTTGATACAGGCATATAATTAAGATGAGTTGTTTCTGCTGCACTGATTTATGCTCATAGAGTTAAAGTACAAGAGCTCAACAGAAGATGTAGAGATTGATGGGCCTGTGTGGATCGCAACCAAGTCATCTCACTTTCTATGCCTTAACAAAGCGTAGATGAAGCTCATCTGACTCTATCATTCATCTCAATTTGTTAAGAGTGGCTTTTGAGCATGTTTGAACAAGGGGCACAGGTACAAATCAACCATGTAGATTTCTTTTATTAAAACTCTACTGATTAATAATATAGAAGAACTTACACTGAGATCTTATGTTCTGTGCAGGATGATATTTACCTTCCCTTGCGAGAAATACCTACAGATCATGTACCTTGGGATGACACTTTCAGTCAGCATTGACTGATTTCAAAGGGGGTCTTGTATACCCAGCAATGTCAACATCCCCAATAGATCCTCCAATATCACATGCCTGTAGAACATGTACCGATAACGGTATATGGAAAAGTGATTCTTCTCTGTGATGAAGAGAGCACGTTGAACCAAAGATGACATGGAAAGATTTCATTTCTCACCTAGGTAATTGCCAATAAATCAAAAGAGACACACATAGAAGGGGAGGAATATTCTAAAAATAAAGGTGATAGAAAGAGTTAAATAAAGAATAAAAAGAGATACGGAATATAAAAATTACCTTTAGCTGGATAGAATGTAAGCTTAATATGCGTATTTGATAAAATCCAACCAAGCTTGGAGCCAAGCTTAACATACATCAAGGACTAGAAGGAGACTGAGAAAAATGCTACAGCTCCCAAGCCTGAATAGGATATGCTCAGGATATGAGACTTCACCACAAAAAGATGTGGGCACTGATCATAAAAACTGTGTATCTTAATAGTTAGGCCTGTGAGCTGCCAATAAAAGGTAAAGTAAAACAAAACTTTTAAATCCTAAAATCCAAACCCAAACTGCTGAAAGGTAGCAGAGGAAGCAGATATGAGTCATGCCACAAGGGACAAGAGACTATAACCTTCTATACAGACGAAAGACAGAGACAGCACCATAAAAGGGGCTAAGGCATTTGGCAAAGATAGAAGGCCTTAGCCTAAATGGAGGAACCAAACACAAAGTGAGGTTATAGAATAGCATCAATGTTCATCTGGAGATGGAAAATGTATTTATTTATTTATTTATTTATTTAATTTATTTAACTTGTCCCCGCCCATCTCCCCACAACAGGGGACTCTGGGCGGCTTACAACAGCTAAAATCAATACATAATTAAAATTATAAAAAGTTTAGCTTTCTAAGGACAGGCCAGAGTTGAAGCAAGTGAACAACCATAGTCATGCTCATCTGAAAGTGGATGAAAATTCAGATCTCAAAGGCCAGAACTTTCCAGCACTGTGCAGAGACCATTCTGCATGTGCAGGAACAATTCTGGTTAGTGGAGGTGTCACTCAACTCCAATCATTAAAAGCGGGACACTTCTTCATGGTAGCACTTCAGAGGGATATTTTGACAAATTTTGACTGAGGTGAAGCATCCCCTTGAAGATCTGCACAGCCCTAGAAATGAGAGGCCTGCAGTCATTACATTATTAGAAAGGATAAGATAAATAAAGGCCTGACCATCTTCTTATACATTCATTTTTTCCCCATGTATCTTATAACTGCTCTGTCTGTATATGTCTCTAAAAAGGTGATGGTCACAGTAAGTTCTTATCAAGGCAGTGTGGTTAGATAGCAAAACCACTAATGCTGACAATACCATTAACTCAGCATGGCCTGGGATGACTTTTTTTGGGGGGGAGGGTGAGTACCTATACATTTGGGGGAGCAAAGATTATTTATTCTAACCATGGAGCCTGGGCTCACCTTTTCTGCCTTGATAGCGGCACTCCAGCATTGCTTACCAATCTTTTGTCTTATCAAACTGACACATCAGGTGGGGAGAGGTATGGGATTGCTCAAGCGCTGTAGGGTCATAATGAGACCCTGGTGCACAAGGTCTGTGAAAAATCAGGAAGCATCACAAGTCTTGCCATTACGTGGGTAGACCTGTTTGGCAATGAACCTGCAGCAGCTAATAGTTACTTGAACAATTACTTCCATATGGAAAGTCACTCACTCTGCAAAGCTACTCTGCTATTATGCTTTTGTCTTCATCTGAGATGGCTGCAATTCCTGAATGTATAAAACCATATTTTATTGAAGAAGAGATCTCATTGCTCAGCATACTTACAGCAGCAACTGTCTGCTTATGGCTTTTATATTTTTATTTCAAAAGTGTGAGGATGGATTTATGAATATTATGAGTTAGATGAGATATTGGATGAGAATAATGGATCAGAGATAGATATTCCTCCTGAACTTGTACCAATTTAAAGTTTAAAATTGCTAATACAATTTTATCTTATTGTGCCTGCAATAAGTATTTAAGATGACCTACTCATTATCAGAAAAATACAGTATAATCCTAAGTGATGGAAAATGTGATATATACTGTAGATCTGATCTAGAAATACTGTACAGAGCTATGTTTTTTGATAACCTCTTTAACAAACAGATGTAGGCTTTTCTTAATCAGCTGTGTAAAGTTTTACTGTTTACTTATATGGCCACAGGCACTACTGTTTGCAGATACATGCATATATTTGGGAGCAGAAATAGCCAAATTCCATAGAGAAGTTGCAAAACATCTGATGTTGATGATGGCTTGGCTATCACAAATTTATTTATATATTCATTTATCCATCCATTCAGTTTTTATGGCCATCCACTCATGCATGAACTGAATCCTTCTCTTCACTCTTGTACTTGTGCTGCAACAAAACAAACAAGTATGCGTAAGAGTTAGGGTTTCTGTTGCAGCGTCCCAACACACATTTAGTCCCTTGCGCACTTGCCCCACTTTCCCCATGCATCAAATGAATCAATGAAAAAGAGATAGAAATGAAGACTGCTTTCTAAGATGACTTTTCTAGCGGTTCTGCTTTTCATGTCAATGGCTTTGATTCTGAAATGCTGTACATTAATTTCAAGAAACCCATTGTAGGTAGTTTCCTGCCTTCTCTTCTTCTCTGCAGTCACACCTGAAAGCCTCTTATAGTACTGCGTTGAAACCTATCTTACAATTTATTTAAAGTGTTATTCCAAGGGGGGGGGGGAGAGAGGGGAAGGTTTTATTCTCAGGATGCTTTAGAATTTTGTTGATGGCATATTAGTGTCCACTTCACTTGTTGATCCACTCTTCCAGATCCTCCAAAAATGATATGGGAGATTTTCTTTCATAAGAACTTTCTTTCAGTTTGAAAGACTGCAGACAGAGACATGATTGTAAAAGGAAGAATAGCAGTCTTTCAGTTAACCATCACCTAACTCTCACCCGAGTTTTAATGAAGCAGACAGAAGACTCCACACTCAAGACACAAGAATTTATGTTCTACTCCTTTGATGCTTTGTTTGCAAGCAATTTCTGTTCTATCAAATGGAATGGTTTAAAAACAGGGGAAGAAATGTTTGGTCTCGAAGTCCTCCTGAAATATGAGACAGGGTGGGAGACAGGGGAACAGTGAGAGAGGAACAGTCATAAATCTCAGGAAGTTTGAGTTGTGAAACGTGTGTGGCTGATCCATACCTTGATCCAGGTCAGGATTTCAGAAGCACTGGGGCTAAGCCCATTAATGCAACCCAGAATTTGTAACAGAGTTAAGACAATGACTAATCTATCCTTAAATGTATTCAAGAAAAAACCCTATGAAATAGACTGCACGTATTCAAAGTTTATATGAGTATATATTCTTATTTCCAAAAGGTTACACTTCTGAACATACAGCTGCAAAATCAAACTGAAACCTTCATGAAATTATTGGAGCGCAGTATATTTTAAATTATTATTTACCAGCAAAAGTAGGAAATGTGGCAAGGCTTGGTTATAGTAAAAGGATTTAGTTGCTAAATATCAGGAATGGTTGCTTTGCAAGGTTTTGGGAGGAAATATATTTATTAAAGGCTCTGCAGATGTTATTCTTTGTCAATAAATGAGGAAATATGAAATCTTGGCTATTTGCCACCGTAACAACACTGGTCTTCACAGTTTTTGGTAAATGTCAGAATTCACTGAGTATCTTATATTTATTTTAGCATTTACACAACTGAGAATGAGTTCTGATTCTGGGGGAACTTTATACAAAAGTTACCTGTTCATTTTTAGGAGCTGGAGAATCACAAGGGCAATTTTCCAATCCATAGCTATGAACATGTGATCTTATGTTTTTCCGCACATTGGCCTCTGAATATTTATAAAAAACCATTTGTACCTTATTGTTATATGATAACAAAAATGGCATACCTTTGTTTATTGAATAAATGATTCTGTGAGAAAAACTGCAGATCATGCAAATTAATGCAGAGGAATTTAACTATTAAAATAATTAGACTTCCCTGCCATTTGGTGCTGGCTTTCTTCTTGCTGGGCATCCATCTGACCTATGTCTTATATAGAGGAAAGCTCCTAAATCTTATTTCAGTTGCATTTTATTAAACCTAACTGCAGAAGACTGTGTTTTTGTCTGATAAATTACCCAAGACATATTCTAAAATTAAATAAAAAGCAGACAAAGGACGAAACACTTTAAAAAATTGTAGTTGACATACATTTTGAGATGAGATAGTTTTGTTTTATTCTAGTGTAATTTCTTTTTTATTTTTTTTATTAAAACAACATTAAATAAATTGGGTTGATACATTTTGGAGGGCGGGCAGGTGTTTTCTTTTTAATCTCAGGAGATATATTTTGGTACCGTTCATGCCTTGCTTAGTTTTCTAGGGTAAATCTCAAAAATGTTTTGAATTTGGGTGTTCAATGCTGATTTAAGTAATACCTAAAACATATTTGACCAATACAGGCTGTGAACTGACAATACCTGGAAATTGGTTCTGTTGTTCAGAACTGTACTATTTATGGGAAGCCAGCAAATTAACAAATAGTTAGAAAGAGGGTTAGACGGATACTGCATTAGAGGAAGTTGGATTATAACTGAGGAATATGTTCTTGCTCAATACAACAACAACAACAACAACAACAAGGTGCTAGAAACAAAATTACATCCATTCATTCCTGGGGAAGGAGCAGTGTTCAGCAGACTTCTGTCTGAAATCTTGGACACTGTCTGCTGTCTAGACAGAGCAGTGAGATGGACAAACAACCTAATGGCATAAGGCAGCTTTCAATATTCCAGCTCTGGTAATATTAATCTTCCTACATAAAATCGCTACTTACTATTTAGTAGTATTTTTTTTATTTGGTATGTACTTATACTGATATAAGGTATAAAGAAAATAGAATTGCAATGTAATGTAAAGCATACACACACACACACACATGCACGCACATGTACACCAGCTGGAAAGAGGGCAGGTGGGGTCTGATGAGGGTCAGAGCCACTGTCCTGGATGAAACCCAGAGCATCCAGGAGTACATCACTAAGACAGCACCCAAAGATGAGCTGCTGAGAGAATGCCTGAGGCAGCAGCAGACAGGGGAGGAAGTTCAAGCAGAGGAAGTGCCATGGCAAGACAAGCCCCTGCATGGGACGTACCATCGACAGATAGCTGAGGTGGCTGACATTGGGAAATCCTATCAGTGGCTGGAAAGGGCCGGACTAAAAGACAGCACTGAGTCACTGATCATAGCAGCACAAGAACAGCCACTAAGCACCAGATCTATAGAAGCAGGGGTTTACCACACTCGACAGGACCCAAGGTGCAGACTGTGCAGAAAGGCCTCAGAGACAATCCAACACTTAGTGGCAGGGTGTCAGATGCAGGCAGGAACAGTATACACTGAATGGCACAACCAAGTAGCCAGCATTGTGTACAGGAACATCTGCACAGTGTATGAGCTAGACTCTCTCAAGTCCAGATGGGAGACTCCACAGAAGGTCATGGAAAGTAATAGGGCTAAGATCCAGTGGAACTTCCAGATCCAGATGGACAGACAGGTACTGGCCAATCCACCAGACAAGGACCAGAAGACAGTGGTGGAAATAGGTATAGTGGTGCCAAGTGACAACAACATCAGGAAGAAGGAGTATGAAAAGCTGGAGAAATACCAGGACCTGAAGGAAGAACTAGAGAGAATGTGGAAAGTAAAGGCCAAAATGCCTCCAATGGTGGTAGGACCACTCAAAGCTGTGTCTCCTAAGCTGGGAGACTGGCTCCAACAGATCCCAGGAACAACATCAGAGTTGTCTGTCCAGAAGATATGAACAGAACCCTCAAACTCCCAGGCCTCTGGTAGAGGACCTGAGATTGAGGAAACACATACCACCCATAGGGGTGAGAGGGGATTTATATGCACACACATACATACATAGATGAATTTAAACCATTTTTCAGTTTCAAAAACCTGGGTGTTCCTGTACATATAACCTGGAAAGTCAGCACAAGCAGTTTGAATAGATAATGCAGAGACTGGCAGAAGGAATAAGGATAAATTGGGAGACGTTCAGAAGCCCTCTGTAGAGGGAATAGGGAATGGCCTTGAGGGACAGAAGAAAGAGCTGCCACCAAGCCAATGGTCAGATGAAAGGGGCCTGAGCCTGGGGCAAGATTGTAACATGAGTAAGCATCTCAGACAAGCCCCTCCTTAGTTCATATGAAGATAAGAGGAGGGAGAGGGAAACACATTCAGACTTGCAAGATGCTGTTACTAAAGCTTTACAGTAAAAGTAGTACTGACCTACATGGTTACCTAGTCTAGTCTACCTTGAAGGATTGGCACTGTTAGGCTGTACTATTCTGAACCCAACCAAAAGGATGCAGAACAGAATATGGAAGGCCTGCCAACAAACTGTGATACTAGTTCAAATGAGACTTCATAGGGGCATAAACTGTTATGCCATTTCATCATTAAGAAATGGTTGGATTCTTCAGATGTTTAGAAGGCAAATGTTGCAAGTTCTTGTGGTCTGATCAATGAAAGACTTCAGAGAAAGTATCTATTCCATAAAGATCCCCAAATCTCAGACCAGTAGTAATGCTGGCATCCGACAGTCCTGAAAAGTAGATCTTGTCCAAAGTTAGTTTAGGGCAGTGGGAACACATCCAATTCAAAAA
The DNA here is from genome assembly GCA_030867105.1 of Liasis olivaceus. NCBI lineage: Eukaryota > Metazoa > Chordata > Lepidosauria > Squamata > Pythonidae > Liasis > Liasis olivaceus. Next base: position 223,520,364 of record CM061349.1, read on the forward strand.
TTCAACAAGTGGTTGGAGAAGGATGACTGCACTCCACTAGCTAAGACCAGAGCTATGAAATACATCTGGATATCATCAATGTACATATGATACTTAAACTGAAAGGAAGAAATCAGAAAAACCTAGTAGGTAAAGTGGGTAAAGTGAACAAAAGAAACCCTGAGGAATACTCCAGGAAAAAAAGGAAGATCCATCCGTATAACCAGAAAAGTGCAATGCGAAATATAGGACAGAAATAATAAAAACCATATGTTGACACCTAATAAACTCAAAGAAAATAGTCATATCTGAGGAATCTATTTTGATTTAAACTGGATCAGACCTTAAACCAATAGGAAAGAAGCTCTTTTAAATCCCCCAGTTTCAGAGGCCAACCAGTTAGGAAAATCTCCTATGCTGCTGGACTCCTGCCTTGGGCAAGGGGTTAGACTAGAAGGCGTCCGATGTCTCATCCAACCTTATGATTCTTTGATTCCCAATTATAGAATGTGTACCCTGAAGCCTCATACGTTCCCCTTCTCTCTCCATCTTTAAGAAAGCACCAAGAACCTGCAACTTCTGTCAGGCTTTTAAGATGGTCATTTTAATAGTTTTCATTTGGTTTTTAATTAGGCCTCTTTTATTATAGTTTCTGAGCTGCCTAGGGGTAGAAAGGCAGGGTGTGAATCAGAATAAAAAACTAAAATCAAAATATAGATGTAATAAGCATAGGAAGCAGTTTCTAATACCTTATCTTGACAACTGTGGAAGGCAGATTGGCCAAGTGTCTACCCAGAGAGAGTAATGATGACTATATAGTAAAATGATTGTATCTATATAGTTTGGGCACCCAAGGCCCCCTTGGCTGCACTACTAGTCATTCTATCATTCGGCATTTTCCCCCATTCATTCACCATTGGTCTTTTTCCTGGATACTTTGACTTTCCTGAGTCTCCAGGCTCCTCTCCAGGTGTGCCTCCCTGTCCCAGCTGCCATAGACCCATTATAAATTCCATTTGGACTGATCTGCATGCAAACGGCTTTAGAATACGATGTCAAGGACCTTGTCTGTCTCTCACTTTAAGCAATGTCAGATGTTAACATACTGAACACATTCGTTATATTTTAGTATAACTAAAATAGCCCCAACATTTCCTTTCAGGTATAATAAATGGTTAGGACTTACAGTGGTACCTCAGGTTACGAATTTAATCCATTCCGTGACTCTGATCGCAACTCGATTTGGTCGCAACGCGAGGCAAATTTTCCCATAAGGTTCAATGTAAATTTGGTTAATCCGTTCCGCCCTCCGAATTTGGTCGCGCTGCGAGACAAATTTCCCCATAAGGTTCAATGTAAATACGGCTAGTCTGCCCTCCGAATTTGGTCACGCCGCAAGGCAAATTTACCCATAAGGTTCAATGTAAATACAAACAGTTCTGAAACATATGCATTTTATTTTTAAACCACAAAAACTTGAAAAAAAGTACGTACAGCACAGTATGAAGAGGGAGAATGGGGTGGGGAGGCAGTTATTGTTTGGAGTCCAAAGGGACATCTCCTTCAGGATCTTCTTTGCCTCTTAGCTGCAGGCTCAGTTCTGGGGAAAAACCTGTCTAAAGTCAATTGTTTTTTCCTGCGCTGCATAACCCTCTGGAAATGAGAGACCACGTTATCGTTCATCATGTTCAACGCTCTGTTCGTTACAGTTATGTTGGGGTGGTGTTTCTCAAACAAGTCCTGGCATGCATTCCATTGTTTCATAATGGATTTAATCTCAGCACTGCTCACCTCCTCCCTGTCTTCCTCTTCCTCAGTGGAATGCTCCTCACCAAGCGCTTTCTGTTGCTCACTCTGGAGCTCAGCAAGTTCTTCCGTGGTCAGCTCCTCCTCATGGTCCTCAACAAGCTCCTCTACGTCTGCACCATCGACAACCAGACCCATGCTCTTGCCCATGGACACAATCTCCTCCACTACCTCTGCATCAGACCCTTCATGGTCACGTTCAGCGACACATTATGGCCACAGTTTCCTCCAGGCTGAGTTTAAGGTCCGGCAGGTGACATCTTCCCAGGCTTTGTCAGTGAGGCTGATGCAGTGGAGGACATTGAAATGTTTCTTCCAAAACTCTGTCAGAGTCAAGGATGTTTCCTCAGTGACATTGAAACACCTGGTGAAGAGCACCTTTGTGTAGAGCTTCTTAAAATTGCAGATCACTTGCTGGTCCATGGGCTGCAGAAAAGGTGTCGTGTTGCGGGGGAGGAACTTGACCTTTATGAAGTCGTATTCGGTGTCCATATCATCCACCAAGGATGGAGGGTGTGCCGGGGCATTGTCCATCAGAAGAAGGCACCTTTCAGGCAGCTGGTTGTCGGAAAGATATTTTTTAATGCTGGGTGCGAACACCTCGTGCAGCCATTCCATGAACAACTGCCTTGTGACCCACGCTCTCGCATTGGCCCTCCACATGACAGGCAGTCTGGCCTTGTTCACATTGTGTTCCCTGAACACACGAGGGGTCTGGGAATGGTACACCAGTAGCGGCTTAATCTTCAGGTCGTGTGAGAGCTAGAGCGAAAAGGGTTAAGCACATACTCTTATCCCCAGAGCAGAGAGGAAGAGATAAGAGAATGAGACTGGCACCTCCCTAAGGAATGCAGGATGTTTGTGGGGTGACCCTGGGAATTGCTCTCACTCTGAGAAGATTTCTGTAATGGGAGTGAAGCCAATAAACCTTGCTGGATTGAATCTGTACTGTCTCCTGGAGTTTCATGGGCTAATCCTGACAGGTCGCCGCTTGCGTTCGCACACAGCAAAAGGGTCAGTCTGTCCTTCATGGGCTTGTGCCCTGGCAGTGCCTTTTCCTCCTGCGTGATGTAGGTTCTGTTTGGCATCTTCTTCCAGAAGAGCCCTGTCTCGTTGCAGTTGAACACTTGCTGAGGAACGTATCCTTCCACCTTCACGAAGCCCTCAAATTCTTCCTTGTAGGCTTCTGCAGCAACCTTGTCAGAACAGGAAGCCTCTCCATGTCTTGCCACATTGTGGATGTCACTTCTCCTGCGGAATTTCTCAAACCAACCTCTGCTGGCTTTAAATTCCTCACTTGCTGCGCTGGTAGAGGAGTTTTTCTGCAGTAAATCACTGTGCAGTTTCCTGGCTTTTTCACAGATGATAGCTTCACTCATGCTATCACCTGCCAGCTGTTTCTCATTCAGCCACACTAACAACAGCTTTTCCACCTCTTCCAGCACTTGTGTCCTCCTCCTCGTTAAGATCGTTACTCCTTTTGCCACATCAGCTTCTCTGATGGCATCTTTATTCTTCAAAATAGTTGAGATGGTCGAGTTCGCCATCTTGTACTCCGCGGCCAGATCAGTCACACGAACACCACGATCGTGCTTTTCTATAATCTCCTTCTTCAGTTCGATCGTCACTTTCTTCTTCAAACCCTTATTCTTGCCAAGCCCATTCTGCATTTTCTTTGGAGCCATGCTGACAAGCACACCAAAAACCTTCCAAACGCCACAAAACACACCACAAGCCTCACCGAACGTCTCCTTGCTACCGCGATCTCGCCCACAGGAAGCCACAACCGCGTGGCAGCAGGGCAAATGGCCGCGGATCTGGTTCGTAGCGTGAGGCGGAGGTCGCACGGCGAGGCAAATTTTTGCTACCGGAGCTGGTCGTATTGCGAAATTTTCGTAAGGAGGGGCGTTTGTAACCTGAGGTACCATTGTATTTATAACTTTATATTTTAATCCTTCTCTGTCTCACTAACTAACTTTTCTAAGAGTGCTAGAATTGCTGAAGAGGGCATGCAGGAAGTAAAGAACCCTTTGAAGCATTTCTGTTGTTTAGAGGAGGACCAATGAATCTAAGGTAACCCTCCCATTTTAGGTAGATTACTAAGGGACTCCCTCCCTTCCTTCCTTAATCTTACTTTCAGATAAATACATTACTTACTCACAGGCATCACATTTCACATCCTAAACTCACATTTTACAAGACATTCACAGACTAAGATTTTAAGACCATTAAGTCATTCACTGTTTCCCCAATGTAGGACAGTGACCATTGTCCTTTGAAAAATTTGATCAAGGCATGAGTTCATAGGGGAAATCCATGTGGAGATGCATGCTCAGCTGTTTGTTCCAAGCTTGCTCCTGTGCCAGTTGTATATAGCCAGGCAGTTTTTCATTTTATCCCCAGTATTTGGAAGGTATTAAGGTATTATGGACTATGAAGATATTAAGAATTATGGACTTCGGGCACATGGAGCTGGCCAAAATAATTATTATGCAATACTGGAAAGAGAAACCTATATCTGAGTTGCACCAACAGAGTGTTGATAAGTTTTCTTTCTCCCTTCCCTCCTTCCTTCCTTCCTTCCTTCCTTCCTTCCTTCCTTCCTATAAAGGGGTGAGGAAGAGAACTTTTGAACAAGACATTTTGGAGTGATTTTGTTTATGATATAATTTTCCAATTTTTGTTTTCTCCATTTCTCTTTTTCATCTTTAAATTAATATGAATGTTACACTACGTTGTTAATACCACTGTATGCAAATTAATAATCTGATTAGTTGATATAATAAAATTTTAAAGCTTGGCACTATGGAGAAGTGTGGGAGAAGTGCTTTAGCTGTCAGCAAAATGCACAGAATGATACAGCCCCCCCCACCTTTTAAAAGAAGATTCATGATTTAGCATACAAAATGGATTACCTTTCACCTCAATTAATGTTATAATAATGAGGACCAAAGGCAGAAATAATCTTTTGCCACTTATTATAAAGTGTTGCCAGCACAATCCTTTGAATTCCAGGCATAGGTCATTCATAGTCCTGACACACTGGCAATCATACTGCTGAGGTTTACACCCCATCTGAAGTCTTTAAATAAAATGGGTCAATTTAATTTCTAGTGCTATCAGTACATTGCATGGAATAGTGAAGTTTGGGAGTTCAAAATGGGGAGAAATCTCTTGGATCGTCTGAAAACTGCACACATATTTTCTGGGTTGACTTAAAATATAAGGGTGTTCCCCCCCCCCCCCCCCCCCATCATCACCACCACCATTACCATCACTGCTCTTGAAAACACAGTGGGAACAAATCATGATGTAAAATCAGCCACAACTCTAGCTTTCATAAACTCCACTCCATGGTTGTAAGGGCCCATGGTAAATATTTTTTCCAATTATATTTGCAATCTTGCCAAGGCGATGCTCACTGTGTTTTCATAAGCACTAGCAAGGATTGTATGATCCTTATCCTCATTGACATAGTCTTTGTTTCCTAAGCAATTCTAAACAACATGCACACACACACATACTGCATCATTTTAATTGTTTTGTTTAATCTGATCCCCCAGCCTCTTTTGCATTTTTTTTATTGCTAATGTTATTTATCTAAGAAGTAATTATACTGGAGAGTTGGAAGATGTTGGAGGGCAGACAGACACAGAGAGACACCTTAAATGCATTGACATATTGAAGTAAGACTTTAAGAAATGCCCTTGGACTTTCTCATGCTGGAGCAATTAGACTGCCTTTGGACAATAGGCTTTCAAGGCAGGGGGGAATTAGCCTCTAGCAGAAGTTCAGCAGTCAAGCTTTGCTAATAAAATGACTTCGGAGTCAGAATATACTGCAGAAACAATGGGAATTATACAGACAGGCAGTGGTGGCTTCTGAGGTGAAAAAGCCTTCAGCATTGGACTCAATGTGGGAGCAGTTCCTGAAATGATCATCTCTTCCAGAAGCTTGGAACTGAGAAGCAACGTTCAGCTGGTGGATTAGTCCTTTTGGATCATCATAATGTTTAATGCTATTAAATCCTGTAAGAGAGAATGGAGACCAATATATCAGCTCCATTGTCTCCTTCATTTCCACTCTCATTGTTATCTATTAGCAATGACTGGGCTAGGATAAATTTGCTCCAAGGACTCTTGGGAAGGGCCACTTTCCTATCTGGCAAATTTTCATATAATTTTCTGAAAATTGCAAAATCTACAGAAAAATTCACTAGATCATAAATCAAGAGATGGACATGTACTGCACTTCCTTTCTAAACTCTATTGTGTGGAGAATGAATATTACCTGTGAGGACTGCAGAGAGATCAAAGACTCATTGTGAAGGACCTAGTCTGATTAACCTATGAGAATCATGCTTCTTTGCATGATTGCATGCCACTCTCTTTGTTCTACTATTCTGTTGCGTGCAAACACCTATCTGATTTCTGAATCAACTTGTTTCCTAATTCATGACAGTATCTGTAAATTGCCTAATTCATCGTTTTTCTGGGAGAATTGGCCCAATCCTGAAGTATTCCACCTGAAGGATAGAACAGGAATAGAATTGGTTAGGAAACCAACAGGGAATCCTTTCTGACTTTTTTTCTATATTCTGAAACCTGCTGGTCTAAGTATACCTGCCTGACCACTAGAGGGCAGCAAAGTCACAGAAAACTCTAATGCTTTGCTGCCATCTAGAGGTCTTCCATATTGTTGCAGCCCAGACATAGTATGCTTATACTTACTCTTGCAGCTTGCCTTTTGTGAAACCGGTGTAGTTCAATCCTTTAGCCAGGAATCTCCCTAAGGTTTCCTGGCCTAACACAGGACAAGTGTTGAACCTGTTGACTTTTCCCATCTGGAGTATAACCACAACCCCAATGCTGTCACTGGGAGGCTATAGCTGCCCTTGAATCCAGGCAACAGCCACCTTTTCACCTTTCCTTCTTGCCCCCTTGCTCAGACTTCCAGAATGTTGCAGGGCTTTTAGCTCATGTTCAACTTGTGGTTTGCTGCAAAAGCTCATGTTGGTCCCTATTTGGCCTGCAGAAACCTAGAACACCATTAGATGACAGCAGAGAATTAGTGTTATGGATATCTCTTTGCTGCTATATAGAGACTAGAGGGATTTTTGCAGCTTGTATATGTTATTGCTAGCTTGGACTCCAAAGTGGTACTTTACAATCCTTGTCCAGTGTTATGGAGGAGCTCTGTACATGCTTAGATTTCCCTGTTATGTGGGAGAAATTGATCAGCATATTATCTGCATGAGTATGAGGGATCTGCATGTTAAAACCTATGCCTTCCTCTCAGTCTCTGCTGTGTACTTAACAAAAAGGAGAGAAAGTTTAGAATGTGTTGTGTTGCAAAAGAAGACACCCACCCTGTTTGAGAGATTTCAGGACTACAGTCACAATTAAAACAAAGGAAGGAAGCAGCTTTGATGCATCCTTTGATCTTCAAGGGAAGAACTAGGGTTACCTTGCAAAGGGGCTGAATTGACAAGGCACACCTCTCTGGAGCCCATAGGTGAGTTTCATTTGGGTAGCTTTTTGTAGACTGATCATACCAAGACTACATGCCTCCAAGCCATGCTTCTTTCTTCAATCACTACGTACAAGGCATGATTAGCCATCTAATACAGGGAGATTCTGTGATGGCCATTTATTGTTTGGACCAGAGATATTAATGCTTGCTCCCAATCACTCTCTCCCAGTGATGAGAGTTAGGTTGATTTCCAGGTGAACTTTAATCCTAACTGGGGCAATCATGCTCACTACCTAATGTTCATATGATAATGTCTTCCAAAAAATTCACTCACACTATAATTGCAGAAGTAGGTGCCATCTGCATGATTTTCTTTGCAAATCTGCAACATTCACTCTTGCTGAAATCAAAGATTCTGTAATACATTTGTTTGTCAGAATATGGTCTAAGTTCAGTTACATGTCTAGAGACAGATGCCAACATTGTTTCTGCCCTGCTTTGGGCCTAATCCCTGTTTTTAGGGCTGCTTTGTCCACTGCCTAAGTTCCTGGAGTGAACCTTTTGCCTTATCTACCTAGAGACCAAAAGCTTGTTAAGAGCTTGAGGAATGATGAGCTTTGTAGTCTGACACATTTGGAGGCTCTGTGGTTGGGAGAACCTGAATGCACCTGTATGCTTTCTGATCCTTCCTTCTGCATAGCTCATAGAATAAACTATAAGAACATATCAGGTGAATGCTGTTGATTGACCAAAAATGTGGTATTTGCTTTGCTCGGCCCTTCATTCCTGAACTGTTAAGCTTTATATCAGTGGTTTCCAGGTCTCATCTCTGGACTGAACTGGTTGTGAACTATTTCAGAGATCATTTTAAAATCTGGTTCCCCAGTGGATCCTTTTAAATAGTAACCTCCACATTTTATTTTACCCAGTTTCCTACCTCATTTTATTTGCACTGTATCCATGGCCCTTGCTTATGTTTTGCTGTTCCATTGAAATCGAAGCTACTAATTGCAGTGAGCTAATCTGGCAGGGCTGCAAATGTACTTCCTTGAAGGCATTCTGTTCTTCTTTGTACAATGCGGGCCCCCTCCCCTCCAAAAGGGAACAGCTGGCCCACAGCTGTAAATGAGTAGCTGCCTTGTGGTGCAAATGACTGACTCCTGTCCTCAACAATGAATCACCTAATTAGTAGGAAATGGGGATAGATAGATTATAGAGACTGGCATGAGAACTGCTTGAACCAAGTTGGCAGCAGGCAGCATATTCTAAAAAGACGTGCATTGAATTTATGCTTGGCTCATTTTCCCTGGGTGACAAAGGCAATGTGCAAGCCTCTTGCTTTATTTCTCGGTTTAATCAGGCACTTTATATCCCCATTGGAATAGTGATGTACTGAATAAGGAAGTGGCCTTGGTCTTGACCCTCTCAGCCCTATTCCTTCACATTTTCCCAAAGAAAGATTGTGAACAGTTATGCTTCTACCAAAACTCCTGGAGCGAATTGCTAGTATTTGCTAGAATGATTTCAGCAGTATATGTACACTATTGTGGGGGAGTGCTAGGAAATGAATGAATGAATGAATGAACAAATGAACGAATAAATGAATGACACTGCCTTCTCCAGTTATGAACAACCGTCTGAATGTGGTAGCTGGACGAAATGTTTAGTCCCTCACATATCTCACCTGTTTGAGGGGATTGCACAAAAGCTAAATAGGATTGGGTTTGGTTAGGACTAGGATACTACCAAGGAAAACTCAGAGCTGTAGTCCAGATTGGGAAGTTAAAAAAAAAAAAAAACATCCTGGAAGAATGTAGTGATGCTTCTTGTTGCCAAGAAAAATTCCTGAATTTGTCAGTGCAGTCATCAGAAATCAGGTTCAAAGGAGATTCTACCTTGGGGTGGTGGGGAGTGTGGGGAGTGGGAGTGTGGGGAGAAAATTGCACTGACTGGCTACTAGCTGAAGATTAGGGACTAGTATAGGACAGAATCAATCTGTGCAGAAGTCTCTGGAGTAAGGCAGAAGATCACGTTTTTCAGCCGAGACTGTAAGGGTATGTGCAGAGAGCAGCCAGGCAAGGGGGGGGGGGGGGTCAAAAATGTACTTTCATCCCCCGAACAGCGAGGGAGAGATAAGAGAATGAGACTGGCACCTCCCTGAGGAATGCTAGAGATGTTTATGGATTGACCCTGGGAACTACTCTCAGTCTGGGAAGATTCTCTGTATAGGTTGAAGCCAAATAAACCTTGCTGGATTGAATTGGTATGGTCTCCTGGAGTTTCCTGGGCTAAACCTGACAGAGACTAAGCCAAAACATACTGCTGGCAGCCTAAAGAGAAAGAAGGCCGGTCAGTATCTTTGGTTTCTTTCTGAACGGTAAACAGAGTAATTAGTGTCTTTAGAAATAGAGCAGTAGGGATGCATACTAAACCAATACTATAGAGTGCATATATTTAAGCTGTGTAATGTTCAGTAGAAGAAAAAAGTTCCCCTTACAGTGCACTTTAAGTCTCAATCTGTGGCTGGTTATCAGTAGAAATGGTCAAGACAAGGTGGGAAAGCCTGGGCTTCTTGTAAACTACACTTGCAAAACTAGGCTGAGGAAGCCAAAAGTAAACATTTTGTATTTCTTTTTAATCAAATCAAAATATTATAGGCTATCTACTTGCTATATTAGGCCCAACCTATCAAAGAATGGTGCATTCAGTTCCTATGGTTGTCTGTCAGAAATGTTTAGCATTTATTCAGTGGAAATAAATGCCATTTTCAAATCGAGACTGTTGCTCAGTATATCTTTTAGATTCTGGTGATTAAATAGAAACTGCTGTTGGAGATTGATATGTATCCATCATTAGACATGTCATCATTTCTTGACATAGGAGAATTGCAATGAAGTCTAAGCCGTGTATGGAATGAATGTGTCATACAAACTGCAGTGTTTTCCTTTCTGCCTGTGCATTTCACCAGATGCAAAAGCTTCATCCTGAGTACTGTTATACACATGTAGAACTCTACTACATGCCAAAAGAATTTGTAGATGATGGAGTGAGTGCAACACCAACTGGCTGCAATGAATGGGGTTAGCCTACTCAACCCCACATTCTTCTCAGACATTCCATCAGTGTGTGGGAAAGGTAACCAGAAACCCACTTGGCTGGTTTAAAGCTTAATGTCCAAGTCTTCCCTCTTGAGGGTCATCTTCAGAATTCTTCCTATGTAACCTTCTCCCATCTTAATTTAGGCCAATTGTGTTTCCCTTGATCTGGGGAATTTTACCTTGTACCAGAAATGTCTTCGAGGAACATGTCTTTTGTGTTGGGAGAGAAACAGCTTTTTATATGCTCAGGCATTTCATTTGTAAGTTGCTTGTAGGTTTTTTTTAATACATTGTATTCAAGGTTATTGTTTGTTTTGAACTTCTGCTTCTTTATGTCTTTTATTATGATAGAGTTTTATTTATTATTGTTAATTTTCTTATAATGTCATAAGCTGTTCTGGACATTTTATTGAAAAAGACAATCTGAACTTAAATAAATGCCATAAATTGCCATCATTAAAACCAACGTCCAGCCTGGGCCAGCTCAGGACTTGGTCTTCTGACCCGTGTTATATAACATCTATATGAAGCCGCTGGGAGAGGTCATCCGGCATCATGGATTATTGGTTGTAGCTGTTGTTTTAATCCTTGTGTGCTTCTCGGAGTCACTGTTGTGAGACAGGCAGCCGTATGAATAATAAATAAATAAATCTATCAGTTTGAGATGGGATATCATTATTATGCAGATGAAACTCAGCTGTGTGTCCTACCCCAGGCTGAGCAGGAGGTGCTCTAGGCATCTTGAGACTTGATGGGAAGAAAGAAGCTTAGATTAAACCTTAGAAAGACAGAGTTCTCGTATGTCTGCAAACATCAGGGCTATCTTTTAACATTGTCTCCAGTAGTTTCTTTTGATGGGATATTTATTTATTTATTTATTAAATTTATCCCCGCCCATCTCCCCCTAATGGGGGACTCTGGGTGGCTCACAACTCATTAAAACAATAAATAAATATACAGTTACATAAAACCTAAAACCTGTACAAAACAATTACTAAAAAAGAAAGAGTCCAGGAGACCGATGGTTCAGAGCAGCAAACACCAGGCCTCAATATGCTCCCATTGAAAGAGCTGGTTTGCAACTTTTGCGACCTTTCTTGACTCATAGCCTCAACAGGTGGAGACTCTACCTGTGGGACAGGGGCTTCACCCAGTTTTTGCCAGTTGCAGGTATACCTGGACCAGAATGCCTTGGGAACAGTAACTTGTACCCTGATCATTTTGGGACTGGACTACTGCAATATATTCTACCTGCGGTTGCCTTTCAGCATGTTTTGTGAGGATAAATGATGATATATATTGGTTAAAAGGTTTAATGGGAAAATCTCATGGAACTGAGACCCTATCACCAAACCAAAGGGGAAAAATATTGGATATGGCAATAGGGTTTTGCTTCTGAATGTGAAAAATGGTAAGTCCTTTCCATCATAAAGTCAGAAGGGGTTCCTCAAAGCTGCAGCCCACAGTAACTCTTGTATCCCTTTACCCAGGCAGTCTTTGAAGGGCAACCTTAGTTTCTTTAGACAATAAAAATATGCTCTGATCATGCTGAATTTATTCCTTTCATTTGCTCTTTTACTAAGGCAATTTGGATTTTAAAACAATGGCTTAAGTAGACATGATAAATTTACTGGGGTTTGATGGCCAAGATAATTTCTCATTGCTTTGAATTCAAATGTTTTCCCATTGGAAAGGCAAAGTTTGACAGGATTGACCCTACCTGTTGCCCATGAATTGTGCTTCTGAAAATATTAATGGCAAAAAAGAAAGAAAGAAAAAAAAAGAGACAATATTATGTTCCAGAAGCTCTACCATTACATCTCACCTGGTACAAGGGGCATCTTGGCAACACGTTTGCCTATGCTAATAAGAAATAGATTATGAAAGTGAAATGTGCTTGTTAAATTTCTTCTGACTCTCATTAGCTGCTGGACTGCTCCCTCTTCTTCTTCTTCTATTTTTTTTTTACAAGTTAAACTAGATAGCACTACATGACCCTTTTAAAATGGGAGCATATGAAATAGAAGTTAACACTCTTAAAAATGCACCTCTGCTTCCCCCCTCATGCTCTGACATACTTTCTTTAAGAAGTGCTTATCCTTATCTGAAGGATCCATGCAGTGCTAGATTGATTGATTATGTCCCATCAAGTCATTGTTGACTCTTAGCAGCCACATAGATAGATCTTATTTATGACGATCTGTCCCTAACCTGGTCCTTCAGTTCTTCCAATGGTGCACTCAATGCTGCTGTAACTGAGTCTATCCACCTTGTTGCTGGTCATCCTCTTCTTCTCTTTCCTTCCATCTTTCTTAGCATTAGAAATTTGGCAGGAAATGTCAACATGGATTTTAGGAAGCATTCAGACACAGACTTGACCATTTAACTGAAGAACTGCTTGGAGTCAACTTATATAACCTCGAAAGGCAAGAAGAGACGCTTCAGTGTTATGAGATTCTTAATGATATAGAGGAAACTGGTGATTTTTTTCTAGCTGTAGGGCAGTGTCTTGGAGAATCCAAAGCAGTTCCTATTTAGACTGGAATCAGGTGATTGCTAATTATACAAGAAATATTCTTATTTAACCAAGAATTTGGCATCTATCAAGATATGAAGAACTATGGATCTATAGAGCATGGTGTAGCAAAAAAGAGTAATGTGTTATGATGGAAAGGTAGTGCCACCTTAGATTTACAGTCTGTATTAACTTTCTGCTTTTGAACTGGCTTTCTATTGATGCAAAGGAAAGACTGATCAATATTGCTCCATGTGGTCAAGTGTTAATCCTGTTAAAAAAGTGAGCTGTTTTCTATATTATGTTTTTTTCTTTTCTTTTTTTCTGTCTGCTTCTCTGTATCTTTTTTATTTCTGTATATGAATACTTTTTTTTTTAAAAAAAGGAATATCTTCATTTAAATTATTTTTAAAAATCATTTGGTGACTACATTTACAAATGCTAACCTTCTGCAAGCTAGGGTTATTTATATATGTCAGATTTCAACTCCCACAACCTCCCCAGGCAGCATGGCCTCCAGAATCTCCCAGTCAATAAAAGCTCCCATAATTTCACTTCAGAGTTGCATAAAATTGAGGAAGCCTGACTTTGATTTCTACAGAAAGGCTTGTGAAGTTATACTGAAGAGTTAAATAGGAAGACCTGAACCTTGCATGACTTTTCACTTAGTAATCAGCACAAGCATGAAGATCTGCATACAGTATAATGGCATGAATCGAATTGCACCAAATTTGAAGTTGCTTAATTTAACTAACCGTGGTCAACTGTCTGTTTTTAGATTATGGGTGGCTTTCCTTGATGTCCTCTGTTTTCTGACTATTCTCCGAGGATAAAGATGGCAGCTTTATTGTGGGTGGCTTAGTTTTGTTTCATTAACAAACAACAAAGAAGACTAACTATGTTGATCAGTGTAGTGTTTCTTAAGACTCTCCAAAAAAATAAAAATTAATGAACACTTCATCAATCTTCCATGTTTTGTTTTTCTTCAGAAAAGGAGAAGGATAATCCAAGAAGACATTTGCAAGCCAATTGTTCATGTTGTTGTTATCAGTTGACAATGCTGCATTAATCTTTATCTCCAAACACTTGTTTTTGTGAAATGCAGATGAATTCACTCAGGTAAATACTCCTTGAGCTAACTTTTAATCTTGAAAACAAAGCTAAAATCATTCAGCACTGCCCTGTTTTCTTCCTAAGTGCCTCACCAGTACTGCAGTGTTCTGCTTTCCCTCTCTATGGGACTCAGTGCATGAGGGAGCAGGGAACAACCAGTGTAACACGACACAGAATTGCTGGTCCCTGCAAAACATGTGGTAGTGAAAGGTACTGCAGGGGGCGGGGGGAGGAAAGATAGGGAAATTACATAACCCTCTATCTTTCTCCCAGTTGCAAAATCTCCTGTAATGCTAATGAGCAGTCTATTTAATTATTTGTATGAGCTATTATTAATATTACTATTTATTGTTGTAACTGTTTTTGTCCTCTGAATCACTTTGCAAAAAAGCATGGGCATTTTTTTCCCTTAAGAAATAAAACATTATCGAGGAAAAGAGAGCAGGGATTGTACCACAGTAATAGTGGAAGAGCTATGCAAAAACCATCTTTAAAAAGACTGACCTAATGAGTCAGGAACGGAATCTGAGGGAAGGCAGATCCACAAAAGAGAACAGTGTTAACATAACAGAAAGAAAATGATGAAATCCACTCTGGAAGAATCAAGACAATCTGTCTTCATTAATCTGATGGTAGTGTTCTCTTGTCTTCTATCTCACTTTGCACACTTGTGTCTCACTTTGCACTCACACTGTCTCACTTTGTACACTTTGCACACACACTGTGGAACAGTTTTACAATAATAAGCATGACCCAGAGAAATCCATTCTGTTTATCTTCTCTTTCCAATATCACTAGGATATCATCCCATAAGAAGAAATATGCAATGTTACAAAGGTGCATGTCAGTTTTCTAATATTTTGAGTGGCACATTTAAGCTTTCCTTTTCAGTTTGAAAAATGAGATACTTTGAAAGATGATCTGAAGCTGCCTTTCTAACCACCGAGAAAAAAAAATCTTACCATTTGACATTAGTGCTCAATTAAAAAAAACCAAAGTAACTTTCAAGAAATCCAAATGGAGCCTCTTTTATGGCAGCCTACCATTTTGAAGGCTCCATTATTCAATATTATTTTTAAGTGCATGCTTTCAGAAAGTCAACCAGAAGTAGACCAGACATCTTCCATAGAAACCTGATTTGTCTGTCCACATTCATAAGATATTATTCCAGTTCATGTCTCTCCCATAGATTTTTTTTTAATCCATAAATCAAAACTGAGGTCTTTGAGAGACCCATTGATGAAACCAGAAAACTGTTCTATAGCACTTTGTACTAGGTAAGTCTCACGGTGAGTATACTCGGGAGTTCTCTTGGGTGCCTGTGGGGATAGGGGCAAAGAGCAGCAAATGATAAACTAGCATTGTAACATTTGACACAAGCTTCACCCTTTTAGAGGTGTGTTGCAATATTGCATGCAGGTACATAAGGGGCAATACTTGTGTGGCTACTGTGCAGTGATCATTCTGTCATTCTGATGAAACCCTCAGTTTCTGCAGATACTTCTGTTTAAGAATGCAATTACTGTAATACTAATATGTGCTCACCCCTCTCCTCCCCCCACCCTGGTTTGAAACCTTTTTGACTGAGACAAAGTTCAAAGAAATTTGAAAATCTGCAACTACATAAAACTGCAGTTGACTAATAAAACTGTTAGAAAGAAACTTTTTCAGCTAAGCTTGACACCTGGTGACTACATGAATTACTACGTGTCAATTTAGTTTTCTTGGGGGCAACATGGACTTGATTTATCATTGCCTTCAACCAGGATGTTTATTTTATTTTATTTTATTTTGCTTCAGTCCAGCCTGCAGACCTGTGTATCCTATTGGTCCCTCATCTAATTAGTAACCAGTGTTGACCCTACTTAGCTTTTTTCAAGATCAACCACAGTTTCTAAACACTGCCAGCTGCCTTATTTTTTTCTCACGGCCACCCAAACTTATTATAGCTTTACAAGTATTTTCATCCTTTATTATTTGCTAATTTTCCTATGTATGTTATTTAAACATAAACCTCCCTTGTATACTTTTTAATGTAAATTATCAGATGCCTTTTTTTACACACATTTTCTAGATGTACATTTTAAATATATTTTTCAGTGTTACTGATTTGCATGATGATTATAATAATTATCATTATATGCATTTTAATAGTAATAAAAACATATTTTTGAGTGCAATGCAGAAGAATACATTCTTTTCCAAAACCAGCTTTGGCAGACAAATGGGATCTTGTATGGATTTTCAGTCAGAAAAAGATGGATGTTAGTAGATGTTATTCAATGCTGCTTACATGGCAGATGCTGCTAACATGACAGATTCTATGTTGGTAAATCATGTAAATCTCCTCTCTGGAAATCTGTGGTCGATATCCTCTACATCTTGAATGTGGACCACTGTTGCAGAAATCAGTTTTTGAAAAGATCATCAGTAAATGCTGAAGTTCTCATTACTGAGAGAATACCATCTACAGGGACTCCATGCTCAAGACTTCTGTGATGGCTTCCCTCTTTTGGAACAGCCTGTCCTATCCAGACCACCATTGCCTGTGACATTTTCAGAGAGTTGTGAATACATGGCTCTTTGGGAAGACATTCAGGAATGAATAGCAATCACGCTACCCTCAAATAGAGGGGCATTAGGTTGATGATCATTCTATGATTATGGATGGTCCTTTAATTTTAACACGCTTGCTGCTATTTTATAAGCCACTTTGGAAATAGAGCCAGCAATAAGCCAAATGAATGAATGAATGAATGAATAAATGTGTGTTTCATCGGCATAGTCTAGTTGAACCTAATTCTAGAGAGGAAGTCTTGAATTATGGGGAAGAGAAAATATGCTGTCTGCATAATCTGTTTTTAAAAGCAGTGTTTTTAAAAAATTGTACTATAGGGTTATCTTGATAAACTTTTGATATCATTGATGTCTTTTTGATATCCTAAAATATAGGAGGTAGATGATGAAAAATAATAACTTTTTATAGCAGTCTGCATTGTGCTTTAAGACAGATGAAAACATTGTGTGGACATTTTGGAAGGGTAACTCAAGTATAGGAGATAGATGATTAAAAATAATAATAACTGCCAATAGCAGTATGCTTCAAGTTAGATTAAAAAATCATGTGGACAGGGTATGCATGTGCTTCAGCCATTGCTGGGAAAATGAGATTCCTCTCCACCAAATTGCATTGAAGAGCTGTTCATTTATCACACTGCAAATTGAACTAGAAAACCTTTTTCTTCTAGACTGTGGTGGCCTAGCTGTCAGAATGATTTGTCTCCCCACTTGCCTTTAACGTTTTGTATGTAATGAATGCATGCTCTTTCTTACCCATTTACAAATCTAAATACCTTTCCTGGAAGGCTTGTAAACAACGGAAAATGTGATCTCTTACATTAGTTCCTTTTTGTTTTGTTTTCTCTTATCGCAGATTTCTGCAGCCCAACTACTTTGGCTCCCTTGCTTTTCATGAGAAACACAGCACTCCCCTCTGTTTGGGGCCATGGCTAGGATGGAAGGGCTCCTGGCAGAGGAAAGAAAGGCAAGCCCGTCATTTGATGTAGACTGAAGACACGTCCACATTACCATGGGATCTGCTGCTGTCTTCTGCTCGTGCCAGCTTGATTCTAAGCTCACTTAAGGAAATCGTTTCTGGACTGATGTATTTTGACAATAGCTTCAAGATATTCAAATACACACACACACACACACACATGAGTTACATGGTGTAGTGTGATTTGGCAACTCAGACATTGTTTTTAGTGGACATTCTTGCCATTTCTGTTGGATGCAATTAAAAAGAACCAAAGTGTGTGTGACTCTGTGTGTGTGTGTGTGAAGCCCCTGAAGAGGTGAGTGTATCCTCAGCCCAAGGAAAAGCTGCATTCTACTTGAAGTGAGCCTGCCCTCATTCTTGCTCATACAGGCCTTGAACCTGGGTGGATCTGCTGGATCTGGCCTCCCACTCCTGCAGCCGCCACAAGCAAAGCCTTGACTCAAGGATCTTTCCATTGCCACTTGCCACAACAGCTTGCCTTTACCAGTCTCCAATGATGTCCTGGCATTCAGCAGGCCAAAGACCTGGAAGATCCCCTCTCTACATGGATCCTCTTCCACATGTATGGTTTGAGGAGAATCTGGAGCCATTGAGGGCAGTGCTGTGAATGCCATGATGAGCCCCAGGGAGGAGGTCACTGGTGGCTTCCTCTGGCCCCTGGAAAAATGCTGGGATTGCTTACTGATCACTACTGCCTTAGTTCTACTATAATATGGATTACCTAGGAAGAGTCTTTAGAAAACTTCTGGTTGGTCTCAAATCTTCACTGAGTGGACTCTCTGCATGAAGCTAAACGTGTGGAGGAGAAAAGCTACTACGAACTCTGGCTTTGCACCTGACATCCAAAGTCTCTGACCCACACTGGTGCACTGATTGCAAAGGGCTGCCAATGAACACAGACCTTCATGAACTTGGACTTCCATTTTTGTAGGGGGTAGGCTCAATATGCAGGGTGTTATATCTTCTCAATGTGTTTAGACCTACCTAAGAAAGCTAACTTTTTACAAAATTACCAAAGCAAATTCTCTTTCATCAGGCTGAATGAGAACAGGCATGACAGAAAAAATGCAAGCAAATTTTTCCCAGATGGAATTATTTTTAGGGCCAGGTCCTGTTCCTGGACAGGCACTGGATTCATCTCTTCCTGCAGAGAACCTGACTTGTCAGCTCTTCATCCTGTTATTCAGTTCACTGAAAACTGCTTTTATCCAATGACATTTTTTTGTTACTTTGCTCTTGGTCTCTGTGTTAAAAATTAAATATTTATTGAATTCCTAGGAATGAGCAGGCTATATATCATAAAAACATATTTATCTGCAAAACAGGTGGTAAATCTTCCCTGAAACTTCATTTTTTTTGTGTGTATTAATGCAGATAAAATATGGAAATGGATGCACCTTGGGAAATATTTTTATCAAAACAGAGAAAAAGGGGAAGTTGCTGTAATATTAATTCTCATTAGGGTGAATTGTTACAGATAAAAAAACAACACATAACCTTGATTTTCTTTTAGATTCAGATCGATGTTTTCCTTTCAGTTCTCTTGAAGGACAGAATGAAGGGCAACCTTTGTATTCTTAAAAATGGATTGGATTTGATCTAGGCTTGCAACCATTGAATTCCTTCCATTTATGGAGGTTACTAGGATGCAACGGATGAAATGGATGGATGAAAATAAGGGACCCATTTTTTTCTGATTTTTCCTTTTCCCTGCAGATTCTTGGGTCTCCAAGAAGGTATTGTGGAGAATCTCCCAGCCTGCTAGAAATTTGAGGGGCCTTCAAGAGGAAGGGGCTGTTGTTCATTGGAAAAGCAATGCCGACATCTCTGCAGATGGCTAGAAGAATTCCTGCCTGAAACTCAGGAAAGCCACTGCCAGGTCTGCACTGCAAGAATCCAGATACCCACTAGATGTTAGCAAAGAGATAGAAGAAACCCTCTTTGCTGCCATCTAGTGACTGTCCAGTTTTTTGAATCTCTGATGGGATTGCCCCAGCATAGGTAAAATAATGGGATCTCATTGGCCAGTTTTCTATGTTCCTAGGTTGGTAACATTCAAATGTGTATGTTCAACAATGGCAAAGTGTATTGGAATAAACTGATTCATTGCCCCAATGGAATGTCATTGTGGGGAAAGCTGGAACTGAACCTTTGGGGTGCACTGTATTGCACCCCCCAATTCCAACCCATGGAATACAACCAGCACTTTCTGGATCTCTCAATGCATAGCACTTCTTTGTATGCTCTGTCAGGTATCTAGGGCTAAACCATGGCCCATTCTGATGTTTTAAGAGCATGAAAGAAAATGGTTGCCATGAGGAACCTTACTCATTCACAAAATGGCTGCAATAATCAATGTTGAAAATAAAAAAAAAATCTAAGATTATCAGATCTGAGCTAAAAAATATTGCTCTGTGATATTTTTGTCAGCTTCCTGAAAGCTCAAACTAATCTTTGTATTTTTTTTCTCTGGGAAATAGGCAAACATTTATTGGGATGGTGGTGGTGGTGGGGAACCATTGAGATGCAGATACTGACCTTTTTCATTTTCTAAGGATGCCACTGGTATCTATGTGGAATCCAAGTCTGTTCTTGAAAATCAACATTATTCTGGAGGCTGGTGTAGCTTCCTTGTCCATGTTGTTTAAAATTATTATAATAATTTGAAGAAAACTTTGAAAGCACGGTGGGGCAGGATGCCTGACAAACAACAGCAGACATCTCTAAGTGCAGGATGGTGCTTATAGGCCCCATAGCGGAGATCCTCAGGCTAATGAACCTAAGTATGAGGGGTTTACAGTGCTTTTAATCAGCCTTCTGCTTCTGTAATCAACTCACATGCCATCATTAAGGTCTAAAATGAACATTCTCCTCAGCAAGGGTTGAGTGAGTGGTGCAATACACACAAGCAAATAATCTACTTGAGAAACAGAAATAAAATTAGAAGACATGAATGGCCAAGAAAACTGAAAACACTCTGTACTTTGGGAGGGATGAAGAGAAGCTATTGGGCCTCATGAAAGTAACTTATTTTATTTAAGAGGGCTTTCCCCCCTTTGTTTTTTCCCATTTTAGGAGGTGTTGCCTGGCTTCTCTTTGCCATGCTGCATAGTCCTTCCACTGAGATGAACTGAGGTGGTTTGTATGTGCTGGAGTCTTATGAGTTTGAGAGGAGGTATTAGACTGGAAACCATACACAGGATTCTGGAAAATTGCTTCTCAGTCTTCAGTTGATTTTAGGGGTCTGTCCTTGAACATGTAATACAAGAAATGTTCCATAAATGTTAAGCTCTTTTTTCAGGCTATATTTGAAATACACTCCAAGCAAATCTATTTCAGATGAGGCAGGCAAAGTTTCTTAATTCCCTTTCCTTCTTTTTATTTCTAAAACATGAGTTTATAACGAGAAAGTCTTTTCACTGCACTGCTGTCGGGTGCTTCTTAATAGTCCTTTACATGTTACTCTGTCAGTTTGCATCACGTTAACACTATTCATTTATCTACGCATTTCAGACAGAAGGAAAAAAGGCAGAAAAAATCAATCACAGAGTAAATAATAATAACAACAACAACAATAATAATAATAATAATAATAATATTATTATTATTTTGCAACATAGGTGGTAGATACTTTCTGCAATTCCTTGCATCTGAAATATTTTGTGGCTCTAATAGCCTATCTGAAGAAAGTTTACTTGGAAGCAGAGTTGGATAAATCTGTTTATTTGTTATTAAGTCTTTTTTGCATGTATCTTTGAGGAAGGACATTTGGTCCATTAAAATAAAAATAAGTGCAGTTTTAAAAAATCTGCAAAGAAGTGCATATTAATTCAAGTTATATAACATTATTTATACATAGAACATTTGCAGACCTAGGAACAATAAAAAAAGTGTGTATATGGTCTGTGTGTATGGGGGGGGAGCAGGCTGCATGGAGTTTGCCTGGATTACTGGGGCAACCTGTAGTCACATGGGAGAAATTCATTCATATTTGGAAGATCTTGTCAATTCAGGATCATTAACAATATTTGAAGGCTGGTACATATCTATTTCATTTAAAATCAAGGATATTCCTTCAATACTTTATCACGTTCTTATGTCAAGCATAGGATGCTCTTCTGAATGTGTCCAAAAATTAGAGGATGATGATTTGTTACTTAAACCTGATGAATTTTTAAAAACTTTCTGTAGCATGGAATCCCTTTCCAATACATTTTGAGTAAATAATTAAGAATTAACCATGAAAAGAATGCATAGGTGGTACTCTACTCCTCTAAAATTACATTATATAAATTGTAATCTTTTTAGATTGTTTTGGAAGATTTGGAAGCAATCAGTATATACTACCATCTTTGATGGCAATGCCAATATGGCTATTTAGGACACATATTGTTGAAGAAATTGAGAAAATAATTCAAAAATCTTTACCAATCAAAGATGTATTTGATTAATTATTTATTTTTCTGGAGACATATATACTGGTACAACTTACATTAATTTAGTGTGTGTTGCTGCCAGATCAATTATTGCAAAACATTGGAAAACTAAAGTACATTTTTCTTTGGTTCAGTGGTAAATAAAAGTGTGAGAAATTCCATTGGTTGAAAAATTAATGCACCAGCAGAATTCTGAAGAAACTTACAATGAAGGATAATTTTATCTTCTTTTTTACTAATCCCTATTTGCTTTTCTTCATTTTTGATGTTTATTTCTTTATTAAAAAGTAATTAAAAATTATTTATGTTCTATGTATGCCATTAATGCTGTCAATACAGAGTATATAGCACTTTCAGGTTACATATTTTTTGTAAATAATTCACGTTTCCTAGTTTTGGGAAGAATGAATTCATACTAGAAAGTCAAATGTTCCAAAATAAAAGTAAGTTTAATGTTATGAGACTGTAAAAATAAATAAGGAGCATAATTATTAAAGTCATTAAAGTGACTTTACCATGT
This sequence comes from Liasis olivaceus, assembly GCA_030867105.1. NCBI lineage: Eukaryota > Metazoa > Chordata > Lepidosauria > Squamata > Pythonidae > Liasis > Liasis olivaceus. The sequence continues at coordinate 223,542,862 of CM061349.1, forward strand.
CTGTCTGTCTGTCTATCTATCTATCATCTATCTATTATTTATATCTTCACATGCTCTCAACATCTCTGACTAGCATGTGAAATGGCTAAAGGTGCCTTGAGAATTGTTGGAAATCATCTTCATGGACGAAGTGGCCTCAGTTTAATTTATATTCTAATCCACCAAGTCTCATGTCACATTGGCATCATGTCAACCCTTGGCGTGAAACCACTTGCAACTCACTTTCTTCCTTCTGAGCCTCATTACCCAAGCTGTTCTAAATAACAGGCACCTTCACTTGCACATTAAGACTTCGAAAGTCACTGTCAGTGAATCAGAACTGATGTGACTATTGCTTTATGAAAGGCTCTAGAGGTTTCCTAAAGGGATTACTACTCAGCCATAAACAACATTAAAGATGCTGAGGTCACTCAGCAACCTAAAAAGAGTACTTATTCTTGGAATCCAAAGGAAAGGAACTGATCTCTTTTATTGGGGGTCCGTTTTCAGGAAAGACTAAGATGCCAGCAAGAAAGAAGTAAAGATTGGATTAAAGAAACTTATGAGTTCACTAAAACTTCAGCATAGTTTTTCTGATTGTTATTGATATAGCTTTTCTTTCACTGAAACTTGATTTAAAGGCATAGGTAGGGTTGCCAAATTGCAATATCCTGATGAAGGTAGAGATTCAGTCCTATTGCTTTTCTCATTTGTTTGTGCTTCCAACCCTTGTGCCCATAATTGTTTCTACCTCATGCAGTGAGCAAAGACCCTCAGCATTTGGGGAAGGAGGAGGCAGAACCCCCCCCCACCGGAGAATGGGTGGTAAATGTGGGGGCTTGCACTGGAGACTGACAGGCTGTCACTGTTGGTGAAGGGGAAGGGCCTTGATTGACACCCTACAGACCAGGAGAACCAGGAGAACTGGGGAGTCAGATTAGATCATGGACCAGAGATTCTCCATCCCTGTTCTCAGGTGAACAAATATGGAGGCTTCTATTGCATTTTCACTGATTATGATACATGACCTTTCCACCAACACTTTCTCTTCTGACCTACTCAGCTGCAAAGCATTAAATAGGTGACCCAGTGAGCAGCAATGACTGGTCTCTTAATATACCTTTCCCAAGGCTGCTAAATATGCAGAAAGCACTTCAAAGAGACATCTTTGCTGCAAGTGAATGGGGTCATATCCAGAGAGCGTAAACGATATTGCAAATGGGAAAAAAGATTTGGCTCACTGGTCTGAACTTGTCTAGAAGTGATCTTTGTGATTACACTAAAAAGGGGAGGGGAAGTCATTCTAGAAATAGACCGTCTCTTACTGTGCTTAGAAAGATAGCTTGGCTTTATTTATTAAATATTCTTTTTTGTCACTGACAGAATCATGTTTCATTTTCTCTGCATGGCTTCGGTCGCCACATGTGCAGTTCTTTTGAATTCCATAGGACAATTTGAAAGTGGGTGTAATACGCCCAAGGTAACATGAGTACCATTATTTTAATTATGTTTAACTACAAATGAGTGTAATCATGCTGTAATGGGAAGCATTCAAGTATCTCCTCAATAAGAGATTTAGGGACAGTAGATGTGATGGCAGTCTTTTGTGGAGGTAAGTGTTCCTCCACTGAACAGCAGCAAAGCTATGTAGATAGTTAGGAAGACTCTCAGTCCCCTTGCAATTAAATAGCAAATGAATATGTTAACTTATAAATATCATTTATTTACCCTGGAGTTGATTGCACCTGAAGAGAATTTCCACAATTCAACCAATGTTTTTTTTTTCCTCTTTTTAATCTCTTCCTTAAAATGCCAGTAACACCGTTGGAAGAATGCTACTTTAAATTGTAGTTTCTTATTGCCCCAGAACCCTAATTCAGCTCTTGAAGGGACTTAATGGAGTATTGTGTAATACAGCTAATGAAATGAGTGAAAATGACTCTATACATTGCATACATATGCATGAGAAGCATATTCTTTCACAGTCAATGCTTTAGCAAATAATTGCCTTGGTGCACAGTTCACTCTCAAAACAAGTGTGGAATTTTACTAACTTTTCTCAAGAATCTTACCCTGAAATTACATTAAGTAGATGAGTGATTGCTTCTTCTTACAAGACAGCATCTTAAGATATACATAACTGATTTAAAGGGCCTGTAGTTAGAGATTCAGTGACCATTGGAAAAAGTTGATGAGCAGGATCCCTGACATGTTTATTGACTATTGTGTAGGACTTAATTATATTCAAAACCCAACCTTGATGTTTCTTGCTTATCTTATATAAGACTCTGCTTGGGCTAGGCTGTCTTTTCATTTGACCAGGTTCTGACATGCAACCAATGTCTGGGATCTTGATAGAGGTCTTTCATATAATTTCTGCCCAATGTTCTACCATGGAACATCCAACTGTAATTGCTCTGCAGCTTCTGTATAGCTTGACATGAGCTTTTATCACACCATAGTCAATAGCTACAGGAACATATGGTTCTTTCATGCTTACTTAATTCACTTTTCCCTTCATCCTGGGCCCAAGTGCCATGAAACTCTACTACATCCTGACAAGCAGTGTAACTTACTCAGTATGCTGCTCCATAATGGAATTGTTTGAACCCTATAACATCATCAGAGCTAGCATGGCAATGATGAAGTGATAAGCATCAAACCCCTACATCTGAATCCTGTAAAATGTGAGTCAGAAAAACCTGACACTCCCTCTTTTTATTCTTAGCAATTACCAATGCTATAATGTTAAACAATAAACTGCATTCTGCTGTGACAGCCAAAATCTGTTGCTGAAGAAAGCTTCCTTGCTCTGTGTAATGGTAGGGCTGGCCCTGAATACCGCATGAGATAAGGATGGATCGCCCAGTAAATCATTGTGTGATTTGAAGTAGATTGGCAATACTTCTATCCTAAATGATATTGCTAAAATGGAAGAAAACTTGATTACTTCATCAAGAATATTTTTGTGTGTGAAAGGAATGTGAGGTCAGATCCATTTTTTTTTTCCTCTCAAGGACAAATTCCCAGGCTTAAAATCCTTTAACTAAGTACAGTAAATGTTTTTGCAGCAGGTCTTGTTTGGTGGATCTTGGGCTTCTTCCTTTCTTAAGAAAGAAAAATCCAATTGGCCTGAAATCTGTCCACCCCTGGTAAAAACCCTTGCCTTTATATCACTTTGTATGATGGTTTTTGTTCATATTTCTTTATCCAGAAGGCTTTAAAAAAAAAAAATTAAAAAATGAATGCGGAATTTAATGAATGCGGAATTTAATGTCTGCCAAGTGTAACTGCCAGTCATTGCAATATTGCCTGACTTGTGATTAGTACCCACAATTTTCAGCTCTAGTGGAAGAAGAATTTGGCTGTCCTGTTACTGAACGTGCTACAAAGACATTTGCCAAGTAAGACACATTCTCTTTTCTGAAGAACAATAATTATTGGAGAAAAAATCAATTACACAAACACCTTCCAAATAAATGGAGGAGGTGTTTATGATGAAGTTTCTACAAGTTTTGCAACATTCTTCTCCCTTTCTCTCCTGTTTTCTCTTCTTCTCTTTCAAAACTCAACAATGTTAGCAATGTTTTGTTAACATTTTATAGACCTCGGGAACACATTTTTTTTTACATATGTTGTTTGTTTTCTAAGCATAGCATGGAAAGCTATAAATTAATTGTTTCTTTCTGTAACCCCCTCCAGGGCAGATGGAAGTTTGATGTGTGTTTGTGTGCGTGCATGTGTGTGTCCTAACCATGCCTGTCCATTGCCTTAACCATTGTTAGAAGAACCAGCCTCTAAGGGACACTGGTTTTCCAGTCATTAACATTCTTCAGCTCTCCAGGAGATATACATGAAAGGATAACATTTTCATTTAGCAAGGCAAGGCTTGTGGGAAATAAAACAGATATTCCCACCAATAACTGAAGCAGTGCAATAAGCCTTCCAAACTGAAAGTCACTTAATGAGAAAAGGCATGACCTGGCTTTAGCTGGCTTATAGCCTTGCTGTGTTCAGAATGAATGAGAACTTTATTGGTATGAAAAACAATCCTCCAGGTTTATTTTTAAGAGTTACTTTTGTCTTCTCATAAGGTAGCTAATCATGCTTTCATGGCACAAAGGGTTGCTGAAGGTAATTGAAAAAAATATGGCGGCCCACATTATAAGCTGCAAATTGCTAACCACAAACAACATCAAAACCCAACATGATCTTAAAAGCTGATAATGCCTTCACTGCAATTGTCTGTGAAAATACATAGTTGTTTTTCCATCATTTAAAAATGACAAGACTCTTTGCTACGAGGACAAGACTACTGTGCTGATGCCTACCTCTCTCCTTTCTTCCCAAAGGTCCCTGCAATTATTTTAATTACTTTTGTTTTTCAGTTGTTCTTTGTTGGGTTTAAACAATGCTTAATTCTGTAGATTATTTTTTATCTTGTAAAGCTAAACTAGCAGACAATGAATGTGTGTGTATAGACACACACACACAGCATTAGCATGTATACCAAAACCTATCTTACAGACAAATAATTCGTCTATCTCAATATTGTTGACGCTGACCACCAGCAGTTGTTCTCTTGGCTTCCTTTTTTTAATAGTAATTTTGTTAGAAGTTACAATTAAAAAGGTAAAAACTAATACAAACTAAAAAAAAAAAGAAAAAATAGGAAGTAAAATAGAAAAGAAAGAAAATATAATAATGTAGTAAAGAAAAAGAAAAGAAATATATAAAGAAACGACTTCCCCCTTCATCACAACAAATATAAACAATTTTAGTAACTTAGTACCTTCGCTTAAAATGCAACAAATTATCTCTTCTTCCCATATCCCATCTCTTATCTATGAACAAATCCATAAAACCTCATCATTTCAGTCCTGGTGTCAGCAAAAGTCCATTAAGGGTTACCAGAGGTAGCATATCTATTTTAACCTTGATCAAATAAACTAACTTTACATTCCTTCCTTTTACTTTTAACAATCGATCTTATAATCCCTTCAAATAATGTCCTAGAACTTGATTTCTTTTCATTTTTTCTTTGTGCCTTCTCACATAATTTTTCAAAACTTTAACAAGTCTCTTTTGTAAATCCAATGTAGGAGAGTTATCCAGGTCACTTTTTTGGTTTGTTAATTGTATATCCCTTTTAATTATTAAGAATCAGCTGGTTTGATTTTTATATCCAGTGTAGCATCTTTTACTATATCATTCTTGTAGCCTGTCATTTTTAATCCACTTTCAGATCAGTCTCAGTCTTGTCCAGTAAAGCTTGTTCCTCTTCCATAACATCTTTTAAACCCAGTGTATCTATAGAGGCAGATACTCTTAAAATTAACTTCTGGGTCCATTGTTCAAAAATATCTTTCAATATGTCAGATGTTAAAATATTTTGCTCCATTTTGTATTAGTAAGTCAAATGTAAGTGTTCTTCTCCTTTTATTGTAATCTTTAGTTCCTTCTGGTTCCCTCTAATGTCCAACCTTCAAAGTCCCATCCTATCATTTTTTTTTTTAAGAATTGAAAACAAAAGCATTTTCCCAAGGGAAGGATTCTTATAATTAATTTCAAAATCTTATTTCAAATTCATCTGGACCCTTAGTCCATTTGTAACTTTCCAGAATCAATGTTCTAATCACCCTTTTGCTGTTTATTATTTTTTTTTTTAAAGTTCTTAAATCTATATTTAAAATTTCTTTCTTGAAGGATTGAAGGAGACTCACCTGGTTTGGTAAAACTTTTTGTTCCAAATGTTTCTAATAGCTGAAAAGCAGTTAATAAGCAATGTAAAAAAGAAATTAGAAAAGGAAGTATGCAAGCTCTGTATCCATAAAGGCGCCAACCACGGTTTGGGTAAAGATGGCTATTCCCTCGTCTCCCAGAGCTCTCAACCTACCAGAGACTGCTGTCCTGCAGTGTCCTCATGAGGAGCAACTGTCTGGAGCATTTGTGGGCAATCCCAAGTCCTCTTCTTGTCCACAGAGGAATCCTGAAGAGCTGGTCTATTCACTGGCTCTTCAGTCTGCCACAGTTGTTGGCTCTGTTCTCAGCGGAGATGTCTTCAGTTTGCCATTTCTTCCCGGGAAGGAGTTTTCTCTCAGTTGTTCTCTATGCTTCCAACAGGGATTTTGCTCAACTGTAGCTGAAAATGCTGAATTTTGAACCTAGGGTATTTTTGCATGCCAAATATATGCTCTTCCTCTAAAGTTTAGCCCCTTCTCTTCTGCTAGTGGGGAGTAAGCCATTCCTAGAATGATTCTGACTAATCCACTATTGCTTACTTCTGAATAAATAAGCACAGGCTGAGGGTCTGGTAGGGCAAAGAGCAAGATTGTTAATGGTGGATGGAACCAAAAGTTGTATAGGCAGAGTCACAAACTGAGCCATGTATGTTAAGATGGGTATGTTTGAAACACTGTGTTAGAAAGGGATGTTCTGAGGTCCATAGCACTCTACAAAAGCACTCACCAGCCCACAGGCTTTTCTACGCTCTTGAAAAATAAGCTGCAACTGCATTTCCTCCTCCTCCTCAGTGAATCTTGAGGGACAATGATTAGCACCTAGAATTCTGAGCAAAGCTTTCATTGGTGTTTGCAACAATAAGATGTGGGGCCTTATTCAGCAGTTTTATTAGGAGAATAATGATGTTATTTATTTATTTAATTTGCATGCTGCCCATCTCCCCCAACGGGTGACTCTGGGCAGCTCACAGATGAACATTTTGCTTTCTTTGTTTCTTGATAACCCATCCTTATTATGAAGTCAGATTACTTTCCTACATACATTTTGTCTTTAAGACCCACAAATATTAACAAATATTTCTTGAATCATTATTCTCATGCAATCTTTTTCAGGTCATCCCTCTTCTGTTGCAATGTTGGTCATTCTTTCCTATGAACTGCTCCTCTTTTATTCAGGAGAACCTGTTTGCCAAACCCCATGCTTTTTGCCTGGTGGCTCTTCTGTAACATGCTAGGATGACACTTTGTGTGAAATGCACACGGATTCTCTTAATCACATACAGTCTCTCTACCTGAGCTTGATCTTCCTGCTCTCATGGCAACTTCTTGGCAATCTGTTTTACGTGGCTACTTGCAAGACATTTTCAAGGGTTCAAAGCAAGTCATTCCAAGTATTCTACATACTGGAAAGTACTTGATTCATATTATGTAAATGTAACATACAGAAATAACAATAATGGGATTGCCTCCTCCACCTCCCCAGGTTTTCATTTGCCTGTTTACAACCCTTTGCAATCTTCTTTCATCTATCCCATCTTATATTGTAACTGAGAAAATCCTTTCAGCAGAAGAACAAGTTCCCTTGCAGAATTTGATATTTCTGTAGAAGAAAAGCTTGGTTAGATATAGTTCCATCCAGATAAGTATAATTCCTGACTTGCCAGCCTGTTCCTTTTTCTGCCCCTTGATATGCTTTTAATCTACTCTCTGTGGACAAATGGTGTTATACAGATGAAATTAATTAATCCACTTAGCTTTCTGGTGATCGACTTCAATGGATTCACGTACAGAGAACTTGCTCGCAAAATGTGGCACTTAAAAAAAATGTATAACTGACCTCCATAAAGTTAAATATCTTGTAGAAGTAAACTCTTATCAAGGATCATTCTAAAAAATCTCCTAAAGCAAGACTAGTTGAACTTTAGAATAATTCTTTCACAATTTATTGTCCATTAGGAGATTTATTTAATATTTCTTTTCCTTTGTGCCTATTTAAAAAAAAATGTCAAACTATAAGATGACTCATAGTATTTTTAAGAAGTACATTCATCCGTGGAAGGGAAAGATGGACATGGATCTCCTTTGATATGGTGATTTAGCAACCTGTACATTCACATATAAGACCAATTCCAAAGTCAGGTTTATAACAATAATACTCCTCTGAATGTTCATTGAAAGAAGCAAAATTAGTGTGTTTAAGTGTGTGCTTCTGCCCACCTTGTTATATGGAAGTAAGGTAGCTAAGTCAGGAGAAAACATAAAAGTAGGAAGAAAAGGGATCAAGAAGTCCCTTTTTAGAATGAATGGGTGCTGGATGAATTGGGATTGAGTGCAAAAGTGATCAGCACAAAATAAGCATGTTGGTCATAGAGAGAGAATAAATGAAGATCAAACTCTCTCTCTCCCCATACACCAACACACACACACACACAAAAGTGATGCTGCTTTTGAAGTGCATTAGAATAAGTGAATCTCAGGGTAAGAATTTAAATTTGTCTCTTTTGTCCCCAATAGAGCTTTATAAAATAAAGGACTTTTCACAAATAATGTGTTGAATTTGGAAGATGAAGCTTTCAGAACTCCTTCCAGGAATCACACCTCTTAACATAAGCAAATTATAATACGGATGGAGCTATACAATTAAAATCATGGAAAAAGAAAGGTCTTTATAGAATAAAAAGTTTCTACAAAACCCCCAAACCTTGTAATTTAGAAAAGTTGAACAACTAGAACAAAAGGTCCCACAGTTTCTTTGGTGTCAGGTCAATTCAATACGAGAAAATAAATAAGTGATAAGTGCAAATAGACATCTCTCTCTTTTTTAAAAAAACTAATGTTAATTTTTTTCACAGAGTCTAATGCTACAATTTCAAAAAAATTCAACACATTTAATTTGAAATAGATTATGGTGAAACTACCAGAGAGCTAAAAGATAGACTTAGACTTAGAGGAAGAGTTAAAGGATAATATTTGGCAGTCCCTATGGCAACTTCAAAGATTTTTTATCAGCAATCATACAGGAATTACATCTTAAACATTTAAACCCCCATAAGAATCTCAGATATATTTTCTCAATATTCTGTGAGCTGCAGGTGAGACTGTCAATTAATGGAACATTTTTTCTTCTTTGGTGGGAATGCGATAAAGTATTGGATTTTTGCAAGGGTGTGTTTAAAGAAATATCTGACATAGCTAAATAAAAGTTTCAATTATCCTCAAAGTACAGCTAGGTTTGCCACATACATCTGAGGGCCAGAATAAGAAATTGCAAAACAAACAAACAAACAAACAAACAAACAAACAAACCTCATTAAGTTTTTGCTTATAGCAACCAAACAATGAAACCATTGTTTCATTGCTAAACAATGGAAATATCTGGATATTTTAATAGATAGATGGAATGATAAGATCTGGTCTATAGCTCTACTTGAAAAAGTATCTGATAAAATCTGTTGTATGGCAAGCCAAAATAGTGAATTATTGTTTTACAAGGAATGGTAGAATTTCATTTTTATATCAAAGACAGTCATCCTGGAAACAGCTTGTATGAAATATCATGGGCTTGTTAAAATGTATCAGTACTATATATTTTTTTAAAAAATCAAATAAAAATGATAACACTAAAGCATTTCATATTACAGTATTTCAGTAGTCACTACATCCTTACATAGGCATATTCTTAAATTATTTATTAGAAGTGTATTCCACATTTTGTCTAGAAGTTTGTGGTAGTGTACATAATGCTTCTTCCTCCAATTTTCCCCAAAACAACAATCCCGTTGGTAGATGAAAAAGTGATTGGCCCAAGGTCACCCAGTAAGATCTATGGCTGAAGGCAGATATGAACTTGGTTTCCCCAGTCTTAGTTCAGTACTTTAACTGCTCCACTAAACTGCTTCTCTTATGACATACAGTTCTCTTCATATTGCACAATGGGCCTCATATTGAGGACTTCCTTTAAAGTCCTGGACACTGTAATTCTTACACACAGTAATAAGCCAATATTATTGCCTCATTGCTACTTAATTGCTAACAGACACCAGGGAGCATGCCATATCCTAGTTTCTTAAATTAGCATTGGATGCAGTCTCTTATGTATGCATGTCCCATTGAATGAGACTTATCTCTGGAGTCCTTGGGGTTCTCTGAGCTTGGTTCTTTTCCTGCAAACATTTCATTACCTGGCTAGGTAACATCTTCAGTGCTGGAATGGGATGGGGTTTGTTCACCTGAATAATGTTCATACACAGCTTCTCTTATGGGAGGTTGCGTTGTTGCTTTGGTAATGGAGTACTTGATTAGTGTGGGTTGTCTTCCGATAAACTTGGGTTCCTAGTTTGCTGTTGTTTCCTCTGCTGATGAGGATATCTAGGAAGGGTAGTGTGTTGTTGTTTTCTTCCTCTTTGGTGAATTTTATTCCTTTGAACGTGTTGTTGATGGTTTCATGTGTCTTCTCTAGTTGCTCCTTTTTTATTATAACAAAGGTGTCATCTACATATTGGATCCATACTTTAGGTTGTATTTGTGGGAGTGCTATAGCTTCTAGGCATTGCATTACAATCTCTGCTATGAGTCCTGATAGTGGTGATCTATTTTCAGTTTGATGGAGAAATATACCAACAAACCCATGGGATCACCACTATCAGGACTATATTATTCAAGCAAGCACAAACACACTGCAGCAACCCAGAACAGCAGAAAAAGGAAAGAGACCACCTATACAACATCTTCCAACAAAATGGATATCCACACAACTTTATCAGAAACTGCCCGACCACTTAACCTACTACAACACAACCAACACAAGCTATGAAAAGGATCACACTGCCATACATCAGAAGCGTCTCAGAAACCACCAACAGACTATCACAACCACATGGAATCTCCATAGCACACAAACCAACTAAAGCCCTCCAAAACATCTTAAGTAAACCAAAAGACCCAGTAGCACAAGAAGAAAAAACAGGCGTCATCTACAACATACAGTGTAAGGACTGTAACAAACACTATGTAGGACAGACAGGCAGAAGGCTGGCAGAGCGCATCCATGAACACCAACTAGCAGTTAGAAGACATGATGAAAACTCCTTAATCTCACAACACATGGACAGACTGAACCATAGTTTCACCTGGGAAACTGTCAGCATTTTAGACCAAGCTAAATCCAAAAATGCAAGGGAATTCTTGGAAGCTTGGTATTCAGACAAGGCAGCAATTAACAGACACATAGAGATAAACAGCATCTACATACTATTCAAAAGAGGCAAAAGATCAGAACAGCTCCTCACCAGCAATTATCACCAAGATAAGCAGAGGTTACCACAGGGCACACAAGCAAGTAGCAAACAATACCCTAATCGAGGAACTACCAGAGGAAGAAAAAATAAAACAAAACAAAACCCCCACCCCCACCAACACTGGCAGGGCAGGCCACTGTATATAAACAGAGAGCAAACCCCATCCCATTTTAGCACTGAAGATGTTACCTAGCTGGGTAATGAAACATTTGCAGGAAAAGAACCAAGCTCAGAGAACCCCAAGGACTCCACAGTTCAACCCTGAGCTACACATATTTGCCTCCATTGAGACTTATCTCTGACGGGTATGTACAGATTTGACCCAATCTCTTCATAAAGTCAGCTCTACAACAATAGCAATGGAGCCATTGCATCATCCACTAGTTTGCCATTTCATTCTCAAGCTATAGTAAGGCCTATAAAGAAAGAAAATAGAGCTCTAGCAACCGCTTGGATGGATCGTTATGTGCAATAACTTGAAATGCTCCTCTTATGGCTCCTTTCATTTACCAAGTAAAATGCTGTGGTTGAAAGCTCTATTTCAAGTGCACACACCGCCATTACTAACACATCCATGTTTCTTTCCCTCCAACTCCCCTATAAAGAAGTATTATTTTGCAAAAGCAGATTTATCTATATGAATTAAGATTAATAATGTCAGCGTTTTTGTTTGCTTACATGTATTTATATTACTATTTGTTTTTGTTGGATCTGGCAGAGGCTAGATTAAAGCTTTGTTTGTTAGCTGGAGTATGAGCTAACTAGAACTTCTTAGAGATGAGAAAATAACTTGAAATGTTGCCACTTTCTTTGGGAAATCAAACCCTGATTGACTTTTGTCTATCTGTATATTTGATGCTGAAAACATAATGAAACTGTTTGTTTAACATGCAATTGTTTGAGATGCTTGAATCCCTTTGAAACATATCTCTTTTGAACATTAAGAGGACCACAGGAAGGAATCCTTCAGGATTTCAATAGAAAGAAGATTCCAGAGCCTGGAGGGTCATGTTATACTGAGCTGAATGAAGGATATTTTTTCTAACTTCATTAGCAACTTGAAGTGGAGATATTGTTACAGACATATCTAATGTAGCAATAACAGGACTTCCATTTATGTATGTGTTGTGAAAAGAATAGAAGATACGAAGGATGTGTTAGTAGAATGGATGTGTTTACTTTGTACAATCAGCTCAGTAAACTGTATGTGGAAGAGGGAGAAGCACAGCTGGTGCTAGTCATTTTGATCTATTTGAAAACATCTGGAGATGCTTCACATTTCCTTCTTTAAAGTGTGAGATGAAGGCAGGATTCTTGTGACGGCTCAAAGAATCTTCCTTCCTTCTTTTCAGCCATATGGAAGAATATGCTTGTCTTTGCACAGAGCAACTTGAAAACATTTGTAGCTATTAAGTGCTCAGGGAGCATCTACTGGTAATGTTGAATGGGAAAAGTGGTTTCCATAACAGTTGCACACATGTGTTTGCAGATTCTTAAGGCTCTTTAATAAAACTTTCTCTTTCATATCAAATAAGGAGGTGATCTAAAAGAAGCAACATTTGATCACATTGGGAAAACAACAACAGCCATTCAAATGAAAGGTAATCAGCACTGCTCTGTGGCAAGAGGGGATTCCATGGAGGGGAGAAAATGTCACGTAAGTTCATAACTTCCATTGGTTTAATATTCTCATTTCAGCTGAGATGACAAATCATTGGGTTTCCTAGTCTGACTGCAAGTGCTTGATGGCTTTACCAAAGAAAAATAACAGAAAGGAAATTAGCCAAAACAAGAAGATAATTTCTGATTTTTTAAAAAAGTTTATCTCTTCCACATCCAGTTCCAGTGGTGTTCAAATGTCCACTGAAAATCTATAAGCAATGAATCCAGTAGTGCTATCATACTGCTTTCTTGGCATTGAGACACATGTTAGGGGTGTCATATTGTTATCTTTTTTGTACTGCCCACCTCCCAAATAATAAAATCAAAAACAAAAAATGCCAGCTATGTCCATTGCAGTTACATTTCTGTTACCTGAGCCTCCCAGAAGCTGATGATGGTGATAGCCCCTGGCTAAAAAAGTTGTTCACTTAGATTAGATTTTAATGTAATCTAAATAAAAATCGCCTTTTCTATTGTCCTCTATAATCCGTGTATACATGTATACAAAAGCCCACTGATGGGTTCTTGACATTGCTGCAATTTTTAGCTAACTGCCTAAGGACTTACAAGGCACACAAAGCCAATGCCGTGTGTATGCTGAAGCTGCCATTGCAAATCTACATTTTGGATAAGTTCTGATGACATACATAAGAAGATTAATCTTGCATAAAATAACATTTGTGCACCATCGACTGTAGCCAACAGAGATCCAACGGTATTGCGAATTGGCTATGGACGAATTGCTTAAATACCATCATATGTATTTTGTCTTCGATTTTTGGATGGCATATCACTAAACTGAGAGCAAATTACTTTTTGCTCTGCTTTAGAGAGTCTGCATATCAATCTTCTTAACTGTTCATGTTCTTTGTGAGTTGTGAGCCCTAAAGTCTCTGAACTGTGTGATTTTTTTCCTCCAGGTAAATTCACTGCATCTCAGGTTTACTTACTAAAAATTGACATACAGGATGGTCACTAAATATATATCTTTTCAAAGTCCTTATAGATTTTCCTAATTTAGCTATTTTCCTAGTTACATTTTATAAACGATTGTATCAAAAACTGATTTTACTTGAGACAGAAAAAGGCAATTTTTTCTTTTTCTTTTTGTACAATTTTTATTAAAGACATTTTTAATGAAGTAAAAAACCATAAGTGAAAATAAAGATAATGAAGAAGAATAGTAAATAGTGAAAACAAGACAATAGAAAAAGAAATAGAAAATAAAAAGATAGAAAAGAAAAAATAAAAGAAAGATGATAAAGTGGCTTCTGACAGTGGTTATAGATACATTTTTACTTTGCCCTCTCTCTCTCTAAGATAACGTCATTTTTTCCCCCCATAAGCTACCCTTTCCAATCTTCAAACCCATAAATTACAAATTCATTTTTCTCTTTTTTTCAGCAAAAAGTCCATAAGGGGCTTCTAGTCACCAATAAATGTAGCTGATCTTTCTCCAATCAAACAGGTTAATTTTGCCCTCTCTACTTGTTCTGTCATTTTCACCAACCATTCCTACACTGTGGTTATTTCAGAGTCTTTCCATTTTTGCACATATAATAGTCTTGCAGCAGTAATCATATATAAAAATAATCTTCCATGGCTCTTTTTAAATTGACTGTCCATTAATCCCTGTAAGAAAAATTCTGGTTTCAGTTGAATGTTGATCTTTAAAATCCTTTGTATCCCTATATGTCTTTGAAAAAGGCTTTTTTAATCTGCCTCTGCAATCATGTTGAACTTCAATTCCCAGAATCCTTTAGCTAGCATTGATCAATGCTGAGTAGGAATTCTGGGGTTGAGATTAGGGCTGTGCAATATTTCAGATTTGTTTTCAAAAAGGTATTTTGGAGAACTTGGAGATTTGAATGTAGTGTATGCCTTCAGCTCTTTAAAGCAGCCATATCTATTTTTCAGGATCATGTGGCAGCTGCACGTAGCAGTTATGTGATTTGGGAAAAGATGCAGCTGCTTTAAAGGGTTTCAGACTGGTGCTACTTCATGGTGTTCCACCTAAATGCACATTAATTAATTCTCAGAAAAATACAGACATACACATACACAGAGGCTTCTTTCTAATACATTCTTTCTAGTATTGTGGTAGGTATACAGTGAAAGGAATAGATGCATCGTTACTCCATCATGCCCATAAGAGGATAGTAATCTAGTAAGGAAGGAGCTAAGAGCTTTATTTATGACCTCTCCTCCCAATCATACATATCTCTGCGTGTAAGAGAGACAGAGATACAGAATATTGGGAAAGCTTGTTAGCTGTGTATCTTCTGCTATGTCTTCATCTCTGGAAGACTCAAGTTCTGCACCAAATAAAAGTTGGCATTTTTACAGGATTCTCATGTCATTTAGAACTCTGAACAGCCATTCAGAATGATGAGCTTTTATTCTATCATATAGAGGACAATGGGGCTGTTTTGGGTCACCCACACTACAGCTTTTTTTGTTTTGTTTTGGTGTCTTCGAATCATTGTTGACTCCTGGTGACTGTCTGAACTATTCTGTGCAGTTTTCTTGGCAATCTTTTTCAGAAGTGGTTTGCCATTGCCTCCTTCCTAGTAGCAACCACATAACATTGCATGTGAAATGCAAAGAATTAGAAAGATTTCATATTGTGTCTTTTCTTTTTTCTGATGCACTTTTCTTTTTTTCTGTAATATGATCTGAACATTGAACTCTTGATGAACTCATGATCTGAACACTGAACTCTGTAATATGATCTGAACATTGAACACTGAACTCTTTTCAATGTGGAGGAACTAAAGCAAGCTGGCCAACTCATGCATAGGTCTGAAGGAGAATTGGACTAGCAAATTATTCCTCCAACAACTTCCTATGTCCAGTTGCTGAATGGACATAGCTGCCTGGCCCCGCTAATTAAAGATAGGAATTAAGTCACAAAACTAAGGAACAGAATTGGACAAAATAGTGTTTTATCTTTCAACATTGCATTGTGGTGGCCACTTTAGAACAGCTGAGTATGGATGTTAAAGGAGTGTTTAATAGCTATGCAGATTTTCTTCATTTCGTGTGAGTCCATTTCATCTGAGCTAACTGTCTTCATTGGGGCATTTGCTTTCACAGAGACTTAAGATTTCCATTAGTAAGCACTGACCTATTTCTTCCTTGTGTTGGCCATTTTAGCCTGTATTGTGGTGGGGAGAAAAGCTCCAGAGAGTGAAAACTACAGTACATAAAATAAAACTTTCCAGTGAGTGACATCAGAGGGACAGAACAAATTGCTCCATCTGTCTCCAAGCAGTTTTAAATATTTTGAAAGAGAGATATACTTGTGTGTATGTGTGTGTGTATGTATGTGTGCTTGTGTGTGTGTATACATACATGTATGTATACACACATGTCTTAATATATTCTGGGAACTTATTCAGTGGATGAACACACATGTGGCTGATTATCAAAAAATCAAATCTGTGAATGAAAAAAAGTTATTGGTTGCCCCCTTGGCTATATGGAAAAGCATTTCTTTTTCTTTAATCATCCAAAGTTCAACCTTGTATCTTCCCAGCTCCATTTTCAAGCAGATATTTTCTTGCTGTTTCAAGTGGCACATTTTAAACACACTTCAATTTGTCTTCCACATGCACACAGATATTCATTCTTGATCACCAGGGCAACTTTGCTCACCTTTTTCATATACCAAAAATTCTCAATATGCAGAATTTTTTTTTTGTGCACAGCTCCTGAATGTGTGGAGCTCCAGGATGAACTTTAAATTGCTGTGTTAAAACTATTATATTTATACACACATATGCACATGTATGCATTTAAAGGAATTTTATATTGAATTTCATAACACACACACACTGTATGCAATGAAACACAACCAGAACACAAGAAAACTCTGAATGTTAATTCACTTCAGCCAGCATCAGAGAACTCATTTTATAAAATCTGTGTGGTTGATCTTGGTGTTGCCATATTTTTCAGTCAAAGGTATCATTCCCATATTAGGAATAGCGGGTCACAGGATAGAGTACCTTATGGGTGAGCTGTATGCTCTGTATGTAGACCCATACATCATTTCTTATCCACACTTACAGAGATATGCTAAAGCCCTTTTCAAGCATTCAACTGAGTTTGTGAGGGCAAAACTCAGAGAAAGTACTGAGGAAATTTTACTGCATATATTCTCCATGGATGTAGTATTCCAGGTTATTAGTTTCCTCCCTTCTCCTGTTAAGTGACAAGTTCTGGATGGGAGAATTACTTGCATTCACTTGACTCTAAGTAGAACTCACTCCTGGGTTTGGTTCAGGGAATATTTTTGATAAAAACTGCTGCATTAGATAGTCAATAAGATTACAAGTTTACAGTTACCATCCTGAGCGGATAAAGCCCTGAAAAGGGACTAAAATTTTACTTTCCTTTAGATGTCTTCCCTCCCACTGAAAGTAAGAGGAAGCTGTCAGATATCATCTTTGGACTATCATCTTGACCATCTCCTGTAAGTTATTTGGACTATGTGGACACTGATTTCCAGCATGCCATAAAAAAATATTTTACAATCCTGACAATTTCATTAACTTTAGCATGTATATCCAGATGAGTTGGGACTACAGTTCCTATCATTCCTCATGACTATGCTGGCTGGTAATTCTTGGAGTTGGAGTTCAATCACATCTGGAGGCCACCAGTTTGGTAATCTTGCAGCAACCATAATTTCCTAGACATATTTCTTGGTTAAAAGTTATAGTTCAAAAATTCCTGGTAACTTTTATATTAAGATGATATATTCTAGAAGTGGAAATGGAGTGCCCCAAAAGAAAATAAAAAGGATGGTATTGCTCTACTTTCCTTGTAAAGCATGTGTCTGAAGAAAAGACAACAGGAACTAATTAGAGCTGTAACCTTAAATCTGTTAATTGGTGTGATTAACTGATTAAAGCTTTAATCATAGATTAGGGGTACAGCAGGAAGCATGAGACTCAAAGCTACAAACTCTCCCTCCAATCCTTCTTAGGCATTAGCAAAGACATTCCCCATATGTTATCTAAGTGGCATGACCACAGTTTCCATATGGCTGCATTTGATGCTCCTTTAATAATGTTGGAAATAGCAACATCATATGGACTTGGGCTCCAGTTAACTGGAAGCAGAGGCAATGTGATGGAGTGGTGAAGGTCTTGGACTAGGATTTAGAATGTCCTAATTTATTACCTTTACTCATCTATCAAGGTTATTGGTGAGCTCGAACTCATGATTCTACAGATTTACTGGACAGAGTGGTTGTGAGGATGACATGGATAAATTTTGGAGGGGGAGGAATTTGTTTAAAAAAATCACTTTAAAGTGTAGTGTATATTAAGAGGTGGTCTGAAGGTTGCAAAATGGAATAGGTGAAAAATACATGCTACTCTGAGGATCTGCAAGGCAGGATGGTACAGAAAGTAACAATTTCAAAGAGAGAAGGTTCATTGGTTTCAATAGAATGTTTGCATTAACGATGGGTCAATTTCTCAGTTTGAGTTTTTCTTTGCTTCTCATCTTCACTAATCTATGAAATTTGCATCGTCTTAGTTTCTCATTTTTCTGTTTCCTAAGATTATTTCTCCCATTCCTGTAATGGTTTCTTTTTTTCTTTTTAAAGATCATACTTCAATTCATATATATTTTGTGTACATTTCTCTAAAGAGGCATTCTGGCTTGCAGTATTGTCTAATGTAAACAAATTTTGCCTGCTATGTACTCTTTCTCCTGTTCCAATAAGTTGCACACATTTTCGTCATGTATCTATGCATCTTGTGTAAGCTTTCCCCTAATATATGTTCATTTTTGATTTATGAACCTCATTGCAAAGTTTGGAGAAGTGCAGTTTTTGAAGGTTACGACTGGATTTGTGTACTGCTTCAAAAATGCAAAATGAGATAAATTCACACTGAAATAAGAGCTAAACCAAATTTCTCTCTTTTCTTACTTAGGACAACTGTGACTGAAAAAAAGCCATTTTCTTATTCCCATTTTATGACCTTGATAAGACTATTTACTGTGCAATGTCAGGGGCCAAGAATAGTTTTTTCAAGGCAGATTTGCACTGGAACCAGTCCAGGTTTTGGGGATTAATATTACACTTGCATTTTGCATCTTTCAAATCCTCTCTGCATAATGTGGGCAGCTTTGACTACCTGACCTCACGATGACAGGAGGTTTTATGTCTTCTCCTTGAATGATGATTTTTGATAGAAAAGTCATAGCAAAGCATATCCCGGCTTCAGAGCATGACCAAACCCAGGGTTGTCTCCACTGATTGGCAGCACTTCTCCAGAAGTTCAGATAGTCCTACCTGGAGGTGCCAGGCATGGAGACTTTTGTTTTCATAACTCATGTTCTGCTACTGAACTACTACAATCCTTTCCAGAATCTTAAGTATTACTTAAAAGAATGCAATCTTTAAATAGTGGATGAGAATAACTAGCTACTGAAACAGAACATCTCATTGTCTATGAAGCCTTCAGGCAATGGGGGACACCTATGCCCTACCAGATAGTGTTGGGTTACCAACCCCTTCATCTCTCACCAATGAACATTGTGGCTAGGGCTGATGTAGATTATAATCTAACTGTGGCTGGAGAGCCAGGTATTGTCCATCTATGCCTTAAAGCACCAGATCCTCCAGTACAATGTAGCCATGAATAACATACACTTTTATATGGTTATCCAGGAACTTAATGGATTATATGAACTGACTAGCAGCAGGACATAGGCAGAGATCACTCACATTGTACTTTGTAGTCAGGCTCTACATGGATAATGACATGGACTATTGAATAAATCGTTCTTAGCTTTCAGATGATGATGATGATATTTTCATGCTTATAATACAGTATTAGCAAATTGTACATATTGCTGAAAAAAGAAAAACACTTTCACTTTTTCTCCAAAAACATTTACAACAAAAATGCTGGTCAGGTGATTTGGCATCATACTGAAATTATTTTACCAATAATTGGCAAAGTCATTTAACTAGATTTGATTGGCAGCATAGGAATGGAATGCTGTTGTTATGTTATTTTTGAGTTAATAAATAAATTGACATTTCTGAATGGCTATTCCAAGAACATTGTCCTCTGTTGGCTTTCTGTGATACAGCCAAATTCAGGAGAAACAGAGACAGATAATGGAAGAAGTCAGTAAACCTGCAGAGGTTTTAGATGATCATGCATTTTTGTCCTCTACTAAGAACACTAATTTGGGGCTAAGAAATAGTGGTACACTAAAACTAATAAAATAAACAGTAGAACATAATAATAAATGACACAGAAAGGGATATGAAAAAAGACAAGTATAAAAATGTCTTAGGGCTGATCCATACTTCCTATTTTCCCAAGTGTGTAGACAGGCTACCTATTGCTTCAGGATGGCAGGAATAGATCATATAGTCCTTGGTCTGCCCCTAGCCTGCTAGGGAGGTGACCTCTACCCAAAAGTTTCTTGCTTCACATCAAAAATAGTGCTTTCCCCCTCCACTGGTGCAACCATAGCAGTGTGCTTCTCCTGGTACACTTCATTCGATTTTATAAAAAATGCCTCTGTTCCAATTGGCTGGTGGATGTTCTGGCAGATATGCTCCCCACCTGCCCCAGGTCCTATTTTCTGCCTTCAATGGCCATTTTGATTGGGCAGCTGGGCTGCCTGTCATGAAAGGCGGGACCCTTGGTTTTTTTCCCCCTTCCTTTTTATGGATTTATTAGTGGAATGGTAAAAACCTGGTTGTTTCTATGATTCTTTTACTTTAACTGGATGAAATTGACAAGAGTTTTATCAAGTTTCTTCTTCTAGCCCAGGTGAAAAAATGAACTGTACAGCTGTTGTCTTTTTTCCCCCACCAGTCCTTGAAAGACCTGCCTGCAGAATGGAAAGCAATTGATATTTGCTTTCCTGACATAGATGGGAGGGGAAAAGAAGCAGGGGAATCTACCAAAGTAGCCTAGACAGAAAACCTGGCCATCACTGAAATCCAGAAAAGGATTTCTGAAGGTGACTTCATTTCCAAGCAGTTCAGCATGGAAGACAAGCAGCTGAAGGCTTCAGTGTTGAAAAGTACTCAGTCTACTATCATCATCAGTCCTGTGAGAGGAAAATTATTAGTAGCCTTCTATATGTTTTAATGTAAGTTTTAAATGCATTTGATAAGGCCAAGATAACTGAAATGTGACCTGTATGGCATTGACAGGAAATAAGAGGAACTTGCAAAGTGAAGGAAATTGCAAATTTGTTGACGAGAACAGAAGTGCCAGGGACAGGGCACCAACACGTGGTGAAATTTGTTCTGGGAACGTTATGAAATCCCGAGAGTCATGATTGTGGTTTTAAGGGATAAAAAGGATTGCATCCATGTAAATGGTACCATTTTAATCAAGCTGTCTACCTGACGGCTTGATTAGAATGGTCACGACATTGCAGTGTGAATCTACAGTAGGTACCTCGTATGCTAATGGTTGAATTTTACTTGCTTGTTGAACTAACATTTAATAAAGCTTTTAGAACTTTGAAGTGACTTGTTTTATGGTGTGTCTGCCTCCAGTGTTTAACGTGGTTTTTTCCCTGACAGTCCACATGTCTTTTTGGGGGGGGGGGCAGTTTATGAGCAGAACTCATGAGAGGACCCTCTTATTTGTAGCCATCTACCAACTTCACTGACAGAAGACACCTGGAAGAGGGCCTTTGAGGATGAGCAGAGCCTCTGGGCAAGTACATGTGTGGGAATTTGTTTCTTGAGATACCTAGGATTACATGTTTGTTTCTGTCAGTCCTACAAGGTAGGCCAGACTGAGAAACAAATGCCATATAGGTCATGATTACTTTAACTGTAATAGCTATAGTAACAAAACCTTGCTAGTCCTTGTGTGAATTAGAGAGGGGCCTGTCTGAGATGTTTATTCAAACTAATTTCTTGGAACAGGCTCAAGCTCAGTGGCTTTTCCCGTTGTCCTTCAAGACACTTCCCTAGGCCTTCTATAGTTTTTAAAATATTTTCTTAAGTATATATGTACATTCTTTTTGTGCCTTTGAATCAGTGCTGATTCCTCGCAAGTTCCTGGACTAGGCCCTACTGTTTTCTTGTCTGGATTTTCAGAAGTGGTTTGTCCTTGCCTTCTTCCTAAGGCTGAGAGAGAGGGACTTGCCCAAGGTCACCCAGCTGACTTTTTGCTTAAGTCAGGCACAAAGAATTCAAGATTTCCTGGTTTCTAGCCTGGTACCTTAACCACTACACCAAACTGATGCTCTCTCTCTCTCCCTCTCTCTCTTTCTTTCATATCACATATATATCTACATAGTCATTCAATATTTGCCATGCTGATACTGCTGTTTTTGTGAACTCAGTTTATATTGGAAACTTGGGTGACCCAGTTATACTTGCACTATTTAGTATCATGTCCACAAATCACAAGGGAAACAGAAAAGAGAAATCTGTATTTGGCTGCAGAAACCATCACTCTAATATAATTGAGGTCTAGTGACAAAGCAATTGAATGTGTCTGAGTTTCAGCATTTCCAGAGTAAACTAGCTACAAAGAAACTAATCTATCTAATTTTCATTAGTATGTACTGCACCCTTTTTAAAAAAAATATCTTTTTACATTTTTAAAATTTTGAAATATGAGTTTTATTAAATGAACCTCAAAGCAGATCAACTTTTTTTCATCAAATGCATTAACATTTCTCAATAGCTACAGTGTTTCTGATATAGATAATCTGAAGTGAATTTGGGATTCAGAAAAAAAAGAGATGATTCAAATGTGCTATAATATCAGTAAAATTATCTAAATAAAATAAGACTTTACTTTCATTTTGTAGGAGCTCTTAAAGCAAATCCACAAAACTTCAGAGAAGATAAATAACCATAATATGAATGAAAAGAAAGCATAAAAAAAACTGTCACCAGTATAATAAAAAGATGACAAAGAGATAATGAGTCTTACCAGATAGACCAGACAGGTAACGTGACCAGATGAACTAATCCTACTTCATTGTAAAGCTACATTGACAGAATCTTGCAAGTCTGAAAGTACAATTCTCCCCCCACCCCTGTCTCCTTTACTGCCTGAGAAACTAGGGAGAATCTCTTTTGAGCCTCTTACCCCACTCACTATCCATCTGCAGGCTATGCTGTCCCTTATGTGACCGTTCTCTAGGCAGCATCTCTTTGCTCTGTCTCCCAAGGTCTTCCCCACATACCATTACAATGAAGAGAAAAGAACTAAATATTTCCCATGAAATCAAAATGAATATAGGGATCCAAGTGTAATGGAGGGCCAGTTCCATCATTTGTTTTAAAATGAGGAGTCTATTTCAAAGGAAGAAACCCTGCCCTTTAGCAGCTTTAATCAGCCTCAAGCTCATCAGTGAGGACCAACACATCTGGAGGACATTCATCTTGGAATTGAAGTCCACACCTCTTAAAGTTGCCAAGTTTTAAAAACACTGGTCTAGATAAAGTTTGCTCTATTTCATGCCAAATGACTATCCTTTCTAGAACATGCTAAGAGGTTCTTACTTCAGCATGTCCACTGCACTGACCTGATGATTTCCAAGACCACCATTTATTAAATCAGGCAGTCACATTTTCAGTGAGAATTGTCTAGAATCAAAGGTTTTACAAAAGCAATTTATGTTAGCTATTGTATTTTATATAGCTTCATATCTTGCTTGTGGAGATGGTGGACTAGATAAATCATTCTTTAATATGCTCCAGCATGGTCCCCTTCTGTTCTTATGGTTTATTCTCAGGAATGTCCCTACAGACCTATGAGATCAAGCAAAGAAAAAAAAACTGGTAAAAATACTTCACTCATCATGTTTTAAGAGCCAAAACAGCATAACTATCAGATGGCAGTAATTCCTGATGGTCATCCATTCACTCATTTCCCTGAATGAATGTAAACTTGTAAAAATGCCAAGACTATTACCTACAGGGGATATTGTTTGAACAGAGAACTTGAGTAAGTGTTATTGACAAAGCACAGGGGGTAAATGTAAATGAGACTACTTCTAAGTTTCATCTGCATCAGGTTGCTAAACAAATAGCATACAGAAATATACAGTGAAATTGGCAATATTATTCTTTTCAAAGCCAATTCAGTTATAAGGCATGTGAAAATCTCTTGGGGGCTCAGCTTCATGCATCAAGTAGTAAGCCAGCAAACTGAAATGAGAGATTGTGGAGGTATCTTGCTTTGGCTTATGATGAGAACTAGACATTTTTTCTTCTTGAAAATGTGTCATGGATCCTAAAGAGAATATAGGATGAAGCAAAAGCACATGATCCTAAAAATGCTTATTTATCTGGTTGTTCCATTGTCTTCAATCAAGTTAATCTTCAAGTAAGTGGGATTAGGAACACCATAGTCAGAATAAGCATGTCTGATAAATTCAATATGCCAGTGATAGTATCAAATGTGAGAGTAAACCTTAAATTCAGTACTACCAGTTAAAAAAATTTTAATAATGAAAATGTGCCATGGAACAACATGGAACAAGTGATATATATTTAACTAGGAAGCAAAACTTGATTATTCAGAATTATTGGGGGGAATTGAGTAGGAAGGAAGGAAGGAAGGAAGGAAGGAAGGAAGGAAGGAAGGAAGGAAGGAAGGAAGGAAGGAAGGAAGGAAGGACTTGTTTAATACCATATTGAATTCCTGTGGCAGAAGACCAAATTATTTTTGTATATCTACTAATATGTGAATAATCCCCACCAAATATTTCACAAATGGGTAGGTTTTATTGTAAAATCTGTAGTTTATTCATAACATAAACCCACTATCTTGAAAATTAAATGACATTGGTATGCAAGGTCAGGACACAATCCTAAATTTCAAGTTCATCCTACATCTGCTTTCAAAAGTGGGGGAAAATGTGAAATTTGTATAAAAGTGGAATAGGCAATCAATGATCTATGGACCACATATGAACCTTGAGTCATTGCATCTGCGTGCACGTACAGTATTCCCATGGATCATAACATCAACATTTGGCAGCAAATTGCTAAACAAGGGTAGCATAATTTTCCACTCATTTTTGGCAGAAAATCAAGTGCAGTAATCCTCCAATAGGGTTAATGCACCTATTAATGTAAAATCCGCCAACCAAGGGCATTGTGGTTTGAACATTAAGCCCCTGTCTCCTGGTGCCACCATCACATCATTGCCATGGTTCATGTAACATTTGGTCTCCAAAATTATTACTTTAAAAAGTATGATCCCCAGTTGAAAAAAAGTAGTTTAGAGTTACATTTGCTTTATAATAGTTCAGGACATCATTCTATGTTTCAGTTTTATTTTGGGGATTCTTATATTACATCTCTATCCTTTTTTACTGACAAAGTGGACTCCCAAAGTAACTTACAATAATCCCATAAACTCTTTGAATCTGTGCTTTTTTTCCGAGGGGATTGGGGAAGGATAAATGTTATTCAGCTTTATCCTGTCTGCTTTGTCAACAACACTTACTCATTTTCTCTGCTTTAGGCCTGTTTGTTTGCTATATCTTTCAGGTGATAGTGAGGATGTTGGCTTCAGCTTCAACTTAGAGGAAGAGATATACCAGAGGCAAAAAGATGCAAAAAGATCTTTTGTCTTGTGGGTCAAATGTAGAACATTCTGCTCCAGGTTACAACTTTCTTTTTAATCTGTTCAGTCATGTCTGATTTTCGGAGACTGCCTGGACAAGTCCCTGCAGTTTTCTTGACCAGGTTTTTCAGAAGTGGTTTGCCATTGCTTCCTTCCTAGGGCTGAGAGAAAGTGACTGGCCCAAGGTCACCCAGCCTTTGCACCTAGGTAGAACTAGAACTTACAGTCCACCAGTTTCTATCCTGGTGCCTTAACCACTACATCACACTGGTTCTCACAATTTTCATACTGCCTCTCAATTAGACCCACAGGTAAGATGGTTGGCTGATGAATACAGTTCATTTCACTTTTTCTATTTTCAGAATCTTTTACTTTCAGATTCTTTCCATGAGATATGTTACCATTGTGTACCTCAGACAAATTCCAATAGAAACTCAAAATTTGTGACTTGAAGCTACAATGATTTGATCTGAATTTGTGATTTGAGATTTAAAGGCAGCCAGATTTAATTTGAACCAATCTGAGATTTACAATTCAGTAAAATCAAATATTCTACTCTAGGCTGTAGAGGGAAAGCCTCAAAATGTCAGCAACTGCTTCATTGTTTTGACAAAATGGTATGAACATAGCAGTGATGATAGGCCACTTACAGGACATTAACCCTGCCAGGCTTTTGCTGAACATCTTCACTGCAATAAACTTTTGAAACATCCAGTTAAACTTCTTTTATGACAGAGATAGCAGGGATGAGGAAGAGACAAGACAGCGGCCTCTAAATTGCCAGGACAAGAATAGAGAAGTGATGCAAAAAATATCTTATTTGAACTTAAAAATAACACATTTAAAAGTAAGCTGTTACAAGGGGCAAAGACCCTCTATCCACTTGCTTTTCTAGGCTGGCAAACACATTGGCATTCTAGGAGAAGAACAAAACAAACAGAACAGTGGCATTCCCTTAAGTGCTCTGACAGGCAGGGTCTGTAGAAGTGGTAAATTCATTGGCTGGGTACGTGTGTCAGTATCATACTATTCAACTAGC
Organism: Liasis olivaceus; assembly: GCA_030867105.1. NCBI lineage: Eukaryota > Metazoa > Chordata > Lepidosauria > Squamata > Pythonidae > Liasis > Liasis olivaceus. The sequence continues at coordinate 223,569,182 of CM061349.1, forward strand.
ATCTTTACTTTGGTCATATAATGGAACGAAAGCTGCAATAATGTTTGAGATTCTAGCAAGCCTGAAAGTTCATCGAATCTCTGAATCAAATATCTCTGAAGCAATCTGAAGGTACCTGACTTGATCTGATGCCTTGAATCAGTTTAACATTTCCGTTTGAATACTTGAGATTATTTGATTGAATGTCTTTGAAATCAAATCACCTTGACAGAGTTTTTCACAGCTATGTATCAAGAAAAAAAAATTATATAAAAAACAACCAAAACAAAATTCTCAGCCACCTACCCTAGTTAAATTCAATATCTATAGCTCTTGGAGAGGACCACATTGTATCCTCCTGCTATGGAACTGTTAATGATGAGGGATCTCTCAAAGAACTAGAGTTGGGGACCAAAATTCCATATCAGAAATGTGGTGGAGTATAGAAACTTCTCCAATCCATACTTCATACTTGCTTTGGAACTCAGCATTCCAAGCTCTACATTTCTCCACCTTTGTGACTCCTCAAACATGAGAGCATGTTAAATCTTATGTTCTTTCCATCTTATTTAAGAAGACATTTGAAAATATTAGTAATTCATTTTCCAAGAATGAATAAAATTCTCATCCACTGCTATCCTTGATTACAGGTGGCATTAATATTCAGCTTGCCAAAGACTAAACCAGCCTACCTCCCCCCACCCTCCTAACTTTCTCTATTCTCATCTGGGGAATTCATCAGGGCTTGATAAATTTTCTCAGTTAAAAAAAATCCCTGAAAGAAGATCTATGTTAGGATTTTTTTTTAAATGAGAAATCAGTTTCCTCTTTTTGATCACCGTATCAGAATCTACTAAATCTACATGAATACTTCGGTAACCAGAAACACTCTAAAATGCTGTTCAGGGTCCTATAGATTGAAATGATTATGTGGGGGAGGTGTGGGGGAGCTAAATCTGCATTATCATCCTCATCCTCATTGTCCTTTAGTTTCAGAAATGTTGGATTGTTGGACTTTAGTTTCGTAGTACTACTACAGCATTCCTGAGAGATGGCCATCCAGCCTCTGTTTAAGGGATCCATCACATCCCAAGGCAGTCTGTTCCACTGCTGAATGGCATTTTTTCCCCCCTGATGTCCAACCAAAACCTGCTTCCTTGTATTTAAGCCTTTTGTTTCTTGTCCTGTCTTCTGGAATAATTCTGAACAATTCTGTCCTGTCTTCTACATGATAGCCCTTCAGATTCTTGAAGATGCTCATAATATCTCCTTGTCATCATCTCTGCACTGAACATACATGGTGCCTCCAATCATTCATCGTAATCTTGATTATTGTCATCCTGACATGCTTCAGTTTATCACTGTTGTTATTGCTAAAATGCTGTGCCCAGCATTGGAAGCAATATTCTGAGTGTGGACTGATTAATACAGAATAAAGTAGAATAATAACTTATCTTGTTCTTATATATTCTCATTGATGCAGCCTAGGAGTGCATTTGCTATTTTGGCAGCAGCATCAGACTTTTGACTCATGTTCATCTTGAATCTACCAAGATCCCCAAATCCTCTTTTTCAGTCCATTCTAGTCTATTCTAAATTGATGATAGTCAAGCATTTTCAGACAGAAGAGCCTCCTTGTGTCAAATATCTAACCAACACTTGAGGAGAGCAACAAGAATGGAGATGAAGCCTATGTCTGTGTGGGGAGAATAGAATCTTCTCTTGCATATTCATTCAACCATATAGGGGAATGCCTGAATAGAGTTGAAGATTTGTAGGTGATCTGTAGCAGGTTGGATAAACTTGAAAAAACTTAATTAGAGCTGCAGTCTTGATCCATATTGACACATATCTTGGCAATCGCCATATGGATCTGTTCAAATTAGTATTGGCACTTTGGTGACCAAGGTCATGGGATGACTCTATAGTTGAACTTGTCTGTAAAGCAATGTTTACAATCTCCAAGACCACTGATTAAACATTGGATGAGATTTGCTATTTTAGGTCCTAGCAAGCAATCTTACAACTATAGTAATGAGTTAACAATTTTATAATTACACTGTTACCATAATAACTCACAACATGCAACAAACACAAAATTATATACTCTTCATGTTAGCTGCAATGCAGACATTTTCTCAGTCAACATCTGTAGCCTGGCATAACTGCCATCATCAGGGAAGCAAGAATTTGTTCCACATCTGCCCAGATTCAGCTGAAGTCCATTGTCTTTGATGCCACAAATAGAGCTTTACTTAGATATGGAAATTCCAGGGCTCAGCTCATGACTGTCAACCTGGATCAGATTATCTTGCTTTTAATTCTGCATATCTTTACAGAGTTTATGCTTTCATTTTGCATCAGCTGTGTGTATCTTAGCAATTGTGCTTATTCACCAATGATGAAAGGGTTAGTGAGAAAATTGACTGCTAGCTTGATTTGTGTGGAGTCCAAAATTCTTTCTTTCAACATTTTTGCAATCTTGTCAAGCTATTCAGTGAAGTGTTATCAACATTCTCATCATCTTTAACTTTCCTTTTGAAGATGGGAAAATGATGAAAAGAAACTTTATGACAATGTAACAGATCATCCACAGCTGTGGTTCTATTTTGAAGATTCTTATGGATCCAATCATTTGGAAGTGATAATTTCCCCCTTTCCTTTGCAGTTTAAAATTATAGCCATTAATTTTGGATGCCAGTTCAATGATGCAAGTTGAATCAGCAAAATCCTATGGATTGCTATTTTCCTAGCAGTGGTCACCTTTGATTTTCAAATGCTGGCATATTTATCAAGAACTAGTTTGGAATCTATTCTATTTTGGCTGATAAGTAACTGGCTTCTCACAATAAGAGGGAGTGCACCTTAAAACTATTTGTGTATGCATTTTGAAAGTTGGGAAAGGATATGCTACTTTTTGAATCTAGTGCCATCAGAATCAAATTCATAGCAACTGAATGGATTCTACCATGGCTGAACATCTCAAAAACAACAGCCATGAAATCTATTAAATTTACATAGAAGAGTATTACATCTTTTTGTCAATTAGCTCAATAAACATACAGTATGTGGCTTAAGAAAAAAATGTTTTCTACTTTCCATATTTTGAAGTTTTATTTAATATACTTCCTTTATATATATTATTAGTAGGGTACACATTTCTCAAGTTAGAAAAGGCCATCAAAATATAAATAATCAAGGGTAAAGATGGATGGAGAGAGATCCAGCAGAAGGAAGAAGTCATAACATGAGGTCATGTGTATTTTGATGTCATAATACAAATATCAGATAATGGCATTATGACATCTGCTGTAAATATAGTAGAAATCATGGTATTTGCATGATGATGTCATGACACATGTTCTACCCCATGTAGATGCCTATGGGGTTGGACTAGGGAAAAGCTATTCTGAAAGACTGGCTCCCTAGCTGCTGGACCATAACTCCCTCTGTCCTTGCTCATAATTCATGCTGCCTACAAAGGTTGAGAAATGGAGTCCAGCTTCACTTAGTAAACTATGGTTAAAGCTTGCCCATCAGTGCTGTCTACATTGCTGTAGTACTGGGAGACTTCACAATTGAAATCTTAATTTTTTTAAGGGGTTGATATTTTAGACTTCTTTTGGTTTTACATATCCATTTTGCTGCATCTCCATGAAGGCACTTTAATTGCAAAGCAAATAACATCTATGGGACATTTATTGTATACATTAATTTCTTGTTTGTTTTAGGTGATAACTAATAGGCATACATTTCATTCTCAATCCTGGATAAAGACATCTTGTAATATTGCAGTATTAAGTGTTTTGCAGTTCTGTTATTTACTGGCCACACTGTCAAATACATTTCCTAGTATGGAAGAAACTCTGTTTCAAGCAACAGAGAGGGGAGTTCCAATTAATCAAGAGATATCCACCATGGCCATTCTCAGTGCCATGTTTCTGCTACAAACAACGTACTCAATAAATTAGAATAATTAATTAACACAGGTAAAATAAAATACTTATCTATCATATTTTAATATACCTATGCCCCAAGAAGTTCAAGATGGATCATGCTTAGCCTTTTTATTTTATCTTCCTATAAACTCTTTACGGTGGAGTAAATGAGAGCTAGAGATGGACTTAAATTCACCAGTGAAGTTAGTTGGTTGCTTTGCCAAATAAGTGGGCTGGTCCAAGTCAGTCAGTCTTGCAATACAAATCCTTTACTATTTCATGAACTAAGACAGATTTTGTATGAAAGAATTGGTTCCAGCCAGGATGCTAAACATTATGCCTGGATAAAATGAATATCACACCGAATAACATTGATATTCTGATAGTACAGATTAAAAAGAGATTGATTTGCATCAAATCAGCCAATGACTTTGGCATTATTAGTATGGCGCAAGATTGCAAACATCATCCTCCAAATATTATAATATTTTGGACCACTGTTACATGCAAGGATTTATGATCTTGGACAATCTTTATGTGGGAGAACAGGTTTGTGATTAGAGCGGCCATTTATGCATATCTACAATGAGAAAATGCATTGTGAAAAAAGCAATCACAAGAGGACGCTGCTTCCCACAACATGCATGCTGTATATTTTCATTTATACAAAATTTAGAAATAAGTACTATTTCTATTTAAACATCAAACACATTATCACAGTGAGAAAGATTGTTAAATCTGTGGCCCCAATGCTAAATGTTGGATAAATTCAAGACCTTCCCACTCTCCCTCTGTATGAAGTTTTATTTTTAATCCAGACTTAGATTGGATAACTCTACAGAATTCCAAAGGAGAATTCTGTTGGGTAAAGTAGGTCACATGGCCATAGCATTTCTATGCTGTCATGTTCATTGTGTCTAAAATGTGATTATGCCATGAAGAGATCTCTGATGAATTTCAGCTTAACCTTAAAAAATCACTATGAAATTCAGAAGTACCACTTTTTGGTGGGGAGACCTAATATGAGTGTTGCTGAGGGTGATTAACCACTCTGAGGCAAACACAAACAATCACTGAATCAAACAATCTACATGATTTTATTTCTGTCTTGGATAAATGTTGAACAACTGTAATTTGTGTCTCATTAAAATGATTTTGTGTTGAAGGCATATTTGGCTGTTAATTCACATCTATGCTTCATGAACTGAAAAGCTAGAAAGAGTCCAATTTTACTTAAAAGTCAGAGAGTTTGACTTCTTTCCTTAATGTCAACGGGCACTTTATCCATTGGGGTGCAAATGAATGACTTATGGCACACATCTAAGAATGGATTAAAAATCAAGAAACAGAAATAAGAGAATGAAGAAATTGCACTCTGATCCAGTAAATGAAAAGCTGGAATGAGAACACAAAAAGCAGTGTATAATTCTTGTCCTTAATGACTCATCATCAAATGTTTTTCAAATCTCTGTTCTAACAATGCTATCAGTATGCATCATGCTTTACAGAGAGTACAAGAAGACATGTTACTGGCTCTAAAAGTTTACAATCTCGTTTTTGACATAGTCCCGAGAAGAAGTGGAGAGGGGGCAAACAAAGAAGCAATAGGTGCTTATTGTAGTTATGTATGCTTTGGCTTAAAAACAAAATGAGTTAATATGTGGCATTGGGAATTAGATATCTGAATCAAAGAGTCCATGAAGAAGCTGGTTTGGGGAAAGACCTGATTGAAATAGTACAATTCCAAGCATAAGGGGAAGCAAAAGAAAAAGGGTGGACTCTTTTGAGGAAGCAGAAGAGCTCCAGATAGGTGGGAGTTGGCAGAAAGGTGAAACTGCAAAGATCCCGTACAGGAACATCTTAGAACATTGGGGAATAACCTGTTACCTTGAACCTGATTTCACATAGCCCCAAGGGGGCTCAAGACGTTTTGCAGTCTGAAGCAAAGGACAAGACGGTACCTTCAGCCATTCCACACAGAAAAGCCAGCTGAAGAGGGAGTTGAATCTTACCTCATAACTGGCAGGAGGACATTGTCTACCCTGCATGTGAAGGCAGTAGCTTTGTTTAGGGACTAGAGGGCAACATGGTCTCTATTCTATCCCTGTATTGTGGGGGAAGGTGAGTTTCTGAGTTGTATCTTCAAATTATTCCCTCCACCCACCCATTTTTTTCTCCCTTGACCTAAAATGTTATATATAAAACCAGTTTTTATATTTATGTCATTTTTAGTTGTCACTTGGAATGCAAGAGGCCTTGATATCCTTCTAAGAGGAGGCAGATATTTACTGAATTGGGTAATTTAACACCTGAAGAACCTCCTGATTATTCTGCCCGAGAAAGTTTGTACTGCTGGACTGGTGAAGTGACAGCAGTACATCATCTAAATGAAGACAACAGGTTTGTTTTGGGAATAGAAGATAGTCTATGCATCACAAACAACTTTGCTCTCCAAGAGAAGATGTTGGCTAGAATGGGCTCTTTCCAGCTGGGGGTTATCACTGATAGATACCAGTAGCTGTTGCCTGAAGCAGTTCCTTACTTTGGTAGATTCTGGCATGTATGGTCTTCAGCTTAATGCCAAAAGTCTTTTGCTTCATACTCAGCTTTTGTCCCTGACAGAACTGGTCCCTTTTCTGTGTGAGGAGGAAGAAAGGGGGGGGGGGGGAAGGGGGGGAGGAATTGGGAGAGTGTAAGAAAGAGGGAAGGAAAGGAAACAAAGAATCCTGTAATTAAGGATGGTTTTATTAAAGACAGTTTACCATTTCTTAGCCATCTTAATAAAGCATTTGTAGCCAATTATCTTTCTCTATGCAGAGGTCACATCTTTTAGGTTTATTTCTTAAGACGACTGTCTATTTATTTATATATAATCACAGATTTTATGTTTGCTTCATTATTTCCTATTTCCTTCAGGCTACTGATGTTGGGGGCAAAGCTTAACATTTGTGTGGGGTAGGGAGGAGAAGATTAAAAAAAAATGGGAAGAAGTAAGTGAAGAGCTAAGTGAAGAAGCAGCTGAGAATGCCAAAGAGTTGGAGAAATGATGAGAGGAAGAGAATGATCAAGAATGGAAAACAAACTCATAGTTCATTGTATGCTGCCTGAAGGAAGAAATCTTGCTGGCAGGACAAAGGCAGTTTTGTACTAAATAGGCCTGTGTTTGGATGATAGCTGAGAGATAAATATAATGTGAAACTTGGCACAAAGGAACAGAAGCAGGCCCAGCTTCTGGAATCACATCTCTTTCAGTGTTCATTGTGCAGAAACAAAAGAAGCATTTAAAAGACCTGGTAAATGTGTCCATAAATTTTGCTGGTTTAGACTGAACCAGTAATGGTTTGAACTAAATTAAGCCAAATCAGCAGAGAATTCTGTTTAAATAAATGCTGCGTCTTGGGACTGCCTTTGAAACGAAACACAATTCAACCCAGCATCTACAGGAATATATATTTGTCTTCAGAGTTAATTTAGGACAGGCACCTGGCAAGTTTCAGAGATGTCAGAAGTTACAGGAAAGAAAAGTCAACTCAAAGGCTGTGATTCTAAACATATAGTACTTCCTCCAGAGATTGTATTGCAAGTCAAGTAGCTGCATTTAACCAAAAAAAAAAAAAAAAAAATGAAAAAATGAAAAACCCAACTCATAATACAGTCATTCAGTCAACAAAAGTCATCACAAAGTGTTGCTTCATTCAGAGTGCTGGACTTCCTTAATGATTACCTGGTGTCTCATTGAGAGCCCATTTGGTGTCATGGTTAAGGCATCAGTCTAGAAACTAGGAGACCCCAAGTTCCAGTTCCGGCTTAGGCACAGAGACAGCTGGGTTACCTTGGGCCAGTCACTCTCTCTCAGCCATATGAAGAAAACAAGGGTAAACCACTTCTAAAAATCTTGCCAAGAAAACTGCAGGGACTTGTCCAGGAGTCAATGCTGACGCAAAGGCACAGGAAGACAAAATGTTTCTCAACAGGCTATTTTCATACTAACAAGGCTGATTAAAAGTGACCTACTGAGTCCTTTCTTTTTTTTTTGTTTAAATTAAATTATTTATTAGAAAGAAGCAGACAAATACACAGATGTTACAAACTATAGATACTAGTTTTGAAAAGGAATAAGATAAAAGAAAGCACAAGCCATTCCATTGGAAGAAACATCTCACTTTTGCCCGTATATATCAACTTGGGTTAGAGCAAATACATAGTTTCATGACAGTTTAGCACTTTGGCACTTTAACTATGATTGTTAAAATAAGAGTTTTAAATACTTTAACTTTGTTCATTTTCATTATATAGATCTCTTAGTTAATCTAAAATTTGATTTTAATAATATAACCATTTTGAAAGTATTTAAAACTCTTATTTTAAGAGAACCTAATGACACATGCAGTGGCAAGCCATGTACAGAATTGTATTTCACAAGCAGTTTCCAGGTTAAACTAAAACTAATATCAGACTTATTTTTCACGATGGAATTATTTTGGATATTAATGTATACTCCCTTAGTTTAAGCTGTGATCCTCTAATGAGGGAATTAAATATGATTTCCAGTAAAAAGGATAAATTATCCTGGGGGCAGTTATCATATTTAAAGTCATTTAATGCATTTTGTAGATATGTAAGTATTTAGTAATACTTAACAGAAAAATCACTGAAGCAATGAGCATGAAACTGAGCAAACTCAGGGAGGCAGTGAAGGACAGACAGGCCTGGCATGATATGGTTCATGGGGTCACGAAGAGTTGGACACGACTTAATGACTGAACAACAACAGAAAAATAACTGATAGAAAAGGAAACTAGCATTTAGGCTTGTTTCATCCTGCAGTAAATCATCTTCCAGAATAATTGGACTTCATGACATTGCCACCACATATGGTAAAACATTCCAACTTGATTTTATATGTCCAACAATTTTCTGAATGTGTATTATCCATTTTAACGAGTATCATTGAGGTAATGTACCAGCAGAAGAACATATGCCCATTTCTCTTGGTGTATTATTTGCAGTCATTTGGGGTTTGCTTTCCACTGATGCTCCCATTGTTGCATATCATTTGTCCTATTTAACTCCTGCATCCATTTGATAATGCGATCTTTAACTTGTTTGGTATCTGAATAATATTTCAGTAGTTACTTATATAAACCCTAGAAGGTGTTCTATATTTTGTGTCATAAGTATGTCAAAATCCGTCAAGACTCTGAGCATATCACATTTTTTCTGTAATTCCTTTTCTGTAATCTCATTTGGGGGTACTGAAATCATGAATGGACTTCTGATCACTGTAAGGAGACAATCATGAATAATTTCATTTTTGTTTTGTTGATAATTAACTTTTGCAGTTTTCTCTCCATTTATCATTTTTAGCATATTTTCCTCCTCCTTGTTTTTCTTTGGCCATGTGTCCTGTTGTACTTTGAATTCTTATTTGTTGATAGCCTTTCCAGGCCAGAAAGTGAACCTCTAATAATAATGTCTGATGGATAAACTCCTTTCCTGATGGTTCCCATTAGGTCCTGAAGTCTTTTTTCCTTAGTGTTGGTCATGGTAGAATAAAATAATTCTTTAACACTGTTTAAATACAATATGAAACTAAAATTCTTCTGTAATGGCATTATGTTGGAAGTGATTTTATACCCTACTGAAAATTAAACAGTAAAGTACAGCATGCTGTATAACATAGTTCCTGTCTTTAAAACATTTCATGACCTTGCAGCAGATATCATAACATTTAGAGCATCTGTAGCATCTGGCTTTTTCCAGGTTTATAATTCAAAAGAAAATTAAATAAAATTCATTTGACCAGGTTAAAAAACCAAAATGTTTAAAAGCACATATCTTTTTTTTTTTTAAACTGAAAGGCTTTTAGTTTAAATCATTTCAAACCTACCCATTCCCACATTTGCTCAACCCATAAAATTGTAGCCACCAAACTTCTTGCATGAGAAGAAATGGAGTTCCTTCCACACTAATTACACAGTTCAGTCACCATTTGTGGTGCATGCTAATGAAGTGCTATAATCTCTTGCACAAGGAATAAAATGGAGGCAAATGTCTGATATTAAACTCCATTGCAGAACCACAAAGGAGATGCTGATGGATCCTCATGTTTTTAATGTACAAAATATTAGCTTTAGAAATACCACTATGAAAATACCACTGTTGAATCTAAACTAATCTAAACTACTTATAGCACTTGTTATGGCTAAAATGCACATTGATTCTGGGGTGTTTTTAAACCCATGGTTTCCTATGTAGATGGGACACATAGAAGCTTCACGCTGAGTTTCTTTCTTATAAATTAAGCAAACAATGCTTTTAGTTCTCTGAATGTTGATTCCCAAGTAGCCCAAATGGCAGGGCTGACAACAAAAGATACAAAAGTATTAGTATGAGCTTCTTCTGGATCTGGAACTCCTCAGTAAAGACAAAAGTGAATCTTTTGATGTGCCACAGGCTCCATTTGCTTTGGAAACAGAAGCAGAGGCTTGCGGAAATTTCATAGTTGATTCCCTCAGACAATCAGCTTTCATTAACATTTTAGAAAATTTTACCACTGAAAATGTGCATCTTCCAATAGCTTAAAGTTCAGAACTCAGCACTAGATATTTTGAGGGAATAACTGAAATTCCAAAAAGAGGAGAACTTGGGACAGTCTGTTCTAAGGCCATACCTACACACCACCCTCTCCCCATTTCCTTCCATTGTGGCATCAACTGTGATCTGCATTGCCTTTAAATTGCTGGTCCCCACACGGGGAACCTTGCTACACACTTGGGCTAACTTTAGTTCCTGCTCCTGTCCTCTCATCCGTGAAACTTGGTGAGGGAAGCCTCCTGACTGGTGTTTTCCACAGTTAAAACCCCACCTCCACATAGTAGCATCAATTCCATTTTGCCAGTTCCTACACAGCGATCTTTTATTTTTTTACCTCTCATCATGCCTTTGTCTGCTCATTCATAGACATTCATACACACACACACCCCACACCCCACTCAGATGCACAGTTAGGACAGGAATCAAAGCCTTGTAAGTGGAAAAAGAACTGGAATAGAACTAGATCATTACAGAAGGGCCGAAGCACTCAATATTGAAGCATTTGAGAAGCCGCTGCCAAAGGAGGAATAAGTTGTAGGTAGAATAATGAAGGACCCCATTGGGGGGTGAGGAGCATCAGAGCAGCACAGGACCCAAGAGGAGAACCATGGGAAGCCTGCATTGACTGAAGCCACCTTCCCCAAGCACGTCCACGTGGCTGCACTGCCTGTATGGCATGCCTTGACCCTGCATGAAAGGGAAAGCACTTCCTTGAGTTTACTCAGCCGTGGTCCTACTGAGGGACACAAGCAGAGCTATGTGGACTTGTGTGGTACAATCTGGGAGTGGTCTGTATTTGCAACATGAGGGGGAGGCCCTCATGATGTGGCCTAAATCTTATCAAATAGCTATATGAAACAATTTCCTCATACTTCCAATCTAAACAAAATATACTCCAAAAACTTGTCTCGGACTTCCCTCTTCTAAGAGAAAGTGAGATAGAATCAGATATGGATTATAAAACTGGAGATAGCCAATGGCAGGAACAAAAATATATATTCAGGTCTATATTCAAATACATTTAGAGCATGACTACATGTATCTTAAAAATAGCATCACCATATTCAGTCTCTTTTCCATCTGTGTAACCACACAATGATATTCAGATGTGCTGGTTCAGGTTTTAAAAATGTTCAGTCTCATGATACATTATAGAGGATAAGTATTGTTACATCTTGCTATGCTGCTGAGCAATGTCAGTCCTCAAATTTATAAAATCTTCCTCTATGAGTCCTTTTGCACAAGCTGGAATGGTAACACTATGGTGGGCCTTTTAAAAATGTTTTGCCACCACTGGTCGCAAAAGAGTTTCTTTCCATAGCTGCCACCATTTTTTTCCTTGAATGCCCTAAAAAAAGCATTGCTCACTTTGAGAAAAGCAAAATGGCAGCTACTTCTAGAAAGATCTTTGCTACTGCTATGATATTAGGTAGGAAAAAGTAAAACAGATCAAAACAAAAACATTTATTCCTACCACTTGCCTTTCATGAAGATGATGATGATGATGATGATGATGATGATGATGGTGATTTCCCAAAATGTCTACTGAACCTTGTCCCCTAGGTTTTTGAAATGAATGCTTTCATTTGAAAAAGTGCCTCCCTGATAATATAAAATCCTACCTTATATTAGAAGGAAAGTAGAACATAAGATTGCTAGTCTTTAGGTAGAACTGACTATGTTAGAAATAATAGAATCCTGTATACTTTGCACTATCCAACTGACAATGCCAGTAGGAAGAGAAGATTGCTTTGAGGAAGGCTTGGCAAGAGGTCTTGAAATTGTAGGTCTGGATATTCTAAATCAATGTTTCTCAACCTTGGCAATTTTAAGATGTGTGGACTTCAACTCCCAGAATTCCTCAGCCAGCATGCTAGCTGGGAAATTCTGGGAGATGAAGTCCACACATCTTAAAGTTGCCAAGGCTGAGAAACATTGTTTTAAATAATAAAAAAAGGTGTGAGACCTTGAGTTTATTCTTATTTGAAATGAAAGATGTTGAAGTGTAAACATTACTGTAAAATTATAGCAATGAGAAATTAAAAAGGTTGGTTATTTGCCTTGTCCTTTTCTTCCATCAAGTAGCTTTATTCCCTGTTGCACATTTAGTGGGGCTTTGTCCAGATTGAAATGCTTAAGGACTTCATATGGGAACCTGTTGCACTATGTAACAGAAATCTAAGTTTCAACTAGCTTTTCCAGACCTGAAATTTATAGTTCTTTGCTTTTCTTAATTTCATCCCCATCAGACCTAGTTTTAATACTTTGAACAACTCTTAAGTAATTCTTTCTGCTCCCAAGGGTTTACACCTTCAAATACATTATACTATTTCATTTGTCATTTCCTAGTCAAGCTCCTTCATACATATTTAATTCCTTCACTCCAAATTAATTTTCCATTCCTTAATAATATTTCCATTTGTCTATATATCTTTTGGATTATAAAATACCTAGGTAGAAACTTAATTTCCGAGGGAGCAGCACTCAGGAATAAATAAGAAAAGGGAACAAAGGAAAAGTTTTAGAGAGCTGCTTTATTATAGCATGATGTAATGTGGACTGAGCAAGTAAAAATATCTAATGAGCCATCCCTCGAGTCTCTTAGTAGAGAAATTCTATTACTGCAATATAGAAGATGGTTTAGGTATGTATACTGAGAGCTGTGGCCTTGATCTATATAGGAGGCTGATGGCATGGGTCTAGGAGGGGGTAAATCATCTCTAGGGGAGGGGATAATGTCACTGGCTTTGAAGGATGTGGTGGGAATAATTCTTAGATAACTTTTGGCTTGTCCCCAACCTGCTGTTTCCTGGTAATGTTGTTGAGAAGGTGGTTTGTTTCCAACTGCATATGATCCTGGATGAGGCAGATTATCTGGATCCCTTTAATATAGGTTCAGGCAGTGGAACCAAGACCATACTGGTCACTCTTGTAGATGACCTATGGCAAGACTTGAAGAGAGGTGGTATACGTTTCTTGGTCTTGTTAGATCTTAGCAGTGTTCACTACCAGCCATGGTATTCTTTTGGACCATCTGCAAGGTCTGGGAACTGGAGACACTGTTTTGTAGTGGTTCCTCTTCTTCCTGAGCAGGTAGTGCCAGTTATTTTTGCTGGGATAGGAAAGGTGGAGCCCCTGAGTACTCCAGTATGGGATGATCCAGGGTTTGGGCCTTCACCTTATCTTTTAAAATATCTATTTGAAGCTGCTAGGGGAAATCATCCATCTGTTTGGGGTCTGGCATGATCAATATACTAATAATTCTCAGCTTTACATCTTGACACCTAGCCAAGCAAATATATGGCAGAAGTACTGACCCAGTGCTTGGAGGCTGTGAGGGACTGGATGGGGTGAAACAGATTGAGATTTAATGCCATCAAGATTTAATGCCATCAAGTAATTCCATTACTGTTAGTATAGATGTTCCACCTATTATTCTAGACAGGGCTGCACCTCCCCTGAGGAAGCTGATGTGCAATCTGGGGGTTCACCTGGGCTTGCAGTTCCTGTTGGATATTTGATGTCAACCTGACATTTGACAGGTTTACTACTTATGCACTTCCTCAACCAGGAGGTGCTGAAGACAGTGACTTTTGCTTTTGATCCACATAGGTTTGCCCTTGAAGACAACTTGGAAGCGGCAAGGTGGCACAGAATGCAGCCACTTGCTAACCAGCCCTGGAAGACCACAGCAGACTTTTTAGGATTCTAATATTTACGGATGTTGTGGATATTTGTAATGCAACTGTAGTAAATCACCTAGAGTTGTCCAATTAGGTAGCATACAAATAACTGTAATAAATAAACCAATAAATAAATATTTCTAAAACTCAAATTTTCAGTTGATCCAGTTGATCCATTTCCCTTGAGGTGGGTTGTTAATATTTCTCTTGCTGTGGCTGGATTGGTTTTCTTTTGTAGTTTTTAACAGTTTCTATACATTGTTGGATGCAATAACAAAAGAGCAACAATAGAGTTGATATGGAGATTGAGGTGGCTTATACTTGATGAAATAAACTAAAATCAGTAAATGGATAAGATTGGGCATTATACATGAACATAATTAGAAGCAGAGAAAAAGAAATGGGAAATGTCATGCAGCTTTGAAAGCAAGAGCTTCTCTAGATTACAGGTGGTTGTTTATCAGATACATATGTCTGATGAAGTAGCAGAGCTAGAACAGATGAAGTCAACTGGGTGAGAGAGTGTTAATGGCTACTAATAAACTGTTGGGAAATGATGGAAAGCCTAGGCAATCCTTTGGTCAAATCCGGCATGGCTGTTATTCGGTTCTGTGTTCTGGTTTGCATGTAGCTACAGGTGGGTCCATGGCTTTTCCTCTGAGATTGATTTAGGATAATAGGGCTAGCATAGATATGCTGCAAAATTCCAGACCTCCATTAGATGGCAGCCTTACAGAGATACAGAAAAGCTCACCTCTTTCTGCAGCCTTACCAGTTATGGTAGTCCTGTAGAAGAAGAATCCATTCTAGGTCTTAATTATGGAGCTTCTACTTCTCCTGAAATCTTTCATGCCAGCCCTTTCTGTGACTGGCCTTTTTCAGCATTATAAAATGGATCCTGGCAGAGAAGGCTGAGGATGAATTCCTCTAAGAATGATCTTTCCAAGCTCTCTCAAAAAGTCTCTTAGTTTTTTCTATGAATTCTCATTATTGAAGAAAATGGGGAAATTCACCAAGGGCTCAAGATATTTTGCTGCTTGAGAGAAAGGACAAAATAGGTCTCCCATCTGCTATCAGAAATGGTGACAAGAGAACAGCACTGGGCATGTTTGACAGGTGAGATCCCATGGACTTGAAAGAAATGAGCCAGTCAAAAGGTACTGTGAACTTAAACTAATCTTAACCGCTAGTTTTAGCTTTGATTTTATGTTTGGTTATAAATCACTGAGAAACCACAGTAGCCTGCAGCAGAACAAGCTTGAAAATAATAATTGATTTTTAAAAAAAAGAACAGTAACAACTAGCTCAAAACCACCCCATGAATTTCATACCTAATAGGTCTCAGCTCCAAGTTCAGTGATTCTGTCCACTACTTACACCACACTGGCTGTGTCATTAAGAATAGAACATTTGCCCTTTCCCAATTGATTATGATGTGATCTTGGTTCAGAAAATGCTCTGGATCACTCTGGTTGCTTGGTTCCCTCTTTCTGCTTATTCTCCATCTCCTCTTTGTTCTTGCTCTATTCTTTCTCTTCAGCAGTGAACTTTCAGTTAAGTAAGGGCTTAAGAGGCATGCCCAAGAAGCAGCCCCACCAGCACACCTTTCTTGAAGGCAGAATGAAGTATGAGGTTCTGATCCCTGTGGATGCTTTTCCCACCACAGAAAAAGAACAGCAGGCTGTGCTGTATTTCTGTCTACCCAAAACAGGAGTCCTAAGCTGTGCTTGAAGGGTCAAGGCTGCCCCTCTGTTTTCTGACCTATCAAAGGAGGTCAGAAGCTGGCATGATTTACCCTCTTTCATTCTTCCCTCTTTCAGAGATGAAGCCAAACAGATGAAGCCTCCAGCTTTGGTTTTTTTAGGGTAGGAATCTGAGTGGAAGGCCATTTGGAAGTTAATTGCTCCCTTTTCCACCCTTAGGTCCCCAAGCCCTACCCCCAAATGATTGAAATAATGTTGCTGAAATTCAGCCATTTTGCTGCTGATTTTCCAAATCATAATCTGAGGCTGTTGAGGCTAGAAATGGGATGCTGGGAGGGGCTCCTGTGCTCTGAAAGCCATGGGTTGTTGGCAAGATTCAAATGAAAGGCCTCATCAGAATATGAGCAGTACACTATTTGAATACTCTGCAACATTGATTGATTATGTGCCATAGATTTTAGTCCTTCAGGTCTTCCAATGGTACACTCATTGCCACTGTAATTGAATCCATTCACCTTGCTGCTGGTCATCTTCTTCTTGTCTTTCCTTCTCTCTCTCCCAGCATTGTAGACTTCTCTAGAGTGCAAGGTCTTTGCATAATGTGTCTGAGGCATGATAATTTGGTCATTTGTGCCTCAAGTGAGAATTTTGGACTGATTTATTTGTTTTCTTGGCTATCCATGGTATTCTCATAAATCTTCTCCAACACCAAAGTTCAGAAGCATCAATATTTTTTCTATCTTGCTTCTTCAAAGTTCAACTTTCACTTCCATAGAGTGTCACAGGGAAAATCATTGCCTGCACAATTCTGATATTTGTAGATATAGACACATTGGGGCATCTGAATATCTTTTTCAATGCCTTTTTCTTGACTGCTGCATATTTCTTGACTGCTGATTCCTTTATTGTTGATAGTTGATCCTAAAAGGCAGAAGCTATCCACCTCTTCAATAACATCATGGTCAGTTCTAAAACTGGTTGCTATACTTGTTGTCATCTGTTGTCATTTGTTTGGTCTTCTTTCTTTATAATCTTAGTCCATTTTTTTTTTTTTGGTGTTCTCCTTCATTTTTATTATTAGAGCTTCCAGATCATTTGCATTGTCAGCTATCAAAGTAGTGTCATCAGCATAGCACAGGTTATTGATGTTTCTTCAGTTTGAAACCATGCTCATCTTCTAATCTAGCTTTCTTCTGTATGTATATTCAGCATATGAGGAGACTATATAGTCTTGTCTCACTCCTTTGCTGAGGCCAGTCTGTTTTGTCATGTTGCATCTACACTGTGGCTTCTTGGCCAGAATGTACATTTTGCATGAGGATAATGAAATGTTCTGGGATTCCCATTTTCCTAAGATATTCCACAGCTTGATATCATTGATATAATCAAAGGTCTTGATTCACTTCTTTTTGTTATTCTTTAGCTTTCTTATTTATGCAGCATGCATTACCAATAATATCTCATGTTCCTTTTACAGGTTCTTCTGCTGCTGCTTGTCATATTTCTGTAAATATTCCATCAATTCCTGTAGGCTTCCAATGTAGTAATAATTGGAGTGGTGATCTAACCATCTTCTAATGCTAGAGGTTCTTGAAGTAGGGAATATCTTCCAAGATCTCTTGGAGGTTGCTATCTCTACTGCACAGAATTTCAAATTACTCCTTCCATTTTTGTTTGATCTTGTTTGAAGCACTTACTCACTGTGCAGTAGGGTTAACCTACTTAAATAATATATTTTTGTGCCACTTTTCCAACCACATTAATTCACAACTAGTCTTCATATTAAGTTAATTGTAACTAAGTCCCATTGGATTTATCAGGACGTAACTCTGTTAAAAGTGCTTCTCAGAAGCAACATGTTATGAATGCTATCCTCTATTTCTATTTCTAAAACCAGCATTAAAAGAAACAGCTGAGCTGGGTGACAATAAAATACCAAACAATTTATACCTATAGCATAGGTTAAATAAAAACTCTTTTTTTTTGCACTTACACTCTATATTGCCCAAGGCCAAGAAAAGAGCAAGTGGTGTTTCTTCTTAGCTTGAAAAGGAACACTACATTTTAAATTCAAAATAAGAAAAGTTCCTTGAAATACTGAACAGGTGGGCTCCATTCTTAGCTTTCCTTTTCCTTCCCCAGCTGAAATATAGAAATCACATGCTATGCTGTGTTCCTACATTAAAATTCAGAAAGATAGAATAGAGGCTCAATTCCTTCATTTCCCCTGGTCATGCATTATGCATGCACATTGGGGAGGGTGTGCAAGAGGCATGGCCTGGCACGGGGAGGGTGCATGAAGGTGTGTAAGGGTGTGGGGTTGTGCGAGAATGCTGTGCAGGTTGGGGAGAGTGCACAGAGGTGCACAAGAGGTGCCATGTGGGTCATGGAGGGTTCATGAGTGTGTGTGAGTGTGTGAGGGGCACTGCACGAGTTGGAGAGGGTGTGCAGGGATGTGCGAGTGGCTGGTGAGACATGAGTGCAGAGGGGCTGGGGAAGGGTGCGCGGGGGGGGGGGAAGGCTTACCCCAGTGACTTGCATTGTTTCCTGCCTGTTTCCCCTCTGACTTTCTGGGGGAGCCTGCATGGAAGGTTGCAAATGGCGATCATGTGATCATGAGTGCTTAGCAACTGGTTGTAAGTGCAAACAGGTTGCTGAGCACCCAGATTGCAATCATGTGACTGCAGGGGTGCTGGACCTGCTGCAACTCTGAGGACTGATTGTAAGTCTCCTTTTTCAGCACTGTTGTAATTTCGAACGTTCGCTGAACGAATGGTCGTAAGTCAAGGACTACCTGTATTCATAAACCTCATATCTTCCTCCATGGATACAAAGAGCACTGCATCTTTTTTTGAACCTAGGTCTAGAGTTCTGTATTCTCAAGCTTTGTGGGTGTTGGGCAGCTGAGATTATTTACTTTTGCTTTACTTGTGACACAAGAGAAATCACAAACCTTCCATCTCCAAGCTTTGTGGGGCTTGGAAGTAGCCTACTTCCCCATCTTGGGGAGCTTTTGCCTCACTCTGCCTCCTATTGCTTGATCCAGGAGTTTCCTGGTAAATTTCAGACAGTCTTATCAGCCAACCTTCCTTCTCTTAATTAATCCAACCAACCAAAGCTTCCCTCTCTTGATTAATCCTTCCAGTCAGTGTTGGCCAGTTTAGTAATCCTTGTAAAAGGCTTGATTTTTCCTAGTAACACAAACAGAGTTTAACTGCAAACCTGTTCTTAATTCTTCCAGCCAGGTGCTAATCAGTTTAATAAACCCTGTAAAATCATCCCTCTCTTGATTTTTTACAACTTGCATAAGCAATGTGCACTGAACCTACCTTTACAACCCGGGTTGCAGCTGTTGGAAAAAAGACTTCATCATTAAATTTTCAGTGAAAAAATTTATATTGGAGAACTGATGTCTCCATGAGCAGGCAACTTTCTCTTTGTTCTAACAACTTAATTGTTGGAGAAAAAGACCAAGTATGGACAACCTGTGTCAGAAATAGTACATGTCATTAACAATACATTTTTCTCCCTTTCTGCTTGGCGCAGCAACAGGCCATGTATAAACAGGAGCTGACATTGCTCAGAAGTGCAGCACATTCTCCTATGGCTGGCTGGAGGGAGCACTGATTGGTTCTTGCTCATCTCTTTTTTTAATTTTTGTTTTGTTTTGTGCCTTCAAGTCAAGTCCCTGCAGTTTTCTTGGCAAGGTTTTTCAGAAGTGGTTTGCCCTTGCCTTCTTCCTAGGGCTGAGAGAGTGTGACTGGCCCAAGGTCACCCAGATGGCTTCATGCTGAACGTGGGTCTAGAGCTCCCAGTCTTCTGGTTTCTAGCCTGGTGCCTTAACCACTACACCAAACTGGCTCTCCTTGCTGTTCTGTACCTGTTTTCAATGTTCTGAGGTTAATAGAAGTGAAGACAATCATACTTCAAAATGCTTTGAAGGAATTGGGGTTTAGAAATTTTGTCACTGAAGTGGCCTAAGTTTCAAAGCTGTTGGCTCAACAGAATGAGCTTATTAAACATTTAAGCTTATAATGCCATCACCTTTGTTGTCTTTGTTGTTACAATTGGCTTAGCTAAAGTGGTGTACTTGTATTCCTTTAATACTCTAAGTAGAAATGACAAGCAATTGGCTTTCCACATACTATATGGATAACCCTGGAAAGAGACAGATATTTTTATTATTAATTATTCTTCTCATCAAACAGGTCATTAGCACAATACGGAGTCTCCAATTACAATTATATGCATGAGAGTTTAGATATGAGCCTCGAGGAAATATCTAAAATCATTTGAAAGAAAAACAAATCAACACTTAATATTTCTCTTTCTCTCTCCCCCTCCTTCCTTTAATGTCTCCTTTTGCCTATATTTCTAATAACTTGATTATCCTTGTAATCCACGTTATAAACATTAGGAAACGTGTTGTCAAGATATAATTTGCTGCATTAGAAATACCTTTTACCCTTAGTCTATGTTCATTTGAAATAAAATAAACAGAGTTAAGTGCAGAACTTATTTTGGCTCCCTGAACATGATCTCAAATGGATTTGTGCATTCCCTCCCTCCCTCCCTCCCTCCCTCCCTCCCTCCCTTTTTTTTTCCCCCGCGCTCAATTGTGACTGATTCTGTGGCGACTGCCTGGACGAATCCCTGCAGTTTTCAAGGCAAGGTGTTTTGGAAGTGGTTTGCCAGTGCCTCCTTCTTAGAGCAGAGCCCAGCTGGTGAGCGCAGGAGGCGGGGTTTCCGTTGCTTCGCGCCTTTTTCAGGTGTGCGTGGCTGCCGCGTTACCAGCAACTGGTCCTGTCTCCCGTGCAAGCGCCGCCAGCATTTTTCCTCCCACCGGGGTGAGAGTCCCCATTTATCTACTCATGTATGTTTTTGAGCTGCTGGGTTGGCAGGAGCTGGGGAGGAAGCAGGAGCTCACTCTGCTGCGCTGAGCTGGGCTCGAACCGCTGAAGTGTCGACCATTTCTGGCCAGCAACTTTCAGTGTCATTAAGCCACTGCGCCACCGCGTCCCCTCCTTCCTTCCTTCCTTCCTTCCTTCCTTCCTTCCTTCCTTCCTTCCTTCCTTCCTTCCTTCCTTCCTTCCTTCCTTCCTTTTGATTGATGTGATTTTTTTCTTCTTTGCACAGAAATTAATTTGCAGGCTGAAGACAGTTCTGTGTTCTGTCATATTATCTCAATGCAGAGGACATCATCAGCTTTTCTATTCCCAGAATGGATATAATCAATGCAATAGAAATGTCTTCTTGTGTTGTAATGACATATGCAATGTTTAACTTTCAACAATATACACTAAAGAACATTGGAAGGGCTCTGCTGGATAGGTTCAGTGAGTTCAATAATCTGTTTCCCATAGGGCTGGGGCAGAAAATGTGTGTAAACATAATAGTCTTCTCCTGTTGTTGCCCCTTAGTTTTATTTAGATTTATTTAGATGTAGCCAATACCCATTGATGGCACCATCCATACCTTAATCCAGTTGATTTTAAACCCATACCACTTGATACTCGTTTTCATAATTAATGGCAGTGAACTGCAGGAATCAATTCTAAATTGTGTGAAAAAGTAAGTTATCTTGTAGATCCTACACCAACTGGTAATTATTTTACTGGGAAACTCTACTTTGTAACATTATAGGGGAGGGAAAGATTCCTCTTAAATTACTTTTCCCACCTATAATTATAAAATCTTTATCATGTTCTGTCATTATCAGAGGTATACAACTGACACCTCAGGGTCCTATTTAGTTCTCAAATAAACTTTGAATGAGGCTCTCAGAGACTTTCAGAAATGATTATCAGAGTGAGAAATTATTATGTTCACGATGGAAAAGTTATCATATTGACTATATTTAATGTTAATTAAATTATATGTAATTAAAGTGTCTTCTTTCCACCCACTACTTTTTGAAGTGAGGTCTTGAACTTGCCATTGAAATGCAAGGTGTGATTGTGCATTCCAGGTTCTTTTTAAACTGGCAAATCCAAATCAAGCTTTCCTTTATAGGAAAAGTGCTCCAAACTCTCGATTGGTTCACTTGTTGGTCTTGTTTTCCTTATTTTTTCAGTCTTTTTGTTATCAAGTGACTGTAACTATCCACATGCAGCCTATTTATGTTGGGGGTACCGTGTTTCATCTTATGAGAGAAGTGAACTAATTCCATAAATTAGGCTGTTAATTTTTTGGAATAAAATCTTCATAGCGCACAGCTGTCTTTTGTAGAATGTACATCTTCAAATTTCATGTAACTGCTATGGTTTGGACCTTGGACTTTGTGTGTCAGCCTTGTCACAGAATTGTTATACTGCATTGAAGGTTTTTTGGATGAAACCCAGTTTGCAGTAGTACCTTATACTGCAGTATTGTTGGGTTCTTGCAGCTGTCTTCTGTAGTAAGAAGCTAAAAGCAGTGATAACACTAAATGGTGCTTGTAAGCTACGCCTGCAACCTGCAATAAAAAACTAATAACTTTGAGACAGAAATAAGCAATCTAATGCCCTTCAGATTTTTAGAACTTCCACTACTGTCAGTCTTCGTAGCATGATCAATATCAAGGGGTTGTGGGAGATGTAGCCTAAAACATTTGGAAAGTATCAGAATTTTCTTTGCAATGTGCATTTAGAGAGATACCTTCTAACATGCTCCTCATTAAGGCCTACCTTATGGGAGTAACAGAGGTGAAATATCAATATTTCTCTGCTCTTATTGCATCCGCAGAATGCTGCCCAGCAGCCCTGTTTAAGATCACCCGATCCCTTTTGGGAAATGGGGGCCCAGTGGCTCATCTACAGAGCCATGCAGAGAAGTTTTCTGGGCATCTGGAGGATAAAATTGCTCAGATCCAGCTCTAGTTCGATGCCAAGCATGAGACATAGTCTGCAGAGATGCCCAGGGTATGATCTTACCCTGTTATCTGGGAACAGTTTGATCCTGTTGAACCCAAGGAAGTGGACAGGGTCCTCTGGACAGTCCATGCCACCACTTGTCAACTAAATCCATGTCCCTCCTGGCTGGTTAAGGCTACTTGGGAAGTGACATTTGGGTGAGTCCAGGCAATAGTGAATTCATCCTTGAGGGAGTAAGTGTTCCCAGCTGCCTTTAAAGAGGCACTGGTGTACCACCTCCTCAAGAAACCATTGCTGGATCCCACCATACTAGACAATTTTCATCCAGTCTCCCACCTCCCCTTTTTAGGGAACGTGGTTGAGAAGGTGGTGGTGTTGCAGCTCCAGAGGATCCTGGAGGAAACGGATTATCTGGACCCTTTTCAGTTGGGTTTCAGGCCCGGATATGGGATGGAAATGGCATTGGTTGCACTCATGGATGATCTCTGGTGGGAGCAGGATGGGGATAGTGCGTCCATCCTTGCTCTTCATGACCTCTCAGCGGCTTTCAATATCATCGACCACGGTATCTTTTTGGGTCGACTTAGGGAGTTGGGAGTGGGCGGCACAGTCTTGTGCTGGTTTTCTTCCTTCCTCCAAGGTAGGTCCCAATTGGTGTTTGTTGGGAGCGAGAGGTTCAGCCTGCAGCTACATGAAACCACTGGGTGAGATCATCCATCACCATGGGATGAGGTATCATCAATATGCAGATGATACCCTGGCAAAGAATATTGGATATAATATAACGATAGAGCAATGGGAAAAGATGTGGTCAAAGGGTCTAAAATTTACATTGGGTTATAAATTGAAAGAAAACTTTTACAAAATGATGTACCAATGGTATCTAACCCCAGATAAGCGGTCAAAAATGTTTAAAAATGTAGCAATTAAATGTTGGAAATGTTTGCAAGAGGTAGGAACATTCTATCATATTTGGTGGACCTGCAAAAAAGCCAAGATTTTCTGGAACCAGATATACAAGACTTTATAAAATATTTTAAAAATGACTATAATAAAAAAGCCAGAATTATTTTTATTGGGAATAATAGATGAAGAGTTAGAGAAGAGACACGGACAATTACTATTATATATGATCACGGCGGCAAGACTACTATATGCGAAATATTGGAAGGAGGAAAGGATACCAACGATAGAAGAACGGACAGTTAAAATAATGGATTTAGCACAAATGGTCAAATTAACGGATTTAATGAAAGATAAAAATATGATGGACTAAGAAGATATGGCAGCCATTTCTTGATTATCTGATGCTAGCTGAGAAAAATGATGTATTGATTACTGGTTTTGTATATTAAAGAACTGTTTTAATAGAAATAATAGTAAAATAGGTAAAACAAAGATAAGAGTTTAAAAGTAACATAGTTACTGGTATATTTACAATGTTTGACAGTCGGAAATCACATTTTAAATTTCTTTCTTTCTTTCTTTCTTTCTTTCTTTCTTTCTTTCTTTCTTTCTTTCTTTCTTTCTTTTCTTTTTTCATTCTTCATCTCCTTCCTTCCTTCCTTCCTTCCTTCCTTCCTTCCTTCCTTCCTTCCTTCCTTCCTTCCTTCCTTCCTTCCTTTTTCTTTCTTTTCTTTTTTCTTTCTTATATATGTTCTTGTTAGATTTATGTTCAAAGAGTTTAATTCTTTATATTATTTGTTGTATTTAATGTAGTCTGTATATAGCATTTTACAATAAAGATATATAATAAAATATAAAAAAAATAAAAAAAATATGCAGATGATACCAGTTATACATCTCCATCCCAGGTGATGTGAGTGATGCTGTGACCACCCTTTCGCAGTGCCTGGAGGTTGTGGGGGTCTGGGTGGGGTGCAACAGGCTTCAGCTGAACCCTAGTAAGACGGAGTGGCTATGGATTGGATGCTTCCTGGTATCCGGGGATTTACCATCTTTGGTTTTGGACGGGGTTGCACTGCCCTGGACAGACCCAGTGCATAATCTGGGGGTTCCTCTGGACTCACAACTCTTGCTCGAGGTAAGGTAGCAGTTGTGACCAGGAGGCCCTTTGCCCAACTTTGTTAGTTATACCCTTTTCTGGATCAGGAGGCTCTCTGGTCAGTCACTCATGTCTTAGTCACCTCTCGATTAGACTATTGCAATGTGCTCCACATGGGGCTATCCTTGAAGAGTATCCAGAAGCTACAGCTGGTTCAAAATACGGCCATGTGGACAATCTGAGGTGCCTCAAGAATGGCACAAACACCTTTACTGCAGGAGCTGCATTGGGGCCCAGTTTGCTTCTGAGTCCAATTCTAGGTGTTGGTTATTACCTTTAAAGCCCTACATGGCATGGGTCCAGGTTCATGAGACCTGAGGGACCGTCTCGCCCCCATTATATCCACCTGTCCCACCTGGTCAGGCAGAGAGAGCATGTTGCAGACCCTGTCAGCGAGAGAATGTCGGCTGGCGGGGCCCAGGAGGAGAGCCTTCTTTGCCGTGACCCCCACCCTTTGGAATATACTCCCCCCAGAGATGCGGCAGGCCCCTACTCTCCTGGCTTTCTGGAAAGGATTAGACCTGGCTCTGCCAGCTTGTGTAGGGTGACAAGAATTTTACCCAGTCCTGGGGATGGCTGGCACCTTGATGACGGTCCCTGAGTTACTGCCAATTTAACATCCATTCTTGGATTTTATTTATTTTCTATTTATTCAGGATTTTTTACATCGTATTTTTAATTGATTTTAATTACTTTGTAAACCACCCAGAGTCATTTTTAATGAGATGGGCAGTGATAAATTTGATATATAAATACAAAAAAAAAAAAAAAAAAATTGAAAAGAAGCCAAGCAAAACAGAAGCAACTTCCACCTTCACTACTACCCTTGTGGGACTTACAGAGTAATGGGCACAGTCTTACCTTGTCCACTTACATTAAAATCTTGCATTTTCCATGGAAAATTTTGTCCCCGAGAACTTTTAAAAATTGCTTTGTATTGTGAGCCAGGCTATTATCTATGCATACAATAAAATGGTTCTTTCTGAAACAGTTATATAACTATGTGTCTCTTCTTTTAGTTTGTTTCCCTGGAAGAAAGGGAGAAAAATGGGAGAAAAGACAATAGAAAAAAGGAAGTTAAAAGTATACAGGCACTTTTCCATTCTCCTCTTTATTCCTTCTACAGTTTCTGCCTTGTATCTCAGCTAACTTTTTTTTTTTTTGAGAAAGGATGCTTTAAAGCCTCCTTAGCTGTGATGGCCATGTCCTTCTCTTTACATCTCTAGCATGGGCCACTTTCTCCCAACTTCTTTTCTCATTGACAATATTCCATAGGTAATTGAACAAACTGGACTGTTTTGGGTGTTGTCTCTTGTGTTGTTTTCTCCCTGCTGATTTTCTCTTCCAGTACTCTTGTAGGACTTGCACTTTTCAAACGTAGATGGCATTCTCTTGGTTTCAGCTGCAATGACACTCATCTCTGTATTTCGTCTAAGGAGAGAATTCTATCCTATCAAAGTGATCAGTGCTTTGCTACCAAGTCAGATAATGGTTTTTTTTTTTTTTTCATTTTGCAAGGAAATAATAACGACATTTTATTACCTTTCCTTTGTGTGTATCTGATTCTGTCCACAACTTAATATTAACGTGGTAAATCAAGAGACTACTGCAAATAAGGATATTGTTGATTCATATTCTAGAAAGAGAGGGACTGGAACAGCCCAACAAAGACTGATTCTAAGAACAGATTTCCCCTACTGCTTTAGAAAAATCTTTCTGATATTGAAGTTCAAATATAAAATCCCATAATGTTTGCTGCTGTATAAGTAATTTAGCGTTTTTTATCAATCCCCCCAAACCCTCCTTCATCTCTCCCACCCAGTTCTTAAATTGCTCACACGTATTCTGAATCAAGCTTTTTATTCCATGATTAGACTGCATTTTTGTATCCAATTGTAATCTTTGTTAAATCCCTGTTTACCATCCAAATAATAGATATTTAGATCACATTTTTTAACCTAATCCTTATCCCTTTCCTCTGTTAACAAAGTAAATTAATTCAATGCTTTGCACTGGCACTAAAGCTTGTCATTAATTTCTGAAAAGCAGGTATGGCATTCATGATGTTTTCTTTCATATAATCTAATTCAAAATGGTAAAAGTGGACTTAGGGAAGAAAGGGCATGTCCTCTGAATCCTAACAAGAACAATATATAATGTGATTATTACTTTTAAACAGATATAAAAGAAGGCTAACATGTTGCAAGGAAACAGAAGCATAAGAGACGTGCCTGAATAATCAGGTTATCATGGGGTAATGGTGTGGTGGAAAATCTGGGGCTAATAGAGTTGGACCAATGGCTCAACATTTGGGCCTACAAGGTGAAGAGGCCCTAAAATGAATGTCACTAAAAATATTTATTTATTTATTTGATTTATATGGCTGCCCAACTTGTCTAATACTACTATGGACAGTATACAACAAGTAAAAACTAAACTAAACTAAACTAAACTAAACTAAACTAAACTAAACTAAACTAAACTAAACACAGTAAGTACAAATGAAAAACAATACAAATATATATTTTTAAAAAATCTGCAACTAACACATCAGACAACATATGGCCAGGGTCAACAAAACACACTCCATCTCCCAGAAGATGGGTTCACTATCATTCTGGCCCAGTGCCAAGGGGCAAAATAAGTTTTTAAAGCCTTCTGGAAGACTAACAGAGTCAGGGCCATCAAAATCTCATGGGGAGGGGAAGATCATCCCAAAGGGCAAGTGCAGCAACAGTGAAGGCACACCTCCTAGGTCTCATTAGATGCTATTTATTTATTTATTTATTTATTTATTTATTTATTTAGTGGACTTGTCCCCTCCCATCTCCCCACAATGGGGGACTCTGGGTGGCTTACATCAAATTAAAATCATAAATACATGATTAAAAGTTATAAAAGAACCACACTTACAAAGATAAAAAAGAGATTAAAAGATCCAAGAGGCTGAGAGAGGCCACACCAGGCCACTAAGGGGCTAGCCAACCCCATTTCTGACATCCTGCCTCCCCGCCCCAGGCCAGATGGTAGAGCCAAGTCTTCAAATCCCTCCGAAAGGCCTGGAGTGAGGGGACCTGTCTCACCTCCGGGGGCAAAATGTTCCGAAGGAGGGGGGGCTACAGCAGTGAAGGCCCGCCTTCTGGACCCCACTAATCAGAGTTCTTTTACCGAGGGGGTCCGGAGCATGCCCTCTCTGTGAGATCGGGTGGGACGGGTTGAAATCGTGGGGGCGAGGCGGTCCTTCAGGTAACCTTGCCCCATGCCACGTAGGGCTTTAAAGGTGATAACCAACACCTTGAATTGGACCCGGAAGCAAACCGGTATCCAATGCAGCTCACGGAGCAGAGGTGTTATATGGGTCCTTCTTCGGGCCCCAAAAATTGCTTGCGTGGCTGCATTCTGGACCAGCTGAAGCTTCCGGATACTCTTCAAGGGTAGCCCCATGTACAGCACATTGCAGTAGTCTATCTGGGAGATAACAAGGGTATGAGTGACCTTTAAATGTTACTTTAAAGAGGTGACCTAGAGCATGCCCAACCTGTGAAATCATGTGGGATGGGCAGAAATAGAGACAGGCAGTCCCCCAAATAACCCAGCCCTGTACAGTTTTGTAGGTGATAACCAACAACTTCAGATGCACCCAGAAGCCTATTGAGAGTTAGTGCAGCTCGTAAAGTAATGGTATTACAGGGGCATAGCATGATGTGCCTATAACTACCAGGGCTGCCACATTCTCAACAATTTCAGCTTCTCGATGATTTTCAAGGGCAGCCCCATGTAGAGTGCATTCCAACAGTCCAAATGGGAGGTGACTAAGGCATGTGTGACCATAAGTAGAGCCTCTCAATAGAGAAATGGGTGCAGTTGGCACACAGGATGGAGTTGTGTAAAGGCCCTCCTGACAGCTGCCACCTGCTCTTTCATCAGGAGCTGTGAGTCCAGGAGGATCTCTAAATAGTTCTAAGTGGGAGAGTACAGAACCTCTCCAGAACCAATGGTAGAAAATCTCCAGATTCAGGTTCAGAGGACCCAAAGCCCATAGCTACTTGGTGTTGCCAGATTTAAGCCAATGTCTGTTATTCTCTGTCCAGACCCCACAGCCTCCAGATACCAGGAAAGGACCTTGACAGCATCACTTGGGATAGACAGTGGAGCCATAGCAAATCTTGGCAGGCCAACAAGGCTTATATAGTTATTATCAGAACATTTTCTTCTTTTTCTTGTCTTTTCAGTGAGCTGGAGTCCTGCAGATTAAAGGACTTTGTAATTCCTTGCATCCCACCAACTTCACTTCCTGTGGGTTCTGGGGCACTCAAGAGAAATGGAGTAAGAAAGGCACAGGAGAGAATAAATGAAAGATCAGGGAAGCAGGGGAAATAATAGCAGACGGATGAAATGGGTGGTATTCAGAAAAAGTAACTGAGTGGCAAAGGTGAGATAAAGGGACACTCCAAAGAACAATACCCAGGAAACCTTCAGATCACCAGAATTTCTCATTCCAGGTAATATGGGGATTCAGACATTCAAACTGAAACATGAGGTTGAGAATCCATAGACCACAATATGGGTATTATGTGTAGGTAGTAGAATACACAAATGAACATGTAGATGGAAAGAAAGCAATCAGCTCCAGAAATGGCACAACAGGTCAGACCTGGTTTACTAATGATGACCCCCCACCCCCCAGACTGACCCAATTCTATAAATATTAGGTGTTGTTTCTGAGGGTGGGATTATTAATGTTCGTTGCCACTTAATGACAGAGTTTGGATACAAAAAAGCATGTGCTTTCAATGCAGAATATTTAGGTACTACAGTATCTCTGATATTGCCATATAAATAAATAAATAAATAAATAACCAGGTAGCAGATGAAATAAAAAAAAAAAAGTATTGTATGAAACCTGTAAAGCCCCTGCCAGTCAGTGTAGGCAAGACTGGATGGATGGATGGACAACTGGTCTGACTAGGTATTTGCAGCTGAGTGATAGAACAAATTTATATAAGATTTCAGATTCAGTACCGGGCATATCCAGATAAGATGGGATGGGAAATACTGGAGGCCCTGAAGAAGGGCTGCCAGACAGAGTATATTCACCATGCTAGAGGCATCTAGAATCTGATCTGTTAAAAGCTTCCTATCTTCTATAGAGTGAATGTTAGTAAATAACACTGGAGGTGAGTTTAAACCAGAGAAGAAGTTTCATTCTTTGAATGTAAGAATCATTATCAGAAAACACCCAATTAGTCTTCAAAGTAATCTTGTCTATTAATGAGTAGTTTGTTTGATTGATTATGTGCCATCAAGACAGTGTTGACCCTTAGCAACCACATAGATAGACCTTATCTAGGATGATCTGTCCCCAACCTGGTCATTGAAATCTTCCAATGATGCACACATCACTGCTGTAATTGAGTCCATCCACCTTGCTGCTAGTTGTCCTCTTTTTCTCTTTCACCTTTCCTGGCATTATAAACTTCTCAAGAGACTGATGAATCCTACATTCTGATAATAATACCCATCTAATCAATGGCAAATCTCAAATTCTATAGAAAGGGAAATGTCACTATTTTGTCCTTGCAGACAGGGTGTCAAGTCTAGAGACAATAGTGCAATTCATTTTTAATAATATTTATAATTAGCCCATTTGTTTCATTATGACTAGTACTAGTGCAGGAGGAGATATTGAAATTTCCCTGTTTTGAAGATTTTTCTTATTAATTTCAAGATATGGTTATCATAATAAAAGACTAAAGACATGTGACTTCAGTGGGAAGCAAGATGGTC
This sequence comes from Liasis olivaceus, assembly GCA_030867105.1. Classification (NCBI taxonomy): domain Eukaryota; kingdom Metazoa; phylum Chordata; class Lepidosauria; order Squamata; family Pythonidae; genus Liasis; species Liasis olivaceus. The sequence goes on from CM061349.1 coordinate 223,599,785, forward strand.
TGTAGTCAGTTTTTCAAGGGTTTCTAACAATATTTGAAAAAGTGTGTTGTCATTTGGATTTCCATGTTATTTGAATTTTACTCTTAACATGGATTTATATTAAAGACTGAACTTCTAAAACAAGGGAATCTATGGGAGGTGGGAAACAGAAGCTACAGTACAAATTAAATAGACACATGGCTCAATGCTAAGTGTAGGACTATGACAAAAGTAGCATATAACAATCCTCAGGTAATTTTCAAATCACCAAATTGTCTGGAAGAAAAAAAATTAAGTGAATACTTTCCTTTTTGCTAAAATAGATAGCCATAAAACTTCACTCTGTGGAGAAGAAAACAATAAAGTTCCTGTGTAATTTTCCCCAAATAGTCTTGCTTTCATTTCATTCACTGATGTCTGCCTAGAGTAGTAGCATATTTCTATTTTTGCTTGTAACTGAGCCATATAATTCACTTAGATGATGATCTGTGTAGTCTGTATTATTTGGGGGATGCAAAAAAAAAAAAAAAGCATACTTCTGACATTTAAATGTCTTTATTCTTTTTTAATGCCTATATGTATTTTAATAGCATGAAGGTTAGCAGAGCCAACCTTCATGATATTGATGACTTGATGAAACTTCAAGAAGGGCGGTGAGAGGTCTCCTCATAAGAGGTATCTATTTTCAAGGTTATGATCATCAGTTTTATAGTTCATATTGTTGTCAACTAAAACTTTCCAGTTAATGAAGACTGCAGAACTAAAAATATAGTAAAGATCAGCATAACACAAAATATATTTGATGTGCAAAACCCAAATTCCTTTCATAGCGAATAGAGAGCATAGCAATTGTAAGCTAAACACCTAGTGAAGGTAATGGAATAAGCTCATGAGTTTTAATCAGATATAGAAAGCAGTTACATGATTCCAGTCAAGAAAGTTGACAATATACGGGATGGAGTTCCATCAGTCATTAGTGGGATCACAGCTAAGATGGTGTTTGGATGATTATACCAAGTTTTGTTAAAGTTAAAAACCAGGGAGGATAGATTGAGGTCCTAGATAAAAATCATGGGTGTATTCTTGCAAACCATTTGGTCCAACAAGAAGTTGAATTTGCTTGGGAATACTTCCTTCTTTTTATTGAAGAGACATCATCACCTACAATAATGACAGATCATTATAAAACCAATTGTAACTGAATACATGTGGTAAAATAATGGGTTTGCAGACAGTATAACTGCAGGAATTCATGTGTCACTGAAGTAGATGAAATATCATTCATGCAATTATGCATGTGTGGAACATTTCTTTAAATAGCAGGCATGGGGGTGGGGGTGGGGAATGCAGTCTCAATCCTTTGTCCCTACTCTGATCCCAGTCTGAATCATAAACTTGCCTATGTTATCTGGGCTAGAAGAAAATCTTCCATTTATTCCAGTACATAACATAAAGAAACTGACTATAAGGAGAAAAAACAAACAAAAAAAATCTGTCAAATTATTGTTAGATTTTTATCCTGCCTTTTTTTTTTAATTTGGTCAACTCAAGGTGGCGAGCATACCTGAAATTCCTGCTTCCTATTTTCCCCACAACAACAACCCTGTGAGGTAGGTTGGGCTGAGAACGAGTGACTGGCCCAAGGTCACCCAGCCAGCTTTCGCACCTAAGGCAGGTCTAGAACTCACAGTCTCCTGCTTTCTAGGCCAGCACCTTCACTACTACACCAGACTGGCTCTCAGAATTATGGTAGAAAGGTGGACTACACATTGTAGAAATAAAAATTATTAATATGTTAGATGTCAGAATCACTGAAGTGAAATTAATTGATAGAAGATTCAGAACAGACTGAAGAAAGAATCTGTGCATGCAACATATAAAGAATTTTATATAGAATCTTAAAGCCCTGAATAGTTTAAGGCTGATAGAGGGACTGCCTCTCTTGCTATGGGCTTGCCCAGTTACTCAGGTAGCAGAAGAGACCCTTTAGAAGATGCGTGTCCAGGGACTTGGTTCTCTGGTGTATGGGAGAGGACCATCTCCAATATGGCTTCCAGGTTATGGAATACATTTCCCAAGAAGGCTTGTTTGTCCCTCACTCTCCCAGTATTTAGGAAAATGGAAAAACCACAACTTTTTCATCAGACTTTAAACTGTTAATTGATTCTGATGACATTAATTTTCATATTGATTTTAACTGCATTATTTTTTGTGTCATATTTTATGTTTTGTTTTATTGGTGTAAGCCTCTGTCTGTCCATCCATCCGTCCAAACCATACAGGGTTGTGCTAAAATTGGGGAAATAAGTAAAGTCGGTACAAGCCTGTAGAGGTTTGCCATGAGAAGACAGGAAATAATTTAGTTCTAGGAATCTGGATGCCCAGGATCTGAAATTAGCAGGAAGGAGTAAAGGGAAGGTACACAGGAAGACATAAGGAAAAGATAATGGAATGAGATAAAGGAATTTTTCACCAGACAAAGTGGAGTCTGCAAGGAAATTGGAATGGGGAACTTCCAAAGGAAGTAGGAAGGTTACCCTGAAGAGGTGAAAGGGGGAAAAAAAACATTTGAGTCTAATGGCATGTGGGAATGACCTTGGGAGACAGGAGGAAGAGCCACAGCTTAGACAATGGTCTGATAAACAAAATTTGAGTCCTAAGGAAGAGGGGCGGTGAAAGCATCTCAGAAGGGACCCTCCCTAGCTTTTGGGAGAGTAAAAGTGAAGGAGGGGAGGGGTACTTTCAGACTTGCAAGATCCTGTTACTGTAATCTCACAATAAAGGTAGTGTTAGTACTCGTGGCTTGTGCTTCTTGTTTGGATTATCTCAAAGGGCTGACAGTGAGTTTGGAAAAGATATAAAAGATGTGGAGATGTGGTGGTGAAAACACAGACTAAGGGACAAGGAGCAGACCTAAGGACTCTACCTGTCAAAAACAGTCTTGACCCAGAGAGTCCAAGCCTGGAAGAAATGGCTAGGAAAAAGAAGCAGAAGTAATTAGTGTAGAAAAGCCACCTGATGTGATAAAAAGGAGACAGAGATTTAAAGTGAGGGAGAAAGATGACTCAAGAGGAAAGGAGAAAGAGGCAAAAATTACTCATGAATCAGAGGTAACTTAAGAAGGCAAAAGGAAAATAAGAGACAAAGCCTTCCAATTAGGGAAGTGAGTAACAAAAAGATCAATTTTGGGTAAGAGGCAAAGGGAGAATGTACAAAGCTTTTCTCCCTGCTCTTGGCCTAGCAGGTGTGCCTGCTGGTGGAGCTGCCTGCAGCCCAGGTTCAAGGGAGATGCTTTGGTGGGCAAGTTCCACCATGAAGGGAATCACCCAAGCATCACTTGAGAGAGGACTGAGGCCAAAAAAAGCAAGAAATGTCCATTGATGCCAAACCTAGGGAAGTGGACTGGGACTGGCTGGGCCATAGAGCTGACAAGAAGCTGGTGGAAGAGCCAGCCAGGAGGTCCACGGAGACCCAAGAGAGTCCTGGGCACCAGAAGCAAGTTTTCTGGCAAGGCAACTATGGCTCAGCATCCTTGCCAATGGAAGATGTGGACTGAATTGGGTAGATACTCTGTGTTTGTGTACATACCCCGTGGTTGAGAATCCATTGCCCCTTTAAAGAAATTATTGCGTTGGGTGAGGGATATGCTGAGCAAGTCTCTGGACACTGAGATTCCAGTCCACTGACTTCACAGTTACTATGTGTGAAGTTATTCTTGTATCTGTGTAAACCTGGTTGTAGATTTGTTTGGTTACTGTTTTAATGCAACTAATGAAGTAGAGCTGTTCTCAGCCTTTGATTCTGAATGCAGAAAAGTAAAAGTGGATTATCTATCCCTAACTATAATTCTCTTGGGTCTTACGGGATCTGTGCAGGGAGGAAGGAATGGCTCTTACAGCCCCTGCTCTCTGCTGGTTGAAGAACTAGCAACAGGCAGGCTGTGGAATAAGGCAGTAGGTAAGACATTGACAGGGACCCTAAAACTGGGAATTTCCTTTGGGGACAGTTTCTTGAGCTCGTGGCTGGCCACTAGGTCAAAACAGGGTTACCTTAAAAAGGTACAAAAATAAAAACATACATGTTTACTGGAAGTGCAGCTAGCTTAAAGAGCTTTAAACAATTCATGGAGGACAGATCTATCTGGGTCTATTATTTGTGACATGTGAGAATGGTAACAAATATACAATGAAGAATGTCTCATTAGAATTCCCACTTGGCAAGATTTTCCCCAGAATATTTCATTCCATTTACATGTTTAAATAACATTTATTGTATTTTTTTAATGATTCTTTATCATCCTTGTAAGCCACTCTGGGGAGGATTTTAAACCTGAAAGGTTCAATAATTGTAATAAATACATTTAATTGGTAAATTAATTGCGATAAGGAAAGGAGGAAGAATAAATTCACTTTTCCTATATCGGCTAAAGTGGCTGCTATTGTTTTTATCAGTTTCTAGGATTTAAGAGCCTGTGTGCATAGACTCAAGCCCCACCGTGGTAATATTCTCACAGTTCACAAGACATTACATTTTAGCTTTAGTTCCTCAGCTGTAAAATAATGTTGACCTGTCTGATAGAGTTGTTGTAAGGACAAGTTCAATAAAGACTGTAAACACAGCATTGCTATGCCTATGATAAATGGTAGGTGCAGAATTTTTGACAGCAGAGGAAAAAAAATCTCCTGGTCAGTAAGCAATGCTCAGAAATGTTAAAGTAGGTTTCAATTTTTAAGCGTTTATGTGTGTATGTGTGTGTGCATGCATCATCGGCTTACTCTAACTGATACAGCATATTAGACAAATTATTTCTGCTTTATTTTAAAAAACAAATTCTTTTCACTGGACGTAATGTGCAGATTCATCTGGGGGAGGGGAGAACTCTTGCATTTGAATCTATGTAGAATGTGACCATTGCCATCTCTGCAGAATTTGAAATGACGGCCTATTTGGCTCCAGAAGAAACAATAAAGTGCTATTAAGAGGCTGGATTGTTTGCTTTTCCTGGTCTTTCATGAGAAGGAAAGGTTTATGCTGAAAAAAGAAATTCTGTCTTTAAAAAAGGAGCAGGGCAATCTTGGCTCCACTCCACAAGAGGTCATGTTATAGGCCCAGGCTTAACATAACAAATGGGAGGAAGTCTCAGCCTGTTCATAACTAACTTTATTTGAAGATTGAAAAGTGTATTAACCATAGAAAGTTGGCAGAAAGAACAAACAGAAAATCGTTCTCTCTCAAATGGCTGCAGCAGTAGTTCAGCCATTTTATATATTGCAAGCTTATATTTGAATGGTTAATTGTGAGCTTCTCAGGGTTGGCTGACTATGTGTTCTTTGATGCAAATTTAGGATGTCTAATACTTAGCAGTTTTGATTCCATTGGCTGCAATAACATACCAGGAGAACTAGTTCATCTCTACTGAATCCAATTTTCCACCCACTTCAATTGCACATCCCTGATGTTCCCCAATGTGATGCTTATGGTAGGGCTGCCACTGCTTGGCTGCAAAACTCTGAGTGGTTACTAGATGTTTTAGTTTGCTGTTTGCTGCAAGCTAGTAGTTGTCTAGATGTATTCAGACCATATATGGTAGTGCCACCTTAAGATGTATTAAGGCTACAGTTGTCCTAATTGCCAACCAGCATGGCCAAGTAGGAATTGTACAATGTATTTAGAAGTTACCAGACAGAGCAAGGCTGAACAAGTTCAATGCCTTTTTTTGTAATTTCCTCACTATTAATTTAGTAGACCAACCTGGGGGGGGAGTGGGGGAGACCCATAACCTTCTTTTCAGCTCTGCACACATTCAGAAGATTTGGAACAAACCAAGTAGTCAGTCAGTACCCATATAGAAAATTTCCATCACAAAACTATTGTCTATCGTGCTACATGGAAGAAATGTGCACTTGTAACTCACAAGTACACTATAAGTGTCATGATGACTTTCTTCTTAGTTTCCTGCCTTTGAAAACCTGGCAGATTAAAATTAGCTGTTCTTACAAGGCGGCTGCCTATCTTTAATTAATTGTTAGTGTTTAAAACCTGGGTCTGCTTAATGCCTTGTGTTTCTGTAATGCAGAGCACAAAGGGGCCTTGATCTTAGTTGAGAACTCTAGATAGTGCTGTCATCTGAAGGAAGGATAATGGCAGCATTCTAATGCTAATGGCTGTTTTTCATGCATGCAAATTTGGTGCTTCTTTTCTCTCCCTTCCTCCCACACATGAGAAGCAACACACACCCCATCATCAACATCTAGCATGGGGCTAATATAATATAAATAATAGATCGAAGTGCAGATATAGATCACAGGCAAACGATACCTTTAAAATTAAACTTGTACTTTATTTATGAAAAGAAAACCCCTTTAAAGGAGTGTCATTGTTTGGAGTAAGCTTGTGTTGTAAATCATGGAAATGATAGCTGGGGTAGTGTGGAGGGCATAATTAGGTATGCTAGAACAATGCTGTCAAAAGCTGCTTCCTTTTGTCTTGTTTAATATCAGAAGCATCTTAAATATATGAATATAGTTAGTGGCAAAGCTTGCTCTCTTATAAAGATCCCACTCACTAGGAAGAAAACCCTATTAAACCTAGGATGGAATTATTTGTTAATGCATGATTTTGGAACTGGGGATTCCTGCTCCCATTAATAACAGGAGGCATTAGTATTACTGATCTAGGTTGTAAGGCAACGGTAAGGCAATTTGTGGTCCTATGGTGATGCCGAAGTACAACTCCCAGCATCCCTGAGCTGGGGATGGTTGTGCACAAGTTCTGTACTCTTCGTGCTAAGGATTATTGAGTTCTATCATGTGAGGAGTACACCATGCATATATTCAGTACACATCCTAGGAGAGTAGCAACAAAGCAAGGCTAGGCTTTGTAATTTCCCCCGCCCCCCCCCCCTCCCGAAGTTGGTCCCTGCATGTCTTGGAAAGCAGCTGCTGTTTTGATTGGATGGATCATACTTTCCTTGGCATTACTCTTCTATTTGTGAATGTTTTTATACATGAGAATGTAACTCCATACTACTCCCCAGCTTATATTTTGTATATATACTAACTGCTAGGGAAGAAGCCCTAAATATGTTTGGGAGTTGAACATGATGAGGACAAAGTAGAGGAACATCTTGTAGAATATGATTTGAAGACTGGTCATATGGCATTCTGTCATCTAAAAGTACCCCAAATACTTTAAACACTCCCTCCTTGTCTTTCTCTCTGTCTTCTTAAATGCTCAGGATTATTATTAATAGAAGTATCTCCAGAATCAGGAAGGTCTTCTAGCACTATAAATGTCTGCTATTTCTCTTTCATTCTGTCACTGCACATATGCACACCAACATAAATAATCACATTGTAACCTCAGATGCAAAACTGCCTCTCTGAAGAGATTTGGTCAACTACTGTACTTGAAACTTGGCTGATCCATTACTGTGGGTGAAGAGGCTACTACAGGCCTTGTGTATGTGCCACATCTTAAACAGATCTACAGTTCTATAGAGAACTATCAAGAATGGCCTGTGATTTCATTGCCAAAGTGAAGAGGGGGGCAAATATCTTTTCAGAAGGCATGCCAAAGTATACCTTCAACAGCACTGAGTGGGCAAGGTTATAAACTGGCTTTGATTTTTAATTACAATTAAATGTAGTTAATACAATTCCTATCTAGTGTTGCATTTACTTTGCAAATTGGTATAAATTTCCAAAGTTATCTGGGGGCTGTACTCAAGGCTTTCTGGAGCTGTATGTAGCCTTAGAGTTTCAAGTTATGCCTCTCTCTTCTAGGAAGATTTGACTTGTTCATGGATAAAAGAAACTGAATTCTAAATGCTGGGTTTTCTCATTTCTCCCAGCCTCACAATACCAGAGACACCATACTTTTCTTATCACTGTTCCCATCCATTCATTTGGTTGGGAGAGAAAATGGCTGTGGGTATTTCCAGTATATACAGCTAGAATACAGATTGGATCTATTTTCTATTCAGGAGTTGGTATTAAAGTGCCCAGCAACTTATAACAAGTAGACCTTGGGCATATTTCACTTTTTATATCCTGAGCCCATTCAACTTGGCTTAGAGAAGGGACTTTTTTTCTTTTTCTTTTTTATTATATTCTTACTTTTTTATTACTTTTTCCTTTTTTTCTTTCTTTTCTGGCCTTTCTACTCTTTCTTTTTATACCTCTATCTTTTTTTTAGTTTGAATTAGTTGTTATTGTTGTAATTACAATTTTTAATAAAATTACAGAAAAGAAAAGAAAAGTTCTATTCCAAACACTGGAGGTAAAACTCCACCTGTCCTCTGCCCATCATCTACAGCTGAACAGAGATGAAAATAACAAATGTCACCTTAGAGCAATACCTTCATTGGCATGTAAAATAGCAGCAAGACAATTGGTCTAACTTTTTACCTGAGTTCACCTATAATAACTCAGCTCTTGCCTCCATTCAATTGTCACTATTTAAGGTCACCTTTGGTTACTGCTGCTGAATGCTTCATGGACCTCCCATGTTTCAGGGGTCTCCCATTCTCTTCATAACCTTCAGGACTCTCAGCATGTCCTGAAAGATCATAATTATATTATCCAGAAGCCTCCTATGAGTACTTTGTCATCAAACAGAAATTTCCCCCTCCCCCGATCACTGCTTGAGATCATATCCGGTTTTCAACTAGATTTCTTCCCATTATATGACCCTCTGTGAATCTGGATGTCATGTTTATTGGTTCATTCCCTGTGATAGCACAAATTGGTCTTTCACCCACAGTTTCCAGCCACTCTGAAAATATATCAGGAAGGAATATACCTGTCAGCCCCACAAGGTTGAGAGACCAGGAAACATACTCCACAGGACTATACTTTATTGACTCGGGCTATACAGATAATCCTTGTTTAGCGACCACAATGGGACTGGCAATTTGGTCATTAAGCAAAGCGGTCACTAAGTGAAACTGCAACTGGTCTTACAATCTTACTTCAGCTTTTCTTTGCTTTACAGACCTGCAAAGGTCATAAATGTAAGGATTGGTCACAAAGTTACTTTTTCATCACTGTCGTAACTACGAATGGCTGCTAAATGAAGCAGTCGCTAAACAAGGACTAAGTGTAATAATAGAATCTTGCATGTCTGTTGGGGTTTTTCCTACCCTTCCTCTTACACCCCAGAGAATCAGTGGGAGGCAGTCTGGATCTCTACCTAATACTTTCCCTCCTGGGCTTAACACACCTTCTGCACCTATGGTTGTCCTGATGGTTTTTGGATGCCTTCTCCAAGGTCATTTCCATGGCTTTCTACAATACAATGCAATACAATACAATACAATACAATACAATACAATACAATACAAACTCTCTACACCACCCTTGCAGTGGTGTGTGGAGGAAGAATTAAAAACAAGATATTTTGACTCATGTTGCAGGTGAGGCAAACTTGAATATTCATTGGAAGGGTCATCCAGATAAGGAATGTTCTTGGGAGGCAGCAGATGATATCTCCTTTGACATTTCCATTTGCAATACCCTCATAAGCCCAGGCCACCTGACTGTCCATGCAGTAATGTTTCTGCACCTGTGAGCAGTTCTGAGGAGGAGGGGGAGTTAATTAATGGGGGAAGGTAACAATTGCATGATTGCCAAGAGGAATGTTGATACTGCCTTGCCAGAAAATGGGAAGGAGAATTTTGAAATGGGCAGAAATTCCTAATGATGCAGTAGAAGGGGAAATACTTCTGCCTCTGTTGGCTCTATTCATAAAGTGGTAGGAGAGGACAACTCTAAAATAGATAGAAGAGTTTCCAGCAAGGAAAAAAAATGAAATGAAAGTTGCCTTAGGAAAGAGGAGATGTGTAGAATTTAGGGATGGAGAGAGTTCTTGATGAAGAAAAAAATAAAGATGGAAAGAGTGGGTAAACCCCTGTGGTTGCTGAAACCAAAAAAGAGGTAGACAAAGAAGGATACAACACTTCTAAATTCATATGCAGAGGGAAGAGGGCAAATGGAGAAAGGGGTGGTGAGCAATTATCAGTTCAGAGATGGCTGTACAGTAACGTAAACATATAATGACTGCTCAGCTCCAAGGCCACCAAGTGCTGCACCAAGTAACTGTTAATTTGAAAGGGTGGGAGAAAGAAGCCATGAGTTTAAACTCTTAGAGTAGAAAAATCATATACCTCTACTCACTGGCAGTGGGAAATCAACTATTTAGCATTGGTTTGTTGTAGTTTGCATTAAAGACTCCAATTTGGCTCAGCCACATCTGTGAGTCTTCTGCTGAGTCAAGCTGAGGAGTTGAATTAAGCTGTGAAATGTCAAGAGATTGGTGATTTACTGCTGAGTCCAAGTCACGAAGCCTGAGAGCTAGTTCAACCTTCACCACCAAAGTCATACAGATTCTCCATGCTACTTCTCAAAGTACCCATTTAAATAAGTTGGATTAATCTTAGGTTAAGCATGAATTCTAGATGGTCTGAGCCTCATATTTTTTATGTTTGGAGTTAACTCCTTGTGTACTTAACCACTATGGCACAAATGCAGCAGGTGAAGCATTTCTTCAACATGAAAGTTCAGGGCAGCACTGTCTGTTGTGCAGGTGACACAGCCTTTTTTATATAAGGGGAAGAAAAGAGGAGAACCTCATTGAAATAGATCATAACTTTGATTTTGGGGTAGCTTATGAATGTTAACCTTGGATTTATGAATCCAAAGCAACCTAGACAAAAAATATCCCAGATGATTAAGTTCTTAAAGAGACAATGGATCTCTACCTTGAGAAAAATCAAATATTGCTGAAGCAAGAAAGAAAAATTGATGGGTATTTTGAGGTCTCTCAATCAAAGATGTGTCCTAAAAATAATACTAAGCATATTCAGTTTCAACCCTACATAATCCCCTCCCACCCTATTCCATGTAGATTAGTGTCTATCAAAACACCATTGTTCCCTTATGTGGGTTAGAAACCACATCATGACAATGAATTCAGCAATATTTGACAAAACCATTTATTACAACAGTTTTATTGTGTGAAAATACAGATGCAGACAGTTATGCATAAAAGTTCCAAAGTAAAGCATTCCATTTCTAAATAGCTGCATGGATATATTAGCAGTGGCAAAAAACTCTGGATAATGAGTATAGTTGCATGCCACAATTAAGAATCCAGCTCCACGTTCAGCAGCAGCCAGCCAGATACTTTGAATAATAAATAAATTCTGTCCTTGGTGAAATGACGTATCTGCCTTTGCAGAGAAGTAACCTGAATATGTAATGCTTCTATATGAAGGCTGGGGGTAAGGGTAGGGTGGGGTGGGGGAAAGAAGGTTTTCCCACTTCCTATCTTGATTCCAGGCATGCTTTTACATGCACTTAATCGCACAGAGGTCACTGTAGTTCTGGTGAGAAAAACAAACAAACAACGTCAACTTGCTTTCCTATATTGGATAGATTCTTTGCTACTTTCTGTCAAGATATTCATATCCTTGAATCAAAAGGAGAACTACTTTGGGCTCATAAATCAGGATTACCAAAATGTATCAGAGGTTCTGAAGCACTTTTACTGCAAATATTAGTGATGATATGGGCCTCTGGATTGCACTGGAATATGGATGAGCACAAACCATTTAGAAACAAATATTCTTGCTGATAACTGACAGCCAGCCAAAAGCAAGCCCTGATAAAGATAAATAACCTGTACTCAGGGAAATTTTGTGCATCATTAAACATGGTGAGCATATTAGCTAGCAGGGGGTGGAGCCGAATCCCTAAAGAGATAAATCTAAATTATGTGCCGTGCAGTGATCATAACTGTAATGCACCATCTTGGCTAACTAGCTGACATCAACAGGGAAGGGAATTTCAGATTTCAATGAACCCAAACTACAGAGCACTGCAGCACGCATACAGATTAACTGGAACATATTCATGAACTTTTTCGCCTTGGCCCGCTTTTGATGGCATCCAGCACCAAGTTTAAGGAGCTTAGAATTTTCTTGTCAGTCCCTGTGACTTCCTCCCCACTGCCACTTTCCTTACGATGCATGTTGATGAATGACTCTTCAGTTTGCTTTCTATTAATCATCCTCTGCTACATTTGCATCAGCTCTCTCTGAAAGAGCCCTACAGGGGATATAGGGCAGGGCCATAAAATGGGAGTTTTCCATCCTGAAACTTTTAAAGACAGAGTTAGTTGTGCTTTGATACCTTCTTACTCATAGAGATGTTCTGTTTGGGGACACTGGTGTGATATTCTGCTTAGTTGTACCAGACACGCTAACCATGAATAGAGTCTGAATTGTCTGTGTCCCATAGTACTTATCTGTGGAAACAGCAACAACAGCAGAATTTTATAATGCTGTTGAAGATAAACAGAGCTTCCTATCCAGTGGGAAAAGGGATTTCCCTTACTACCAGGGAGCAATAATTGAGCCTCCCAGGACAATCAGCTCCTTTTGCTAGTTAACTTTCATAGGATAATCAGAAAGGCAGTAATTACGCGAAGCAAGAAATAACCCATGGTAGAACCAGACACAAAGGGTCTTTTGAAATTCTCCAGCGGAAGGAGAAATCATCCCCACATTTCTCAAGAGCAAGATTCCATTTTATCAGCAGAAGTAGCACTGTTACTGAAAAAAATAACAAGGAGGACTTCCCTTCTACGTCTTTCACTGAGATTTCATTGAATCCAGAGAGGTTGCAGACTACTGGGGAGATGATGGTAAAGGAAAGACAATCATGCCCACCCCCTGGACACCTTGTAACTAATTAGTACAAGAATATCACTTTCCACCTATGAGCATTTCTTGGAATTCCTCTTTACTTTTGGAAGAATTTCCAAAATAAATTCTCTTTCACCCAAATGAATGTGAACTGGTAGGAAAAAGATTAATTTCTCTGCTTGGCACTAAGTTCAGTTTTGAATTCCAAGTTAGAGAATGAGAATATGTGCAGGGGTAAGATTCTTGACACTAAGTCTTGAAGGACCTGTTTTGAATCCCTACTTGCCCATGAAGTTCAATGGATAACTTTTGGCCAGCTACTATCCCTATCCTAATTTATTCCCCAGGACTGTGGTGGGGATGAAATGGGGAAGGAAACCATGCCTGCTGCCTTGAACTCTTGCAGAGACATGGATTTCAACTGTAACAAAAACAATGAATAGGTAATTTTCATCCCTACAGGATAGATCAGAAACCAATGCCATTTAGGTCTAAAACTACTTTTATTAGAACAAATATAGTAACAGAATCATGCAAGTCTGAATGTGTGTCCCTCCTCCCTCACTTTATCTTTGTATGAACTAGGGAGGGGCCTGTCTGAAGCGTTTCCTCAAGTTAATGTCTTGGAATGGACTTAAGCTGCACTTGTCTGTTGCTTTGGTAATGGAGCTTTTCACTGTACTTCAAGGCCATTCTTTATGTCCTCTACTGTAACAGAGTCAGTGGGTCTTGGCATAATCTCACCTCACAGGTTCTAGACTAGTAGCTATGTCTTAACCTGGACCTGAAAAGAACAGAAATGGTCTTTTAGTACATTAAAAACTAATTTATTGTGGCATCTCTGTGTGATTGATTGGGTTTCAATGAAGTATAGCTGTTAGGCTCTTTCAGCAGCAAAGGAGGAAATGTACAGAACAAAATGTAGTGGAAGCAGTAAAGTTCTGTATTCAGAAAGTTTCCACCTGCATTGAAGGCTGTGTTTGTGAATATGGGGTACATTATTTTACATTGAAAAATTACTGAGGTGCTGCTGATTGACCTGGTCATTCACTGGCCACCTGCCTTTAATAAAAGAGATCCCTAGGCATGAACAGAAGCTACTTCTGTTGATCTGATTGAAGCAGTACGCCCACTCTGATCTAATGCTTCCCAATAGGATGTTGCTGCAGCTCAGCAAGATGCTTTAAGGGAGGGCTTCTATGGAAGCACCATCAAAGCAAAGCGTCCCTTTGGAGCTCTTCACAGCCTTATTGTTTACCGAGTAGATCTGGCTTAGAAGCATGACTTTTCAAGCTGTCCAATTTGGGAAAGGGTCCTGTTGGAGAGGCAGGGTCAACATTCTGCCCTCTTTAACTCTTTTTTCCCCAATGGTGGAAGCAATGGCAGCAGCTCTACACTCAGAAGTTGTTAATTGCCCACTATGGCTTTTTATCTTCATTGTCTCTTGAACAGTCCTGATGTCATCTAAGGTTGGATGATTTGATGATGTTTATAACTGTGGGTTTGTTTGTTTTTTGACTACAATTTGATTGTGTTATAATTTGTATATGTTTTATACGCTTTTATTGCCAGGAGGCTCTTAGATGCTGGTGGTGTATGAATGGAATAAACAAATAAAACATGCGAGGGAGCTTTTGGGAAAAAAAGTTCACTACTGGGTCAGAAGAGAGCCAGTTTGGTCTAGTGGTTAAGGCATCAGCCTAGGAACCAGGAGACTGTGAGTTCTAGTCCTACCTTAGGCATAAAGCCAGTTGGGTGACCTTGGGCCAGTCACTTTCTCTCAGCCCTAGGAAGAAGGCAAGGGCAAACCACTTCTGAAATCTTGCCAAGGAAACTGCAAGACTTGTCCAGGCAGTCACCAGGAGTCAAGACTGACTTGAAGGTGCACACACGTGCGCATGCGCACACACACACAATTGGGTCAGAATAACCCATGGAGCCTCACATAGAAAAATATATTCAGAGATGCAAATTTGAGCTTTCCCTTAGCTATAAAATGGGAAGCTGGTGTTTCTCTGCTCCCAGAAAATCATGGAAGGGGGTGATAGGTTCTGGTTTAACATTTCCCTTTCAAAAGCATTTTCCTGGAGACTGACAACTTGAAAGATATAGTTAGTTCCTGGTAGACTTTTCATAGCTTTCATTTTTAGAGAAAAGTATTGACTGTGTATCTGGATAAGCAGACTGAATGACAGAGAATTTACCATCAGTAGGGTTCACAAAATAGTAACCAAAACAGATTTCAAGCAAATTCCTCTGCTTTCAAAAAATTAACATCAGGATAGGTCTGAGAGCAGGAGTATATAAATAAATGATAAATAACACACTCTACTTGGCCTACAGAATGTGCTAAATATTGCCTTGTTCTCACCTGTTTGGAGGCAATGTGCATTTTTAGGTTTATAACTTGAATGACCCCTTCTGTTGTGCAAACTAGAGCTCTAAAAGACAATTCAGCTTTTATCCTGTGCCAAACTACTACAAACAAAAGGAAATGATAGAATGCAATTTCAGATTTTCCTCTTGCCATATGGATATAGTCTTCTTCCCAAGTAGCCTTCCATGCATATGGAAAATCACAGGGAATGAGAGAGGTGCTGGGCCTTGAAATTTGGGTCATGAGAGCCCCCCTTCATGGCTTCCACATGATTAAGAATCCAAATTATCACAATTGCATAGATATTTATGGTCTTTAAGTTTCTTTCACAATATTGCTGTTCCCTTGTGGATCTTAGGACTGGTGGATTTTAGTCTTATCTCTAAATGTTAGCCCTACTCATATAGTACAACTCATAAGGAAGAGTTTTACTCACCCAAAATAAGGGAGAAATAATTTCTTTCAACCCTTTTCCCATGAAGACTTTTAAGTGTCTTTCTGAAGCAATTAGAGTGAATGCATATAGAAAACTATAAAAATTATAGGGATAATGTTCTCATCATAAGATTGCATGCAAAGTAGCACTTTTCTGCCACCTTTGTTCCACATTGAAAAGAAGTTTCAATGGAAGTTAATAAATCACATTGACTTTGAGGTCCATAGATAGTTAAGAATAAGCATCTTTGTGCATTTGTGGCTGCAGTAGGCAAACATTTATTTGCAAGTTCATTAAGGACAGAATTGATATTGCTTGCCAAACAATTTAGTAATGACACTTTTGAATATTTGGCTTAATGTACATCTCCTTAGAAAAATTCTGCAAGAGAATGTTTCTCTGAAACAGTAGCTATTTAGTACAGTATATTTTGGGGCGTTTCTGAGATTCCTCAGCTCCAGTGTTAAATAATGGTGAAAAGCTGATATATCTAATATTAATTTCCATTTAGAATCAGCCATATATTAATTTCCATTTAATTACATGCTATAAACTATGCAAATGCAAAGATCTGGATGTATGTCAAGCAATTCATATATAATTATAGGTTCCTAAAATTGCTTTAGTTTTTTTCAGATATAAAAAAATCTTAATACCAACCCTCTAATAAAGTAGGTTGATTGCTACTTTTGGTGATAGGTAGTTAGGTAGGTAGGTAGGTAGGTAGGTAGACAAACAGACAGCCAGCCAGACAGATAGCATCTGCAAATGTAAAAGTGACCTAATTTGAGCAGGGGCATATGTTTTCATCTCAGGCGGCAGTGGTGGTCTATAAAACAAGTTGATTTAATGCAAGGCTTGCTCAATTTGTGATCCCAGGCCACTTTGAGTGTGATCTCCATAGCCCATCCAAAAACTGCTACCAAACTGTGATTGTTAATATGAAAAAGGAGAAAATTATTGCATATAAAGGGGAACCTATTTCATGGGTTGACATGAATTAGCGTTTTATTACCTTAAATGTAGATGACGTCTTGTTCTGGTCTTGCCTACAGTTTGAAGTGCTACCCTGGCATGCTGTTCAAAATGGAACAGAATGTGATATAATTTGAATTTCATACTTATGTTGGCCCCAGTGATTGGTTCACTGGCTAAGGTAAGCATTAGACTGTAGATTTCTCTTATAAATTTAGGGTATTCCATGCCATCCTGACTGGGCTAGATATTCCAAGGATCACAGAAGCTGTTTATGGAATAAAAGCCCAGTCACTTTCCATCAGTCCATTTCTGACTGAGCTTTAGTAATATCTACAGTTTGTGGGAGGAAGCGGAAGATTTTTCCTTGCCTTCAATCGTGGAAGAATGGCTGGAGGCTTGGGGGAGCGATGACTTCCCTTTAATCTGAGGTGGCAAATGGTTTCACTGGTCTTTTCATTGTTTAATGAGAGAGAAAATCACACTTCATTATCATTTCAAGAAGTGATGGAGGACTGTAAGAATTTTGAGGGCTTTCTGACTCATATGATTTGGTCATGTCCAGTCATGGCTTATTTTGGTTTTGAGTCATAGCATATAGAA
Organism: Liasis olivaceus; assembly: GCA_030867105.1. NCBI lineage: Eukaryota > Metazoa > Chordata > Lepidosauria > Squamata > Pythonidae > Liasis > Liasis olivaceus. The sequence continues at coordinate 223,616,861 of CM061349.1, forward strand.
TGTTTAATAGAGCCTTGAGAAAAATATAGTAGTTAAAAATGTAAATGTGATGCTGCATTATACTCCTGAAATACAGACTTGGATATTTATTAAGAACTCTGGCTCTGTTGAGCCTAGGGCTTGGCAAAGGCAAGTATTTTATATAGTTGGAAATAAATCTACAGATGGATTTAAGCTATGCGTTATCAATGTTTTAAATGTCATTCTATTTAAAAATGAGAAGATGGAGCAATATCTGATATGTGGACTACATTTAATAATACGTTTAAGGATTGAATCCATTTTATGCTATTATGATGTAGAGCCTTCTTTCTTTTTTCCTTAGTTTCTTTCTTTCTTTTTCCTCCTTGTTTATTTTATTTTAATCACAGCAGTATATTATGCTATCAGTGATGTATGATATCATTTTAATAATGACTGTTTTACATGTATTTATTGGTTTTCTTTTTAATTGAGTGTTGTATGCTGCCCAGAGTCACTTTTTTGTGAGAAAGGAGGCTATACAAATATGATAAACAAACCAACAAACAAATAAGTCTTGCTTGTTTGGTATATTCACTAATAAAAATAAATAAAACAAAAACAAAAAGAAGTGATGGGGTTGCCTCCATAGACTTATCACATCTATTTTGTTTTTTAAACTCTCCTCAACCCCTTCCTTCTATAAATGGCAATCATGATAACAAATTTGGCTGCACTGCTATGGCAGCCCCAAGAGGAACAACAACAATAACCACAACTAGCCTCCATATAATTGTACATGCTAGCTCAGTGGAACAATGTAACTTGTGCTTTAGAACTTTAAAAGCTGTAGAAATGGCCACATTTGAAAGTCCTGGATTTGTAGCTAAATGTACGGATTCATTGTCAGATATAACTACATTTTTCTTGAAAAAAACAAGGATTGGACAGGCTTTTTATGGTTAACTGTCTCAGAAGACCTTCATCTCCCAAAGCAATTCAAGGGAAACGTTGTTGTCCAACTTTAGTTGGGGCCCTAAAATACTGGAATCTTGGCACAACAAAGAGCACCTTTTCCACAGAACTTATTAACAGAGTACAAAGCAGGAGGGAAAAATCCAACAACATTAAGGTGACTAGAAATCAGACAGCATAAATCATGGGAAAAAATTAATCTAACATGCTTTAAAACCAATTATATTTTTAATACATTCCTTTCTCAGCAAACTCTCAAGAGGCATATGCATTCTGCTACTGCTTTCATTCAGGTTCAATAAGTGATTTAAATCTTTCAGCAGCAAATATTTCTAATCATTAGTAAATTTAATTAGCAAGAACCTGGCTTTTATTAGTGTATTTTTGAACTGTACACTAGCAAAAGCATATCATTCACTTACTGGTTACATTTACTTTAGTTTTCAGCGAAGCTTGACTAGGATATTCAGTGGTGTTTAGAAAGTGCCATAGAAACAGGGTGGCATATGAGTGACAAAGTATTTTTCTATATCCCTCTTCTGCTTAGATCTCAAAAGCTGGAAGATGATTTCTTAATAGAAATAAATTTATTTAGTTTCATGTTGCTTAATAAACCATCCATTTTCAGAAAATATACTGCTCGAGCAATATCTGATGACAGAGGTACACAACTTTTAGTGGAAGAAAAATAACATTTGGCCTTTGGATGGCTCACTAGTAGGCTCCCTCCAAAAAGAACTTGACAGTAAGACACAGAACAACATGGGGCCAGGGAGAGCCCCCTAAATTTTATTTAATTTTAATTTATATTTAAGTATAGTTCAACTGCATTTCATTGGTCATATTACAAGTTAAATTCCAGTGGCAAGTTTGAGAGGTTCCCTGGGAAGTGTATCCAAACATTCAATCCTTGGGGTTTCTACCCTTCTCATGGTACGATTGTCCCGGGGTTTGGGGATCTCAGACAGTGCCTATGCACTCCTATCAGACTTACATCAATTATTGCATTGTCTTCAGAACAAGGAAACAGATGTTTTTTGTGGATTGTGGTTGGATGGTGGGACCCCAGACGTTTTCTGGGTAATCATGATGTCATGCCACATGTACAACTCAGTATAGATCCACAGTTTCTGTACCTCACCCTCATGCCTTTGCGTGGCACAAGGTTAGATGCCTTTAATGGCAGCCTTTCATAATATATAAAGCTTGTGGCTGTAGCTTAAGTACTTCCCTTCCATTGTTCATCCCATGAAACATAGCATTCAGGGCAATGGGACCAGAAAAGTCCATTAAATTGTTTAAAAAATATGTTGTTTAGATGGAAAGAATTTCATAAGCATCCTCAGTGTAACAGGATAGTGGAGAACAGAAAAGACTAGAGAACAGCGTGGTACAATTGAGTATGGCAATAGATGTAATTTACTCCCATTTATGCAAAGGTATGAAATGTGGGATAGTAGCCCCAATCAGTGTAGATATATGGCAATCAAGATGAGTAGCTGATTGGCAAGTTAGAAGATTCTGAACTATGTGAGGAAATTCTGGGAACTGAAGAATGGCATGTGTTAGGGTTAATGTGTCTCACACTTCTGAAATGTTTTAAATATTTTATCATTGCATTGTTAAGTTTTCCACCGCTGTTTCTCATGTTTTAATATCTAGCATTTGTGTTACAGCTGAAATAACTGTATTTTTTTAAAATTCTGACATTGTGGGTTTTGCTGTAAATTGCCTTGAACTCCATCAGAGCCAGAATAGGATATAAAATATTTTAAAGTAAATCAAAGAAGTAAAGAAGGGCTGCAATTTAAGACATGGATGAATTTTGATTTACAGTGTAGAAATTGTAACTGTGTTACTGCCATTGTTCAGTCATCTAATGTATTGCTGGCCTCCTTCTGCAGTAAAATAGTTGCTTTCCCCTGGAATAACAACAAGGTTTGCTACACTGCTGTTTGCCAGGAGTACTGAAAGTTTTCCCCAGGTAAGAGCTTTCCTCAGGGAACTGGGCAATTCTCAGCTTGGACCCAGCTCTTTTTTAGGTGCGTCCCAAAAACTTCCAGATAACATAGCTGAAATATTTTGATGGCAGTAAGAAGTAAAATAAATGTGTTAAGCCTCCAAGAAGGAGGAAGGAAGTTCTCTCTAGTCTTGTCCTCTTACTGTACAAATTATATTGAATGGGCTGGTTCTGCCTTCACTCTCCACTATAGAGATTACTATTCTCCCAAGCTTATTATCATACTTTAGGGGTGCTGCATAAAATACGCTTTAGTCCTGAAATTAAATAGACTTGAGATAGATTGTTTATCAGCTTCTTTAGATTTAACAGATAATGTTTATGGGGACTGAATGCAAGAAAAGCACACAGAACATTCAAAACTATGTAACTTGTTCAGTATTTGCCAATATTCCTTCCACATTTAATATTCTAAAGAACAGATGCAGACTGAATTCTAGAAAGTGCTTCACCTCTGTTGAACCAATCAAAATCCCAAGTATTTGAGCATAATATCTGGCAGGCTTTTCAGAAATAAATAATATTTTTCAATGACTAGCTACATTGGCAGCTAATCTTGAAAAATGCAGGGCTATAGACATTAATTTTTATATTAACCTTGTATTATTCATATGAGCAAATAGGAACATTTCCCTAATTCTCTTAGAATAAGAATTACACATACTCACACACACACCATTATTATTTTAATGCATTTCAACAATTTGTGTGGTATCGTTATGCCACAGTAAGAGCTTTCTTATTAATAAGAATCAGTATTAAACTGATATCAATATTCACTTTGCTATTGGTGCCAAAAGGAAGAGAAGAACTTGATCCAGTTTGAGAAGTTTTCACTTCAGCTGCCCCTTATAGAACTGGAACATGGTTCTTGTTTTAATTCCCCCCCCCCCCCCAAAAAAAAGACCCAAAAAAGAGGAGAAAGCAGAAAAAGAACAAGGTAGCTACAGCAGTTTGTATCTTGGAGTAGATTTCCCAATATAAAATCATCTACAGATGACCCAACTCTGCCTTATTAAACCACTTTCTTTGGCGAAAGAGGCTAACATAGCCTGGTACACCAGGAAGTTGACTCACTTCGAATGTTCTTAAATCTTCCCCTGTTAATGGTTTTCATAAACTTACTTGCTCATTATTGCTTCCTACTCTTTCTGAGTAATACGATCTGGCTATTTGTCAATCCCACATGACTCCCATTTGGCCTGCTGACTTTTCTGCTGGCCTCATCCTTTGCATGCTTTGCCAGGGCAATATATCTACCTGCGTAGAAGATTTCTGTGCATTTCACTGGGACATTATGGCTGAAGTGAAGCTTGTTTGTTTCCTTAGCCTTGACTTTTTGCCCCTCCAGACTTACTTGAGACTGCTCCAGTGTCATCATTTCAAACAAAGTCAAGGTGATTAATGTTGCCTAGTTGATGAGTTTAGAGTTCTGGGTCTTTCAAAGATCAACTCCCATGCAGATGGTATTCATTTTTTTCAAAGCAAAACTAGGAGGCTTTTGAATGACTGGCACAGTCGGCTGATGTCACTTTCAAATTTATTGCAATGTTATTCCCTGTTTTATGCCTTTATAATTAAGGGAAGTAATGGTAGCTGTTTCAGAAGTACAAAAGAGAGCCTTCTGTCTTAGTTAATTGACAACTCTTTGGTGGTTCTTCTGGAAAAAATAGCATTTTGTGCTAAACTATTCTTTTTAACAGCTGCTTCTTCATTTTTGCACATGCAATTCTAAAAACATGAATATAAGATTGGGCAGTTGAGGCCATTACGGCATGGTTTGGCTGAGATTATATTTGAAAATTCTGCCTGATTCTGCAATTTCATCCAGAAGGGTTTGTGAGAGTGATATTTTGTAGATTCATTAAAGTTTTTAAGGGGAAAAAAAAGAGAGGTGGGGGAAAACTCATCATATGTTATGCAATGCTTTGGCATATAATCTTGGAAAAAGGATGGTGAATTCTACAACTTTGACCTATCCAGCATTTTACAATTTGATTTGCTAGCCAGTTTCCATTTCCTTTAAAAAACAAAAACAAAAACATGATTTCTGCAGTGTATGAGATGATTTTAAAATGGCCTGTTCATATAAAAATAATGGAAGGTGAACTCAGATAGTTAGAGGAACATTGAAGTACATATTGAGAGAAAAGTGTTATGTTGAACTCTTCTCTTCAGAAAAATGACTGTGCAAAATAATAATGCAGCCCTTATACAGAGCATTTCACTATGATTATCTCTTTTATTTTTGCTATGTGCCCATTGATTCAGCTGGGCATAATCCAGTCAATGAGAAGGATTTGCAAGGTTCTACAGAGTTCATTAGGAATGATTTACCTAGATCACTTTCCTGGTAAAATTGATAGGACTTAAATATCTTTCATTCCGGCAGGATAATGAGTGATGTATTTCTAATGAGTAAAATAATTGAATTGAAAATGGAAAACTATGATATGCTCTTTTTGGTTCTGACATTAGAGGCAAAATAACCACTTTGGGAAATGCAATCCAATATATGTACTCAGAAGTAAGACCCACTGAATTCAGTGGAATTATGAACAGGAAAGTGGATCTAGACTTACAGCCATGTCTTATTACAGAGTTAAATACAATCAAGTCTCAATCAGCCAGACTTAGCAATGCTTACCTCTAAATGTATTATGACTGAGGACTGTCAAAGATGGCAATGGAGCAGAATTCCACTTTGCCATGAGACAAGACAATGCTCGGAAAGTTAATAAAATGGAAAGCTGCTGTTTTCACGATCAGGTCTGCTTGAAAGTTTGAGAATATCCTATAACACTGCTAATTCTCTGCGGAAAGACCCAAGAACAAGACTTTGTTGTCAGAGTGGCCTGAATGTGAATTTAGTTGCTGACTTTGACACAATTTCCTTACTTTTCTTCAATGCTTATGACTAACCCTTAGTTTTGTCCTCCAATTTGTCATTTACTGTACAGTTTGTTGAGGGTAACTTTTTTGTTCTTCATGCATTTTACCCTTCCTATTGTTCTTATTGGAACTTTGCCTGAAGAATTCAATGCATAAAGGGGTGATGGAGAAATACTCTACATAATAAGGGGGGGGAAAAAAAAAGGAAGAAGAATATTTGGTTTGCTAATTGTCTGAATTGGACCCGCATTACCTAATATGGCAGTTTTTTAAAAAATGCAGACCTTTTTATCCATTGTTGCAAATCTGAAAATCTCTTTCCTCAAGCTACTATTTGCTGTGTGTATGGAGAGAGAGAGAAATATAGGGAATTCTTCATTAGTGTCAAACTCCTCATATAATTTGGTCCTTAGTGTATGACTTATAAGTTTGTCTCTTAGGTAAAGGCTAATCGAGACATGAGGTGAGAGATCCCTTAATAGGATTTCTGCACTTTATATAAAATGTTAATAGCAGCTGTGTGCAAGTTTGTAGCAGAGGAGAGCATCAAAATCAGACAATTGTATTGGGGGTTGGAGGTATATTCTTTTCCCTATGTGATTTTTTTTTTAAAAAAAGGCGTCCTCTATGAACATGATTGGACTTAACAGGACAAACAAAAACTTTGGGATAGTATTGGATAGTATTGGTGGGAGGGGATGTGTATGTGGGAAATAATGAGGCTATTTCCTTCCCATCTCCATTGCCATGGATGCAGACCAAATTCCCTCTCTGCTATAACTAAGATTAGTGTGATTTTTAAAAAAATGAAATATTATTCATAGATCTTCTATGTCTCCTTTCATTTATGCTAAAGCAAATGAAGGAGTGTCCAGAAATATTCTGTTTATTTTAGGATAATTTCTGTCCTACTTCCCAAATGAAGTAGAAGTGGGATAGAAACAAAATAAAAATAACAACAAAAAAGAAATGTTAATTTATTTAGCAATTGTTATGTAGCAAAATAAAACTCTTAATATAGCAGTGTAGCATAAAAGGTAAATAGCCCTCTGATCAAGTTGTAGAATATCTGAACTGTGTTGATGTGCATAAAAGGTTCCAGATACTCTTAAATTACCTCATTGAATTTACAGTATTACTTGAGTGTCTTATATTTAAACTTAATGAGTTAATTATACTTGACAAAGCCTTTTGGTCTCTTGGGACAGGACCTGAATTGGGCAAATATCGAGAATCATGACAAAGGCATTAATATTGTTTATTGATACAGAACTCCAACATTTTTAAAGAGTTCACATAACTTGTAAAAGATCAACCTGGCAGTACTGTAGTATAAAATGGGGAACAAAAATTGATTTAACTGGACTGTTACGTTAATTCCCCTTTCTGATCTCATTCACAGCTAAGGGAATGGGAGGTCTTTATTCCATGATGTCACCACATTACATCTCAGTCTGATTTCCTAGACAATGCAATATTTTAATTATATTTATAACAGAGCTCCTGTTTGGCCAGATTGCAAAATGAAATGAATGAAAGATACTTTTTTTTTCAAGAACAATTGCTGTGCTCCAGGTAGCAGCAACTTTTACAGAAAAAAGTGAACCTTGTGAAAATTCAGATGATTTCACAATATATAAAATGATTTCAATGTTCTTGTGCCCATCATCTACCTACTTAGTAAAGCAGTATAGTGGCAGGACATATTCAATCTGAATGTGAGAGTCACATGTTGAACTTAAAGTGTCACAGAACTCAGGGCTACCTTAGGATGCCTAATGATTAAGGTTGATGTGGGAGTGTGGAGTCGAGGTATGAAACATGGACTCTCATCCCCAGAAGAGCGAACACAAGATAAGAGAATGAGACTGGCCCCTCCCTAAGGAATGCAGAGGATGTTTGTGGGGTGACCCTGAGAGTTGCTCTCAGTCTGAGAAGATTCTGTAATGGGAGTGAAGCCAATAAACCTTGCTGGATTGAATCTGTATTGTCTCTTGGAGTTTCCTGGGCTAATCCTGACAGTTAGGGATTTGAAACAGGTCTCGGACATTTGGACCCACTATATTGCCAACATTTTGTCTTGTCTCTTCATTGGTCCATGATAAAAGTTTTCAGTTAACACAGGCCAGTAGAGTCATCTGGATTGAATACACAAGACATGGCATAGATTTTTACCTGATCCAGGTTTTCATGGACAAGCTGCACCATCTTTAACCATGCAGCACCCTCAAAAAATCTCATTCAAGCAGCTCACAAAGATGGGACAAGTGTAGATAGGACTTAGAGCTTGAGTAGTATGGACAGACCTTTTAAAATATTGTTCTAGCAGTGGCCAGGGTAATATGGAGAAGGCATCTAGGCTCCATATCAAATAGTAAAACATCTAGGATCCCAGTAATGCCTTAAATAAAAGTCTCATATGCTTTATTTGTTGAATGTTTGGTCAGCAAGAGGGAGGGGGAAAAAGAGCTCTCAGATTCAGCCAATCTATTTCAGACAGACGGTTGGCACTGTGAAACTCAGAAGCCTTCCTGGGCCAAGGATTCTGTTACAGTAGTGAAAGCGATTGGGCATATCACTCTTTAACAAGTTCACAATATAACCCATACTGTGAATATTCCTGATGCGAAAAGCCAAACTGCGATCTTCCTGCATACCTACAAATCCATCATAAGAACATAAGAAAAGCCCTTCTGGATCAGGACAGTGGCCCACAGTGTTGAGCAATCCATGGCACAAAGTGATCAACAAAATGCATTCAGGAAACTCATAAGCACAGCTGCTTCCCAGCCACTAACTTCTGAATCTAGGCTGCCTATAACTCTGGTGGTAGTGAACAGATATTAAGATTGATAGCCACTGATAGCCCAATTCACATTTAAAACCTCCTAGGTAAAAACAATTCCTAGTATAATCAGCAAAGTTTGCCCCCAGGATAGATGATTCAGCAAGTGTGTGTGGATACTGTAGCTCACAATCAGCGTCTTAATGCATCAGTACATTTCATTCCTCATTTTTATGTTATCACTACTTTCATGCCTTATTTTATCAACCTCCAATGTGTGAATAAATGGATTTGTCTATTTTCATCATGTGTTCCATCATAAGTTTGTTCCATTCTGTTTTCTATGAATTAAGGAAAAAAGAAGCATGAACATTTGCATTTAAATCATAGTTATTTTCTGAGAAATATGAGTTTTTGTAAGAAGTGTTTCAGCCAAGAACTGGCTCAGAAAATTTGGTACAGGGTCCAGTGGATAACTGCATTCCCGTCTATATATTCAACTGAAACATGTGAATTAAGTCAATTCTTCAGGATCTTTACTCCACTGTGCTCCAGTCTGGTAGGATAGTTTCTCTCTGTCTCTCTTTCTCACACATACACACACACACACACATACACACACACATTGTTAGGCATGATTCCCTCCCCATATCTTCCCACATTGTCTTCTAGCCTCCATAAAAGCACTGTGCCTTTCTTTTCCTAGTGTATTGGATAAAATCCACTGATGATGTTCATTCTTGGCAATGGCAGTTCTGGGGACACACATTGACTTCACCTGAACTCTTTCCCCATAGCAGGCATTGTCTTCTGATAATAAACATAAAACTGATCCCTTGTCCTCTCCCTACTCTGACTTTTTGTCCCTGCTCTGTTTGGCTTCTGCTGCTCTATCATGCTGATGTGATTTAACCTACTGTAGTGATAAAAGTAAATTATTAAGGATCCCATTACAAAGGGTTGACTGTCGTTATTCAGTGACAGGGCTGAGCGCAGAGACAGAGCTGGTAAATTCTTTTTGCTTAAGCTGAGATGCTATAGGCCTCAGATGAAAATGAAACTTTTTCTTTTATCTCTGGGAGAAAAAGCATGCAGGGGAGAAAACAAAAGTAGCCTCTTTTTTCCTCATCCAGAAAAAGAAATGTGTTGAAGGATCTGTAGCACACCTAATTACTAGGGATTCTGATGAGTAGGATACTTTTGTACACAGTTGGGGTGCTTGTTTTATCTCATACTGTGATCTCTCAATGTGAAGTATTAAAGGGTGATTTTTGTAAGCAAGATCGATTATCCTGTTCATGTTTGCTCTGATTTAAGGGCTATAATAAGCTCTTCTGTTGCTTTGAAGCTACCATTCCCTTTAAAATGTCATAATTCATCCACATTTTCTCTTGAATGAAAGTCTTGACAGTCATATTGCTAGTCAACTATAAGAATTTTAAAAGTCATATTTTCATTACTGCTCTTGCAAGCATTCCTTGTTCTGACATGACTGGAGTTTTGTTCTCTGGGAAACTGATTTTGCCTGTAACCCTCTCACTGGTTACTGCTTACCTGTGCGTGGAGATTTCCCCCTGCCTCACCACACTCCATCAACTGCTGCTCATGGGGATGGATAAAACTCTGAATTGTGATAATGGTGAACCACATTGAACTTCTCTGTTCATGTAAGTTACTGTGGAGATGGCAGGGTGGAAGACACTTGCCTGTGATTTCAGTGATATTGGTGCATACTTTTCTTTAGGATACTGCAACGTTTTACTTCCTCTACAACTTCTTCTTTTCAAACTTTTGTGAAAGGATTTCTGCTGATGCTTTCATCTGAAAAATCACTAGGCTGAAACCTTTGGGTGTAACAATACAGCTTTTTAGACACTTATCAAATCTGAAATCAGATAAGCAACATATTCTAAATAATAAGCAGTAATGAGCAATTACTTCAATGGATCTTACAGAATGATCTTAACATGAAATTGGAAGGCTCCAACAGAACCATTTGTGGTGGAGAGCAAAACTGAGTGCCCTGGTATGCTGCTGCTGCTGCTGCTGCTGCTGCTGCTTCTTCTTTTTAATGGATACTCCTTTTGTGCTGAACATGGCAAATCCTCTTTTCAGGTTTCCTGAAACTGAGAATGTTCAATCTCAGAAAGAGCTACTTGCTCCTGCAAATATCCTTTTTTAAAAAGTGGAGTTGAGGAGAACTGTACCTGTGTAGATTGTGTATGCTTGCTCTCTTTTTTCCAAAAAAAAAGTTTTATTAATTGTAGGAGATGCCTGAAAAGCAGGGGAGGTGGGGAAAGAATATATACAGGGATTACAATGGGATGATGATATCAAAATGAGTGATGATGATGTCCAATGAAAGTGACTGAGGTTATTGCCAGAATAAACATCTAGTATCCTTAAATATAAATAGATGACTATATAAAAAAAACCAGCAATAGAAGCAAATGGTTCTGCTTTATCATATTACATGTTACCCTCCTTAAACACTAAACAAAACAAGTTTATATATAAATATTATCACATATTTAAAATCCACCCAAACCTTTTAAAAATATTGTTTAGCAGATTATGAGCATCTCTAGAGAGAAAGAAGGATCAATTGTTCATGGTAAATGATCACAATAGAAAGATATTAGAGAATAAAGAAATTTCACAGAAAGGTCAAAGAGCATTGGAGTATATGCTCCTATCTTCTCTTTTGCCAGCTACTTAAATTGCAGAAATGTCTGGCTTGAAATCTCTTTCTAATCACAAACAATATGCTTCAAATGCTTTTGTGCCACATGAGACAAATAATGAAGAGAACCCATCTCAATAAAGGATCCTCCTGAAGACGAAGTTGAGAATTCATTTCCAATGTTTACAGCCCAGAAGAAAGATTCACCTCTAAGTGCCTTTGTTCTTTGCAGTCACACCTCCTCCCACATGGTTCCCTGGAAGCATGGAACCACTGGGCTAGAGACAAGGTGAGAGATCATCCAGTTTCCTAGCAGTTTATTCTCTCTACCTCCATGTGTCTCTACAGAGGGCTAGTGAAAGAATAGCTCTGTTATATCTATCTCTGTCATCATATGCAGTTCACCAAGCCAATGTTGCAGTAACCTAAGAGGAATTATGTGAATGATTAAAGGCAAATAATTTCCTCCGTTTTTGTTTTTGTTTTGGCAATGAATCATTGCCCTGTTTTATGATGATCTGTTATTGTTCTGCCATATAACAGTGGAGTTTTGTATATATCAAGATACAGTAAATAATGAATTCAATCTCTATGGACCAAGCTGAATCCAATGTCAATATAATTATGCTTCTCTATTTTCAAAAGAATGATCAACAGTTAGTGTCTTTTTAGAAACCATGTATCTTTTTCAGTCTGTGTTTGCATTGATATTCCAACCTTTAATTAAGAAGCATTAAATGTAAGGTAAGTGAGTGTATTAAAATAAAACTAGTTGACCAATAAGAAATGTATTCCATCTCTTAAAACTAATTCCAGAAGGAACAAATCAGAAATACTAAGTTGACTTACCTTTACTTTATGCTTATGTAAATTACCTTTAAAACCACAGAGAAAATGGAGCATAGCTTGTTATAAAAATTCTGAAATTTAAGTTCAGTCACAAAAAAAGCAATACAAGCCTCTATTTGTCTGACATTTGGCAGGTTTCATATATTCAGAAGAATGTCTTTGGCTGAGGCATGACATTTTATTGGGGTGTTCATCCATCATTTATTAAATCTTCATCTTTTCCTTGGGTTTCTTCCATCTTTCCTTTTATCCATTAAAAAAAAAAAAAAGACTAGGGAGAAAAAATGGAGAAGTACCTTGCACTGGGAGACCTTGTCGGGAAGCATCCAGATGACTGCATTTTAGAGCTTGCTACATCAGATTTCAGTGTTCTTAATAATCACTGAAGGAGTAAGGAAGGCATTATCTCCATTCAAGAGCACTTGATCCCTGAAGCAGAGAGAGGACATATTCTTTCCCATGTTAATAGCCTAAGGATGTAGAACTTAAGGCTGCAGCATCCAAAAACTTTGGATGCAACCCACAGAAGCTTTTCAGAAGTTATCATCAAATTGTCATTTTTAATGTGACAGAAGGGGGAAATTGTTAAGTTTAAGGAGAATTAATTGTATTTAAATAAAATAGCATGCAGATTGCATTACCCCAAATCTGGTTTTATTCTGGCCCCAATGGCTTTTTGCAGTTTGCTACTCCAAGGCCAAGTATAGCCAGGAAAACATTAAAAAGTTGCGCACCCCTATAAAAAAGGATGGTAGCTGATCCTGCAAACTGTCAGGATTTTCTCATGGGAAGAAAGTCATCCCGTTCCCTGTACAACAATTGTTTCGTCTACTGTGTGGAAAGTTAATGTAAACAAAGCATCTTGTGACTGAGTTATGTTTTTTACTGCCACCTGTTGTAATGTGTATGCTAGTTATTCAGTGGGGGGGTACATGCTGGCAATATAACGGGAGGGCTAGATGCCTAACCTGTCAGTCGTGTATAGTTCATCATGTAGGTTTTTATAGGTTATGTAGTTGTAACTAATAACCAAGTAGTGTACCTCTTCTCTGAGAGTGTTTTTTAGCTAGAGACTTTGTTGTGGATAAGTCTTGGATGCTAAGATGAGAAGAAGTCTTTGTTATTTCCTGTATTTTGTATGCAACTTGTATTTTATGAAGTTTTGCATTTTTATCAATAAAAACCAGTTAGTCTATATTTTCTGACTGGATTTTCTTTGGAGAGCAAAATATGGACATTGCATTTTGCAAGCTCTCATGCTGCTGTGTAATTTTCCTGAGAGCAGAGTTTTTGAGAGCTTTGCTGCGCTCTGCACAACAGGTTATGGGCCCAGGGCTAAGTCTCAGAGCCCAGAGGGGACCCAGGATCCAGAATCAGGACCAAGTGCCCAGGACTGAGGACTGAGGTCAGTGGTTCTGGAACGGATTCCAGGGTTGAGGTTCCAGGAATGATGTCCAAGGCGTGAAGCCAGGAGTGCTGGAAGCAAGGACTGAAATTCCTGAGTGAAGGGTGATTTATGGCTTTATTACCCTGCCTGTGACTGTTTCATTTGGGGTTTGGATTTTTTTCTCTGTGGTTGAGTGCTTGTTTTAAGTGAAATATGGCAGCAGCTCCACCTGCAGCAGTGAGCCTTCCGTTTGAAAGGTTGAAATCAAAGAATTACCAAACATGGAATATAAAGATAAAATCTTTTTTCATGAGAGAGGGGCTTTGGCATTATGTAAACAACCCACCCCCAGTGGCACCCACGAATGCTGAGCAAGCTTTGATGGACTGTGCATATGGTAATTTGATTTTGGGACTTGAGTCTTCAGAATTGGTGCATGTTCGTGGTTTGGAAACTGCTAATGCATGCTGGGTGGCTTTGCGTGAGATCTATGTGAGGCAAACTTCATCTGCTATCGTAAGTTTGACAAAGCAGTTGTATAACCTTAAATTGGAGCCAGGAGCTAATGTAATTGAGCACCTGAATAAGATAAAAACTTTGTTTGCTGAGCTGGCAGATCGTAATCTGATCCTTCCTGAGCAACAAAGAGCATGTATAATTCTTTCGAGTCTGGATGATTCGTTTGATATGCTCGTAGAATCCATACAGACGTTACAGCCAGCAGATTTGACTGTTGAATATCTAACCAGCAGATTGCAAGAAATACAACATGCACATGATATGCAGACTAATTCTAAGAAAAGACATGATAACGTAAAGCAGAAACCTTCTCCAGCTGGCACAGAATGTGCATATTTGGTGAGAAAATGTTTTCATTGTAATTCTACCAAGCACCTTATAAAAGACTGTCCTGTGAAAAATCAGCCTGCTGAGAGTTCCAGAAGGTTTGTCCGTTGTGGAAAAGCAACAGTTAAGAAACAAGGGAGTACTAGACTGGTGTCTGCTTTGATTTCTAACAGAGACAAACGTTATGCTGATAAGTGGTTACTGGACTCTGGTTGTAGTGAAATCATTGTAAACAATGAGCAGTTATTATTGACTAAATGTAAACCTAAAATTCAACAGGTTAATTTAGCTGATGGTTCTGTAGCCAAAGTAACCATGCAAGGTGAAGTGTTCATTCCTTGTTTGGGGGAAGTGGTTTCTGATGTACTCTGTGTTCCTACACTTGATTTTTCCCTTCTCAGTGTCCCTGTATTAACTAGCATTGGGTATTCTGTTATGTTCCAAGGTTCTGAATGCTATGTTACAAAAGAGGGGGCTGAGTGTGCAAGAGGGAGAATGGTTAATCAATTGTATGAAATGCTTCCTAAACAAGATGTGTTAATTGGAAGTTGTGCTGGTAATGGTCTTTACATGATAAATGCATCCATCATTATCATAGAGTACTAGGTCATCCTGGATGGAAGTGTTTGTCACAAATGGCCAAAGTGTACTAAGTTTCTTGATTGTACTGTGTGTAAACAATCTAAGATAAAATCTGCCCCTGTTGCCAGAAAAAGCAGTAGGATTTCTACAAGACCATTTGCTCTTGTGCATGCTGACTTAGCTGGTCCATTTCCTCCAAGTGAAGGGGGAGCAAGATTCATGTTTGTTTTAGTGGATGATAAAACACGTTTCACATTTTGTTATTTGTTGAAACAGAAGTCTGAAGCATTCTCTCGTTTCAAAGAATTTGTGTCTATGGTTGAAAAAAGACATGGATATAAAGTGGGGAGTTTGCAGACTGACAGAGGGGGTGAATTTATTAGTTTTGAGTTTAAAAACTGGCTACATAAGAAAGGCATTTTCCACAGATTAACAGATGTGGACATGTCTGCTGAAAATGGGATTGCTGAGCGCAAGATCGGTGTTCTGAAGGTAATTAAGGATAGTTTACACTTAGATGACCAGGTGCCAACCCGATTTTGGGGAGAAGCTATTTTAACAGCAGTATTTCTTACTAATAGACACTGGAATTCAGCTGTGAATGAAGTTCCTTATTTTTTGCTGTATGGTAAACATCCATGCTTAAAGCATTTGCGTACATTTGGAACTTTTGCTTATGTACAAATTCCTAAGTCTCAAAGAAGGAAAAACCAACCAAAAACACAGCGTTTGAGATTTGTTGGTTATTCACATGAGTCAAAAGCTTATTGGTTTTATCCTGACCGAGGCCAAGTAGTTATTTCCAGAAGTGCTAACTTTGAAGAGCCTTCTGAGTGGCAAAGGCTGCATGCAAATTCAGAGGGTTTTTTTTGCAGTCACACACAGATTTAGCTAGAGAGCAAACACCACCTGTTGCACCCTCCTCTCCACAGATAAAGCAAGAAGCAGAGGCTTTAGCTGAAATAGAAAAGAAAGAGGAGAAAGTAGAGGAAATACAAGAAAGTATTCAGATTCCACGTAGATCAACACGAATAACAAAAGGTGTTCCACCAGAAAAAATTGTTATTCAACAAGTCAGGGTGTGTCAAATAACTTGTGAGCCACTAAATTTTCAGGAAATGTTATCCTTGCCAATTGATGAACAAAATAAATGAAATGAAGCTATGGATACTGAGTTCAATGCATTAGTAAATAAGAATGTTTTTGAGATTGTTGATTTACCTGCATCAGAAAAAGCCATAGGTTCCAGATGGGTGTTTAGAAAAAAGCTTTTACCTAATACCTGTTCAGTATAAAGCTAGACTGGTTGCACAAGGTTATTCACAAGAACAGTTTGTGAATTATAATCTTACATTTGCACCTACAGTTAGGCCTGAATCATTGGGTGTAATGTTGGCCTTAGCTGCACAAAGAAATATGGTTGTTCATCATTTTGATGTAGATACGGCTTATTTAAATGCTGAGCTTCATGAAACTGTGTATATGAAGCAACCTTCAGGTTACACATGTGAGGATTCCCAGAAAGTATACAGATTGCGTAAAGCACTGTATGGATTGAAACAAGCTGGGAGATGTTGGCATCAATGTTTTGATAAAGCTTTGTTGGAAATTGGTTTCAAGAAATCAATAGCTGATCAATGTGTGTATACCAAAGAAACTGGAAAAGACTATACAGTACTTCTCACTTATGTTGATGATTTCTGTCTTGCTACTAGTTCTTTAAACTTGGTAAAAGAGTTTGCCAAGCAAATGGAGCAATATTTTAAATTGAAAGATCTAGGTATGTTAAGATACTACCTTGGGATTGAAGTACATAGAGCTGAAAATGGAGAAATCTATCTAAGTCAAAAGAAAAAGATACAACAGTTATTAACACACTTGGGAATGTCAGATGCAAAACCTGTAAAAACTCCAATGACTTGTGATTTTTTGAAAAATGAAACATGTGAAAAGTTGTGTAAAACACCTGCAATGTACCATTCTGTGATTGGTTCTGTACTGCACCTAGCACAATGGACATGTCCTGATGTATCTTATGTTGTTGGGATTTTGAGCCATAAGGTGGCTAATCCTACAGAACATGACTGGCTAGGATTGAAAAGATTAATGAGATATTTAAAAGGTACAATAGACCTTTGTCTTAAAATGTCAACTAATGGGTCAGAAAAGCCTGTAATTTTTGTTGATAGTTCATTTGCAGAAGAAAGTGACAGAAAGTCCATAACTGGGTTTGTTTGTAAATTTGGTGAATCTACAGTTGCATGGAAAGCAAAGAAGCAAACCTCCATTGCCTTGTCTACTGCAGAAGCAGAATTTGCAGCTTTATCAGAAGCAACCTGTGAATTAAGATGGTTTCATCAATTAGTCACTGATTTAAACATTCAAGTGTCATTGCCTTATACAGTGTATGAAGATTCTCAAGCCTGTATAGGGTTAGCTAAAACAGAAAACATTAATGCTCGTACAAAGTATGTTGATGTAAAGTATAAAAATGTGAGACAAGCTATGTTAGAAAATTTCATTGATCTTGTGTATTGTGCATCTGAAGCAAATCTTGCAGATGTATTTACCAAACCATTGCCTATTGTACAACATGAAGCAATGTTAGCAAACCTTGGATTAGAGCAAATGTAAATTGTTTTTGTATTGCTGTAATCAGTTGCTTGTACTATCCCGTAACATGTGTTGTTGTGTCGAGAACGGGCTGAGAGGGGTGTCAGGATTTTCTCATGGGAAGAAAGTCATCCCGTTCCCTGTACAACAATTGTTTCGTCTACTGTGTGGAAAGTTAATGTAAACAAAGCATCTTGTGACTGAGTTATGTTTTTTACTGCCACCTGTTGTAATGTGTATGCTAGTTATTCAGTGGGGGGGGTACATGCTGGCAATATAACGGGAGGGCTAGATGCCTAACCTGTCAGTCGTGTATAGTTCATCATGTAGGTTTTTATAGGTTATGTAGTTGTAACTAATAACCAAGTAGTGTACCTCTTCTCTGAGAGTGTTTTTTAGCTAGAGACTTTGTTGTGGATAAGTCTTGGATGCTAAGATGAGAAGAAGTCTTTGTTATTTCCTGTATTTTGTATGCAACTTGTATTTTATGAAGTTTTGCATTTTTATCAATAAAAACCAGTTAGTCTATATTTTCTGACTGGATTTTCTTTGGAGAGCAAAATATGGACATTGCATTTTGCAAGCTCTCATGCTGCTGTGTAATTTTCCTGAGAGCAGAGTTTTTGAGAACTTTGCTGTGCTCTGCACAACACAAACACAGATGGTGGCGGTTTGTTGTTCAGTCATTAAGTCGTGTCCGACTCTTTGTGACCCCATGAACCATATCGCGCCAGGCCTTCCTGTCCTTCACTGCCTCCCTGAGTTTGCTCAGTTTCATGCTCATTGCTTCAGTGATGCTATCTAACCATCTTATCCTCTGCCATCCCCTTCTCCTTTTGCTCCTTGGGAGGAAAGCTATGGCAAACCTAGACAGCATATTAAAAAGCAGAGACATCACCCTGCCGACAAAGATCCATATAATCAAAGCTATGGTGGCGGTAGCTTCTCCTAACTTACCAGAACTTGCTAGCCACTGTAGAGTAACTAACCTAATGCTTTTCAGGTGTTTTAGATTCCCTTGGTTATGTGTTAATCCTTTATGGTACTCCAGACAAGAAGTACAACCATGAGTACTAAGTCTATTTTTATTGTAAGGTTACATTAACATGCAAGACTGAAAGTATTTCTCCCCTCCTTTCCTTTTATTCTTCAGAAAACTAGGGAGGGTCCCTTCTGAATGCTTCCCATGCCTTCCTTCCTCCTTCTGTGGACTGAGATATCTTTTACATGCCAGTTGTCCAGTCTGCGGCTCTCCCTCCTGTCTCCCAAGGTCATTCCCACTACATTATGGCAGTGCTGACTGGAGTCATTGTGAGTTTAAGCCCAAAGCACCTAGATGGTACAAGATTACCTACTCATAAATGAGTGATACAGTCAAGATGGAAATTATAAAAGACCATCATGCAAAGCCAAAATGGTGCTTTGTAATAATAGTGGCATTAATTTCTAATAATAAACTTTCTAATTAATTTCTAATAATAGTGGCATAAATTCTCTTCCATATCAATTTTGGTTAAACATCAGCTGAAAAGCAACAGTTATTACATTGGGATGGTGGTGGTTATTATGTATTACTAATTGGAAGGGGAAGATTTAAAGAAAACTATCTATAATTATATTTTCTGAAGTTGACAGCTTTTTATATGCATTTTGTTAAGTATCACTTGATTATAATCCTAATTAAAATGCATTAGAATAGAGAAAATCATTTGTTCTATCACTTGATGATTCTGGAATTTTCTCTTGTCTCCATTACTGGCTCTAGGAGAAAGAACCATTGTTATGCCATGGTTCAACTTGTTTGGAAGAGAGTTAGAATGCTGACATTTATGATATACATATTTAAGATCTATACCTCATGTTATATCAAACTATTGGAATTCAGGATTTTATACTTCTTGCAATGACAGTCTTTGGACTTTCATATCTAAATTCTGAACCATAATTCTGCTTAGAATGGACTGATTTTTTTTTTTTTTCCTATTTATATGGTGCAGGCAAACATCCTGTTTATGTTGTTCCACTGTGATTATTCAGTCATGTACTAGTGGAGTTTTCCACTAAAAGAAATGTAAGAAGTCGAAAAAGTCATATGGGAGTTTGACAGATAAATGAATAAATAAAGAATTACACCTAGAGCAAGAGTAGCTAGAAATTACTTGTGAAGAATGAGTATGTTTGAACATTTTTGAAAGGAAAAAAAAAAAAACATTTTAGTCCCTTGCTTGTGTTTAAAGATGCTCTAAGGCTGGCGAAGAAAGATTCATGTGAAATATATGAGCTCTTGAGAACTACACAGCGGCCCAGAAAAGCTGTCCTAATGAAACAACATGCTAATTGGGGGAGGCTGCTCAAATCAAGCTCATATAAAATATTTAAATGTTTAGAGATACGTAGTGGCTCAAATAACCTGATTTTAATAAAGCATATTCAGTGTTTAGAGAAGATCAGTAGATGGGAACTGTGAGACTAGGCTGAAGCTGCCATAACCTAAAGATGAAGCAGGCACGTAAGCAGAGAGGACAAAAGCCAGGAAACTTATTTATGGGATCCCTTCGGGGAGGTAGATAAGAAGGAACCAAGTCATTAAGGGAAAAACAAAGGACCTGAACCAGAAAGAGGAAGTTGGGCCTGAGCACATGGAAGCCCTCACCCCAATCCCATCAACTTGTAAATCAACCCAGCAAGGACTTCTGGGGATAAAAGGGGTCCCAAAGCCCACCCACTCTGAGTCATCTGAGTTGTCTGAGCTGAGTCACCTGAGTCACCTTTGGATCAAGACTTGGCGGCTTCCGTCCCTCTAGCTAGTGCCTGGCAGCCTAGTTGGGAAGGACGTGGGTAAGTGTGGATGAGTGCGCGTGTGTGTGTATGAGAAAGAGCAAATGTACCTTGCAGCCAGTAAAGTTTTGCTGTTACTTTAAATTCACTGGGTCTCCGTGTATTACAAAGAACCTCTTGTGCCTCGGTGTTTGGTTGGAAGTGATTTGTGTGTATCCCCAATTATTTCCCTGCTGTTGACAAGGGCTGTGTGTCTGTCTGCTCCAGCTGCACCTATTTGGAAAACCCAGGTAGAAAGCAAGGGGGGCTGACAAGATCCGCGTGCCTCAACAGGCTGTGTGTGTGTGAGTGAGTGACCATAGGCTGAACCTGGGAGCAGTGTGTGTAACAGAACCAGCAGTCTTTCTTGGCAGTAGAAAGTACAGCCTAATAAAATCTGGAGCTGTTCAGTGGCTGCAGCAGTACTTTTAAGACTATGCTAAAAATTAAGGAAAACGAAATAAAAATCCATAACGGTTGGTGCATAGGGTACTTCTCTATGATTAATGACTAGCTGGAAAGAGTTGATGCCCTTGGATTTCACCTCAGTCCATTAACCCCAGCCGTTCATTAATCTGTAGGAATTGCCCTGCACCAAGAACCTTATTGCTATTGCATGGAGCCAGAGATGCTTGACATATTATGTTTCTGGAGCAAGCCAGCTTCAGAATTGGGCTGATGGAATTTTATGCAGATGACATTCTAAGCTTCGTATTAACTAGTGCAATATTACAATCATCCTCTCACCCCTGACAGAAAAAAACAATAGTCTAAATCCCACTTCATTCTGCATTGATTAGACTTCACTTCCATTAATACAGCCGCTTTATGCATATGAGTTATGGCTCTGTAATGTAATTGCACAACCCTATGGAACACAGAAGTGGCAGCATGAAGACACTGGGAGTGAACACAAGAATCTGGGCAGACAAAAGGCAACTTCACAGTTCTAGGACAGTTTTATTCAACTCCCTGTCCTGGAATAGGAAATCAATCAACCCCTGAGAAAATATCAGGGAAGCAAATAGCATGTGGTCAAACTACAATTCTTCACCATTGCCAAGTTAGCTGGGACTGCTCAAAGCCATAGCTTCACTCCATCAAGAGAGCCATTGAATCCCCCACTCCTGCTATCATCTTTTCAAAATTTGGAAAAGTTTTGCTTTTTAAGAAAGCTTAGATTCTTCTCATTCTATAGTATCCCTAGTAGGGATATGTGGCTCAGTCTATACCTGGTCCTTGTCACACTCTGCAAGACTTTATATATCATTCCATTCCAGCCCTCAGATATGAAACTTTGTACAACACCTTCCTTATTGTAAGCTTTTACCTCTTTAAAAATATAGCTGAAACAATATATGTGTTCTTTATATACAGTCTTTTCCATATATTGGAATACATACATAAATACATACATAGATACATACATAGATACTCTGTGTGTGTGTGTGTGTTTGTTCATTCATTCGTTCATTCTGGATGTAATCTCTCTCTCTCTCTCTCTCTCTCTCTATCTATCTATCTATCTAGTGTATTTTTGAGTGGAGAATGATAGCCACAAAGGAATTTGCTCAATGCTTCCTAAGCATTCTGAGGCAAAGTACCTCTTGTTTTAGGAAAATCTGTGGTAAACTTATTTCACTTTCCTAAGTACTCTGTTGCTTGACGTTGGGAGCAATACTATGCCACCCAAATCACTTAATTCTCAAATGTGTCCTAAATCTTTGGTGGTAAAGTCTCTTGAGTCAATCTCAATTCCTGGAAACTTCAAGGACAGGTCCACATAGTTTTCTTAGCAGCATGACAGGGGTAATTTGCCACTACATTCTTCTGGAAAGTGTTTTGACTTCTCGGCCTAGCCTACAGCATTGCTATTTCCTGCTAGTTTACCATCTAAGTACTAACCATGGCTACTCCTGCCATGTGCATCTTCCCACAATTTAATTTGGCTGATTTGTTTGACAACACAGTGCTATGTATGTTTACCCCAAAGTAAAACAACAACAACAACAGCAAACCATCATTATTGTACTTCATACCAGGTAACTATGAATGAGACAGAAGCTGAAAACTGCAAGTCTATGTACCTGAATCCAGGAGTCCTTTTAAATGCAATGGGATTTATTTCAGAGTAAAATTGTATTGGATTGTGCTGCATGTCACTAAATTGGGGGATCATACTGGATATTAGACACGTATTTTCCAATTCATCTATGCCATTATAAATTATTCATATGTCAAGCCTTCATTTTAATGTCCATTTTCTAAAATGTATGAGAGATCATCTATGAAAACTGACTTAACTACTTGGCCAGCTGATTACTGAGAGGCTGGTAGCCCTACATTTGGCAAAGCTATATTAACCAAAGTTGCAGATCAGAGACCCTTTGTGAGCAGTAAAATTGAGCAGTGCATTCTTGTCTTATCTGCAGCTTTTTTCTTTTGTTTGGGAATAGAACAAAGTGAAATAAAGAGTAATTTCCTTTGTGGAAGAGTGTATGTTTGGGTAATAGTTGGACAGTAATCAAGTACTGTACATGTTTCATTCTTTTTCTGACTTGTTGGATGCAGTTTTCCTGATATCTCTGGATTATAGGTGACAGGTAACGCTTGTGCTTTGCATTTAAAAGGTCTCAGGTTCAGTTCCAACATCTACAAGAAAGGCTGGGTAAAATCCTTTTTTGAAATCCTGGAGAGCTGTTAATAAAATTTGCCAGTACTGGGACAGATAGATAGGTGGTTTGATTATTTATGCTTAGCTCCATATGGTCCTAGTCTGAAAAACAGGTAGGGATTTCCCTTAGATAGTATCACAGAAGATGCTTCAAAAAAGTTCTTGATTTGGATGTTCACTGGAATATGGCTACACTTGGTATTCTGGTAATGTCAGGTCCAGTTTGAAGTAATGCACGATGAAGTTGCTGTACTTCTGAAATTTGTTTATTTATTAATTTGTACACCATCCAACTCCCAACGACTCTAAATGATGCATGAACTTTAAACCAGATCAGAATATGTTTATGTAAAATCTGGGACTAGGATTTCTAAAGGATCACTTCCTTTCTTTTAAAGTTGTCCAATTCTTTGGTGTCCACTCTTTCAGAGATTAAATGGGAAATGACCAAGTAAGAATGCCATCTGAGATTGTGTTTTGACTATAGAGCAATCGTCCAGGAATATCATTTTGGCACCATTTTCCCAACATCTCTCCGATGTCATTGAGATTTCATGAGAGAATGTGTGTGTGTGTGTGTGTTTGTGTAAGGACCCTCATTGATTTACTACTGCTTTTAATTGTATTTTGGTTTGTTGCTCCTAGTGATTCTATTGAATGTTTTATCTGGAGAGAAAGCAGAAAAGAAACTTTTAATTGAGCAAATAAAGATAATATAAAATAAACAACTCTTCTGTCAATTTCCAAGTTAAATCTCTTGCTAAGGGAAGAAATAAATAGTAACATAGAAAAATCTTTGTTGGAGTACAGTTTACAAACTTAGAGAAAATGGTTTTAGTCTGTAATTATAATATACTCAATATAATTAAAAATATAATCCATCCCCAAGAATAAAAATATCATAAGCTGTAATGTGAATCTGACAATGCCACTTTCAGAGGGAGAGTACCTCTGTTTTAAGTTTACAACATAGACATGCACATTTGCAGCATAAAGTACAATGCCAGAACTTAAATATCCAAATTATTGGTGCAACCTCAAAGAGAGAGTTGAGCTAGTATAACTTCTTTTGGGGTTAGATATGCCTGTTATCAGTCCAGTGTTATATATTTTTTCTGAACATACCTATCGTGTCTTCCATTTTCTTGGAACATCTTCTACTTTCCAGACAATGCTTCTTCTTTTGTATTATAGTCATTCCATTACTCCAGTACAATTAGAAGAACAATGTAAACCTTCCAGTAAATTATTGGTAAAATATTAAGATTTCTATTGGTAGGAATATGTATAGTTGCCATGGTTGACCTTTTGGCAAATGAAGAGGTAAAATTGGTCATTCTTGTCCCAAACTGCACTGAGGACTAGAATCATGCAAAATAAGCAGTTGATTTCTGAAGAACCCATATTAGTACTTTCAAACACTTTTATCTCTGTTTCATTTATGATAACACACATAGCAAAAACTTAGCAAAGGAGATTGTAATGTTGCATTTTCATTATATAATTAATCATGATAGAAAGAAGATTTTGATAGTCATGGAATTTCAATTTAGGAATTTGAACAAACATGTCTATTACTGATTTTCAGGCTTAGAGACTCAGGTAACTAGCCACTCAAGATGACCCATAGAAATTATGAAATCAGCTAGCCATTAAACTATAAAAATGGTGGCTGTGCAGTTAAGATGGCAACAAAACAGACTTTTTCTTGTTACCCTTGTTCTCTACATTGGCTCTTAGCTAGATGAAAGTCTATATTTTCCCTTCCAAATCTCCCTCCTTCCCTCCCTCCCTCCCTCTCTTCCTCCCTCTCTCTCTCCCTCCCTCTCCCCTCCATTTTGGTATTTAAATGTGCCTTACTCAGGTTTTTCAACCTGAATTTACATAGCAAGATGTTTTTACAAACAAGTCAGGAAAAACACTTCAATCAGGCACTTGGGATAATGGATTTTTGGTCTGATTAACCAACGTAATTAATGAGCTCTGAGCAGGAAGTGCTCATCATCACAAATGTGTAGAGTCCCATCCATTAGAAAGTCTGTGGCAGTTCTGTATTATGAATCAATAATAAGGTTGCCCTGCCAGAATAAGCCTGTATCATTTATGATCCACAATCATAATATGCATCTCTTGGACTTTTCAGAATACAGAAGATACAGCTGATTCAGAAGTCTCTTAGTTAAAGAACACAAAGGAAGTAAAATTACCTTCATCTTTCAATTCAGGGGGTGAACTCCTAGCAAGACCTCTATGTCCCCTAACCTATAGAAGTCTGAGACCACATGAACAAATCAAAGTCCATTAATAGTTGAGCCTGTTCCTCTGAAGAAAGCAAAACTGACTGCATTGCATAAAATGTCAATAGATATTAGAATACACCTTCCAGATTTATAGATCAAGTTAGTATCCACACATTTGGAAAACAGCAAGATTAGGAAGGCTACTTTAGAGTGCTGTTGAGAGAACATCCTTCTATCGTTTTATTAGAGGCATCATACACCAACCTGGAGCTATCCATGGTTCTGTTTCCTGCGAGCCTCTTCCCCAGAGGGCATCTGTCTTGACTTTGGCTGCTGTGCTCTTATTTTTATTTAGATTTGACTGACCTCTTTGACTGAGCTTTGTTTATTAATGTTACTTTCAGTCTTCATATAGGTATGTAACGGTGCATCAGTATAAACAAAGCCAGCTCAAAAATTAATATTGTGTTCTTGTATTGTAGGCCTTATGTTCTTGCTGAGGGTTCAATACAATGGAAACATGGCATCAGGAGGCTTGTCAAACATCTGAAAGAACACAAAGAACCATCATTTATGACTGGTGGGCTATGCTCAGTTTTACATTACCTTAATTCTTGGCTTGACAAAGTAGAAGACTCACAGACATGGCTTTGCTAGATTAGAATTTTTATTGCTTGCTTGTTTATTTATTTATTTAAATCCTCATACATTCCCACTGATTACCCCCTTCAGTGCAAAAATATCTTGAGCTTCTATACATTCACAACGGAGTAAACTCTAGGTTGCTTCTTCCCATTATTTGGGATGAACAGATACTTGATTACTTGGTGACCTTGAAGCTAGATGACTGCTTAGAATGACCGTCTCTTGTCTGGGAACTGCTGATTCCTGTCTCACCAGCTTCAATCCTTATAATTTTCTACGGAATACTTGATACCACTGTAGGAGAATGTCCATATTAACAGCTACATAAACATACAGAAAAACTCTTGTTGATGCTGTTAGGATAAAACCCCAAATATCTGCTACATTGAAACCTGTATGCTTTAATAATATTTTCTATGGAACACTATGTAAACATTTGCTCCCCCCAAGATCTGAAATGGAATGTCTTAGCAGCAGACATATTATATGGGGCTTTTATTTATCACTTTTTTAGCTGTTGGCCTTTTCTGATCCTATTGAGGTGGCAGGATACAAATGGAAAATTATTTGTAACTTCAGGTGGCAGGATACAAATGGAAAATTATTTGTAACTTCATTCTGATCTTTATCCTACATTTTTGGGTTATGTAGTCCTATCCTACATTTTTGGGTTATGTAGTCCTAACTAGTAACCACGTAGTGAACCTCTTCTCTGGAAGTGTTTTTTTAGCTAGAGGCTTTGCAGTGATAAGTCTCGGAAGCAAATATGAGAAGAAGTCTTTGTTATATCCTATATTTTGTATGAAACTTGTATTTTGTGAAGTTTTACATTTTAAATGTAACTCTCTGTAACTTTCCTTTCTGCTGATGCTGAGTGCTTTTATCTCCCTCCCTCCTCAGATAGCAATGCTCTAGACAGCAAGGCCGAAATGTACCCAAAACAAGGTACGACCGGTGAAGACAAGGACTTGTGGTTTAGCTACCAGCAATTGACCAAATTTGGAGTACGGAAGGCATGGGGAGGGCACTGAGGGGGGGATTGGGGAGAAACGGCTCTTGTAATGATAAAAAGGCTTGCTGAACTCCTTTTCGGGGTTCAGTTCTTTGCAGGGACCTGCGAGTCCTAACTGAACCTTTGCGCAAATAAAGCTTCTCCCTGAATGACCCAGTCAGAGTCTCGTCATAAATGTTGCATTGCTCCCACCCGTAACACTATCTCTCCCTCTCAAAGGAAAATGTTTTGGAAACAGAAGAAGAAACTTAAATAACAAAGTTATTGGAGTACTGTTGATTAAGATTACAATCTTATTGACATTTTTTTTTGCATGTACAGCTCTGTATAAATTAGTCTAAGCTCATTGTAATGATATTTTCCCCTGTAAAACTTACTATTTTTCTTTTGAAAAGGGCATTTTTATTTCATGATCCAAGTCAACCAGGTTATGCTTTCAGTCTTTCATAATACATGTTAAGGCTGGAGAAAACAGTGATTCAATCCACTATTAATAAAGCTGACTCAATAATAGCTTTGTGAAATGGCTCCTCTTCTGATATTGTTTCTCCAATTTGCTGATCTTTCAGCACAGTTAACAGGAAATAAATTCCAATGAACTCAGTGGGTTTGCTTCTGATTAGATTGAAGACAGGCCAGCAATTTTATTTTCTGTCTTCTTTTTGTCCTAATAAAATGGCATGGAACACCCCTTCAACCTTCTGGATTGCTTCTTTTGTCTGTTTTTGAATAAGACATCTTTGGATGTTTAGAAACATAAAAAATGGATTGGATCTAGAGTTGTTCCCCTCTGTTTGAAAGAGAATATATTTTCCCCATATTTCTTGAACCCACCACCCTTAGTGCCAGTGCACATAGTACTGGAGGCTGAGGATTTTGCAGAAGGGACGGGAAAGTTAGCAAAAATTACTGGCCTACAAAGAGGTGATTTTCTACTCTGAAAAGTATAATTTTCTGTGGACATCCAACCTCTGTCTACTGTCATGGAAATGGGCAGCATCTGATAAGCAGTGCTATCTATTAGGTCTGTATACATTTTGTAAATTATTCAGAAGAAGGGCTTCAAGATCTCATATGAGTGCAGCAACTATTTGCTATTCACTAACTTTTTCAGGCTTCTTCATGAGCCTGAAAATAGAGGATGTTGTTTTAAAGAATCCATGCATTAAAGATAATGAAACTTATAAGCCTTATTTAATTATTAGAGTGTTGCCATGGATTTAAGGAACATCAGGATTAAACTATGTCAGTTCCTTGAGCTGCTTCCCCAAAAAATGTGACCAGAGTCAAAATAGCCACTAGAGGTAATCAGAATGCTTCTAAAAGAGCTTCATAGAATGATTTTCATGCTTCAAGGAGAGGCTGCACAACGTCTTGCACAAGCCAAGTAACATCTTTTGATTTAATGTTATTTTTCCCACCAAGTGATCTGGTTTCCGAGCACAAGATGTTTTCTGTACATGAAAAGGCACCTTTGGGACAAACTTTTACTGTTAAGACTTGTTATTTTTCTCTTTCCTTGGGGGAAAGTCCCCAATCCATCAAATTTAGCTTCTGTTTTTTTCTACTCCACAATGGTGAAGGTGAGCTTGTAAAACCAGCACTGAGATCTTGTTGCTGGGCTATAGGATATAGGAGAATGTTTACAAGAATAAGATATCATGATTGCATAGAATGGATTGGTTACAGCTGCATTTAGACTGATCTTGTTTATAGAAGCCGATTTGTCAGGATGAGAATCACTGCTGGCTATCTGCAAAAACAGAGCTTTAATTGAGAGAAAGGAAAAAATTAGTCTCTTGGAAGCAGAAATGAACTGAACTTGACTTCCATCTAGAACATAAAAATAATAATAAAGCTCATCTATACAGGGTGTAATTGGCAGATAAGAAATTTAACATGAATATTGGAAAAGGCATTGGAAAGGAGAGCTTATAAAATCATTGAAAGCCAATCATAATATGCATTATTTTCTCATTTTCCCCTATACGGCCTCTGGTGACATTTTTGGGCAAAATGACTTTACATAGATATGCCTATGTAATATTAGAACAGAGAGAATGGAAATTGCTGCTCAGAAGCACACAGACATATATATATTTATATTTATTCTTATTTTCCTATAGTGGCCACATTTGCTACAACATCTTGTTATCAACTGCAGGGCAGATAAAGGAGCCAGAAGCTCACAGGTTTTGCTGCATTTTTTAAAACTTAAAAACAATAACTATTGTTATTTTCTATAATTAAAACACTTGTACAAAAAAAAAAAAAAGATTGGTGAAACCCAGGATTTTGTTTGGAAAGGTATCCACCTGCTTAGAAAAAAGTCAAAGAACAACTGGATCTGGTGAGGAGAGATAATAGGGAGCATGCTAATTAGTTGGACTTTGGTCAATATATTGGGACTAACTTCATCCTATGAAAGCCATTTTGGGAATGGGCAAGACTTCCCATGGCAATCACTTGTTGGAGTACCCATATCTTGCTCTCACATAAATCTATACCTATCACTTCATCCCCTTGGGGGTAAGCAATGTTATGCAAAGTGCGGAAAAGGAGTAAGAGGTAGTAAGCCCTAGGAATTAAAGGCATGAAGTAAGATTAAGATAAGGCAATAAGCTAAGTTCTGATTACACCAATACCACTTACTATACCCCCCTCCCCCATGCCTTTCTATCCTTGAGCACCATCCTTCCATTCAGGCATTAACTTTTGTTCTTTAAACTTCTCCTTTCTCACTTTTTGAGCAGCGCTTCAATTCCATCCTGTCATGATTTCTCAGTCTTCCCTTTCCCCTCAACCCATTCAATCTTCTTTCATGAATATCCTCATTCATTCCCTATATGTGATTAAATCACTTCAACATACTTCTTTTGAAATGATTGTTCACTTTTGTATTCAGCCCACATTCATTTATTATGCATCCACCTATCTCTTCTTGTTTTACCACACAAACTTTGTAAGGCACCTGTTCCTAGTGGATTCAGCTTTCCTTGATGTTTCTCCTGACATACCCAACTCTCATCTCTGTATAACAAAATGAACATAAGCACACTCTTATACATAGCCAATTTTGCTTCTTTTGTTAAAGTGTCACACTTTCAGAATTCCAGGTATGCCTACTGACCCCAAAATATTGCCTACCAATGCCTCCAGATTCAGTGACTCAATGGGGTGCAGTAGGATTGCACCCAATGACCATCAACTCATTGCTCATCCCCCTAGCCATGTCCCTAGCAGTCACACGTTCAATGTCAGAAGAAAACAAGCATTTCACCATAGTCAAAGCCATACTGTTAGGGGAATCAGGGTGAGTGGGTATGCCACTGAGGAAATAATCTCATTTGCTTCTTAAAACATTTACTAAACATGGTTCATGAAAAAACCTTAGAAATTAGCAGGTAACAGTTACCAATAATTTTTGATGTATACCTTATATATGATGGAGAAGAAAGCTATAGTGATAGCATTAGGTCACATCCCAAAGTTCCTTACAGAGGCCTAAAGTATATATATTTTTCCATTTATAGACTGAAATGTGCTTAATTCTCTGTTGTACTCTGGTTGATGAGTTTAATTCAAGTTTAATAAGGCAAATAGGGCAGAACTGTATGGTCTCATCTCAGTGATGACAGGATAATGCACCCTGTTTGTGCAGAAACAGCAAAAGGAAATTCAGAGGATCAGAGTGATTATTAGAAATTTCCTTGGAGAGAAGCTGTGAAGATATCCAGTAACTGCTGTAATGTCTAGCCTACTTTTGGAACTAATGGAACATTAGATGGGGAAGAAGGCGGTGGCAAGACACTTCTGTAAAGCTACATGGACGTGTCACCAGAGTCAAATTTGACTTGAGGGCACCTTTACCTTTATTCTGGATTTGACTGAATCCAGAATAATGAGTTGAGTCAGGCTGCTTTGGGCCAAATTTGTGGCTGTACAAGACAAAGAAGGATATCTACAGAGAGAGCCAGGAGATTTTGTAAATGATTTGATATTCTGTGAAGCACTGCAACTGCAGAACCTGCTGCTTTACTTTATTTTTTTTCTCTCTGTTTCTCAGAACAATGCCAGGATGGGGAGAAAGGGCAGAGAGGAAGAGGACTAGAGTCAAGTGAGTGCAGAGATGAAAAGAAAGGTTGCTTGGAATCGTGATGGGAGCAGAAATTGGGCATTTCACTCCCACATCGTACTAGGTGGGGAAAAAAAATACTAGTAAGAAAGTAGTTCAGCTAACATCTGGCCTTTTCTCTAAAAAAATGCATGATGTGGGCAGGACAAGATTTGGCTTACATTAGAACACGTAGGAGGTGGATTTTCTTTCTTTATACTCTGAAAACCTTAATGCTGGAAAAAAACAGCATCACCCTCATCGCCCTCTCTCTTACTGTACTTCCCTCTCTAAATTCCAAACTTAATTCAGACACTGCAAGGACTAACAGCAAATACACGAGGAAGGCATCTTTTTTTTTTTTTCCCCAGGTCCAGCTATGAGATTGAAGATGGGGCCATTTGATTCAATTTATGCTTATTTCTGGGGCAAAAAGCACACAAAACCAACTTTAAACCAGGGCAGTTTGTAATAAAGGAAAGGAGGACAGTGTGCTTTACTTTTTAAAGTAATGATTTCATGGGCAAGGTGAAGGAAATAGGTTTACTGCTATGGGTATTGTGAGAATAGATATTGCCTGACTTTGGATCCTTCTCACTTGTAACTTTATTGTTACACATGATTGTCACTTACTGTTCTTTACCATACATACTTTTGTATCTCTCTTGTGGTTATTTGTATGTGTATGCATGTGTGTGTGTGTGTGTGTGTGTGTGTGTGGTTTTCCACACAATAATCAACCAGAGACATGGATTGTCTCCTTGGATTGGTCCCTGAGTCATAAGAGGGTAATCTCTGATTTAGTCTGAATTTGATGAAGCACTGAATCTCACTCAGACTGAATCTTGTATACCTTAATATTAAGGTAACACTTTTTTGAGGTAGCTGAAGATTTTTCAAACAGTTTTCAAACTTTTGGGCAACCCAAGTTCTTCACTGGACAAGATAATTAAACATCTAGGGGGGAAAAATGGAAACTGTGGCTGTGGCTCAAGTTGTAGTAGCAGATGGAGTATGGGAGTAGACTGCTGATACACAAATAGTTCCTAACAGATTTAGAAGAGTGGTTAATTCCAAGGATCATCATTCTGATATACTGTACCAGAATTCTAAGTGAATTCAACATGTTAGCTGAATTCTGAGTCACAGAATAAATTGCAAGGTGATTCAGAAATATTTACTAGAATTATCAGACAGAAAAGATGTATGCTATGCTGAAATCTGATCTGCAACTTCTGAAAAGTATTCTTCCTCTTAAAAGAGGCTTCTGTGTTTCTGTCTTAATTTCAGGATGCTTGAGAATTTCTCACAACATTCTCTTTGTGTTGTGGGGTTTGGGGACTGACCTGGAGCAGGAAAGTTCATGTTGTACATCTTTCCATCGCTCTGAACTTCCCTGATTGCTTTAGTTTCCAATCTGAAATTTTCTCATGATGGCTGCCTTGGGATTTAATTGAAATCTGGGAAGCCAAGGAGGCTTGATATTTTCTAACTAAATAAGTACACAAGCATTACTTTCAATCCATGCAAACAGAGTTCTCATCTCCCTGGGAAGGGTTTTCAAAAGCAAATTTTCTTTCATCACATTGAATAAGAATGGGTAGAAAAAAACTGGAATTTTTCTTTAGACTACAAGAAGCTATAGAAGTACAGACCAATCATTGCCACCAACAGATCTGCTACTCCAGGTTTCCAATAATTGCCTGCCCATAAGCCAATCCTTTGCTTCATCTCCCCAATCCTTGTTCCTTCTTCTTTCGGTACTCATGCTTGCCTCGTTGATTGTCCTCTATTTCAGCCTTTCCAATAAGTAAATTACCAGTGAAAGAAGCACCCTTTCAGTCTCCTTTTCTCCCTTCCCCCTCTTCTTGAGCGTGGAGTCTGGATGGAGAAAATATGTGGTGAAGCGCATCAGAGCGGACAATAGAGCCCACTGCTTTTTATGGGTGAACATAAATACAATCTGTCATACTGACAGGCCCTTGAAAAGCCCAACTGCACTCTAGTCAAGCAACAGTCTAAAAGCAATTAAGCAAAGAAGGCTACCAGATGCAGGCATACCCTTCTATTCACAACAAGCACATAAAATTGTTGCCGTCAAGTCTCAAGGCTCCGGAGTGGTTCAGCACACTCTCTTTTAACATTCCTTGTCTGATTACCTTGCTGTCCTGTTTAATCTACAGAACCACCATGCTGGCTATCTGTTGCACTTTGCCTGACTTGCACTATACAGTGCAAGAGGCTGCTAGGTGGGCTGATGACCAAGAGTGTACAGAGAGCAGGGGATGCCCCCGGCTTTGTTATCTCCACCTTGGCTGAATGTGCTTCAGTAGATGCAGGAGGAGCAGGGAAGATGCTCAAAACATTTTTGCATATGGATCTTTTTGTATCCCTCAGAAAGTCAGTAACTAGGACTGAGTGTGCAATAGTATGTGGATCTGCAGTTATGATGCTGAGGGGATGAACTCTCTTTTTGATTGCAATTTTTTTTTCAGTAGGGATAAAATGATGAAACTTGTGAACTCCATTAAGGACCTCTGCATAGTTTGTACAGCTCTTGTTCTGAAATAAGCTTTCCAACAAATCAAGCAAGGTTAGGACCCATAATCACAATGCCCTTATACTTGTGCAGAGTGCCTTTCCTTTGAAAAAGACATTCTTCCTTACCTATCCATACATTTTTTGAAACTGTTGGCATCTTTTAAATTTGGTCTTACAAAAGTTATGTAGCACAAAGTTTGCACCCTGGGCTGAAATGACACACAGGGATTCCCTTGGTATACTATGCTACAGAGGCACTCTTCATCTCCATTCAACATTCAGTACAGGCAAACAACCTCGAGCCCTCCATATATTTTGAACTACAACTCCCAGCATCCTTCATCATAAAACATGTTAGAATATTTGTTTAATCAACATCTGGAAGCATACATCTTCCTTGCTCTTAGTAGCATGTAGATGTGCTTCATTTATACACTCCAACCAGTCTAGGAACTCATTCTCCATATAGAACAAATGCATAAATATGTCCCTTTGGCATTACACCTTTATGCTAGTGTGCTCAGTGTAAATGTCCACATAAAGCACACCATGTGATTGGATGTCCAGTTCATGACATCCAGTACATTTGAGTGTTCAACTTCCAGATATTAAAGAGAACATGTAGACACTGACCCAGTGTGGGCTGGCAACATCTCCTCTAGTATCTAGAATTCAGCATAGTAGGAATGGGAAAAGTAGATTCCAGAACCCTGTCACTAGTCCTGCAACTGTCTGCCCCACTCCCCATTCTCCACATGTACCCTCTCACTATGGACCAGGCCACACTGGCTGTCACTGCATCTTACTCAGATAGTCACCCAAGTCCAGGCATAGTGTGCAATACTCTTTCTGCTGCAGTACAAGAGGTAAGAAGCCAGATGGAAAGAAGCTGTCACATGTGTCACAGAAGATCTGCTTTATATTGAGACAGACCAATAGTCTAGTCTTGCATTATTGATACCAGCTTGCAGCCTGTCTCTGGAATTTGGGCAGGAATTTTTCCAACCCTACCTGGAAATTGCAAGAATTTTGTAGGACCTGGGTTCTTCTTCCTACAAAGATCTGTCCCTGATCAACAGGCCCTAAAACATGACTTGGATATATCCTTTTCCCCAATCCCAATCACTTTCAAGAGGGTAAAATCCCAACATGGCCTGTAAGATTCTAAGTGACTTGCATTCCTCAATCATTTTCCTAAGGAAACAAATGTATAGGCTGAAAGTTTTTAAATAAGAAAGCAGCGTAGTTCCAACACATCTTTTTTGTTTTGTTTTTAAATTACTAACTGGGATGTGTTGGCCACACTCTGAAATGTGAAGGAGTGAGATTGACCCAAAAGCTGTTTTTAGTTGACCTCAGACCTGCACAAGGAAAGTAATCCAGTTCTATTCTTTTTCATTTCCTACTGAACAGAAAAGCTCATAAGCTAGGGAGCTTCCCAGCAGAAATAAGAAAGCAGTTAAATTGAAACTTTGCTTCACTTAAACAGCAATCTAACAGTTTACCTGCTTGCAGTTCTCCTGCTAACAAAGGATAAAAATTCCTTCCTAAACTGTTTGCAGGTTACCTGTGAAACCACAAGAAATACTGGGCCAGGTCATCTGAGCTTTGAAACGCTGAGTCCAATTATCTCTGTTTGTTGTGGAATCTATCAAAAATAAATATATCATCTCAGTATTCCTTTTCTAATATGGGAAACATTAAACAAAAACCATTGATGTGCTTTAGCCCTAGCCACTAAATGCAAAGATGGTACTTAACCTTGATGATCCACCAGAGGATGACAGCTTTGTAGTAGCAGAAGCACCACTTGAAGACACTCTTGACTGGCTCACATGGAACAAAATAAAAGTTCAGATTGTGACTTTTTTTTATTAATTCTGATTCATGCACATGGCTGCTTGGAAGCATATTACAGGAGTTAAATGTTAACTTTTTTCAAGCCTTCCCTAACTTGATATTCTCCAGAAATTTCTGCCAATTTGAAAACAAATATAGGAGCTTCAATTCCTATATGAGGATGCAGTTAAAATGCTGCCTGCCACAAGGTGCCAGCCAAACTGATATTAGTCAGAATTAAGGAAAGAGCTTCAAAATTTGTTAATATATGACACCTCAGTGAATTATTTAACTAAATAAATGTCTCTCAATGCTTAGAGAATTACTGATACATATACATTGATTGATTATGTGTCATTAAGTTGGTATCAACTTTAAGGAACTGCATAGATAGATTTTCTCCAGGAGGATCTGTCCCCAACCTGCCCCTTCAGGTCTTCTAATGGTATACCCATAGCTAATATAATTGGCTCCATCCACCTTGCTGCTTGTTATCCTTGTCTTCTCTTTCCTTCCACCTTTCTCAGCATTATAGACATTTCCAGAGAGCTAGATCTTCACATAATGTGTCTAGAATGTGATAATTTGAGCTGTGTCATTTGTGCCTTTAGTGAGAACTCTGGGTTGATTTGTTTGATGATCCATTTGTTTGTTTTCTTGGCTATCCATGGTATTCTCATGAGGTTTATCCAACACCAAAGTTCAAGACCATCAATACACTTTCTATCCTGCTTCTTCAAAGTCCAACTTTCACTTCCATAGATTGTGGAAAACAAGGAAAACCATTGCCTGTATGATTCAGACTGTTGTAAGTATAGACCCGTCATGGTATCCGAATACTTTCATTGGTACCCTGCCCAGTGGGCTATATTTCTTGACTGCTGGTTCCTTTATTGTTGATAGTTGATCCAAAAAGGCAGAAGCTATCCACAAAAATAATAATGGTCCTATGTCTTATAGTTCAAATATTCACTGTTTTTCCAAGGACTTCTGATAATAATTTTGTTACAACATGATTCAGTCTAGTGTAAATTTGCAAGAGGAATATTGTTGTACCAATGTATCACCCTTCTGACTCTTATTCTTGAAGAATGGGAAACTTTATTCTCTATTTCCCATAAGGACCATTATGGCCCATATCAACCTGGACGATCCACAATGAACACTTTTGCACATGTTGGGGTGTAAGAGGGAGATTCCTTATAATTTTCTGTCACCTTCATCCAATTCTAATCCTTAATATCTAATTTTATCATTTTATGTGCTGTGTTCACACTTTAGCTATGCTTAATTATGTGTATGTTCCACTACATTCAATGGGAGAGTAGTAAAGGTAGGTCTAATTCTCACCTGAAATCAATGAGAGTATAACATCATCTCAGCAGATTAGCAAAATAAATACAAAGTATATTTATAGATTGTATTTATGAATCTGGAAGAAATGAAAATGACCAGCTGCAGTATTTAAATAGACAATTCATTCTCCTTTACTAGCTAAAAAGAGCTTGGCAGAGCAAACAGGATATCCTACTGGATCACACTTAGAGTGAAAAACACAGTACAGTTCTCTGTGAGAAATTGCAGGGATGCTGAAAAAGCTGTGTATATGTGTGTATGTGGAGCAGTTGACCAATTTTATCATACATGGCTATTCAGCCTAGATAGAGAGACATCTGGAAAAAAGTGTGGAGACTTCAAAGAGATTCCACCTTAATCTCTTCTATAAAGGAATCTGGGAAATACCTGTTACAGTTCCCAAGATTCTGTATTTACCCCAGACTAGTATTAAAGAGAGCCAGTTTGATGTAGTGGTTAAGGCACCAGGCTAATAACTGGGAGACTGTGAGTTCTAGTCCCACCTTAGGCACAAAGCCAGCTGGTTGACCTTGGGCCAATCATTCTCTATTAGCCCTAGGAAGCAGGCAATGGCAAACCACTTCCAAAAATCTTGCCAAGAAAACTGCAGGGACTGCAGGGCAGTTGCCAGGAGTCAACAATGACTCCAAGGCACATCCCCCCTAGAAAGAAAGAAGGAAGGAAGGAAGGAAGGAAGGAAGGAAGGAAGGAAGGAAGGGAGGGAGGGAGGGAGGGAGGGAGGGAGGGAGGGAGGGAGGGAGGAAGGAAGGAAGGAAGGAAGGAAGGAAGGAAGGAAGGAAGGAAGGAAGGAAGGAAGGAGGAAAGATTAAAGACACTTCACTAAAATCTGCATCATACTTGCTTCCTTGGTCTTGCCAGCTAATGGGGCTTGACGTCCTGTCTGGGCAAACCATATTAGAACTAAGAAAAGTAGTGTAGTTATTTAGTCTATTGATTAGAATTTCACTCTCCCAATTTTACCCCATCTCTTGTAATGGCATATTTGCTTCCTTAACCAAGCCTTCTTTACCCATTAAAAGCTAAGGAGGAAGAGGAGCAGGATATTGCAACCTACAGCCCACAACCCACAAACGGTTTACTATATCTGCTAGATAGAGTCAGAATGCCTTCTTTGAATATTTACTGCATAATATTTCATTTTATTGTTAAAAGTGCACACATAATCATTGCCGAACTATGAGGAGTATAGATGGCTGCCTTGATCTCCTGGAAGAAAGGCTGACATAAGTCTAACAACACAAACAAAGAACTATTATAAAGGACATAAAACAAATCTTGAAGAGTGATTTTAGTTTTAAGTAAATGCTATCAAGGTATTGAATAGAAGTAAAGGCAAATGAAAAGCACTTTAGGCTGTCTGTCCTACTGCTTCTGTGAAAAGGTTTCTTCACTGTGCGATCTCAACTGGTCAGGAATCATGCATATAACATGACGATGTCACAACCAATCTAGCTCTAGCTATGCAGTATGAAGTCTGATTTATTGGGATATGATTTTTGTCATCATACATAAAATATAGGCATAATATATTCAACCAGAAGCTTGCTATTCTGGGCAGGAAATTGTGGGCACTCCCTCTGGAGAATGCCATATTGGGACATAGTGCCATTCACCCAAGTACCACTTAAATGACTACGTGCAACTTGATAGGGCTGAGGAAGCATTAAGCCAACTGTTGTAGTAACCATTCCTTAGAGCAAGTTCATACCTTTTCACAATGGGATGAAAACAATCCTCAGAAAGAGGCATTTCATCCAGCTAAAAACAAAAAACAAAAACAAAATGAAAAAAAAAAAAGAACACCCCACCTCCAGGAAGGCTTTCTGTCACTTTGTGCTTCATCCAACACTGCCACTGACTGAAAGAGATTTCTGAACGTGTTGAAGGAGGCCTTGGAGGGAAGTGACGTTAAACTCTTTGGCACTTTTACTTCACTCTTTAAAATTGTGTGTGTGGTAGGGGGGCGGGGAGAACAGCAGGCTGCATTGCTTGATGAAGAACCTTTGAAGGGTACTTTGCTCAAAGCATCATCAAAACGAAGCATTCCTCCCAATAGCCCTACCTTTTCCAAATACCTCCCAAAATAAATACATGTTTGAATGGAGCTACAGTTGAAATTTCTTTAGAAGTTTGGTGGTCTTTAGGTAGAATAGAAATCACATTGACTCCAGGCTCTGCTTTTGCCTTGTGCTATACTTAAGAAAAATAAGAACTGAGCAGATTCATCCACTAGGTGGAGCTTGAATTCTTCAGCCAGTTAAGTTAAACATTATTTGCTTTATTTTAAGATCCACAGCTCCTTCCTTCCTTCCTTCCTTCCTTCCTTCCTTCCTTCCTTCCTTCCTTCCTTCCTTCCTTCCTTCCTTCCTTCCTTCCTTCCTTCCTTCCTTCCTGTCAACTAGCAAGTCAGAAAGCTGAACCAGTCTGAACATCTTGCATTCTGTATTATTATATATTTATAAGGATCTTACAAGATGTTTATTTTGGTTCCAGGGTAAGAGTGAATCATGTCTGGTGCGTATTAAAGAGTCACACATACAAAACAAATGCGGAGCTCTCCGGTTAGGACAGATTAATTCACAAAAATATATCCTCCCTGAAAGAGTCTTTGTTTAAATTTCTAATATTTAGCTAGAAATGTAAATGAGGTGACCTTAAGTTGACTGAGACTTTATCCTATATGCTGCCCCCAGAGATTTAAAGGGTTAAACTAGAGAGGGATGCTCTGCTGGCTGTTCCAGGGCTGGGCATGGCCTCCAGTTTCTGAACTTCCATCAGATCAAGCTGCTGAATTTCACTATCATGATTGGTAAAAAGTAAGGGTGCACTTTCCTATAGTGTTGAACACAAGCTGTGTTAAAAAAAAAAAAGCTTTGAAGTTTGCCACAATATAATCCAGTTAAAATACATATATAACTGAACATCCTGGCAACATCTATGCACCAATTTTCTTTCATTAACCCATACCTACTGGTTCTTGTCACCCAAATACCTGAAGTGTACCCCTGGCGGCCAAAAGGTTGCCCATTACAAGCTTGTTCAGATGGGGGTATTGTTACAACAATAATTCTACAGCCTATGAAACGCACCATTTGCTTTCCATCAGGAACAGCTCCTAAAGGTGTGCTCCCAGGCCTGGTGGTCGAGAGGTTAGGTGAGCTTGTGAGAGAGAGTGAGTTTTTGTTTTTTCATTTAATTCTCGTGTATTTTCATTTTTCATTTCATACTATTAGATTGCTGTTTTAAACTGTGTTTGCCATATCAATTTAAATGCTTAAATATTTATTTATATATTTATTTTGAGGGTTTGCAATAAATCATTAAGTTTCCCCAGACTGAATTCTTCGTTTATTTATAATCTCTTTGTAAATATTTGACTATCATAGAATCTTGTGGGGACTGTCTACGCAAGAATCTGTGACAGTCAAATGTACAACGTGATGGGTTTGGGTACTGTAATCTGAGTTCAAATCCCTGTTTGCTCAACTTTCTTTCATTCCAGCAACTCATTATAAGACGAGTCCCTTAAATCCTTTTGTAGAAGGAAAACTGTATTTGTTTATGGTAGCCATATCATTAGTTTATGGCAGTACCTTTTCTGAATAACACATTTTATTAAAAGGCTGTTGCACACTTGATCACATGCATGGAGTGGTTAAACTGATGAAAAGGGGACGAGGCAAGGTGGGGGAGGGAAGAGGGAAGAAAGGTGATTATGCAGATACAAGTTGTATGTGAGACGGATTACCTCATCAATTAGCAATTGTATTAAAATGTGTTTGTTAAGACCTCCTAAAATAGCCTGACATTTTTTTATGTATGAGATTTGCTGTCTCTTGCTCTAGGATGCTGGTATAGTTTCATTGTTCTAAGATGGTAACTTTGAAGGCTGTAATTGAGTGTTCTGGAAGATTAAAATGTTGATGTTACTTTGACCTTGTTTTGAATCCTGATGGCAAACTTGGGTCCATTAATTCTTTTGCACAAAATCTGATTTGTTTGCCCAATCCAGAGGGGCATTGCTGGCAGATGATGGCATATATCACATTGGAGGAAGAGCATCTGAAGGTTCCTCTAATCTTTTGTGTGAAATAGACATCTAGGTTTGTTGCAGGGTCTGGCTCCCATCCTGCATCTTTTTTCTCTTGTTTCTTGTTGCTCGTGAGAATCTGTTTCAGGTTGTTTGTCAGTATGCAAGTATGAGACTGCCACTCAGTCCCTGAGAAAGTGTTGTCTAACTCTAACCCTAACCTTAACAAATTTTATTTAAAGGCATAAGAAGCAAGTGTCCAGTACCACATTCTACCAACTTCTATCCTCAGATCCCAGAGCAATATATTAGAAAGTACAACGCAATCTGAGAAAATGATTTTTCAAGGATTCACAAGACCCTATCGACATGGAAACACATATGGAGCCCTGACTGGGCAACTTTTACCTACTTCCCAAAATACGCAAATGAGGTAATTTAAAAAAAAAACCCTCTTGATTACTGGAAGACCGCATTAAAGAGTCGTGCTACATTGTTCCATTCCCACTGACCACATGTACAATGGTGTGCCCCTTGTTAGCCTGATGTTTTTAATAGTTTCTGTTTTTAATTAATGTAAAGTGTCACAATCATATGATGTTTACAGTACATAAACCAAATTAATTAATTAATTTTTGGTGGCCATATGAAGGAGTGGACATATGGGAATAGAACATCTTCTACATGGAAAGGGATCCTGGGCCAATAGGAAGTCTCCTCTTATACAGAGGCTTTTTACCAGAACATAGCTGTGTTCATCTAACACCCTTCACATACCTGCATGGCTATAGAAGGTATGGCTTGTATACAAATTGGTCTCACAGACCTTGACTTTCTTACACATTTGTAAAACAGTTATAATACAGTCTAACACAGAGATGACTGAGTTCAAGGACTCACACTTGCATTACCAAGTGTTTGCTCATGTTAGATAGATTAACCGGTGTGATTTTTCTCTGTTTGCTCACCCCATTGCAGTTCCACATGCCACATCTGAAGACTTTTCAGAAGGTTTTCATGTTTTAGGGGAAGCTGAGCTGAAGTGTAGAAGAAAGTAGGAAAGTGCTAATAATGGCCTTTTGCTTGGGTAACTTTGTCTCCACTAGGGTTTTATATAATTCGAATTCCAATGGGATGGATGTGGTTGTTCATGCTTAAATTTAACTCTAGAATCTTACCCAGTTTGTAGACTGGCTTTGCCAGTGAATGAAATCAACAAAGGGAGCAGAGATTTCAATAAATAAAAGATAAGTAGAACCAAATTTGTCAGTTGCTAATAGATCAGATATTTTAAGCTTGTTACTCTTTAAATAAAGGAGTGCTTAGATCAGTGTTACTCATGAGATGCTGGAAATGTTTTCCACCAGTTTTACATGACAGTTATACCCTGTGAAGAGAAGACAAGGAGTTTTTACAAATGGTAAAGTGCTTCTGACCTAAAGAATGGATTCATATCCCTTGCTTTTAGGCCACCAGTGTTTTTTGATTAATTAAATACCTCAGAAATGCAC
Source organism: Liasis olivaceus (assembly GCA_030867105.1). Classification (NCBI taxonomy): domain Eukaryota; kingdom Metazoa; phylum Chordata; class Lepidosauria; order Squamata; family Pythonidae; genus Liasis; species Liasis olivaceus. The sequence goes on from CM061349.1 coordinate 223,659,254, forward strand.
CTCGATAGAAGGACAAAGCATGGATTAATCTGCTTCTAAACACTTACTGGATGATGTATTGTCGAAGGCTGGTCACAGATGCCGGCGAAACGTTAGGAAACAAAACTTCCAGAACACGGCCACACAGCCGGAAGACCCACACCAGCCAACTTACTGGATGATTAGATGAAGTGAGAGAATATTGGTATCAGGGAAATGTGAATTAATTCATAGACCAAAATACATTGTACCACTCTTGCTTCTTGTAAAAAACAAAACAAAACACAGAGAGAGAAAAGAAGAGAAAAAAAGAAACTAAAACAATTATTTTTCACTGAAAATAATAAGCCAGATATTTCTCCAAAGGCCCAACTTTCCATTACCCTGGAAGTTCAGACTACTGAACTGGCAGTCTAAGTTAGCCATCAAAAAACTGTTGCCAGAAAATATGAAAATTATCTTGAGGGATTTTTTAAAAAAAATTATCTGCACAAATGATGAAATATGTGTCTTTCCTTCTATAGAGTTCCAATTACCTGTACTTCTAAACAGTGTTGATAAAGTTCCTCAACAGAGTCTCTGAAAGAACAAGGAGAGCAATAAAACCGCCAACTTTTAGCATCTGCATTCGCAGGGGGACAGTCCAGACAAAGCTAACCATTTTAAAATCAAGACGAGACAGGGCTACAACCTCACTCTGTGTTTTTCTCTCTGTGTTTGCTTTTTTTATTATGACTGCTGGCTGAAAAAAAAGTATATAAAAGGTGAAATGCCATTTGTGCCCAGGGACCGGAGGTTCCCATTGCAAATATATGGAGGTGTAGCGAATGCAAAGGTGAAGGGAAAAATATTGAGAAATTTGCATCCCAAAGAAAAATACAGAAATGCTTGGTGGTGCACCTATTTGTTTTGGAACAATCTTTTAAGCATTAGTTGTTTGTTTATCCATTAGCTTTATATCTTGCCTTTTTTCAGGAGCTTGATGCTATAAATGTAATGTTCCCTTCTCCAGTTTTCCTTGCAACAATAACCCTGTGACTGTGCTGAGGTTGGGCTGAGACAGAACGTCTGGCCCAAAGTTCCCCCATGGATTTCCATGGAGGGCAGTGATGGAAAAGGCAGGTGAACAACAAATGGTGTGTTGTGATGCCATAAACTCTGCCCTTTTACACATTTGTGTCTAACTTTATAATGCATGTGCAAAAGGATGGCGCTTGTGTCATGACATCATGATGCAAATCTCATCATTTTGGCCTCACTGTGGTTAGGAACTGATGCCTGTGTTTCTATAGCTAAAGGTAGACATGATCTTGAGTCTCCCAAGGCTTAGTCGAACACCTAGATGACTACATTACCTTGCCCTGTGCACTGATGTCACTGAGAAGCTTAAGGACCTTCTTTTCCTGTTGTAAACAGTATGTCTGAATAAAATGTATATTATGCAGACACGCACCAAAGCATGCAGAATATAATTCTATCATTCTAAAATTTAAACCATCTCATATTGGCCATTTGAACAAATTTGGCCTAGCCAGTGCATTTAAAGCTGCAGCTACTTGTTAACATAACTTGATAGAATTATCAAGATACCATGTGATCTCTGCATTACATTCTCAAATGTGTTGGACAACTTTGTTAAGGACATGGTCCTGGAGGAGCAGATTTAAAAAATATTGCTGGTATTTTTTGGATCATTTGTAGTAGTTTAGTTGCATGATGATAATGATGGTAAGGATAACTATGTATATTTTTAAACATGGTGCTTGATTTGTATTCAGAAGCTGGGGATTCAATTTAAAGACCAGCATCAGGATTCAGGCTAAGATCTCTCTCTCTCTCTCTCCCTCCCCCTCTCTCTCTGTCATCTAATCTATCTTGTTTTTATACTTCCTTCCTTTTATAAGTTATAAACAGATCCCTGTTTTTCTTCCAGAACCATTTCCCATTTTTGCCATATCCACCTCATCTTAAGTTTTGGGATGGAGAAGTCCTTTGTTAATGTGTAAACATTCTGACAACTTGCCTTTGGTCAAAAAACAGGTCTGTCACAACCATCGTAGTAGAGACATGTCAGTTATACAAAAGGCTTTCTCCAAATAAATGGGAATGGAATCTCTCTGAGCTACAGTACATTTGAAGGTGTGGCAGGGGGTACTGGCAGCTAAAGGCAGCTGTCTTTAGCCTCAGATTTGTGTCAGGCTTGCTATAATTAGGCTGTCTAAGGATGACCACACACGATGCTCTTGCGATTCTCACTGTCATTAATCTAGCTATGTCCTTATTTGCCCAACCCTTTGGAGCATTGTCTATATTTCTGGTTTCGAAGTCTTTCATGAATGCTGCCAATAGTAAGTGCTCTATACTAGATACTGTACATAGTTTACGTCAGAGTATGGAATGCGGGGATGCAGGATAGAAGGTTTTAAAATTTCAATTTGCAGTGTACTCATGTGAAGGGAGAAATTGTGTTGTGTTTATTAGGTAACTCCATTAGAACTGTCCCTGCATATCATACATTCACTTTCTCTTTGTGGTCCATGGATTTGCATGACTAGGAAAAAGAAAATTTCATAGGTATACTTTTATGGACAGATTTCCAACTGTGCAGAATTCTAGGACTTAGACAAGCTCTCATACGCAGAAATATGAAGACTTTCCCATCTCACATATCCATGCTAATATGTGGATAGTTAGGATAGATATAGCAGAACCTTAGGATTCTCCTTTCCTCCCTCCCTCTCTTCCTCGACATCAAGATACCTGCGATGGCATAAAAAAATAAGACAGACATGATAAAAATCAAAGTATACTGAAATGACAACTAATCCAATTCTGAAAGACCACTCATTATCCAATATGTTCCATACAAAAATGATAGTGTTAATAAATAAAAATACATAATAAAGATGATGGTGAGAGTTAAACATCAAAATGTCCCACCTTTAACGTTTTCCACAGCCCCCTTAAGGAAGAAGTCAGTTAAAGTTCTTGGAGAGACTATTGTACAAGTCTGGGCCTGCAGTAGAATAATAATAGCTCCTGGCCTGTGTCTTCTTATATTATGGAAGTTGGGAACAATTAATAGCTTTTCCTGGAAAGCTTGTATTGGATGGATCAACTTTGGTCAGGTCTCAGTGCTATGTCTGGTATGGGAGAAGAGACAGAAGAATGGGAAGTTACCTCATAAGTAAAGAAATTGGGTGGGGGTGGGGGTGGGGGTGGGAGATGGAGCACTTAGAAGGATATTCTGAATAGGCCTTCCTTAAATTCTGGCAATGCCACTGTCTGCAGCCCTTTCAAGTCTCTTTACTCCTTTTGATGAAGCCAGAATCACAGATGCAGTGAACAGTCACAAATTTTAGGGATCAAAAAGAATAGGCTAGGGGAATAGTCAACCACTCCTGTAATCAAAGCTTTTGCACAGAGTGGGAAGGAAATCTGGCAGCTCAGATTGGGAAACTTGCCCGGTAGAGATGCTTGAAAAATCTGAACTTTGTGAAGTTCAATATGAATGGAACTGAGCAGCACCTCCAGCAGCGCTGTGACATCAGGACATCATTATCTATCAAGTTTTGCACTATACAAATGTTCTGATACATTTTTTTTTTTTTGCTAAAAACATTAAATAAATTGGAAAAAAATGTTTTTGAGCTTTTTTTAAACCTGCATATTTTGAGAGAGAGAAGAAAAGAATTTTACAAATGCTAAATTCCTGTTTGCAACTCCTTGAAGTCATTCCAAATCTCCCATTAGGGTGGTCAAGCTTGGTGAAGTATGGAAGGCTTTGCTGTTTGAAACTGTTTCCTTTCTGCTCAAAGGAAACTTGGGCCTTTGTTACAAGGATGCTTTCCTTTCATTCCTTTGACTGAGTACAAAGGAAAGCGTACTCCAGTCTTGACAGTTCAAAACATATTTTTATTTTCTAATGTTTTTTAATGCGACAAAAATCACTCTCGGTATTATTTGCCGTGATTTTCATAGTGAAGATTTCATGACTGGCAGTGTGGTCATCCATGGAGCACCGCCTGTGGCAAACTTGAAACTGGCCTTTCTCAGTCTTGTGCCTCTATAAATGATTTGGATTTCAGATCTTATCATCATAATTGAAACGTACCTGGTGATCTAGCAGGAGCCTGACATTCATCATTTGCTTGCTGGATTTCGATTATGCAAGTTACATGGCAGTGGTCCAGATTTCAGTGGAAGAAGTTAAGGCTCATTTGAGTTTCTCCAATATCTTGCATCCTGACCACTTTGTTTCCTCCACCATATTCTATGGGATTCTGTTTGAAATCAGGATAATATCACTGTTGGTTAAAGGGATGGCTCGTGCCATATGGCTTTCAGGAAGATTATATATCAGGAATGTATGTAGCGCTGGAAGAATGGAAATATCTCTGCATTGCCTTTTTTTTTTTTTAATCTGCGCTCAGTCATTACTGACTCTGCAGTGACTGCTTGGACGAGTCCTTGCAGTTTTCAAGGCAATTGTTTTCGGAAGTGGTTTGCCAGAGCCTCCTTCCTAGAGCAGAGCCCAGCTGGCGAGCGCAGGAGTCGGGGTTTCCATTGCTTCACGCCCTTTTCGGGCGAGCGTGGTTTCGCGTTTACCGGCAACTGCTCCCGACTCCTTTTTCCAAGGCGCTGCCAGCATTTTTCCTCCCACCGGAGTGAGAGTACCCATTTATCTACTCACGTGAGTTTTCGACCTGTTGGGTTGACAGGAACTGGGGAGGAAACAGGAGCTCACCCTGCTTAACGTGAAGGCTGGACTCGAATTGCTGAAGCGTCAGCCATTTCTGGCCGGCAACTTTCAGCGTCATTAAGCCGCTGCGCCACCGCGTCCCCCCTGCATTGCCTTAGCATTCCTACCAAGGTTGGAGTAGCTGTGAACTTTTTGTCCTTCAAGAGAGCCTTAAAGATCTGGCTGTTCCTATAGGTGTGGGGCTGGGACCTTGTATAAACCCATTATTGAAATTGTTTTGTCTGTTTAATTGTCATGATTTTTCTCCTTAGCAGGGCCATTTTTATTACTGTCTTTTAGCCCTCTGTAAGATGCCCAGGGTTGTAGGCCAGTGGGCAGGCACAGAAATTGAAATTATCAATAATATTCAGACCATTTTAAAAGGGGCAATGTTCCAGAAGAATTTTCTGAAAAGAACAATCCCAATCCAAACTAAGAGAATTTTTCTAGAGCTAGATATGAGAAGCTGACTCATCAGTGAAACAAAATTATCCCAGTAGATACGTATTATCTAACAGTTTTGAATGCCCCCGGGGGATACATAAAACACCTCTGTTACGCGAGCTGCATTGGGTGTCGGTTTGCTTCTGGATCCAGTTCAAGGTGTTGGTTATTACCTTTAAAGCCCTTCATGGCACAGGACCAGGTTATCTGAGGAGCTGTCTTGCCTCCGTTATATCAGCCTGCCCCACTCAGTCTAGCAGAAGGGGCATGTTGCAGACCCCACCAGTTAAGGAATTTCAGCTGGCAGGGTCTAGGAAGAGGGTCTTTTCTGCTGTGCCCCCCCCCCCCCCCCCCCGTGGAACAACTTACCACCTGCAATGCGGTCCACCCACACTCTCATGGCCTTCTGGAAGAGTGTGAAATCTTGGCTATGCCAGATGGCCTGGGGGCCTGATGGGGGTTTGCATTGTTGGAATTGGCTGGTGTGATAACCGATTCTGCTCCCCCCTGCCATCATCTTGAATTGTATATAGTCTTTTTATAGAGAATTATTTTTTAGCTAATTTAATATGGATATTTATATTTTTACTGTTTCTACCATTTGGATTTTAACTGTGAGCTGCCCAGAGTCACCCCCTGGGGGAGATGGGCAGCATATAAATTAAATAAATAAATAAATAATCCGATATTTGCTCCTGCATATCTAAAGAGAAAACAGGGAAGCAAATACTAGGCTGCTCAAGTCATTTCAATGCCATGTGGCTCCTGTACTTGCTCTCCAAGGAAAATGTACTGCTATAATTCAAATGCTGTCTATATTTCATCAGATTCAGATGACTTTTTGCATTGGGAAACCAACAAGAATAACCATCTGGATGAGTGGGAAAGAACAGCTGAACTGGGGAAAACAAAACATGTTAAGCGGCCTCTTTCCTTGGTATGACAATTGTTAGAATAATCTGTGATCCTTTGCGTCCTGATATACTTTTAACTTTGCAGAAGACAAGAGTGTAAATAGATTTTTTTTCTCAAGTAGAATCTTGAAACAGCTCACTGATGAATTGCTAGGGTTAAGATCAGTTGCTACTGGTCAACATTTCTCCCAGTTAATGGCCTATCTTATATGAAATACCATCATATCTAACAAGCAATATCTCAGGCATCAGAGCCAAGTCATTTTATAAGGCCAGATCCTAAATTCTCACACAATTTAGAAAATGCCCTTCTGAACATTGCTACCTCATCATTTTTCCTGTCTGTGTGGTAGTAACTGACTTTCTCTAAGATGCAGAATTATTCAACAAAATTCGCTATGCCCTCTGCCCTCCTAAATAATGTCTTCTTGGGAAAATGTTGGCTTAAAAATATTGGGATAATTATGCTACACATTACAGACTCCCATGAAGAAATCTTAATTTGTCATATTCAACTGCAATGTTAAATGAAGTATGGGATTTCTCATGTACTCCATTTTATCAGTTATCATCAGTAAAGAAACTCTTACTTTGCTCCTGCTACTTACTATCTTCTTAGCAACAGAACAGGATGATTACATGACCTTTTAACAATTAACATTCTCTTTTTCACTCTTCTTCTTCCATTCTTTTTGGAATAATTTTCATTTTATTGAAAGTGGCCATTTCTCAGTTGTCACTGATGGCCTGAATTCTTTGTGCCGACTGCCAAGAAACTTTTGGAAACATGCCCTTGCTTCTCTCTGGAGGCTGCTGCAAATGTTTTCAAAGGAAAAAGAAAGGCATTGTGTTTATTTATTTTTAAAGAACATTTTCTGGAAGGGAGACATTTTTTTTCTGGTGAGCCTGTCTTGCTGATGTCAGATATCAACAATTGTTATATTAAATTTAACAACTAAATTTTCTCATACACATCTATTGTTTAGCATAGACTGATCAGCTGACATTGTCCGTAAGTGTTTAATTTTAGTACATATGGTATTTAAGGCTGATTCTGATAAGAGAAAAAATAGATGTAATGGAGTAACAAAGTAATTTCAAATAGCTTGCCATCAAGTGGCATATTTGATTTTACCGTTCTTCCATGAAGCCTTTCATACCAGCATTCTCGTGAATATGTACCAGTCATAAATAATAGCAGGTACCAGATCCTTAACAGCCCTGAATCTTCATTCAGTGCTTGCTGTTCCACTGGTGCCTTCTGAAAGCACAAGGCTTCACCCTCAGTTTCAGGAACTGTACTGTTTGTATATTGGAACATCAGTGTTTATTATTGGAAATTTATTTTTTATTCATTAGAATGAATGAATGAATGAATGAATGAATGAATGAATGAATGAATGAATGAGTCTCTGTGTGTAGGTGTTTGTGTATGTGTATGTGTATGTGTATGTGTGTGTGTGTGTATCCTTCGAGTCAATGCTGACTCCTGATGACTGCCTAGACGGGTCCCTGCAGTTTTCTTGGCAAAGTTTTTGGAAGTGGTTTGCCCTTGCCTCCTTCCTAGGGCTAAGAGAGAGAGAAATTGGCCCAAGGTCACCCAGCTGGCTTTATGCCTAAGGCAGGACTAGAACTCACAGGCTCTCAGTTTCTAGCCTGGTGCCTTAACCACTAAACCAAACTGGGTCTCATATTAGATTTATATTCTAGCCTTTATATTCTGCCTTTATTTTGTAGAACTCAAGGTGGCATACGTAATATTTCTGTCTTGTTTTCCCAACGACGACGACCTTGTGAGGTGGGTTGGGCTGAGAGAGTGATTGGCCCATAGTCACCCAGCCGGCTTTCCTGCCTAAAGAAGGACTAGAATTATGGTCTCCGTTTCTACCCCAGCACCTTAACTGCTTCACCAAACTGGCTGTCTACTAGTAAGACCTGTGAGATTGCTATGTGGGTCAAATGTATATCTTTATCTTTATAAAAATAACTCATATCCAGACTTCCAATTTCCAAAAGGTTCTCCAAAGCATTTTCATTATTTTCTTTATTCCCTTCTCCCAATAAATCCAGGCAATGCTATATATTCTGTTTAGAAATAGGTATTAAATACAGTCTGAAGTTCTACTTCATGTACTGTATGCTACCTACATGGATCTTTCCTCCCACCATATGCATTTACTCAAATCTTAAATTGATCCTTGAAGACTCTTTTTCTGAGATTTAGAATGGCAACCCCTAATTCTGGAATGCTTTCCCAAGAAAAACCCATGTAGTGCCCATACCAATATTTTTATTCTCCTAGTTCATTCTGTTCTCCAACACTTTTCAAATAAAGCGTTTTCATATTTACCTATAATCTGAGTCCCTGCAGTGATGGTGCCTTTGATATTTCATTTTGCATAATCTAATCAAAAGTATATGGCAAACTGGCATTTTATTGGAATGTTATAATATTTCATTTGTTGAAGTTGTGCAATAGCTATCAAAATTATATATGGAACATTGAATAAATAAAATGTATCAGTTAAAAACTACTTACGAAATACTGAGACCAGCATCAAATTTGTCAGTACTGCTGCACAATATCAGGGAAATTACAGCCGCAACTAGATACATACATTGGGATTTGATGCTTACACCCATTGTACTTGATTTTGAAAGAAACCGTATTTGAAAACAACTATTTTAATGATTCACACTTACTGTGGAGGTGTAAATAAGGGTTTCAATGAACTATTGTATTCACACCAATGGAAAATTTAAGCATGTCAGTCTGCAAAAGTAAGAGAGAATGAATAAATACAGCTAATAGCTATATCCATTTTTTTTCTGCAGAAGCTGGAGTGGATAGCATGTATATATTTTTGATTTATATGGCTTTCTTTCATTTTTACATTTGTCAAGAAATGGTCTATAGAGACTATGATGAATTACTCTGATTCAGCCATGGAACATGAGATCAGGCAAGACTGAAAGCTGAGATGGACTGACAATGTTAGGGGACATATCTATAACATAGCATGTTTTGTTAGAGGAGAGAGTGTGCAAATAGGACGGAGCACAGTGAGAGCAAAGAAGAAGGAAATGCTCCTGAGGAAAATGATAGCAGGCACCACAGGAACAAAGGCCCAGGACAAGAATGAAATAATGGGATCAGTTTTAGTATCCCCCCTGCCCCGAATTTGGCTTGCGATTGTTCTACTTTTGGAGGAAATTATTAACACAAAACTGTTTTGCATTAGTGTTGACATCAGGTTTTCTGGTCCCTTAGACAAGATGCGTGTCCCTGGATGGATCCACCTGAACGCCACTTTTGATTTGTTTGCCATCTTCCTCTGTGCAGCCACTCAGAAGGAGGGGGCAAATCAGGTGCAATTGGGAATCCTATCTTCAGTCTGGTCACTGCTTGCAACCTGAGAGAGTGGTCAAGCATCAGCAGCAGAGAGAAGCTGTACAGCCAGGGTGGGGGAACAAAGTCAATAAGGAAGATGTAGTGGTCCTTGGCAAGCACCAAAGGATGCTAATTTTAAACCAGTGGCTTAGTACAGCCAGTGACAGCAGCTTTTGGAAGACTTGATTGTGGCCCCCAGAGCACCTTCAAAAGTTAGCAACCAACTTTAATTTGCAATGTGACAGATGGGGACAGTGATTAAATGCATGACTGGAGTAATCAAAGTAAGTATGTTTAATGAATTTAATTTAGTTTTAATTTAATTTACATGTAAATGAAATGAAATGAGATGGTGCTTTTGTCCTGACATCACCCACTCTTACGAGTGTGTTCCCCCCTGCTAGGCAAAAGCCAAGTGTGGCCCTTGGCCTGAGAAAGGTCATGCACCACTCTTCTAGACACGGGCCCTGTTTAGGACAACCCTTAGAACTGACCCATCTATTCAGCTTAACCTGTCCCTGGGATCAGGGCTTTCTCATTTCACTTTGCCTTAGCTGTAAGTTACACAGGTGTACCAAAAAGGGTTCTTCCTATAAGGTATATGTAGCATGACATGTCTTTTTTTGTTTCTTGCACTGTTTCAAAAACATCTCTGATCTTGCAACTAGCTTAATTCCCCTTAACTGAAACGAGAAGCCAAAGAGTTGGGGATGGAATAAAACAGATGGGATACTATTGTATCATGCCCATACAATGCTGTCTTAATTCTCCCTTAAAAGTTGGAATCTCCACTTCATTGCCTGGCATTAATGAACTCTTATGTCAGACAAGGTTCAGTGGAAAACAGCAATCACAACAATAAACAAGGACAAAGCAACAGCAGATAAAGAATGAGAAAATAATCATCCAAGGAAAAATGTAACATGAATCTCCCTACGTCAATAAAGATTCAGAAGTAATTAATTACATGGATCACTGCTTTTGCTGAAAAATATCAGATATCCCTGGAGCTTTTCCATTCTCTCCTTCGTTCAAATCCCTGGATATGGTTGGCTTGAAAGGGGCTCTGCTTTCACTGACCAATTTTTTGTAAATTCATTTTTTAAATTTAATAATTGTCTTTATTTCAACTCCTCTCTCATATTGTAGAGAGTAAGAAAGATACTTGACAGAGATATGCAAGTTCTGTTGTCAAGGCAACAAGGGGTAAAACATGTATTGAGTCCAGAATGTCCAGATAATGTTCAGAAATTGTTCAGAGAGACGCTTCCTGAATTCACTGAACCATAAGAAGGGGAGGAGGTACAACACAATCAGACTTGCAAGATTCTATTCTTATTCAGAATAAGAGCAAAATTAACTTTGTGTCTAATCAAAGATGTCATTATATTTTGCAGAAAAATTAACCTCTGCTTGTTAAGCAGCCTGAGAAAGCAAACTGATCACTTTTTCTAAAATTGCCACATAATCAATATAGTAAATCAAGCCTTCATTTCAGTAGCACAAACACCCCTATAGAAACTTTCACAGGTCTCTTTTTAGTGAAATGTTAGCCATTATGGTTAAAAAGAAAAAAAAAGGAATTGTTAGCCATGTTGATAAAAAAGTAAAGTAGACAACAATGAATATCATTCCTGTGTTTGTCAAACTAAAAACTTTAATACATGTCTCCTCCTAATTTTATTTCTTGTGCCTTTCACAGATTGATATATGAAAAAACTGGACTCTTTCTTTCATGTAAGGCAGTAGGTAAAGAGTACCTAAGGGAGACTATAATACTGCTGGAATAGCAGAAGATAAAGGCTTCCATTGAGCATCCAGTGCACTCCAAATTGCAAAATGAAGGGCAATTGTGTGGACAGAACTTGGGATACCCTAATGAATTCCCTGTTTTCAACTAGAGCCACAGATCCCATCTGTGTATATGTTCTGTATATGTTCTAGGCATGTGCAAAGCTTGGAAGGCATGCTTCATTTTGGTGAAGGTTTGTACAATGGGCATTCAAAGCTGCCTCAGGAAGCAATGCACATCCTTTTCTCCAAGTGGAAAAAGGGTGCATTGCTTCATTTCGCATTGCTCCAAGCCCTCATTGGGCAGTTCCCACCCTGTCACAGATCATATACTGAGCAGGATACTGGCTTAATGATATAAACATGTGTAACACTCTCCTCTTTCCAGTCAGCTATTGCAAGGGCTGGAGGGATGAAAAGTGAGGCAATGTCACAGCTCTACTTTTGCTTTTAAAAAGAGGGGAGGTTGCTTTGTGAAGGAGCTTGGAAAGCCCCCTTGTCATTGTGAAGCTTTGAACAACCTTTAAAATAGATTCAGTACAGCCCTAATGGAATCTGGGTGCTCACCTCAAAACAGAACTTTTGGACCTAGCCTGGAATTGCCATATGAGGCCTTGAAGCAACACAGAGAGTCTTGCTGTTTCTATGATGCAAAGCATCTCACTGAGCTACCTTGGCCATGCCTAATATTTCAGATTTTCATAGAGTGGATTTTTCTCCTAAATATATAGTGTGTATATTCCTCCTCCGCTGCTGCCGCCGCTGCCACCGCTGCCACCACCACCTCCTCCTCCTCCTCCTTTCCTGTCAGATAACATAAATCCCTCTGGTTTCAGATGCTTTGATGACAATTACTTCCTTCCCAGATTAGTTTTTTAATAATCCCACCCAATCAGGGATCATATACAGAGCAGGATGCTGTCTCTATGATTAGTAGCTCTTGAGACCTGTCAAGAAAGGAAACAGCATGGCCCAAAGGTTTGCAAAGAAAGAGAGAACAAGAACAAAAAATAATCACATCAGCCTAATTTCATTTGTGACTAATTTGGGTAAATGATAATGCCTGTTAGATCCAGCCTCAGTGCATTCTGTGATGTTCTTGCAGTTTTATTTACATTCTGCTCTTGTGTGTGCTTTGTCTAAAGGCACTACATAATTTAGTGTATGTAAGAAAATATTACATTGGATTAATAGAAAGAAAAAAATGTGACCAGCAACTTTTTGTATGAAAGATGGGAGAGATAGGCAGTTCATGAAAATGCAGATGCCTTCCATTCATTTTATTTATATATTTATTTATTTATATTTCAAATTTGGTTACTGCCCATCTTACTAGGAAATGACTCTGGGTGGTTTACAATAAAGACAAAAAATAAATGTTAATTAAAATACAGTAAAAATAGTATAAAAATACAATAAAAACCAAATATATCCCTAAATAATAATATCTTCCAAGGTGCTGCTGGTAAAAAAGATATTAACATACAGGATCATCTGCAAGGTGCTGGCCACCCCCAGGGTTGGTTGCCCCTTTTCTCGCCCCACACATGTTGGCACAGCCAGGTCTTAACTGCTTTCCAGAAGGTCAAGAGAGTAGAGGCCTGTCTCACCTCTGGTGGGAGGGTATTCCATAGGGTGGGGGCCACTGCAGAGAAGGCTCTCCTTCTGCATCCCACCAGCTGACATTCTTTTGTTGATGGGATCTGTGGCATACCCTCTGTGTTTGACCGGGTGGGATGGGTCGATATAATGGGGGTGAGATGGTCCCTCAGGTAACCCGGTTTTTTATTGTTGTATTCATAAATATACTTCTTTCCCCATGACCTCAAAAAGGCAGAGGGACCATAGGATGGCCAACGTGCAGTTCTGTCTAAAAAAGGAAAGGCTTTGCATTGCTCAGTGAATGCAGATATTTCAGGCCAGAATGTTCCAGCATAGGAACATTCTGGCCTGAAATATCTGCATTCACTGAGCAATGCAAAGCCTTTCCTTTTTTAGAGGCCTTTTTCCAGCATAGGAACATTCTCCATAAGTGACAAGAAGAAAAAGGGTTGATTACATTTTCAGAAAGACTTTTATTCAGTATGGTTGCCCAGAAGAAAATCTTCCCTGTTGAAATTTGAGAACTGGGGGAGTGGGGGAGAAAAAGACTCTTTCCCCCCCTGCTCTTTAGTATGAAGTCATAAAATGTAAACAAAGGCAATGGATGTATAGGCATGAATTGGTGCAAAATCTGCTGGGACTGAATGGATAAATGAATGAACAAATGAATACTTTTTGTAAAAACCTGCTTTATTTTTGTTAGTACCATATTTAATGCTGTGAGTCTAAAAGGCCAAAGAAGTAGCCACATCTGGACTAGAATTTCTGAAGAAAGAACTGGGAGAAGCACAGGAGAGAAGCAGCTTAGGCTGCAGTGCAGAATCACCCTTAGGCTGGATCAATGTACAGTGTAATTTCCAAATCCCAGGAAGTGGCCATTCTATTCTATTCTCCTTTGGTCAGGGCCCACTTTAAGAACTGTGTCTAGTTCTGGGCACCAATTACTCTATAAGAAGCATTCAGTGAACTGGAATAAGTTCAGAAAAGGGCAGTGTAGATGATTCGGGAATCTAGAAATTAAGCCCTGTGAAAACAGATTGAAAGAACTGGGTATATTTTGATTGGAGAAAAGGTCAGTGAGTGGGGATACAAGGCTCTTCAAAAATGCAAGGAAATCACACAGAAGATCAATACTTCCCCTCTTTGATTCTAGAGTGTAGGACTTAGAATATGGGATTAAGTTACAGGAAGACAGACTCCAATTGAATGTTAGAAAAAACTCCTTATCAATGGAACTGATTTCCCTTCATTGGATATATTCGTGCAGACATGTCTGGGATGTTTTAATTTGGATTCCTTAACCAAGCAGGGAGATAGACTTGATGGTCTAAATAGATCTTTACAACTCAATGCTCCTATGACTTTCAGTTATTCCCACAGTTTTCTAGCTTTGAAAAAGAGACGAGTTTGCTGACCAGCAGCACTCAGTTAAAACTGTTTTGTTTACAAAATCACAGTATGGAAAGTTGCAGATTATTAGCTTTCTCACCTCATTCCTTCTGTTTACTTTCTCTCCTTTGATTAAGAGGTTTCAAAACAGGTTGTTTCCAAGTTTATTGAAAAAGGAATTCTCCACACCCAATTAACAGGGTTTCTGTAACTGCCTCGAATCAAGTAATTAAACGAGTGAAATACACAGAATAACCTTGTTTTACAGGTCTCTAGAGGCAATTTATAAAACTTTTTAAGAGACATAAAGGGAAAAAACCCCCACACCAACGGTGCATTCCTTTGTTCTTCACAGACCAAAGAGCTGTTTCTAATTTCATTGCCTCTGCAGAAATAAGGAATCTTGAGCAAGTCGGAATTTCTTGTTACATATTTCAGCATATAAAACTAGAAGACTTGTATTTTAAAAATGATTGCTTCATTAGTAGGAAACCTAATGATTTTCAGAAGACAGAGAAGTCAGGCTACCTCAGTTCTGCAACATTATTAACATCTAATAGAGGAGACCTGGAGCATACCCCACCTGCCAGAACATACTGGGTGGGCATACAAAATTGGAGATAGGCAACCCCTTAGGTAACCAGGCTTTATGCCAGGAAGGGCTTTGTAGATGACAACCAAATCTTTGAATTACACCTGGAAGCCAAATAGCAGCCAATGCAGCTCATGAAGCAACCATGTCACATGGACATAATGAAAAGTGCCCATTACTGCCTGCGCTACTGCATTTTGAACCAACTGTAGCTTCTGGATGGAAGGGCAGCCCCATGTAGAGCACATTGCAATAATCCAATCATGAGGTGACCAGGGCATGAGTAACCAGCTGAAGGGCCAATGGGTTGGGGAAATGGTGCAACTGGCACACAAGATGAACCTCTGCAAAGGCCCTCCTGGCCACAGTTGCCACCTGCTCTTTGAGCAGTAGCTACAAGTCCAGGAGGACCTCCAAGTTGTGCACCAGTCTCAAATGGGGAAATGCTACCCATCCAAGACTAATGATGAAAATGTCCCCAATCCTAGATTCTGAAATATCCACAATGGAGGAATAGTTGGTGAAGGTGACAGAATTTGCAAAGACGGCAACATTGACTTGATTAGGGAAAAGACAATATCTACATTTGTGAGTGACTGGAACCCCCTTATGGACTTTTGGCTGAAAAGGGAAAAAAATGAACTTGTGACTTAAGGATTTGATGATTAGAAAGGGTAGAATGTGGAAAGAATGGAGCCATGATGTAACTTTAGAGAGAAAGGATAAAATATAAATGCATTTATAACTGCTGTAAAGATCGAAAGCCCTGAGGCACCCCATGCCACATTGAAAAGTTCTTATTGGAAAAAGTAAGGATTTTTGCCAATGCAATTTTCAGGCAGGAGGCCCACTTTGTATAGGAGGGAGGAACTACTACCCTTCCATAAAGATCCCAGATGCAGGAGGTAGGAGAAGCTGTGTGCTGACAATGAAAACTCTATCAAAACTTCTCTTTGGATCTAGAAGGTAAGCTCTTACATTATTCTTTCTATTAAGAAATTTTCATATATTAGTACTATACTCATAGGGAACAATTCTATGGTCCCTTGATAGCATCATGAGACTATATATATGCTAATTTCCCCGAGCCTTGGAGATAGAACACCATATCTCTCATCACACTTCCCTGCCAAATTTTTCAGCTCACTTTTTCTGAAGGTGGGAAATCTTGATATAAGAAGATTCCAAAAGGGACATGTCCTGGGCTGATAGGGGTTCAACACCTAATAGATTCTAAGCCCCTTGAGCCCCATCATGTCCTCAAATCACAGTGGAACCATTTAGGCCAACCATTTGCAGAATTTTCTCTCCCAATGCTTCCAATGTGAAAGAAACTTTTTTTTTAGAATAGTCTTGGAAGAAAATTGATAGATGCAAATGCACTTCAACAGATAAGTTTGCCTGAGGCTTCCTGTATTTTATCAGCTACATAAAAGGCATGCTGGTGAAACTTTCCTCATTTCAGTGCAAGAGAATGTTTGGATACAGGTTAATAGAATAGAAGTTCTACCAAAAATCCATTGATGACCCCTATTTTAATGCTGCTTTATCAGAAAATTCAGATAACAAAAATAAGAATAATAAAACCATTTCTCTTCCTGTGATCCAGATGAATCCCTTTCAGGATCTATTACTTGCTTTATTCATAATTTATTTCATCGCTTTCATTGGTGCATCATCATGCCAATTATAATCCTTAGCTCCCATTATTATTAATGAACCCTCAGAATATTCCTGCTTTTTTTGTTGTTGTTAGACATTTTTGCCTACATTTTAACACATTCCCTACAAAATAAGCCAGTCCGCTCTTATTGGCTCTTTCAAAATAGAGTAGATGTATGTGTATGTATGTATGTATGTATGTATGTACACACACACACATTCATAGAGGCATCCGTACAAAGTACTGGTGAATTCCCAAGAAATTGCCCTCAACTAGTAGTTCCATTCTCTGCTTTTCATTCAGAACATTGCAAGCTGTTGGGAGGGTTGTGCAAATGGAAGGACTGAGTGTCAGAAGAAGACTGTAGAACCTCTGGCAGTGTGAGCTCAAGAGTTGGCAAGATCAGAAGCAAAGGTCCTGAGACCAGACTGGTCTATTATACTAACAGTGCCAGGTGCCAACCTCTTCTCCCTCTCAGAAGTGAGTGGCTCTCAGTCTGTTACAATGTAAGGCTGGAAGACAGTGATGTAGGATTTCAACCTGGGGACTGCTATATATAAAGCCTGGTTCCCAGAGTGTATAGTAACTAGTTTTTCTAGTATGTGCAATATAAATATCAGAACTGGGTCCTTGAATCTCTGGCTGTGAGCCTTCTAGCTTGAGTACTTGTCTGGATGAAGTCTGACAGCAGCAGATAAAAGGGAACTTGAGGAGGTCTTGTGATCAGGTGGGAAGGACAGTTAAGAACAGAATGCAAGTTAGGGGAAATATTAGCAACACATACATTAACCCAGCAGCATCCATGGTGGCAGGGAGGGAATGAAAACAACTGAATCTCCACACTTGTACACGTGTATGATGTTGTCACATGCATAAATGGGGTAGGGCTTTGATTGTGGTGTCACAACCACCTTCTTGCCTGTTTTGACCTCCCCTACAATTGCTGCTGCATTAATTGCTTCTCATACAAATAATGGAAATGAAGACTATAATAATTTCATGTTTATAAGCTTTTCAGAAGAACGTTTGATAGGTCTGGTGCCCTGCCTTCAGTGAATATCTAAGTCTCAAGCAGTGAGACAGTTTTGCTTGAAATAAATCTGTTCATTCTCTGTCTGTGGTTTCTTGTCCTAATTTATGGGATTTTGTTGTGTTCAAAAGTACTGCACCTGCAATAAATTCCCCACTCTGTGTTAAGTGTTCCAGAGCCCTCCAGACACCTGAGGTGGTGACTTTATATCACATCTGTTTGAAATGGGGAAAAGTTGGGTTAATGATGTCTTGTACAGTGTACGAATTGGTACTCGCCACACCAAACTGAAGCACAGAAAACTAATTACCTGCTTGGAGGTTTGCACATAGCTATTTTTCAGGCAGGAATAAGAAGACAGGAAATTGAATCAGGCAGAAGTACAATTAAAGAGGCTGAATGTCTGTGGAGAAAGTCCAGCCTGGGCATAGTGCAGTGGAAGGAAGCTCAGAAGCAATTATAACCATTGATTCATTAACTACAAACTCTTAGAATACAAGAGGACCTCTGCTGGATGCAGCCAAGCATCCAGAATGTCTCTCAACTTGTTTTTAACAGGGCTAGCCAGTCAGTACTGCCCCAAACACCAGATGCAGAGCATAGAGGCACACTCGTTTCCTGATACCAGTGCTGGTTGCTAATAGCTGGCATCCAGTGTTCATTATTTGTTTGTTAGATTTATACCCAGGAGCTCTTAGCAGGGTCATTACTGCAATTCTTCCTTCTATTCCCCCCCCCCCACCCCATACCACTACCCTATAGTTTGGTCTGAGAGTGTGTGACTGGGCCAAAGTTACTCAGTGTGGACTTGAACCTGGGTCTCCCTGCTCTTAGTCTAGCACCTTAGCCACCATTCCACACTGGGTTTCATGAATACAGAGCTTCTACTCGAAACACATAAGATAGGAATTCTTCAGAAGGCACAGCTTCCCATAGTAACTGAAACTAAACATTGAAAAAAGCTGCACCTATTTGAATTCCCATCTATGGCATAACATCAGTAGAGACTTTGGTCAGGAGGCAGGATTTCTGGTTCCAAGCCATGACAAAGCCCACTGAACAGAGGTGTTCTCAGAGCAATTTTCATTCACAGTGTAGCAGGAACTACAAACTGTTCCTACACTTGGACTTAATGTGGACACCATCCCAAAAGTGAACATGGTCAGGAGAAAGAAATGGGCAGAGACCAAACACAACCAACATTGATTTAACTTTACATTACACTGAATTCAGTTAATTAAAGCCAGTTATGATGACCCTCTCCTGCATTAATTAACCTTTCAGTCACAGAAAACACTGGCGGTGGGGGTGGGGGAGTGAGAGCAATCAAAGCTCAGGGAGATGGTGCAGCTGCAGGACTAGTTCATTTTCAAGGAGGAGTCAGCTCTTGGAGGAAATCTTTATTAAGCATTAGCTCTGAAAGCATATTGATCTTTCTAATTATAGACAATATTTTTCCTTCTGTGACCCATATAGGATGTAGGCAAATTACTAAGATAAATCAGCAAACACTACCCTATTCTGGGCAACCCTGATGGAGAATTTTCTTCCTTGATCAAATAGTTTTTGCCATCACAAGCAGGCATCTAAGATCTTCTCCTGTAACCCACCAGGGTGGAACTGTAAGTTTATCATTTGAACACATCTAAACCTAAATCAATGTTCTCTTTCTTCTTTCCATGTGCCAATGCTATTGAGTTATTTTTGGCACTTATATAAAGTGGAAAAAAAAGGGAAAGATTGTAAAATGTAATGAAATCAATGGTATTTGTAAATAAACCAACATCTGCCAATTCTGAAGTCATGGCCTGGAAAGCAGAGGAACAACTTTAGCACTTTGCTCTCTGGGGTATTGAATGGTTGACATAAGATATTTCTCTGTTGCTGGGCTGACTCTAAATGGGATAAAATATGCTTCTTTTGGTTGAAGTGAATAAAGGCATTTTGTGGTGATAACAAATTATAGCGTAAACAGTTGATCAGTTGAAATTTTTCTCTGCAGTGCTATGCATTGCAACAAAAATACACTGAAGTGTTAGATGTTAATATTTATTTATTTACTTCAATGTATATTGACACCCACTTGCAAGCAACGAGTTATGTATAAAACCTCCTACACCTGTAGTAACTCTACTTAGAATATTAGAATTAACATCAAGAAATACCTTATACGTGTCAGTATCTGGGTAATGCCAGGAGACAGAGATATTCTGCATTTTTCTTACTATTTGTTGTGCCCAAGCATATATCCACTATTTCTTAAATTAAAAACAGTAATTTTAACATCATCATATATACATATACATATACATATACATATACATATACATATACATATACATATACATTACTTACACACATGCTGCCTGACTCCAGAATTCTTAATTCACCTACCAGGTCCTGCCAGCTTGGTTCTGTTGCCAGTAATTCATAGGTCTTTCAACAAGGATTTCCCCATGGCTGTACTTTTTCTTTTGGGTGGAAGGAATGCCATTTTGTATACTTCATCCTACTCCATGGGCTACAGCCAGGTGCTGTTAGCCACAGCCACTTGTCAAGTGTTGCCAATCCTATTTCACTGTGCCTTTCCTCCATGACTATGACCTGTTCTGCTAGGCTATTTTTGAACATGGGTGTAGCATTCTTCTGAAGGAATGCTAAACCTAGGCCCTAAAATAGCCCAGCTGGCAAGTCAGGGACATGAAGAGGATGCAAGATGAAGCAGGATGGAAACTGCTTAATGCATTGGTTGTTTTCCTTGCTGGCAAGTAATGCCAGGGTGGGATGGGAAATGCAGCCAGGTTCAGTTACTGAAAAGACACCAGTTTTAAGAAATGTTTTTATAATGGAAATGCTGGCAAGTCTGAATGCAAGGTAATCAACACCAAGAAAGAAGACACTTTCTCTAGAGTATATATAGACCAACTTTCCAGGTGGATCAGATTAAACCTGATGTGACCTTTTAAAAGAGGGCTTACTTCTCCATCTTAGTTGCTTCTACATTGAGTGTTTAGTTATATTTTCCTGTACTGTGGCATTTCCTTCATCATGATGTTGGGAGAAAGGAGCCAGAACAGTAAGAGACTCAATGTGAGCAATTTGTATCATTCTTTGTAGACAAGATCAGTTGGCTTCACCTTGACTGTTGGGGTATATCATAGGGAAATAACCTTAGTAGAAAGGTAGTAGAACCTTTTCACTTCATGGATACTTTTCAGCTTACAGATGTTGACTATGTTGATGGTATATGTGGAGAGATGAGGACCTCCTCCTGGCTGATTAAATTCCTTCTCCTGTTGTTATGAACAACAGCCGTAAGTGCCTGCTGGTATGCTGGATATATTGCTGGTTACTTAAAGAGGCAAGTATAAAATTTCTATTGAAATAATCCTCCAATAACTTGGGAAGATGCCTGCGATCATAGGTCTGACCCAGGTATCCCATCTAAGGTGGTAGAGAAAAGCAGCTCCAGATGCATTTCAATGAAGCTGATTCTCTGGATTCATTTTAGTCTGGGCTTCATTTGGAATATGTTTTGAGACTCCTTCAGAAGACTGTATTGCACAAACTTTTGTCACACCAAAGCTCCTTTTTGAAGTTTTGTTCAGGCCTAATACATGATAGTGTTCTGCTTCCACAACACTTGTATTTTATTGATAGGTGAGTCAGGAGATTTTGTTCTCCTTATCTTCCTTCAGCTTTGGCCGATCCTCTTTCCCTTAGTCCTCTAAAATGGGAGGAGGCAAGAAAACCCAAATAGTGAATCTAGAAGGCCAACAACATGCTTCCCACCCCCACCCCCACCCCCACCCCCACCCCCACCCCCTTCTATCCCTGTTTGAGGTCTGATAATATACTGCTTTTTGAAGGTTGAAGAACACTGGATCAGATCATAAATGTTACATATCACTCAATATTTTTATTTGTAATCCTTCAGTTAAATTTGAAATAAGAAAAAGCAAGTATGTGCAAGCAAATACACCAATGCAGATCATACAGATGATAATTATAGTTAAGAATACTGCTGGAAGCATCATGAATAATTATAGCATTATGCTTATCTCTAGTCCTCCTGAGCAGATTCAGACTTCAGTTTCCAGGGCAGAAGACTGAACTTTTTATTATCTTATACATTATGGGTAAAAATCACCCAGCTAACTGTACCCTGCTGAGGGTTACAAAGGCTACATCTAACAAAGGCTGGTTCTTATCAAATCAATAACCAAGGGAAGAATCATGTCATACATTTGCAATTAACAAGGTTAATAAGGTTAACAATTTGTATTTAACAAGCCTAGCCTTAACATTTTAGTGTAAATCCAAACAGCATCAAATATAATTAGCAGTGGTCTTATTATTTTGGAATCCATTTTCTCCAACATTATATTTTGTGTGCACTGTTCCTAATTACATGGATTTTCTTTTGCAGACATACACAAACACACACCAAGCACCATAATATGATGCATTTTCTACGCACACGTTTTTATGCATCCTTATATAAGCTGTTAACTATATCACGAAATCCACAAAAATGCAGATTTCAGCATATTACACATTCTGGTTTACTCATACATTTGGTAAGTGTGAATTGGTATGCGCACACTGAAACTTGAACCAATTGAATTTTTCACCCATCTGAACTTGCAACTAGGCTTTAGGCAGTGCCTGTGGGATAGCTAAACAGCATGAAATGGATTACAAGTTATTTGCAAACCTCTGCTAAGCTTCCAAAGAGAAAATGATGCCCACCTTCTAGGTTTTATTTACATTTACCATTCCAGGATTTTTTGTTCATGTAAGCTTTGAATAAGTTATCGCAAATAGTCAAGAGACACTGGAAGTAACAAAAATAGAATTGTGGTGAAGTATGTTTGCCCTTCAACGGCATCTACTGGGGGAGCATGAAAAATGTCAGGATGGTGCCTGCAACTGCACAGTCCAAGCCCTTCCCCCCTTTTTAACATGTGACTCAAATAAAAAGGGGCAGGGCTTCAACTGCACACTCATGGCTGCTATCTGGGTATTTTTTTTACCCCCACCCCACCCCCACCCCCACCCCAGCAGATGCCCCTGTCGTCCTCAGTGGGGTTAACGTTAGCTTGAAGTGGTTAGTTCAGGAGAGCCGTTGCTGAGGAAAGGGAGCATTTGTAAAATAAAAGGAAATTGCTCCAAGAATGATCCATCTCATGGAAAGCTGGTGCAGGAGAGAGTTGTTAGTCTAATGCTAAATAATTATTAGTAAACATTACAAAATTATTATTTTACATGCCCATGTGAGGCTTTTGATACTCTTTTGTATTATGTTTCATTGCTGTTTTAATTGTCTCTTTCCCCTAATTGCCTTTAGTGTTTTCTTAAATACTTTTTATTGAAGAATTTTACAATAATAAAAGATAATGCAAATTAAAGTCAAAAAGAAGATAAAAAATACAAAGTGCAAAGGAAAAAGAAAATAATAAAAAGAAAAGAACAGAAAAAAGAGAAAAGATAGAAAAATATTTAAAGAAGTGATTCCTGATCTTCCTTGCAACAAATACAAGCAAATTAATATTTTGCCACTCCCTATGTGGTTACATACATAATTCACTTCTTCCTGTAACCCCCCTCCTTTATCCAATCACAAATCCAAAAATCGTCATTTCTGTCCAAGTATCAGCAAAAAGTCCACAGTTTCCAGAATTTTATAAAGATAATTCTTATTTTAACCCTGATCAAATAAATCAGCTTTATATTCCTTCCTTTTGCCTCTAACAGTCTTAATTCAGTCTTTAATTCATCAAGTTGCTGTTGTAGGGTTTAATCTCTTCAAAGATCTCAAAGATTTCTTCAGGGCTCTAGGAACCTTCTTTTGTAAATCCAGTAATGAGTCCTTGTCCAGGTCATTTTTCATCTCTTGATTTATCATTTGTATTTCCACTCTAACAATCATCTTTGTCTTATAACTCACAGTTTGTTTTCCAATATTCTACATTGTCTGGGATTTTCTCTTCCATATCTTCAAGAAATGTGTTGGCAGGTATAAAAAACATTGCTGTCAGTTTAGTTATAAGTTTCTCTCCCAATTCTTCAAAAATCCTTTGAAATGTCTCAAGCATCATACCTTTATCTGTCATTTTGCAAGTTTTGCTGTTCTTTTTCCTGCTTGGAACTTTAGTCCTCTCTAGCGTCCCATTCTTGTATTCACAAAATTTCAAGTTTCTTTTCAACTTTCCACCAAGAATCTCTTTCATCATAGACTAAACAATTCGTGTTCCCACAAAAATGTTGTTTTGTTTTATTTACTCAATTTTCAAAGATCTAAGCAAAAGTCCTAATATCCCAAATTTGTCTGGTCCCTTAATTCATTTAAAACTTTCTTAGGTTAAATTCTTATTTAACTTTTTGCCATTTATTTTATGTTCTTAAATTCTTTAACCTGTAAGTTAATTTTTCTTCTATTTTGGGATAAAGTTTTACTCACCAGGTACATTTTCAGACTTCTTGTTTGGAAGACCTCTTTTAACTTTAAAATAATTATAAATCCAAAAGTGCTTAGAAAGTGAGGTTAGACGAACTCAGTGTCCTTAAAAAGGCTCTGCCATGGTTGAGAGCTTGATGGCTTCCCTCATCTCCTGGTGCTCAAACTCATGGGACGACCACTGTCCTGTGGTCTGCTCATGAAAAGCAGCCATCTGGAGTGGGTGATCTCTTGTCCCCCCCCCCCCCCCCTTGTCCAGAGAGGCTTTGTTGGACTGAGCTTGCTTCTGGTCTGTAGGTTGTCACTGCGTCATCATCTCTATACTTGTGGAGACATCTAATTCTCCATTTTTCCTCACCTGGAAGTCTAGTGTTTTTTAAAACAAACAAAGAAGGCTTTATTGCAAAGAAGGCACTTCACTTTTTTATGATGGTCTTTAGTCTGTATTTTGAGGGTATTTTTAAATACATTTGGTTATGTTGAATTGGTGCCTATTCTTATTTTGTATGTTACTTTCTGGTTGCATATCTGTTGCAAGGCTCCAGCCTTAGTAAAGTCAAAATGGAAGCCAGGTTGGAGAAGGAAAGTTGCCTATTTGTTCCTACATTTGAAGCTGAATTCCCAATTAAAGGGCTGATGACAGTGATACCAAGGTTTTAGCTCTAGGCTTAGGTCTTTAGGACAGTAAGCCAGGTAAGGTGAGCAGTAGGAGTAATTCCAGGTTTGAAGCCTGGTCCTCAGGTGGACCTTATCTTAGGCATGTTTACTGAGAGGTACATCTGAGGTTGATGGGATATTCCTCTTTAACCTACATTTTGCTGCCCTGCTTTGAAGAGTGAGTAGGTAGGTATTAGTGAGCAGAAATTCTACTAAAACTGTTGAAATTTTTCAAACTTCACCCCTGCCTTCCCAGTTTCTGAAGCTGGTTGCCAATCCTTCTGATTCTCTTCAGATATTTCTTTCACTAATGGGTATAATATCTGAACAAAGAGAGCAAATTTTTCCTGTTTGCTTCTGGAAAATACGATGGGTTACCAGTTTCAGCTATATTCAGAATTATAGAAGTAATCACAACCTGTACATTTCTTCTAAAAGTACAGCACCTTTCATTGGTTGCAGGTTGGAGATCCCAATCTTCTAATCTTTTCCTCTGGATGTTTTTCCATTTCAGAGCTCAACATTTGTTCCTTATATCTGCCACAGTCACTCAAAATAATTTTGCTGCAGTTTTGTTTAACCATTGGTACCAGAAATTTGTGAATACGTGCTTATGTTTGAGCTAAGCAGTACAACTACAAACAAGTTTATTTCCCACATTCTTCTGTTAGTTGGCAGATCAGAATTCTAGGCAATACACATTTCAGCTTCCTCCTAGAACTCTACTTATCAGCAAAAAAATGGCTTGGAAGTTATATTCCCAAGCCATTTTTCTGAAGTGAAAAAAAAAGGAGGAGAGAATAACAGAATGTTTAACTAGAGAAAGCCTGACTGATTTTAAATGAGGCAGCTGGATGAAGCCTTTCAATGTTTCTTTAAATTCTTTTGTTCAGCTCTGATGATTCTAATGAAAATTCCAGTGAGGACAACCTGAAAGGGTTAAATGTTACTCTGGCAAGTTTCAGTTTTACCAGAACTTTGTCCTTGGAACTTATTCAAAACAGCCCCCAATCAAAGTGTTCTATGCAGCCCAATCTGTGAATTTCTGAAGGGCATTACCACCTTGCTACTACTGGCATCAATCCAAATCTAATCAGTAGGGTGAGTGATAGACTAACGGGATATAGAACAAATGATACAATTGTATTTTTAAAAAATCGGGACCAATTTTTTTTTAAATGTCTTTTGCATGAACTGGGTATTTCACTTCCTTGGATGCACCTGAAAATAGAGAATTGGGACACAGCAGGAGAAAAAGAACACAAAGTTCCTGATAGTGTGGGAAATTAAGGGGTGTACTCACACTTAGAGTAGGGCAGCAATGTTGTGTCTGTTTCTTTGTTAGGAAATCCCAAGAGGTGCTCCTACTTCCATGAGGGGAAAAAAAACCCTGAGCTCTCACAAGATCACCAAAATCTTGTCAGATATTGCATAACCCCATAACAATTACTCATCTTACCTGCAATCTTAAGAACATAGCATATGAATGTGCACAGAAATAATACCTTTCAGCAGGCTGTAATCTAGGATGAGGCATTTTCAGTAGTGGTGCCTCATTTAAGAAATGTTGGCTATTCCCTACATTGAAAAGATCAGTCCCTAAAGCTGGCAAGTTGCTGAGAGGGAGATCCCAAGTTGGATTTTCTTTCCTTTTTCCTTTTTAATTTTTTATTGAGTTTCAGACAAAAGTAAAATACAGAAAGATCAAAAACAAGAAAAAAAAAATAACAGAGAAAAATACAAAAAAAGAAAAGTAACTTCCAATTTTCTTTGGTACAGGCATAGGTATAAAATGCATTCGCCTCTTACTCTAATATCTAAAAATTCACATAATAAAAACTATCCTTTGCTCTAACGTTTAAAAAAAATACAAAAAAAGTCTATATCAACAAGATATATAAAAAGAATAATACAAGATATTTCTGTAGTTACAGAATAAATCAGTCATCAAATTCCAAAATCAAACTTTCATTTTTTTTTTGTGTATCAAGTAAAAAGTCCAAGAGTGGTTTCCAAATAGAAACAAAACTAGACAATCTCCTTTCTTTAATCAAAGTAGTTGGTTTCACCATCTCTGCCAATCCCATTAATTTCAATATCCATTCTTCAAGTTTAGGTATTTGTAGAACCTTCCATTTCTGGGGATGTAAAAGTCTAGCTGCTGTTATCATACAAAGAAACAAAATTTCCATATTTTCTTTCTGTTTGCCCATCATACCTAAAAGAAAGGTCTCTAGTTTCAATTGTATATCCATTTTTAATTTTTTTTTAATCAAAATACAAATTGTATCCTGATATTTTTTAGCTTTTTCACAAGTCCACCATAAATAATAAAGTGTCCTCACACTGTTTGCATTTCCAACATACATTTGAGATTCCTTTCTACATCTTAGACAGTTTATTCAGCGTCAAATACCAATGATACATCATTTTATAGAAATTCCAAGTTGAATTTTCTTTTCTAAGATGGCGTGTTTATCCCTGATTTCAGACAAGAGAATACAAGGAACCTTAATTGCTTTATTTGTTCCAATGCTTACCTGCTTTGTAAAATGGCTATAGGGATTTTATTGTTTACCTCACATACATGGTCAGAGGATGACAGTATATAAGCTTTAAAGCTGTGCATGCCTTGGAAATAATGCAAAAATAGTGCACAGCATCAGTAATAGGACCCTCCAAATCTGGGAAAGAAAAAAGAGTCACTCAAAACACAGCAAATGAGGGACATTTCAGCTTTATCTTGCAAGAGAAGCCTCTGTCTGAATCAAGCAGAGAGAAATTCAGATGACTCAAAGAGATTCTGCATTAATATATTCAACCAATACATGAGGATGGCAGTTTTCCTACCTAGTTTCCAAGATGCTATAATCTAACCCATTTTCCTGGCATCAGACCTGATGAACGAGATGGTATGAATTTGCTTCCTTGATCATGTGCTGCTCTTAGGGGCTTAACAGCCTTTCTCTGCTATTCCTCAAAGCGGCCCATCTTTTTCAAGCTTTTGCCTAAGCCCATGAAAAGATGACATTTTACAGCAGTCCCATCTTTTGTTCAGGTTTGAGGCACTTCTGAACTCTTTTTAAAGCATGAACAATTCTAATATGCCTTGTAAATAAGCACATACAGCCCCAGGCCATTAGAATTTATTTCATGAATAAAATCGCCCTCCCCCAAATGTTAAAACCAGCCTTGAAATATTACTAGCCTTGGCAATTTCTCTCCAGTTATTCACCTGCAAGTAACCAAATGATTATAAAGATGTACTTGGATGAGATGTTCAAAATTACTTACCAAAAAGTAATTGTGACTTCCTAGAAAGTAGGAAAAGCTCAAGCACTGCCTCTGACATACCAGTCCAAATTTCTCCCTCCCTTCCTTCCTGGTATTTCTATGTTGCTCTACTCCAAAATTGTCCATATGACAATTAAAGAAGTCAGAACAGTGACAATTAAGATATATTACAATAGTACTAACCTGCTGAATTAGATCATTAAAAAAAAAAAACTGCCCTGTCCCAAAAGCTTTCTTCCAGAGCCAAATTTTCACTTCTTTTTGAACATCTTGAAGTAACTAAATAAAACATAAAAGTTCAGATGCTTCATTCTACCCAACACAAAATAGATCTGTTGGGGGCAGGGGGCATTTTTCTTCTCTTTACAGCATTCAAAACAATCACCAATTGTACTAATGTTCAGTTCAGGTTTGTATGAATGAGTGAATGTCTGTAGCACTATATTTACATGGTTAAAAACTGGAAATGTTTTTCATTTGTTCCAATTAATAGTTGAAAAATGGAAGGCAGTGTTTGATGAAACAGAATTTCCATTTTTTTTTAAATGCAGTGTAGAGTTCCATGGCTTTTACAGTTTTAGTCTATATAATTAAAAAAAACAACAACTTCTGAATCTCTCTGACTTCCCATCAAATATATTCCTTCTGAACTTTCGATGACCCCAAATAAGTCAACTCTGATGATGCATCCTGAATAACGTGCTAGTGGAAGATACAACTAGGCTAATATGGTTCTGTACCATTTTTGGAACTCTCTGGGAGCTTTGAAGTACATTTTTCAATTTTCTATCTTGCCTTTACAAAAAAAAAAAAAAAAATGAAGATTTGTGCCAGTAGCACTTTTACCATCTTATTAACTCATCCACGTTGCTTGGAACTGACAAGAATCATACCTCCCTTGTTTCTTGCAGTTATGCCTCTTTCGTCTCCCTGCCGTTGTGAATGCTTGAGACACTCCTACAAATTACCACACTTATTTTTTTTAAAAAACCCTCCCTAAAAATCCTTAATCGTATCATCTTTAGCTTTTAAATGTGCTGTCAAACAATAGAGTCAAAAATATAGGGCTGCTGCAGTTATTTCATATTAATGCCCCAAGTTCAAACAAAGTGTCAAGATGACTAAGTACAAGGGATTTCCAGAATGCTTTCATGTTGCCTCATTTCAAATCACTTCATAAGCGGCATGGTAATGAGCTCAATAAATTCTGTTGGGAAAAAAAACATCGCTACCCAAAAAGAAAAAAAAAGAAAAAAAGTTGGTTGTTATTTTATGATTAGCCTTCTGGGCTGGAGGGAAGGAACCTTTTTTTCCTATTTCAAATTTACCTTGGTAGTGCTATAATATGAAGATGGTTAAATGAGTATGAAATATGGTAATAAAAGAACTCAGAAGGTGTTTATCTTATCAGCAGTGTTTTTCTGCAAAACCACTTGGACAGATGGAGTGTGTGTTTGAGTATTTCACACAGTTTGTGTGAAGTCATAGGAGTGAAAGGCACATGGGAGCAAATTTTTATTTTAGAAATAGGAAATACACACACACACACACACACACACACACACACATACATACAAGAGAGCCAGTTTGGTCTACTGGTTAAAGCACCAGGCTAGAAAGGAGACTGGAAGTTCTAGTCCCACCTTAGGTATGAAAATCAGCTGTGTGACTTTGGGCCAGTCACTCTCTCTCAGCCCAACTCACCTTACAGGGTTGTTGTTGTGGGGAAAATAGGAGGAGGAAGGCATATTAGGTATGTTCGCCACCTTGAGTTACAGGTGAAACTCAAAAAATTAAAATATTGTGCAAATGTTCATTTATGTCAGTATGGCAACTCAAAAGGTGAAACCAATATATGAGATAGACGCATTACATGCAAAGCGAGATATGTCAAGCCTTACTTTGGTATAATTGTGATGATTATGGCATACAGCTTATGAAAACCCCAGATTCACAATCTCAGAAAATTAGAATAGTGTGAAAAGGTTCAATATTCTAGGCTGAAAGTGTCCCACTCTAATCAGCTAATGAATCCATAACACCTGCAAAGGGTTCCTGAGCCTTTCAATGGTCTCTCAGGCTGGTTCAGTAGGAATCACAAGCATGGGAAAGACTGCTGACCTGACAGTTGTGCAGAAAACCATCACTGACACCCTCCATAAGGAGGGAAAGCCCCAAAAGGTAATTGCAAAAGAAGTTGGATGTTCCCAAAGTGCTGTATCAAAGCACATCAATAGAAGGTTATGTGGAAGGGAAAAGTGTGGTAGAAAAAGGTGCACAAGCAGCAGGGATGACCGCAGCCTGGAGAGGATTGTCAGGAAAAGGCCATTCAAAAGTGCTGGGGACTTTCACAAGGAGTGGACTGAGGCTGGAGTTAGTGCATCAAGAGCCACCACACACAGACGGATCCTGGACATGGGCTTCAAATGTCGTATTCCTCTTGTCAAGCTGCTTCTGAACAACAAACAACATCAGAAGCATCTTACCTGGGCTACAGAAAAAAAGAACTGGTCTGTTGCCCAGTGGTCCAAAGTCCTCTTTTCTGATGAGAGCAACTTTTGCATCTCATTTGGGAACCAAGGACCCAGAGTCTGGAGGAAGAATGGAGAGGCACACAATGCACGTTGCTTGAAGTCCAGTGTGAAGTTTCCAGAGTCTCTGTTGATCTGGGGAGCCATGTCATCTGCTGGTGTTGGTCCACTGTGCTTCATTAAGTCCGGGGTCAACGCAGCCGTCTACCAGGAGATTTTGGAGCACTTCATGCTTCCTTCCGCAGACGAGCTTTATGGGGATGCTGTCTTCATTTTCCAGCAGGACGGCACCTGCCCACACTGCCAAAAGTACCAAAACCTGGTTCAATGACCATGGGATTACTGTGCTTGATTGGCCAGCAAACTTGCCTGACCTGAACCCCATAGAGAATCTATGGGGCATTGCCAAGAGAAAGATGAGGGACATGAGACCAAACAATGCAGCGGAGCTGAAGGCCGCTATTGAAGCATCCTGTTCTTCCATAACACCTCAGCAGTGCCACAGGCTGATAGCATCCATGCCACGCCACATTGTGGCAGTCATTGCTGCAAAAGGGGCCCAAACCAAGTACTGAGTACATATGCATGCTTATACTTTGCAGAGGTCCGATATTGTTCTATTTCCAATGCTTGTGTTATTGATGTCATGTAATATTCTAATTTTCTGAGATTGTGAATTTGGGGTTTTCATAAGCTGTATGCCATAATCATCACAATTATACCAAAGTAAGGCTTGACATATCTCGCTTTGCATGTAATGCGTCTCTCATATATTGGTTTCACCTTTTGAGTTGCCATACTGACATAAATGAACATTTGCACGATATTCTAATATTTCGAGTTTCACCTGTATATGTAAAAATAATGAAGGCGGGATAAAAAAAATCTAAAAAATATATAAATATATACATTTAAAAAATCATTTTATGTAATAAGTTTTTGTGTAAGTAATGGCAATAAGGCAAAGTATGGGCTTGGTCAATTGGCATTGACTTCTGATGCAAAGTGCCAAAGTGCTAGATATATATTAAACCTGCCCATTTTTCTTTATGAAGGTTTACAATGAAATCATAGCCAAAAGAATTTTGTGAAGTTGTAGCAGACAATCAAGCATGCAGGAATAAATACTGTTTAAATACAAGAGACATGGGAGCTTCAATATTGCTCTGATGTCATCTTTCTCATAGAGATGTTGACACTTTCAATATAAACATTTGCAGGAAGACTGATTCTGGAATTTAGTGCTCAGACTTCTGCAAAAGATATTGATGCCACTAGGACTATGCTGATGGAGGATAACTTCTAAATGGCAAAACACCAAAACCAGAAAACACCTAATTCTTTGATGTCACTTAGTAGCTCTTCAGGTTTTTGTAGGTAAGTTATGGTAGCCCTGCACATGTTGAGCACCCCGATGCATCACATGAACTGAGCTACAGTTAGATGGAATGACAGACCATTGGAAAAGTCATTGCCTCACATATGCAGAGAATGAATTTTGAGGAGCTTGTGTTTAAATTACTGCCAGGTAAGTTAATATCACATGACTTTTAATGCTGGTTCATTGAACATTTCTGTATAATATTAAAAAATTATGTAGAAGGTTGAAATCCATGCTTAGACATGGATTTTGTATTAGGTCTACAAGTGGTACTGCCTTATCTGGATTTTTTTTCCCTGCTCACAGGCAAAGTGCTTAATTTCCCATTGAATTTGTTGTTTGAGACCCCATTGGCAGCAAAACTGAGAAAAAATTTAATGACAAAAACACCACCAGGGGAGGGGGGGGGGGATATGAGAATGCAAGGAATTTGCCAGCAGGACTCACTCTCTCAGAACTCAAACTTTTCACATCTGAGAGTAACAATTGCAGAAAAAGAATTTGCAGTGTCAGGTGTAATATACTATATGTAATGGTCACACATCTTTTTCTATTATTCCCTGGAAAGTCAACTCTTCTTGATTGATGTATTGGTGCAATGAATCTGTTTAAGTAAGATAATTCCTTCATTTCTTTTTCTTTTTTCTGAAGAAAATAATTACAAAAGACCAGATTTGTCATGCTGGAGAAGATGGCAGTCTGACATAGTGAGAATGTCACTGTCCTTTAGTGTTGCCTTGCCTCAAAATGGTAACTTGTGCACGCGCATGTAAATCTGACCGTCACCCAGACATGTTGCCACATACAGTTTTCATTTAGATTGATCTGGTGCCTGCAATGCTCCAATTTCCTCTCCCATTCTCTAGATGCAGTTGACAGCAACAATCTAATTGCTCCATTGAGTCAGTCTAGCCATTTTCAAATACAACTGGTTTTCCTTATTTGAACTTGGAAGATGAATGCATTTGTTTAGAGTCCAAGTCTGTTTCCATTCCAAGGATGGACTGGCACTTTCTCTTAGCAATAATGGTTGTTGATACTGTGGGAAATGCAAGGTAAATTGTGATTTATAATGAAAGATTTATAGGGAATGAATTTTCTTAATGATGGACTTGAATATCCTGAAGGTTAGTGTCAGAAGCTGATCTTTTGGTGCAGTGCCAGACACTCAGTCCCAGAGTTCCTTTACTCAGAGCTCTCCTCAATCTTCCTGTCAGATCTGAGCTGCAAGGGAAGAAATCTTCTAGAATAATTATAATCAATAGCCTTTTGCTAGGGATGTAAATGCCATTGTTTACTTTGGGGATTGGAACCATATTGCCCTTAGATTGCAGAAATTTTGTGAAGTGTCATTATCTGACAATTTAGCCATCTGCCCTAAGCCAGATGCTTCCATTCTCCTAGCGTGTCATGTCACAGAAAACAAAGGGGCATAAAGTAAACAAGTCATAAGCTATTTCCTCTGAAGGAATGTATGGTTGGATTTCTTTGTCATTCCAATGGTTTTCTTCTGGGATTCCTGCCTCAGAATTAGAGGAGAATTATCATTCCCTTTAATTTTCCTTCCAAAAAAGAAAAAGAAATAAAGAAAAAGAAGCCACAGGGAATAATACTGTCTGTTTATCCAAAGCAGAATTGACAGGTTTTTGAGCTGCAAACTGCACTTTCCTTTGTGTACATTACAAGATGGGTAGAAAAAGCAAGCTACTGACTTGGTTTTAAAAGACAACTATATGTACCAAGTCCATGAGTGAAGTTAATCTAAGCAACTTCACCTTCACCACAATTTGGGAGACAGCTTCTGTGAAGATCTGAGACATTTTTTTGGGGGGGGGGGGGAATTGGAAGATAAAAATGTAATAAATAAAAATATTACATTTTTATCTTCCCTTGATTGTATTCTTACAATCTGGTACAGTAACTTAAGATGAAACAGTAACTGGCTCAAGGTCATTCAATGATATTGCCATTCAGATTCAAACCATCAGATAACAAACCACATAGTTTCACCTATGCAATCCATTTTATTTTACTGACAAGAAATTTGGAGTTTAATGTTTATTACATACAATACAAAAAGAAATAGATGAATAAGAGATCCTGGCATATTTGGCTCAGAGAGAGGGGGATGAGCAGATAGTGATGACAAATGCTCGCCCAGAGGTCTAACTCAATTAAATCTGTGTCACCTGTCTAATAATCAAAGGTCCACTGTTAGAGTTGGGAAGAGTTGATCTTGACAATCTCCCCTTGATGCTCCTGTGTTCCCAGAAAATAAGCTCCCTCCATATAGACAGCCACAGAGATGATCTTGGAGAAACTAGGTAAAGACAGGTTACAACAAGATGTACGAAAGCATGTGCTAAGCCCAGGAAACATCAATCAAACAAAAAAAAATTTGGAAGAAACTCACTTTGGCTCCATTCTAATTCCCTTGGCTATAAGATCAGGGTTCCTCAACCTTGGCCACTTGAAGATGCATGGACTTCAACTCAAGTCCATGCATCTTCAAGTGGTCAAGGTTGAGGAACACTGATAAGAGGGAGCAAAGGGAAAATTTATTTATTTGTTGGATTTCTCCCCCACCCATCTCCCCCACAATAGTATTTCATTTTATATGAAATATAAAATGGAAGTTCTTTGTGTATTCAGAAACTAACTGATCCTTGTGAAATTACATTGCACAGTCTGCCTAGGCAGCCTGTATTTATTTACGTGTGTATTATCATTTGTATAATGATAATATGTAGTTTGACTTTCAAGTTTCTGTATTATAGCCCATATCAAGAAATATAGTTGAAATCAAACTTGTGGGTCAGTTTCCTGGTCTGGCCCACCTTGAAAAATAGACATTCCAACTAAGGAAGGTATTACTGTGGATTTGCAGAAGGAAAATCACCTCCTTACTTTCTGACCAGAAATTTGATAGGGGTGTTTCTGCCAGTGGAAAAACTTCCAGGTCCAGTTCTACAAACAGTAGTACCCTGTGTAATTTTGAATCTACTACAGTTACGTCATCTGTCTTTCATAAGGGTTAACTCGGCTCACCATCGTTTGAGTTGACTCTTACATAAAGAAGAAAAGAATGTGAGACTCCCTACCCTAAGGAGATGCTGCAGTGCAAAGCTGAATAATATGGTGCTTGTGAGTGCCACTTCTTGTACCTGCCAAGATTCTTTCCATGTCAGATTAAAACTTTCTTTCTTCTTCCTTTTGGGGTTTGCCCACACCTTCTAAATTTATAGCATTTTCATCTGTAGGACATTTGGGTAGTTTATTTAAATGGCTTAATCTCTTCCTTTTTCTGCAATATTATTATGTCTTCATTGCATTACTTTGTATTTTGTTTTGTATTTCCATAACTGATTCATTTTTTTTAAAGAAATGATGCATATTGTTTTGTTTTCAAAATAGCACAAG
This sequence comes from Liasis olivaceus, assembly GCA_030867105.1. Lineage (NCBI taxonomy): Eukaryota > Metazoa > Chordata > Lepidosauria > Squamata > Pythonidae > Liasis > Liasis olivaceus. The sequence goes on from CM061349.1 coordinate 223,694,533, forward strand.
TTTACAATGCATGGGCATCTTCTAAATACAAATGATAATACACATGTAAATAAATACAGGCTGCCTAGGCAGACTGTGCAATGTAATTTCACAAGGATCAGTTAGTTTCTGAATACACAAAGAACTTCCATTTTATATTTCAAGCTAGAAAATAATTTCTCAAAAAAAAAAATATGCTTGCTTCACAATATGGCGGAGTGCTATTAGCAGAAGAAAAGTTGTATCCTGAATCAAAATCATTAGTTTTGAAAATTATTGTTAATAAAAAAAAGAGGAAAAGAGTATATAGAGCTGGATAATATGATGTAATGACTAAGTATGTGCATTAAGAACCCTGGTTCAAATCTTATTTAACCTGCATTACTGAACCTGCCTTTTTTTCCTACATCTTTACACTCTATTTTGAATATAAATTTGAAATGTTTAGCATGCTAATGGATGTTGGTTTTTAATAAACTGCAGAGTAGTTGGCAAAGGACAGTTAGCAGTAAACTGAGACAGATTATATTCACACAGAGATTCCTTATTATATATTCAATAGAAGGATAGGGCCCATGGATTTCCAATAAAATGGGAATATGTGATCATTACATTAGCAAGTGTCTCTGCCTGCTTCGAGGTAGCAATCGGTTTGACAGCTGCTAGAAGAAATAACATTCCAAGATTGTTATCAGCTGCCTTACATTCCTACTTGGGCTAAGGAACAATAAGTGCAGCATAGATGACAACACAGAGATAAAGAAAATGCTAATTTTTCCTGCCATCTTGCTTTTTGGTAGGTATGGTGGCATTCCCAAAAGTTGTCAGGGCAGAAGTGAGAGCAACAGGACCGACTACAGGCTACAGTGGACTTGTACTTTTATATATGAATCCAAACAACATTTCCAAACAGACACATGGACAATGGCCTTTAATTCCTATTATACTTTTTAGGTAATATTATTTTGCTTTCCCCCTACAATCTGATTATTTGCAACCCAATGGTATGTTGGAAGGATGCTGTGTAAAGGGGCTTCAGGCTCTTTTCATCCATACAATAATTCACTGAAAACTAAACAGAATGGGATCAAACCTGATATGGAGAGACAACCTGGCAAAAGAAGGGTTGTGTTTGAAAATGGGCTGGATTCATCTGGGAATTGGGAAATAATAATAAAAAAAATCCTGAAAAATTCTCTGTATCCCTATGGGAGAGGCATTTGGGCAGGGGTTCAGAATGTTACCAACTCCTCCATTCTAATCCCCCTCCCTCTTCTATTCTAATTATGTCCCCTGGACTAAGCTATTATTATGGGTTAAAAAGAATTCCAGAAGCCATGCCCTGCATTCTTTCCCTGCCTTGTTAAAAATAATTTGCTTAAATTAAAAGCACAAAACCAGTTCTTCGACCAGATGTTCTCTTGTTATTGATGCTGATTTCTTCCCCCACTGCTTGGCAGTACTGGTTCAAAATGGTTTTCTTCTCTGTCGTTGTTGCAGACTTTTTTCTCCAAAACAAGAGCACCATCAGCAATAACAATGAATACCCATGGGATCTTGGCAAAACAAACTGATATGGGTTTATATTGCATATCAATCCTTCTAGCACTGTGGAGAGAAGCATATTCATAAATAACAGAATCAGACTTCTAAAATCTGGTTGCTAATGAAGAGGTGACTTTACTTGATAAAGGCCACAGTATGCAAGCAAACCACTGTTCCTCTGTTGGCAGCACTAATGAGGTAAAGCTCTCAACAGAATATTCCAGCTGCTCCAGAGCCTCTGTAGACACTGGGAGAATATATGTCCTCATATATTAAACATGCTTAATGAAGTTACTTTTTTGTTTTGCAGATTGTTGCATCTTTGTTGAAAAAGCATACCTACAGACACAGTGAGCCTGTCTGCTAGCTATGCCTGCAGAGAACAATAGGGCTGTTCCTAGGAAACCCTGTATTGAAATAACATGATGCTGTATCATGGGGCAAAATTAATGAAAGTATGAGATTCTTGCATTGGTCAGATGCAGTGTGGAATTTGGAAAGAAAGCTAAGTTTACTCAATCCGTGTTCCTATCCATTTGATGCCAAGAAGTAATATCAATTAAATTTCTCTTATAGGAAGTCCAGATAATGGCTCAGTCTTTGCTCTTTGCCTCCATAACTGTAGGAAATGAGAAAGTTCTAACTATTCTGGGAAGCCATCTCAGCTAATGGTCTTTGATACAGTATATAAAAGCTTGACAAAGTGGTGGTATATGTTGAACTGAATAAAAAAACAGATTCTTTGTGACTGAAAAAGGGTGTTAAGGACAAGAAAATAAAAATTTGGACCAAGGAGTCCTAGTGACACCTAGAAGTTCTTACAAGCCCTTGAGCCAGACCTGAGGCCCCAGAGGGGTGCTTTTGCAAAGATGTTAGCTGATGGACTAATAACAAAAGCAGGCTGAATCAAAGAGAGAAGTTGGATGAATCATAGACCCTGATGCTAAGTTAAAGGCTGACAAAACCATACCCTTAGCAGGAGAGGGAGGAGACAAGCCGCCAGGGACAGACCCTGTTGTTGACCCTAAAACTGACACCCCCCGCCCAAAAAAAATCCTGCAGCAGATGAGAGAGGAGGGAAACCCAGTTATTCCTCAAATTGTAGCCCTAGTCACACAGATAAAAGGATTGGGCAAAATTTTTCCATGACGTGCTTTAATCACAACAGGATAAAAAAAAAACAACAACATAGGGCATTAGAGCACCCCAGAGTGGTTTTTAAATAAACACAGAGAGAGTGGCCCATAACTTCAGGAGTTCATCAAGGGATGTAAGATCTAGAGATGGTTATGAGGAAGGGGAAGGAACAGACCCCCTGCTGCCAAATCTAGGCCTATTCTTAGAGAATCCCCTGTCATATTAAGATTCCCAAGTTGGAATAAGGGGAAGACACTGATGCTTGCTTTGTGATGTTTGAAAGGGTGGTAATGGTGTGTAGGTGCCCCCAAAGTGAGTGAGTGATACTTTGGGCTTCTATTCTCACAGGAAAAGCCTTAAGAGCTTACTCTTGTCTTCCAGCCAGAGAATGGAGAAGTGTGAAAAATTGAAAAAAATGACTCTGCAGCAGGTATGAAATAACTAGTTAGAAACGCTTACAAAGTGGAGTCTGGAGGTTATCACTAGTGTTTTTGGGCAAACTAGAGAAGTCCCTTTAGTTAAAGCTTTGATCCAAAGCTCAGGCTAGAAGCAGAAAATTGCGGTGGATGTTCTGAAAAGGTTGTCCTACAATGTAATTATTGGAACTGACATGACAATAAGTAGACACTGGTAGTCAAAGATACTGCACTGCAACTCCAGCAGGAAGAAAAGATAGCTGAACTTGTAACCAAGGCTCAAAGGAAATAGTTACAAAAAAGAGGTAGAGGAAAATGAGGAAGAGTTCCTGCCAAGATCTGGAAAGTAGCCTGGTAAAGAAAAAGCTGTGAAATGAGCTGACAAAGCTAGAGGACAGCCATGAGCACAAATGGAAGGTAGATTTCAAGTCCCTTCAAGAGAAAGACAGTTCCTTAGAAAATTGAGGGAAGGTGGGGATGACAGTGGATGATGAATGGATAAATAACCCAACCTTTGTGAAAATAAACAGGTTCAAGGAGACCCTATGAAAGCAGAAAAGGTGAAACTAATCCTAGTTCCACAGAAGTTCAGAAAGGACTTAGGGAAACATGTACACAAACATTCACATGGGGCAAGAAGAAACTCTAATAAAGCTTTTAAATTAATTGATTGGGCCAGGGATGACCTAAGATATATAAACCCACTGTCAAAGCAAGAGGGGGAAAAAAATGCTATTGCTGCCTATCCTATTTTCAAGAATTGCCATGGATATTGCTGCATCTTTGCCAGAATTCACTAAAGAAAACCAATACTGTATATTTTGGTTGTACTGTATATAATTATGCCACTAGATACTCAAGGCATCTTGAGTACTTTTTGTGTACAGTAACTGCAAAAGTCTCTTCTCAGCAGATGTTCACTCTCTATATGAAGAAGCTAGGGGAGTGCTAATCATTTGTTATGCATCCAAGTTAGGAACTCAACTTTGTTTAACTGACCAAGTCTGCTCTGTAGGATAATTGAGTGGGATACCAGGCAAGCCAGATATTAAAGCAACATCAAATATAATGCAACATTATTTTCTTGGTAGAATATATATAGAAAATTGCTAAAGTTTTCTTTAGTATAAATGCATTATTGATGTTACCAAGAAGGTTGCTTGATATAACTGCATTATTGATATTCTGTTTGTGCTTACTGTCACAAGATAAATTTAATACTTTGAGAATTATTGATATTTCCTACTTATGCTTATATATCCACAAAGCATCTAGGATGGTCCAGGAAAAGAGGAGAGAGGAGTTTCTGCTGGTCCCTATAGCTCTGGTATGTTCTTTGGGGCATTGGATTCAGCTGCAGATACTGAGTTCTCATATGTCTTTTTTATAGCTGGGAAAATGTCATTGCATTCCAGCTTGACAAGAAGATCATGTTTACCTGTGCCATCTCTCTGATTTCTGATTAGTTCCCTTTGCTGCTCTGCGAGCAAGTTGGCAAATTTCCAGAAACATAGTGTTGATGTGGATGGATTTTTGCTTTGAAACACAGAAAACGTTATAGCTTTTCTCACAAAGGGAGACCCTTTGTGAGAAAAGCTATAATGCCTGGAACACATTTTTGTTATAAGAACCTTGCTATCTTCTTCCCAACATATTCTTCCCTGAACCAGATACCATCAGTTTCTCACAGCTGACTGAGACAATATCTGGTTGTTGGCAATCCATTCAGTTCTGTTCCAATCCACATGGACCTCTCTTCCATGGCCTTGGAATTTTTCTGGTTCCTGTAGGTTTAATTTTTTTTATGTCCTTCACAGCTGCTGGTTAGGATCTTTTGGAAACCTTGACTTTGCTTCAGTCATTTTGAATTTTTCTCCTCATTCACTCATTCACAGACTAAGGTGGACATAATTAGTTGCAATATACCTTAGCCTGGGCAGCTTAAATTCTTGTATCGAATCTAACTTCAAATGCAAACCTACTCAGTGTGTCCTGGTTTTTCGCCCATGGATTGTTTTAATGTCTGAGCAGGGGTCTAAATTTCAGTTATTCCCTTTCTTGTGGCAGTATCCTGAGTACAGCTTAGCAGTTTGTTCTGATGGAAATACATTAGTTGTGGCTTGTGGTGCCAAATGTGTGTCTGGTAACTTTGCCAAGGGTCTTTCATAAGCATTATATTCATGCTAGCCTCATTAACAATCTCCTGTCCAACCCCTCCCACCTGCAAATTTTAGAATAGTATTATTGAACTAAAACAGCTTAGAAAAATGACATATTTTCCCAATATTTCACATATAGGCATGGTACCTTACTGTATTGGAGAAGGACATGGAAAATTGGTCACGTTTGTGGTAAATTCAATCACTCTATTCATTTATTGGCACCGTTCACCAAACAAATTGGATATTTTTGAATATTGTCCCAGTGACTGTGTTATTTGTTTCAGCTAAAAAGCAGGTTCAATAATCTGTAACAATCTTGTTCCACATCTATCTATCCATATCTATCTATCTATCTATCTATCTATCTATCTATCTATCTATCTATCTAATGTGTATCTTGCTTTTCTGCCCATACAACATTCAAGGCAGCTCACAACCATTAAAAACACAAAAGTATAAAACATAAAAATAAAACCAATAGAATTAAAACCAGCTATAACATTAAAAACAATACAGTCAAAATCAATTAATAGTAAAAAAAAAAAATGAGGAAAGAGATGTATTCCCATTTGCCATTTTACTTGGAGAATAGGGGGAAACACAGCTCCTTGAAGAGTGCGATGCATAGCTGGGGGCGCTATACAGGATAAGGTCCTCTCCCACATCTGATGAATTTCTGGCAATGAATCCTCAAAAGGCCTCTTCTGCTGATCTAAGTAACTGGGCAGATTTAAATTTCTTGACTTAAGTAACATAACTTTAAACATCATATCTCCAAAGTTCTACTTGATATCTATGACCTAGAACATCATTATAATGCTCATGAAGCTCATGGAGACTTATTAAATAAAATATTTGTATAAGTGTTTTATTAAATATTTCTAAGGATTATAATTGTATGATTATCCAAAATTATGCTGGCTGCATTCCAATAGCCATTTACCCCAGAGCAATCACTGTAGAGCTCAGTGGGACTTATTGTACCCCAGGAGTAGAAATATATAGGATTGCACTGTTAATGATTGTATTAACTATGATCATATTATTTTATTTCATATGAGTCCCATGTGTTACATCATATAGAGATATTATTTCACAATATTTCTTTATATACATATGCCCCAATATAAACAAATGATCACACTAAAAATGGTGTAAATTTAGGGGCCTTATTTTGAAAAGGTACCCCAGAATTACAAACAGATGGACTTTGCTATTGCACTATTCTAGAACTTTTTTTTAAAATTCAAATGGCATGGTGAACTTCCAAAGACAAGCAAAATTAATGAATAACCTTCCCCTCCCCCATTAATTCTTACATCATGAAGTCATTAAAGTCTTGAATCCATAGTGGGTTAGTAAAATGCTCCCTCCCCAAATATCTCATTGCATCTGGCACAGGGCCCAAGGTTCAATACACTTGAGTTTCTACTATCGCTTCTCAAATGTTGATTAAGCTTTGATTAAAAAACATTTGTGCAAACTGACTGGAGCTAGCTTGAGCAGCTTCAGATTGTCCTGGAGGACACTCCAGGAAGCCCACCAGGATGTTAGGATATTGTCTAATGAAAAAATTAATCAAAATGTTCCAAAGGTGTGTAGTGAATCTAGTTTATTAAAACTGGATTAAGTCTCTATGTGGATGGTGCTAATTGGTTTAAAGGTGTGCTAGATTAGTTTAATTTAGCTACAAGAAGGGTTAACAGAAAGCTGTTGAATCTCAGTACACATAGCTTACAGGGAATCAGTGGAATGATCTAGTTTAATTAAAGCAGAACTTGTCTGTACTCATAAATCTTCAGTGATATATAACTATTGTCAAAGAGAACAGGAAAAAAAACAGCACTATATTTGTCTACGAAAAGATCACATATTATCTATGCCATAAATACTAACCTGTGACATAACAGTCAGGTCTGTTACACTTACAAATCTAGCTAGGACATGGCCTACATTCTCTCCTGATGATGATTTTGCATTTCTTTCAATAGACATGCAAGGCAATTCAGCACAGTAAAACAAAGTACACAAATATTTAAAATTTTACAGTTTAAATCACTGTAATAGGACTACCATATCAGGGCTGCAACGATCAATACAACCGCTGGATTGAAATAAAGAGTTTGAGTGTTCTGTATCTTTATGCTGCCATCTAGTGGTCATCTGGAGTTTTGCAGCCCAGAATTAGCATTCTAAAGCTAAAGAAGGCCTTCACCTATTTCTTAAAATAAAAAGAGTGAGGACAGCATGTGCTCCATGGACTCATTCCAGACTCAACCTTCTGCAACACAACCCACACAAGCCATGAAAAAGATCACACTGTCATACATCAGAAACATCTCAGAAACCACCAACAGATTATTACACCCATATGGCATCTCTGTAGCACACAAACCAACAAAATCACTCCAAAATATCCTAAGTAAACCAAAAGACCCAGTTGCCCAAGAAGAAAAAACAGGAGTCATCTACAACATACAGTGTAAGGACGGTAACAAACACTACATAGGACAAACGGGCAGAAGACTAGCAGAACGCATCCATGAGCACCAACTAGCAGTCAGAAGACATGATGAAAATTCCTTAATTGCACAACACATGGACAGACACAACCACAGTTTTAACTGGGAAACTCTCAGCATTTTAGACCAAGCCAAATCCAAATATGCAAGAGAATTCTTGGAAGCCTGGTATTCAGACAAGGCAGCAATTAACAGACACACAGAGATAAGCAGCATCTACATACTATTCAAAAGAGACAAAAGACCAGAAGATCACCTCACCAGCATTCAGTCACCAGCAATCATCTCCAGCAATCATCACCCAGAGAAGCAAAGGTCACCACCAGGCACACAATCAAGCAGTCAACAGATGCTAATCAATGAACTACCAGAAGAGCAAAACAGAACCCCCACCCCCACCAGCACTGGCAAAAGCAGGCCACAGCAGATAAATAGAGAGCAAACCCCATCCCATTCTAGTACTGAAGATGTTACCTAGCCGGGTAATGAAACGTTTGCAAGAAAAGAACCAAGCTCAGAGAACCCCAGGGACTCCAAAGTTATAATCAAGATAGGGGCTCTATCTGATAGTTAAGCCCTAAGCCACTCACGGCTTTAAAGGTTTAAACCCACATCTTCTACTGTGCCTAGAAAACAACTGGCAACCAGTCCATATTTTTAACATAGCAGACCATATGTTTTAGTCCTCTCTTAGGTATGGAAGCCAGAAATGAACTATCATCGGTTTGCCTGTTTCAGCCTCAGCTTGTTCGGAGGTTAGGTTATATGCAATGCTGGGCTTCTTTCATTTAGGATGAGAAGCAAGAGACATAAATAAATTGTTGATTTTCTGTATATAACGGCTGGATGAATTCAAATAGATTATATCATAATGAACTGTGATCAGATAATCTGTATTTACAAAAAAAAAAAAAGAAAAGCGATAAAAGCATTTGCCCAAGTATGCTGTATTAGAATCATGCCAGACTTTTTAGTGTTATTCACCTGCCTGAGGATTGTCACTGAAAATTTTTAGAGTGAGATTCTACATGTGTCCTACAATCAGTGAAAATGCATTACTTATCTGCATAGAGAAACATTTTTATGCATAGCTTAGACCTGGGGTTCTCAAACTACGGCCCGCGGGCTGGATATGGCCCGCCAGGGTCATTTATCTGGCCCGCCCGCCTGATTGGCCGCTGCTGGTGTCTGCCAGAAGTGGAAGTGTCGGGGCTCTGTCAGGAGCTGCAGGCGATGCACGAGGAGGGAGATCGCAGAGCTGGACTATCCTGCATGACAGGTATGCTGGGTCTGGCGGCTCTCCTCTCCTCATGTTTTTTTCAAATTATAGTCCGGCCCCCCAACATTCTGAGGGACCATGAACTGTCCCCTGTTTAAAAAGTTTGAGGACCCCTGGCTTAGACAGTGGATCCAGAGTTTTCCCAAACAATTTAACCAGCTCAGACATCAGTAGCGTGGCAATTACAATTCCCTAATGTGTGAAGTATTGTACTTTTAACCTTTAAATGTGTCTGTGGCTCTTGATTTCAAGCACTTACTGATGATTATCCACTTGGTTTTATTGTACTTTCATACTTAGCATTGAATGCTATATTTTACAGCAAAAATATTTAACATATCAGTGTAAACACTCCAAACTGAAAATATTTCAAAATTGAATTATATATATATAATGCTGTAAAATATAGCATTCAATGCTAAGTATATAAAATGTGTGTGTGTTTAAGTATATAAAATGTGTGTGTGTGTGTGTGTGTACATACACACATACATGCACACATACACACACACACATACAGACACACACATACACATACAGACACACACATACATATTGGATTTCTCTGAATTTTATGATGCATCTTTCAGCTAACAAACCACACGCAAAACTGTATTTTATAAAAAAAGCAAGTACAAGTGTAAATATTAGGGAAAGATGTGCATAACATGAACAAAAATGAATACACATTTTCTTGTCTGTGTGCACATGTATGCAGTCATGTATGTATGCACATGCATGCTTTCAATTTACAGAATGGTGCTGAAGGGTGATAGAACACATTTCTGAAAACGTTTATGTGAAAAATAGAAAAGAGAAACTCACTTGACTTTCCTTTAATTTTCATTTCTTGATCTCATAATATATATAGCAAACAATGCTAAATATGATTTTATATGTTAGTGAATTTTGTACTGCAGTTTACCGTTAAAAACAACATAGTATAAAACGTTAAAAAAAAGTATATACAAGATATGATTATAGGAGTTCAATATACATGTGATTGGGGAAATCATTTGCAAAAAATGTTTTTATGAAGAAATGAATATAAAATAGGTACATTATAGGCATGCCTCAAAAAAAGCTTCTATAGTTAGAGAGTTTCACAATTTCATGAGAATTTTGAGTCAATTCATAATGGTTGGCCTTCATGCAGCTGGATGGTGGCCCCTGCCAGATCTAAAACAGCAAAGCAGGGTTGTATCTGGCTAATACCTGGATAAGAAACCATCAGGGAATCATGGGGCTATAGTTTAGATTAGGGATTTAAAAAAAAATCCTAGAAAAAGGCAATGGCAAACTTTTTTTGTACTGTTGCCAAGGAAATTATATAGACCTGTTCATGAAGTCTTCAGGAGTGAAGTTCAATTTAAAGGACTTTTACTTACTTGCTGTGTATCATGCTGTCTAATAATTTGAGTGCCAATTACTTCAGAGGTAAGGAATTGTCATGTGGTCGCTTTCTTTACACTTCTGAAATCTCCAGAGAGCACACAACTAAATTAAGCAGGAAACCATTGAATGTTACGTGTGTGATTTCCTGCCAAATGTTTGTAGAATTAAAAAAAAAAAAAGTGTCTTAGCACACCTAAATGTATGTAAACAACATTTGACCCTCCAAATACCACCCCCAAGCTCACAATGAGTTTATGGAAAAAAGAATACATGTGTCAATGTTGTTTTGTCTCTTAATTGGGATTGGAACTTTTGATCACATTGTTATGTGCCAAATATAACTGATTTCTTTTTAAAAAATTATTTGATAAATGGACCAAGACATACATACATACATACATAAATAAGATGTTAACTTAATTACCAACTTCCATAATACTCAGAAATTACTGCATATGGGTCAGACCTAACATTTTCTAGTCGGAATTGCCATGGTGAGACAAATTTCATATACAGAGTTCATAAAAAGGAAACACAAAACAGTCAAGCTTCATAAAGATGGGCACAAAACAGGATCCATATTTAGTTTATTGTAGCAACTTCTAACAGCAATATGTTTATTTTATTTCCTCAATGTATAAGATGGCTCAAATGTCAAGCAACTCTAGGTGACATACAATATATTAAAACAATAAAACAAGTAGGAAAACAATCATCAAAACTAAAACCAACGTAAGAGCAACAGCTAGAATTTTGCAACTTTCCTGGAGATTTTGATAGATCTAACAATGGCCAGTCTGTAACTGCTGAATTAAGGTTGGTCTGAGAATTTGCTGACAAGTGGCACAATAAATCTGAGATGCCAGGTATGATTTAAAAGGCAGTTGTGAATCACACACAACTGCAATGTCTGAACAAAGGTGGTGTTGATAGGGGATATTATTGTATTTTCCCATCATCACTATCAAGGGCAAGGGTTTATTTGTTCTAATGTAAATATTCTTTTGTGAGGAACATACAGGAACTTACAGAAATATCTGTAAAAGAAGCACCTACAAGGTCTTCATAGCAAAGTGGTGAAGTTTTAGATCTATCTAAAGATCTAGTTTGAGACTTTACTGAATTAAGTACTGGTTAAAACAAATATACCTCTGATAATCTCCCATCATGCTAATTTGATAGGCAATTTGTCTTTTTTTCATAAGAAGATACTCTTGGGGATTAGAGAAGCTTTTATAAATTTAACCTCCTTCAAAATGAATCCTCATTGTAATCCTTTAGAAATTGGGATCAAATATGTAGATCATCTCATGCTTCACAAGGCAGTCTAACCAAACAGTTAGGAAACCCTATAATAGAATCACCACGTATCTTTTCATGAAATAAGGGCAAAAGGTTGGGAGTTCATCACGAGTCTATTAACAGATGCTCAAATCATTTTTACAGACATTGACAGTTGAGTACTATACCTGCTGTTCAGAAAGAATGGACAAATAAGAGGTAACATATTGCAGAAATGGAAATGTTTACATTATTCAACACTTGAGTGATGGAGAAGTAGGTTTTATTTCCTCTAATAATAGCTGGATAAAGCTGGACAGATTCTGGAATGATTTTTACAGCTCTCCCTAGACCCCAATTTATTTTTCTGTCAGTTTTGTAACAATCATTGACTTCTATTTGCAGCAGATGATGAACTGTCTCTTATAATAAAAAATGGAGGCCTTGCTCAGGAAGGGGATACTCAACCCTCATAAGAAATGCTCTGTCTAGAGGCATCAGGTGACAAACCAAGCTAAGGTGATTCAAAACTCTTTTTTTTAAGCAACCCACCCCCACCCTACCCCACCCCGCCCAATGCTAGAAATTTCCTGGTCTCATCCCTCAGTTCCTGAAGTCCGTCACCAGGTAGGTTGGAAACAATAATCAGCATTTAACTGAATTCCTCCCAGAGTTAATGAAATGGCAGCTTCTTCAGTAATATCAAGCCATATAAGTATATCCAATTCAAATGTTAAACAAATAAAAGCAGAGATGTTTCATCAGTGCCTACAGCTGCTTTGCCTGAAAAAAGAACATGATCCAACTAATAATAAAGTGAATCAGGACCTACTCAGCCCCTTCACAAAATATGGAACAATCTTAACCCTAACTTTAAACCTGTCAGTCAAATGTGCCTTGAAATGGTAAACTACCATCATATTCCTCTTGGATGACACAGACTTAATTTACCCAGCAAAACTCCTGATTCAAAGCAAAATACAAACATACGTAATGAACTGAACTAAAGCTAAAAGAGAGGGCATCATTAAATACTGTGATCTGAGGGTATGATAAATGAATTAATTAGAAGAAGGGAGAACCCCTCCCTCCCCCAGGCCATCAATTCACCAATCTCCTTAATTATATGAACAATTAATTCCAAAACTTTATTAAACAGAAAGAATTCAATAGCCACACCAACTGGAAAGTTTGGGGGTTGAAATCACAACGCATCTTGAAAGCACCATGTTAGAGAGAATTAATACTATACATACATACATACATACATATATGGATACATGGATACATATACATACGTACCATGAGATGGAATCTAGAATCTAGAACATTAAATCCCTATTGACCTCCTGTAACAGGAGCAATGGAGAGATTTTAAAACATAGTTCCTTCCAAGTGAAGTAGGCAGAATGGGCTCGAGTCATTGTGTGAAATAGTTTATTATACGTTGAAAAGAAACGTAATTTCCCTTTGGGAAATGACTTTGAAAGCAACAAAAGGAGAGTGCCCCTAATTAAATGCAGTAGTATTTGCGTCTTGGCTTTAAGAAGGAAAAGCTCTCAGACTCCAAGTCTCCTTAGATGGACTTATTTCTTTTGACAGCCTTTGGCCTTGATTCTCTCTCCTCTGAAATAAATCCATTTCCAGGATCTCCTGCCAAACTGTCTTCTCTTCCTTCCTAGTCTAGTATATTTATGCTTGGCTTCTTTGGAGTGCTCTTTTGAGCATTTCCTTTACTCCTTGCCATCAACTTGACAACCCGCTCACTCTGATCTCAGCTCTGTCTCTTTGTTTTGTCTGTATCCTTTCCCTAGCTTTAACATTTCACTTCATCATCTTCTGAGCTGACTGACTTTACCACAGAAAATCATGGGGTTCTTACATCTGTTGGAACATCCTTGTCTTCTTAGTGTACAGTATGGCTGGCAAATGTGCAGAAAGTTATACTTGTCCCTCAAAAGGAGAAGAAAGGCAGTGAGATAGTTCTAACTGTAGACTGAATGTTTGGGGTGGAGAGATAAAGATAAGAACAGAAGTTGTATTTGATGCAGAGTAACAAAATACATGATATAAATAAAATGCTTTAAAGGTACAAATTAAATTTCATTCAGCCATTTTGTTTCCATTCTTTATCAGGAATTCAGTGTTGCATTACAGTATATATAATTAAAACATTGCATTTTGATAACAGGCTGTTAGAGTTCCATGAAGATTGTCCCCACATGTTCAGACTGGATGTTGTTGCAACATTTTCTTTCCTAAAAAGTGGATAAGTGTAAAGGAGATAAGGCAGAACTGTGCTAAACAACATGCTGCTTCAGGATCAGTTTGTCTTTTCCATCATAAATTTGACAGCATTTGTGCATATGAAATCTATTTATCTGTCTGTCTGACTGTCTAATTTGGAAGTGACCTGGATCCAAAGCAACTCTGGGCAGCAGACTCTGGCTTACTTCTAGGTGGCATTGCATAATTGATGGGACTTTGTCAGATTGAACAGGATGGGAAGACACTACAGGAAACAGATGGCACCTGAGATAGTTAGGCACTATGCCATGAAGGTGTTTATTGGTGATAACCAGCATTCTGAATTGTATCCAGAAACCTCCTAGTAACAAGAGCAGCTCATGGAGCAGAGGTGTTACATAGACTGTCTGTGCCACCTCATTCTGGACCAGCTGCAGAATGAGTGGTCCATAAGTGAGATGATCAAAGCTTGAATGACCCTTGGGCTTGATCTCTCCTACTCTATCAATACCAACTAGATCCAGCCCGTGCGAAAGGAGGAGAGCCACTGCAATACAGTGCCTCTCAATATTTAACATGTTTTATGTCTTTTTTCATACGTGCATACCAAGGCACAGAAACTCTAGGCTATGGGACACCTGTGATGACACAGCATTTCAATTTATTAAGAGCCCTTTTCAGGAATGCAATAATTGGAAAAACTGCTGATAAGCTCCACCCAAAATGACATCATTAAAAAAATCTCCATGAGACATGTGGAAATAAGTATCTGTAGGAGAACATCTTCCTACAAATGAAGCGTATTGCTTTCCTTTAAACCAACACATGTGCAATCAGATTTATGAAACGTTTCTTTATGGATAACTGTGCTGTATGAGGGCATCCTATGGAGGGTCACGTAAGTTGAGTAAAGATGGGAACTATATGGAATACTCACATGATTAATATGGAGTTTATTTATCAAATTTCTATCTGCTACTATTGAAAGACTCAGCAGCTTACAATAGTGTCAAATACAGTAAAATGTCCATGGTACAATAACAATAAAAATTGAAAATGAAAATTGAAAATAAAACTACAACTAAACATCCAAAATAACAACCAAAACAACTCATAAATAAATGACAGCATTTCATAACTGAAAAGCTCTCCTGAATAACTATTTTCAACAATTTATGAAAAGTGAATTTCATGGGAAAGATATTCCAAAGGACAACCTCAGCAACAGAGAACCTATTGGGACCTGAGACCCTCCATCCACTACATCTCACAAAAAATGGGAAGCACTAGCAGGTTCTTCCAGGATGTATGCATTGGGTGGGTTGAAATTAGTTTATGAAGATGGTCCCAGAGATACTCCAGTCAAGCCATGTAGGGCTTTAAAGATCAAAACCAACACTTTAAATGGCACTTTGAAGGCAACAGAGAGCCAATGCAGAGCCAGGAATACTGCAGTCATGTATTCATGTCAGGTTATACCAGCCAACAATCAGGTTGCTGTATTTTGAGCTAGTTGAAGCTTCCAAATGTTTTTCAAAGCTAGTCCTGTGTAGAGTGCATTGCAATAGTCCAGATGAATGGTGATGATGGGATAAGTCATTGTTATAAGTCATGTTCTAAGTAAGACTGCAACTGGTATACTAGTTGAAGCTGGTCAAAGTTACTCCTGACTACAATCTCCACCTGTCCATTTAGTAGTAGTCTTGAGTGCTGGAGGAACCCCAAATTATGAACATGCTCCTTCAAGGTCAGTGTCACCCCATCAGAAACAGAGCTAAAAATCTTCCTGAACAGAACTAAATATCTTCAGTTTCTGCCAACATATTCCACTCTCACTTCTACATTGTTTCCTCTGAACTGAATGTTGGAGGTAGTAGCTTGATGGTCACATTTCTGGTGAATAGGTTATAAAAAGTGTGTCCAATTTTCTGGTGGAATTAAATTTTTAAGGACTGGTAGCATAAGAGGAGCTATATTTTCAATTATATCTGGCAGCTTTGAATTGCAGTGTAAATGGTCCCAAATGATTGACATTTCCTGTTCACTTCCAAGAATGAATCTCACATCACCTCTAGGGAGAACCAAAAGTACAGTATTTTGAGTTGGCTTGTATACATTAAATACATTCCAACTGCTGATGTAAGCTGTGCTAATTATAAGGCAGCCTTTCCAAACTTGATGTGCTATAGCTATTTTGGATTATCACTTCAGAATTCACAGTGGCTTTACAATTTGGCTATGCTAGTTGGGGATTCTGGAGTAGAAGTCCAACTTATCTGGAAGGTATCAGGTTGAGGAAAGCTGCTGTAAGATTTCTAGATATTTTTCATTATCCACTGTGGATTTTGACCTGATCTATCAGGTTACAGGCAGATTGTCATAGAGAAAATTTATCCGTATGGTCACTAAGGGTCGACACTGACTTGCTGGCACATAATGAAATGAAATGAAATGAAATGAAATATGGATTTTAGAAAGATGACAATCTCGAGGCCTACATCACTGGTTATTTTTAAAAGATTAATTTTATTGGTCTCTTAATTACTTTTAAAATTTCAGAAGAGAAATAGAGGTGGAGAGTGGGGGGAGGTACCTTTGCCTCTTTGAATTTTTAAAGAAGTCTTCTAGTTGTGGCTCCAGTGTTTAAAATATAAGTTGATTGTTTGTTGTTATTTAAGCAAAATTACTATAAAATGATGAGCTACCTCTCAGGTTTCAAGTCAATATGTTAGTTTTCCTATAATTAAGTTCATGTGGATTACTTCTATACAGACATATATGGAATTGCACAGTTGGAAACTATAAACTGAACAGAACTAAATATCCTCAATTTCTGCCAACATATTCCATCTATAAGAATAATTTCATAATGTTTTATCAAAGTTGATACTTCAAATGTTAAATATATTGATAATAATTTCTAATAATACCAAGGGAAGTTTATCCTGGTTCGTGTTAATAAAAACAACCACTGAAGGAGTTAATACAGGTAGTCCTTGGGTTACAAAGGCAACTGGGACTGGGATTGCTGTTGCTAAGTGATGCGTCATAAAGTGCAATGTAACATGACCGCATTGCTTAGTGATGGCAATCCTGGCAGTTTCGGTTGTAGTTGAAGAGGTGGGAGTCCCAGGTAAGGAGCTCAGAAGGGTACACATGTGCCACGGGGGGGGGGGGTAAATGGGTGCTACAGGCGGGTGCTGGGGAGTGTGGGTGGGCTAGTGAAGGCAGGGGGTGGGTGGGTGGGTGGGTGCTGCGGCTCTATGTGAGTGTGGCTGGAATGCATGTGTGTGCTATGGAGTGTGGGCAGGGGGTGCAGCAGATGGGCATGTGTTGTGGAATATGAGATCCCTGGGATCTCGCACTCCATAGTGAGGCTCCTTGGGAGAAAAAGCAACAAGAACAACTTGCAACTTTTCCTGCCGGCTCCCCCTTTGACTTTGTTGTGGGAAGCTGACAAGGAAGGTTGCAAATGGTGACCACATGACCGTTGGATGCTGCAATGTCACAATTGTCAGCAAGGCGGATCATGATCATATCACTGTGGGAATGTTGTGATGGCTGCAGCTTTGCAGACCGGTCGTAAGTCCCCCTTATTCAGTACCATTGTAATTTTGAACGGTCACTGAACGTGTGGTTGTAACATGAGGACTACCTGCATGTGTTTGCTAATGGTGCAAAGCAATTGCATTTCTGGAAGACTTGGTATTAGAAAACTCCTAGGTGGCTGCCTCTGATCAAAACTTCATTTTAGACATAACATGTGTTAATTCCAAGGAGTTTTACATTCTATACTTTTCTTATAAATGTTAATTCTTTACCATTCCTTTGGGACTTATTTAAATTAGAAGTTTTCATATGTGTGTGTGTAGAGAGAGAGAGAGAGAGAGCACATTAATTGTGATACATCCTCACCACCTTTCCCCAATTCCCTTATAATAATTTCACATCCAATTTTGTTCTATATTCATATTATTATAGTGAAAATCTTGGTATTCTTGATGTTTAGATCTTACTGTGCATCACTCCAAGCACAGATCATGTAGAGTCCTTTGCCAAGCCTAATAATTAATTTAAGTATCCTTCATTACTCAGGACACATAAAATACAAAGTTTATGTTTCCACATTTTGGTTATTATAATTGCATAGCATGATATCATTCTTTTTAGTATGTATCAGATATGAAAACCAGCTTTTTAGGATAGGGAGAGCAATCATAATTGGATTCAGAATGCAGCAATTTAGTGCCACAGTTGAAGCCCTGTCAGCATGAACAGATGGTTCATATATGTGCATGTGTGCAGAATAGGTTATGTTTGCAGGCTCAGTAAAACTTTCATTTAATCTCTTTCTGTCTGAAAACAGTAACATTTAATCTGAAGAACCAGGACTGGGTTCTTTGAATCACAGGAATCTGTTCCATCTTACTCAAACTCCATCTTGAACTAAAGCTTGCTAACACTGTCAGAGATAATGTCAGCTTCTTGCTTTT
Source organism: Liasis olivaceus (assembly GCA_030867105.1). Lineage (NCBI taxonomy): Eukaryota > Metazoa > Chordata > Lepidosauria > Squamata > Pythonidae > Liasis > Liasis olivaceus. Next base: position 223,712,989 of record CM061349.1, read on the forward strand.
GACCTGTGCATAACAATTAAATCAGGGGTAATCAGAATACTAAAAGAATATAAAATTAAATAAGAGTAAATTTCATCATGATGATTCTACAGTGAATTATGACTCAGAGAGCTGTAATTATCAAGAGGCATTAATTTCAAACATAACAAATGACAATATAAAATAATGCCAGACAGCTAAGCATGATATGCACTGAAGACTTCATTTTTCTTAATCACATAAGCCTCATTTGGGTGCTCAAAGCCAGATCTCACCATGTGAGTACTTTTAATATGCCAGACCCCCAACAAAATCACTCAGATTACATCAGTCTCTTTAGGTCTAACCCAGATACAGAGGAAAAACCTTCATATGCAAGATTATATGTGTCTTGTCCTTCATTTGAGTGAGAACATGAATATTGCTTAGCTTTTGATCCTGTGAAAGCCAGGCTTTGTACCATCATATATGTGAAGGTCTTCCTGCTTGCAGATAAATTCTCTGTATCTGTGAGTGTTCTAAGGAGGCTTACACAATTTAAGATGGCAAGAAAGGTGCTTATCATAAGCATACTATTTTTAAATGCCTGAAAAATAATGGTCAAAGGTCTTTTCTCTTGTAGGATCTCTTGAAACAGTAAATATAAATGCTCATCAGTCTTAAGTTATGCTACTCTCTGGGGACCTTTTGAAGTGAACTTTTTATTGTGGGGGCTTCTGTGGGTTACATGGGAATTTAGCTCCAAAGAGACAGCCCTTGATTTTTCATACAATCAGCTAATGCTTGCACCTCATTGATAGAGAGGGGCAGCTGGGCAGGTTGCCTAATTTTATGCAGTCAGCAATGGAAGATACTGAAATTCAGCAACAACAACATTTGAAATACTGGCTTACACATCTGCCCCTAGTTGAATCGGCCAAGCTAACCCTGGTTGTAGGGGAAGACAGCCACATAGCACAGCTGACAATGAAGTCTTCTAAGAGAAACCTGTACAGCTTGTTCTTTCATTCTTTGCCAGTGGTGTCCATGCCACCTCAGCTTTAGATTGAGCCTCCTGGATCATGACTCAGCCTTTTGTTGACTGGGCTAAACATGACTTGCTGTATGGCAGTTAATTGTTAATTTCCTATTTCTGGTTGCTATCCTCTGGTGTCTGATCTGATCTTGAAGAATTGCTTCCTGGTTCTGTGCATCAGCTTACATCCTTAGCATGCATCCTGCTACAGACACCCTTCTTCCATTCCCACATTGTGATAGTTATTTTCTTTTCACATCCCACTCACCTATTATTTTAATTATCACTAGTGCAAGGTTGATTGCTTTCTCCCATAGTTAAAAAAAAAAAAGGTAAAATGAAGTTGCTTTGGCCAAATGTATAGCACTGTGTTTACAGAGAATTGTTCCTGAAACTTTTCCTTATATCGTACAATAATCTTATCCGATTTTATGCTCCACTGAGTAGACAATCCTAAAGGTTCTACATACACCTTGAGGTCCTTCATAGCTGCAAACCCCCTGCTAGCAGTGTTCTTCAGCATTCAAGGAAACATCAGAAGTATTCACCACATATACTCCATCTTTAATGCACTATTTTTCATGTTTCAACATTTTTTTCTTCTTTATAAAGCAAAATATCCCCCCACACTTGATGTACTTTTCAGCTCAGTAATATTGCACTCAAATCCTAGGAAGATAAAAGTATTTTGATAGTGGTAGAGAATTTTAAAATGTAAGTTGCAATCAAGATGCAGGATATAATATGCCAAATAGGCTAAAAGATAGAAGAAACGCTTGTAGAAACATAGTATAATGAATCTAAAGGTTTGTTTGCTTTTTATGAATGCCTACTCTTCAATTACTAGAATAGATTTCTTTCTCAAGCTGAAGAACAATATATTCTCTCATTACAAGACTATTCTAGTTGCTACTGTTGTTTAAAATCCACGTTAAAACATATGTCCAACTGGCATTCAGGCTGATTAGGTTACTTATTTAGTGTAAGGTCCTTATCTCAACGAAACTTTCAGTGATCTGTGGGAAATTACATTGCCATATCACCCAACCAAGGCAGACTTCATTTGCTGAGCATTTAACAGTGCTGTTTCAGTTCTTCACAAATGTTTTATGTGGTTTCAACTATCTCATTTTTTTTAGTCTTCCTTCCTTCCTTCCTTCCTTCCTTCCTTCCTTCCTTCCTTCCTTCCTTCCTTCCTTCCTTCCTTCCTTCCTTCCTTCCTTCCTTCCTTCCTTCCTATGGTTTGCATGTATTAGACGATATGAGAAACTGTGTGCATGCAATATTAATGGATCTCTTAATACTGACAAATGTCCTACTGAACATTCATTGATAAAATCTCAGCCAATTCCAAATGAAGCCTATCATTATTTCATGCAAAGAGTAGTTCAAGGGTAACATTGTTCCTGAAAGGCATTATTTCAGACAGCAATAAGAATAATCTGTAAACCACCATCACCCCATTAGTAGTGATGTATGAATTGGATCTTCTTTGATTTGAGTGTTCAAACTGACTTGCAATACAATCATATTTGAACATTTGAATTGGATTCTTCACACACACAGGCACATGCATGGAAATTATCTGAAACAGTCCATATTGATTCATGATTTGAAAGTCAGGCTATGCTTGTTTATACTTTTTCTCCAATTCTGGAAGTTGTTGGTTTTTCTTCCAGATGTGGGGAGGCACTAGGATGGAGAAAACCTCTTTTTAAAAAATACCCCAAAACATAAAGTGTATTTTGCCACACAAAATGATCCTTTATGATTGGGCTGTCTTTTTAATAATATGTAGTTATGTCTAGCAGTGAGAATTACACAGCTTTAAACTGTGGAGTGATGTTAATATGAAAACTCTTGGATCAAAGCGTAAATCCAGATTCTGCGTGAGCTGTCATCTCTCACTTTGAGAATTCATTATTTTTACCTCCATGCATTGACAAACGTACCTATTGTGTTGATTATATTTCCAAGAAAAGTAACAGCTCTTATCATTTCAGACAAGTTCCCCACTCTGAAATCTTATCATGCAATGGACTGATAAACAAACAGGAAATTCAGTGGCTTTGGATTAGCATTAATGGCATTTTCATCCAAGATCTGATCAGCAACTGAGTCAGCAATGGAATGGCCTTATTCTCATTTGCAGAGATTTTACTTATTACACTTGTACACCGCTGTAAACAAGTATGACTCCTGGCACTTTACAATCAAATAAAAGTGCAAAGCAAAAATAATGTTACAGTACAATAATAAAACATGGCAATGATAAAATAGAAATCAATGCAGTTAAAAAAATACAGGTCAGACTTCTAATTAACAGTTGGGCTTTTTTTTTCACCTAAAATGGTCAAGGGATGAACAGCCTGAGACCCACCAAATGATACTAAGCCATAAATTCCAGCATCTCTTCTGGCTCTGTTGCCTTGAACAAGAGGGCACTGGAGTAACCTGATTTTCCAAGAGCTACTGTAATGGTATGTAGGAATGACATTAGAAGACAGAAGGGAGAGCTGTAGACTTGGCAACCGGCATGTAGAAGATATCTCAGCCCACAGAATGGAGGATGGCATGGGAAGTGTTTCAGAAGGGACCCTCCCTAGTTTTCTGGAGAATATAAGGCAAGGAGGGGAGAAATACTTTCAGTCTTGCAAGTTTCTGTTACTGTAACCTTACCATAAAGATAGAGTTAGTACTCATAGTTGTGCTTCTTGTTTGGACTACCTCACAGGGCTAACAGCTACAGACTCCCATTTGTGGCACACTTATGGCACAATTCTATACATGTCTCTTCATACCTGAGCCCCATTCAATTATTCTTTGAGGCGCTGCATTCAGTACCTTTGTTGTTGTCATATTTCTTCATTTTGATTACTGTTTTATGTTGGGTTTCTGAGTCATATGGACATTTCTAAGGTGCGATAGCATTATTCCTTTAAGCAAAACATTGTCATTTGTATTACTTTCTCTGCCCATTTTCTACTTACTTGCAGATTATAGAGAATCTTTACCTGACCCAGCTGCCCCCATCTGATTTTGCACACAACATTAGGGCCCGGCAATCATCTTCAGATGGCCATTTTCTGACACAGCTGTAGTATTTCAATTGGAATATCAAAAATAAAATTACAAAGCATATTTTGTGACATTGTCAGATGTGTTTTTTGCCTTACATCAGGTTCAGAATGCCTGGATTTTTAAAATGTGATTGTGTGGTTGAAGAGGGAGAAAGAGAGAAAAACATACCCAAAGTTCTCAAAATCAAAGAAATTAGTACCACAGATACCAATCCATTCTCAGGAGGCGGAAAGGAGCAGTAAATGCTTTCCACCCAGAAGCACATTTCCTCTCAGATTTTGAAGGGATGAAACTCATTGAGAACTATTAACTCATTGAAAATGGCATTTGATTATACAGCATGGGGGCCATTACTGCACACATTTGGTTTCTCATCAAATACAACTCAGAGCAGTGTTTGAGAAGCAAGAACAGCAAAACTGAAGAAGGGAATAGCCATTAGGCAGAGGATGGGGAAGAAGAGTAGAAAGCAACTGAAGCAGAAAATTAAATGGCCTGATACTGGCTTTAAATAATAGCCGTGGGTCACCCTTAATCTTGCTGGCCTGGAAGGGAACTCACATTAACATTCCTTTTTGGCTTTCCCATTTTCCCCCATTGCATTTTTAGATGAAGTGGATAGCTTCAACTCTTGAAAGTTTATTTGATTATCTAATTGCCTTTCATATCTTCTGTGAAATTTTATTACTCCACCCTTTTTTCATTAACTCTTCTTTAAAAAAAATAAAATAAAATTGGCCCTTTTCTGGGTCTCTCTTTCTCTCTCTCCCTCCTCAGAAGCTAATGATGATTGTCTGCAGATTGGCTGTCTAGGCCTCGCGATCTAGGCTGGCCACATGGGAAATCAGGGCTACTGAGATATGTCTTACAGCTGCCAGATTCATGTCTGGTGGGAGGCTTTTGCATCCTTAGATTACTTCTTTTGCCTTTTTGTTTGCTTCCTTGAAAATGAAAGGTGGGGGGAAACCAGAATGAAATCCGGAAGGACTTCTGGCAGTGGAAGGCCTGAATGGGACTCCTAGTGGAGATAAGTTTTTCAAGCACAGGTGTTATCTTTGCTTTTAGTGGGTGGGAGTTCCCTGAATATATTACTTGTAATAAAATGGTTCGTATCCTTAAAGGATTTCATTTTTCTGCAAGAGAATGTGAAATGAATATTTCTTTATTCTTACCCAGATTTTTTTTTAAATCCCAAACTTCTATTTATGCCTACACCTGTGATTCATAGCTTCAAATAAATGTGAATGTAGAAATCAGTTCTTTGTTCCTCTTTGATCAGAAGGTTGCTATTCTTGTTTGTTATTGGCAAGGTTCACACGTTATGTTAACCATGGTTCATAGAACCATAGCGTTGGAAGGTGCCACCTAGGTGTTGAGTCCAATCCACTGGTCACTGCAGGAATCCAAATTTAAACATCCCAGACAGATGGCTGTCTGGCATATTCTTGGATGCATCCAAGAGGGCCCACCTCTACTCTGAGATAACTAATTCAACTGGCTTAATGTTTTATATAAAACCTTGCTGGTAACAAGCAAGAATAGAGACTTTCTGATCAAACAGTGATGCTGTTTTCATTCTGGGGAAGGATGCACCTACCATGTATATGCTTTTTAACTAAAGTATGTCAGTGGTTTAATAATATTTGCCAGACTGTTTTGAATCATTTGAACAGTTTTGGTTTTAAAGACCCTTTCCATTCATTTGTATATTTTTAAAGTCACAGTAAATGTTTTCAATTTTTTTTTAAAACTGAAAACTTTTAAGACAAGTTTTCATAATTTTCCAGACATCTGTAAACTCAAATTTCTTACTTCTCAGTGCAGCCTCTGTACAGTAGACTAATGCCTTGCAGAATAGAGAACTGCTGACCTACTGCGGTTTTGGGGTTTTAATGTTCTTTTCAGAACGTCTGCCTTTTTAATTTTACTCCCCCCCTCCCATCCCAATGAGAGAGATACAGTGATAGCAGAATGCAGATGAGAACTGCTGAGAGAGGAAGACACGGTTTGTCATTTGTCACTGCCAAGACTCATCAGTAATATGGTATCATGAGAGAAAGAAAGAGAAGATTCACTTGAACATTTAAGCATGATATTGAAGTGAGATTTGGATAAATTCCCCCAAAGAAAACTAATGCTTACTTTGATAGTTACTCTGCAGCAAAGACATGTAGACAGGGAGGCATCATTCATCTTTTTACTCCAGAGACGGCCTTCAGAAGCTTGCTTGACAGTTTAAATTTCCACTTCACTTTGCATACTTTCTCCTAATGTTTCTATTGAAGGGAACAGATGTGATATCATAATCTATCAGGTAACTCTTCTGCACATGGTGGTGCTCTTGCACAGCTCCTGCTCCTGAGTTCCTGCTGGATCATGCCCAAAGTTGCCATCAGACATAACTTCCAATACATTTTCTGTTTCACTTGTAACAAATCTGAGCATCTAAGTTTCTCCCAAAACTTACAGAGGAAAATCTAACTCTAACTATTAAGACTGGGTTCTTTAACAGATATGATGATGGGAAGAGCCACATTGAAGGCAGGACTTTTGTATGATATGTCCATGTTGGTATAATTAGGGGTTTTAGGAGTGTTCAAAAGGCAGAATATACAAACAGTGATATGACTGCTTATAAACAAAAATAAAGCAAGCTGTTTGAAGCCATTCTTGTCTTGATCAGTTGATTTATTTTTCCACTGCAGCAAGGGACCAGATTTATAGCCCATCATTCCAATGGGAAAATGATATTATTTGCAAATCATCTTTGGAAAACCAGTCAGGTAGTCTGCCACATACCATGTGTGGAAGGAAATTTCACTGAAGCCATACTGCTGACTGCTTTTTGTTGATTAACTAAGCTAAATCTAACTCCAAACGGACTTTTCTTGATGGAAGAAGGTGGGGATGACTGAGTTAGACTCTTGCCAACTTTCTGGGCTCATTCAGCTCAAGAGCTGAAAACAAATGTAAGAATATTATTGTTGGTTGCATAGAAGTTTAGACTGGATTTGGCATTTTTATCCACCTATCAAGTCCTTCCCAAGGACCTGGGATAGGCAGATGTTGCTGTTTGATGGTGCTAAAGGTATCGTTGCAGGATGTAAGCTGTTCCAAGTAAAGCTGCCTTTTGCAATTGAGTGATGGTGATTTTGTCAATGCTGAAGGTCTTCAAGTGGTGCTCCAGATGTTTTGGGAATGCACCCAAGGTGCCTATTACTATTGGTACTATCTTTGCTTTCTTTTGCCACAGTTGTTTTACTTCTATTTGCAGGTCTTTGTATTTTGTGATTTTCTCCAGTTCTTTCTCTTCTCTTCTGCTGTCTCCAGGTATTGCAATGTCTACTATCCAGTTTGTCTTCCTTATCAACAATTGTTAACTCTGGGGTGTTATTATTGTTATTGTTATTGTTAAAGTGGCATAATAGTTAACATGTTAGATTAGGACTAAGTTCAAATCCACTCTCAGCCATTGAAGTTCACTGGGCATCTTTGGCCTAGAGGCCGCTCTCTTCATCACCTCACCTTACGTAAGTTTTGTTGTGAAGAAAAATTGGACCGTCATGGATGCCATGTTGACCTCCCAGAGAAAAGGCAGGATATAAATAAAAAAATAAAATTTAATGAATAATGCTTTTACATTTCCAGTAAAAAAAATATAGTTATTAAACTATATTTTTAGTAGTTTAATAGTTTATATCATTGTGCCAAACGGTAGCATGGGCATTGCCAACAGGTATGAAAACAGATAATAGCAAGAAGGCATAACTGAGAGGTAAGCAAAATACATGCTCCATTTTTCATCTGTTGATGATGTTAGCAAAGGAGTATTTTCTAGGGATCAGTCTCTTCCTTCGACTGTAAAGTTATTTGCTATTTTGTTGTACACGCGTAACAGCAATCTTCTAATTTACCATATATTGTGAAAATCAATAAGATTTTTTTTCAAAGCAGGGATGGCTCAGATGGTATTTAAACTAAAATGTGCTTTAAAGAAAAATACCCAGCTGCTAAGACATGTTCATCCTTGAAACATGTGCCAAAAGTCATTCCCCAATACTGGTAAAAATATTAAAATAAAATAAGATTAGCTCCCCAGGTGCTACTAGATAATATGGACTTCGGTCTCCAATATTTGAGACAAGGCTCTGATTTTAAAGGAGGAAATTGAAAACTGGATTCCACCTACTGACTCCAGCCAAGTTTAATATTTTTTTTTCTCTCAAGAAAAAATATCCAGAGTTTGGAAATAGAGATAGGATAAGGTTTGGGAAAGAGATTGGGATCTGCTGTCCCATCCCTCAATCAATCCCTTGGGAGAGGACTTTAATTCCTCATTCTGTTAATTTAAATATATTCCCTAATATTATTTACAAATACGCTTAGGAAATTTTGAAACTCTTCCTCACAAGGTTCTGTGACAGTTTTAAAGCAGCTCTGAATCTCTGTGTTTCCACAACATTGGCAGTGTTGAAATTTTGAGCTGATTTAATTGAAATTGCTGGGAGGTTTCAGTAGTTCTTGATTTTGTTTGTTTGTTTGTTTGGGGTTTTTTTTTCATGATGCTATGGCTCAGTATCCCCACTGGGGAGGGAGAACACCTCACCCTTCGTGTTTTCTAAAGGAAATGCTATCTTAATGGCTTTGTATCCTTAGTATCCCAGAAAAAAACGAGCAGGGGTGAAATGGACTCATATTTTCTTAGTTTCTCCCCATGCCTGCAGCACTAACCAAGCACCATTTTTTAAAAAATTCTTTTTTTCCTTTTTGTGGGAATGGGATGAAGGATTTCTTGTTGATGCCAGACCTACAGCAGCTTAAGATGGAGAAGAGTGTTTAGCTTCTTTCTCTCAAGGTTTCTGAACTTACCTCTTGTCCTATCATCAGAAATGGCTGGCAACAGTTTCTAGAGGGCAGAAATGGACGTCACCCTCTATTGTAACTCCACTCACCCTCAAAGCAACCTTCATGTGCATTTTTCTGCCGCACTCCAAAAGTATACTTTTCAACCCTGTATTGGTTTGAGTGCTCCTGACCACTTGGTCTAGTTTTCAGCTTGCTGCAGGCTAATTTCAGCAGTTCACTGGCTGCTTCATAGAGGAAGAGCGACCTTTTCAACTGATCCAATCCTTATTACACACTGTAATTGCTTCTGTCCCTCCCCTAACCTTACTTAGCACTGCTAAAATACCAGATCATGTTAATTTAGAATAGAGATGTTTCTTGGTTTGAAACCCAGCAGAACTGTAATTTTCAGTTTTTTATTACAGTTTTCCTGGAGTATGTAACTTTCCCCTTTTTAAGAAAATATGTCCAGAGTTTTACCATTTCATCATTTTTTTCCAGTCATCTGAGGTAAGAGGGTTTCACTCCGGCTCCCAGGTAGCTCACAGATTTCTTTGGACTATTTGAGAGTTGGGAATGAACCTTCTATCTCTGGTGACTGGAAAAATGGCAAAACAATGAACGATAACCTTTTTTTTTTTTAAAGTCTGGGGGGGGGGGACTACCTATTCCAGAGAAATTGTATTTTTTTTTTTTTAATAATTTGTGCTGGGTTTGAAGCCAGCAACCTTCTGCATGCTCACCAAAGATCTTAACTGCTATGCTATTTCTTTAGTGCTGGTAAAAGGAGGTACAGAGTGCATGCTTGAAAGGGGAAAATTGTGTTTGTATCTGTATTTTGATGCTTTAATCTTGCAAACAAAAAATAAGTTCACTCATACACACATACTATGTGTGTGTGAGTGGCTGGGTGGGTGAGTGGGTTTGGGAAGATTCTGTCACAATAAGGAAAGTGATTGATCATTGCTTTCCTGGTACAGAAAAACACAGCAGCAGGGGAATTTACCAATGGGATGATAAGCTATCCTACAGTCCAAACCAAAAACCTTGTGAGGTGTTGTTAAAAATATCTCTGTCCAGAAAATGTTTTCTTAAACTGCCTTAGAGTCAAGCTGACATGAGCACAGGACAGGAATGGTATAAATGGTAAGTGTGGATGCACTGACTCATTACAAGTGAAGAGATTTTAGATGTGTGCACCAAGTGGAAAACATGTTTTGTTTTCAGCTTAGAATATAATCACCTCACTCATCACATTCCAACAGGCCTATCAGATCTAGACTGCAAAAAATCTGGTTGGCTACTAGATGGGAGCAAAGGAATATAATAAAGTAACTTTTCTACCACATCTGAGCAGCAAATATCTGGATGGAAGAGAAAAGTTGGAGATTTCTCTATCTTTCGGCTGTTGTCTAGCAGTGTTCTGAATTTTTGCAATCCAATTCTCATAGCCCTAATTTACCACTGCAAATGTCCACTAACATGGCATAGTGAATGGTCCTTTCATTTTCCATCTGGGCTGTGGTCTGCTGGTCAGAACATCATTGCCATATGCCACCTTTGTGACTGCTGGGATTATTTTGATATTGGTCCATTTCTTATCTAAGCCATTCTGTTTGGTTGTTGGGTGGAGCAGCTGAGAAACTTTACCTGATGGGCTACCTCTTTCATGTTGACATCACTCACCATAACAATGAAGCCATGTGTAATGTGCTGAAGGAAAGTTGTCTTCATGCTGTCATTGGGGTTAATTCCCTCTATCAAAGCCTAACAGACTGGACACAGTCTACTCATATGTATTGCTGTGATGCCACCATTTCTAGGACCAGTTTCCTGTTGACTAACTCATCTTTGAATATCTTTTTACCCTGCTAGCCAGAATGGTCATACCAACATTGATATCTAGCAACCAAAAATGATTATATTCAAGAAATTGAGACTTGCACAGAATTACACCATTCCCAGAAGTCTCCTTCTAGTATCTGTTATCCATTGATTTATCAATCTCTAGGAATTGGACGTTTCCCCCAAAGGTCAGAACTTCTTGCTGCAGTGTGAAGCGCATTCACAGAACACACTAGTCAGGGGATCTGGAAAGTATGTCTTGAAGTTATCTCATGGGGATGTGGAGGTGAGTTTAACTCAAAGAAGGCTTGATTTTTTTTTTACCTGCTTATTCTACAGAGTGAGCTCTGGATTTCTGTCCCAACTTCCACTCCCAATAATATGCTAATTACCTGCAATGGAAAAGGTTTCAGATACAGAGAGACTGTTTATGTGCTTCTTTTTCACTTCTACCTTGCTAATTTGTTATTGGTGGACCTTTGGGTTGCTCAATCTGCCTCCTGCAGAAAATTTACTTCCATTAGTGGCAGGCATGTGAATAACCACACTTAATTGCTGGAGTACCCATAAAAGTGTTCTGATTTAAGGCATTTTGGAATTATGAAACTAAAGCAATGTTGAAATTTTACTTCATATGCTGGTGTTGATTATTGAATGTTGCTTTTGGCAACATGACCACAATTTTACATCAGAAAGTAATTGTTTCCCGTTGTACTTTGAGTGATAGCATTTGGTGCCATACTTATTATTTTATTTTAAAAAATTGCATGTAGAATTACATTTTAATTATGCACACTTTTTGCTTATTCTTTGTTTTTGCAACACTCAATGTCTTTTTGAATATTCGGTTATGGTTCAAATACTATGCTTATGGTCATCATATCTTTTAATAGAATATGGATATGAGATCCAATTTTTCCCCTTTGGTATTTGTGCCAAAATGTTCCCTATTCTGTGTAAGTCATATCAGGAGATTTAGAGGCTTACAGAAAGAACAAGATTCAGCAAAATCATACACCCTTTCCTCTCAAGGAAGCATTCACTTGTTCAGAGTGCTTTTAAAATGTCAAAATTCTGTCTTGAAATTGACTTGAAAGTATATGCAACAAAAATGAAAAAAAAAAAAGACATAATAGAAATATTAACATGTTAAAAGAAAAAGGGGAAATTATACTCAGTGCAGTTGACAATATGTTTTGAGGGATTACTTAGGCAGCTGGTTAGTATGTCTAAATTATGGAGCCAAATAATGATCAGAAGAAAGAAAAATCTGATTTATTTGAAATGTGGCCAATAGTTTAAAGAACATCAAAACAGAAGTATGTCCTCTATTCCAGTTCAATTCTTTATAAATGCCATTGTGTATACACAAGCAATCTGGACTTTTACTCTCCTTCCCACCTCCAGTTTGGTAGAAAAACCTATCTTCAACTTGCTTTATGCAGACGAGTGAGTGAATTTCGGGGGGGGGGGGGATTTTTTTCTCTTCATTTTATTGTTGTCCTCCTCCTTCTAGTCTGAGCTGGTCCTCATTTAGAGAGAGAGCTTCTGGGAGCTTGCAACTAGAACAAATAAATAAGGATCAAACAGGGAAGATTTATGTATGTGTTTGACTAGGAGTTTAGTGGAGGTTCCAAACAACAAGCAACAAAGGGTACAATGTTTGTTTTCCTTCTTGAAAAGGACTCAGATCTAAAAGCAAATCAGTTTCCTTGTTGGAAGTGAAAGGGAAGCGATTTGATGAGAGTGTTTTTACACTGAAATGCATCAGGAGAGAGGTTTCCTTGGACAGGACAGCTGAAATGCTCCAGAGAAGTGAAACCAACACCAGAGAACGTGAAAAACTCTCTTTGGCAGAGGCAAATCAGCAGAAGCATGTGGAGCTCAAGAACTAGTGCCAGGCTCTTCCTCTAGAGAAGTGTTTCTCAACCTCAGTAACTTTAAGATGTGTGGACTTGAACTCCCAGAATTCCCCAGCCAGAATTCTGGGAGTTGAAGTCCACATATTGTATCTTAAAGTTGCTGAGGTTGAGAAACACTGCTCTAGAGGGTGATCCACTGCCAGCAGAGCAAACCTTACCAATGGAACATTGTAGAAGAATTTTGGGCCCCCATGGATCAAAGAAATCCAAGAGTCACCCTGAGGAACAAGAGGCGTGTTGAGGAAAGCTGCTGAAGATCCTCTCATCTACTCTACTCCACATGGCTCTATCTCTTACAGCTCAAACTGAATAGTGATAGCAGCTTCCTCTCTTACACAGCTCATGCCTTGACACAGTTCATGCCTATTAAAACTGTTGTTCTGACCTTCAATTTTATAATTTTTATTGCTGTTGCTTATTCTTTAGCTTTTAGAGAGCACAATATATCCTCTCATTATATTATATTCAACACTTGAATTTTAATTACATTTTTCATTTTAGTTAACCCTGTAGTTGTTTTTTTTTTTAACAGGTGCTGGTTTTATAGCAGACTTACAGATTTTACCTCTCCATCTTTTAACTCTATAGTCACTCTTTTTTATGGTTTTTAGACTTAGAGCGTTCTTATGTTATAGTTAATTCTATAGCTTCCACATTTTTATTGCTGGTCAAAGACTAGTTGTTGTAATTGCAAAACAGAAGAAAAATGGAAATCATGTCCCCCAAATCATGTCCAACAGGATACTTTTGTTCAGAAGATTATTTGAGAGACTACTAGGTACATAATACTCTAGACAACCCAGGTCCCATTTGGTCATCATTTCAGAGATATTTCTTTACCTAAAGAGAGAAACAGAATGACCAAGGGCAAAAAAGCAGTGGGAGCATGAGTGACTTGTGACTTGCTGCTGGCTTTCCGATTGATTTTGCTTGTGGGTAAAGCTGGCAGGGAGCATCACAAATCCCCCCTCCCCCCCTCCTTTTTTAAAATAAAGCCTCTACTGGTATGTATTTAGCTCATCATAGTTTTGAATACCTATTTCACTATGTTGTAATTACAGCTGTCAGTTCCTGTTTCCAGTGGGTTACTCATTTTTAACAATTACATGGGATGCAAGCTTGGACCTCCGACTGGTCTACATTTAAGAATGGAATTTCTTTCAAAATTCCATTCTTAAATGTAATGGCATTGGCAATGGTTGGAAAACAGAGATATAATTTATTCACATACAATTGTTCTTTTAAAATACAGAATATAATTATTAAAACAACATTTTATTAATCTCTCTCACTCTGTCTCTGTCTCTGTCTCTGTCTCTCTCTGTCTCTCTCTCTCTGTATTTATACATATATGTATATCAGGAAAAATATGGACTGGAAGTGGGTTTTATAGACATGTTACCATCTTCACTGAGTCTCACTTTGTTTCTGATGTTTAACTTACAGAATCAAACTTACAGCTTGAGTCTACTACATCTGAAGGAAGACCTTGCCAGCAGTCTCATTCATTCCAGAAACGATCTTCAGAAGCTCTGCTCTGGGCTCTTTCCTATGCTGAGGTATGGTGTTTGCCCTTGAGCAGGCCATTAATAAATATATTTTATTACAGTTTTAGTGCCAGGCAAAGACAGTTTTATTCTCTCAGGCTGTTGAATATCTTAATATTTTAATAACTCTATTATGCTGCAATGGAACCTATTAATTAATTTTGTTCCTTCTGTTTTACTAAGACTCCTTTATTTTTACTATTTGCATGCTTGTATTTCAGCAGTTGTCTTTGGCTGAAATTTTTAGACTGTGACTTCAAACTTTTTTCTAAGCAAAATATTTTGTTTTGAAGGGTAGCATATATACATTTTTAAAATATTCATTCTAAGGCTTCTGGTAAACCATGTTTTATCCAAACCACAAGGTTCACCCTTACATCCTACTAACTGAAGATGCTTTGCCCTCATGTCCTTTAACTCAAACCCAACCTGGAATGGAGCAGTCTAAATTTGTCTAGCTGTTCTAGCCTTAAACTGGTCTTCTCCCAATACATGTCTAACAATTTATGACTCCTCACTGATGATGTTGGTGATGATGAGGACAGAGGCTGGATCTGCCCAGCTCTCACTGAGTATTGTGGTTTGTTTTGGGCATGTCCCCTCCTTCTAGTCACTAGGAACTGCCCTCCATGGCCATTTTGGCTTGGATTGCAGCAGGATTACCCACCTGGCATCTGCAGAGATGTCTCCCATATAATGTTGGATTGGTGCTTCACTGTGCCCTCCTTAGGCATTGTGTACCCTCCTTATCCATATGGGTTTAGTGATCTTCTGAAAGAACAATAGATCTGTTTGGTACACATGTATTTAGCTGGACTTGTGTTTAAACATTTTCCTCCCTCCTAGTGTTTCCTTGTGACTGGGATAAACAACCACTAACTGCTGTCCTTAATATATGGTGGCTCAGTCTTGGCCAACTGTAGATGAGTGTGAATGCTCCTTGAAGAGAGTGCTAGCACAGAATATCAATTTAAACTGGCAGAATTGATTCTGCCACAGTGTGCTGCTTGTTTTAACCAAATGAGAGTTACACATTCTCTGCTGCTTTTGCCCAACCAGGAATATCTAGTGATGTTATTTTTTTTAAGAGATGGAACAATGTTATTTTGTCTACATCCACCCCATTTTGCCTACTCTGCAGGCTATTTCTGGGTGCTAGTGGCCACAGGGACTTGCCTGCACTTCTATTTCTTTGAGTACTATTCGGTCTGAGCTCATATTAAATTGGCAAGAATTCTGTCTATTTCCCTATGTAGCCCAAGTGACAGGTCAAAGGCACAGTGGAGGATGTAGGGTAGAGATTGCCAGGTATCCCTTGCAATGCCTCCCCCTTGCTAATGAATGTCACTTGGGCTATTTCTGAACCCAAAACTAGCACTCTTCTAGAAGAACACTACAGCCATGTTGAATAGCCCAGCTGATCATTCAGTGGAGCAATGGAGAGGTATAAGAGGAACTGAGAAGGAAGTCTCCCAGTTCATTAGGTGAACTCCCTCTGTCTTCATTCCACATTCCTCCACTCAACTGATCTGGCAGTTGGAGCATTTCAGGGAGTAGGTTTGCTGCTTTTCTGGAAGAGTGTTATGCCTGTGCTCAGAAATAGCTCAAGTGAGATAAGTTCTGCTTCAGCAGCAGAAGGTGGCTAAAGTCTTCCTCCCTGACTTTCACCTACAGATGCCCAACCCCAAGCCACCATATGTTAAGTCCAGCAATTAGTGGTTGCTTGTTCCACTCGTAAGAGAAGACTCAGAGGGAGGAGAATTCACCATTTCTCTAATTTAAAACCATAAGGACAACACCAGTCACCATCTATGCCACTGAGACAGAATAGGCTCAGCTGTCAGGGCAGCATAATCTAGGTTGGCATATTTTGCTGCTGAGCCTCACATATTGGCCACTTTTCAAAAGTATACATACAGTATATGACTCCACAGCCTAAGAAAGGTTAGCATTTATTTCCTGGAATCACATACATTTGATCAGAAGAACCATCAGGACTTCCCACTCACAGCAAATTAAAGGTAAAACAATAGCAGAACTAATGTCTTAACTGAATTTTTAGACAGAGCCTGGATTCTACCCTGCTTCCAACTTCTCACCAAGCAAACAGGAGCTACTGAGACCATTGTGGGCAGTGCGGGTGGAATGTTTGTGTATCTCTGTGCATCACACAGTGTGTGTGTTGGAGAGCGAGTGAGCAAATGAAGGTGCTCAGTTTTCCAAATGGCAGGACTGAGATTAGAGTTATCTGACCATAGACAATAACATATAAAAATAAAAATTGCCCCCTTCATAATGGCCTTTGCCACTACTTTGCCTCCACTAAATGAAGCACCCTTGGCAGTATCTGTATGGATGATAACACCATAATAAGACTTTCATGGCTGCAAATTGTATCCTTTTAGGAGTGTTCCAGGGTTTGAAAAAATATATATAAGTAATCACCATTTCTGATTTATCAACTGATAGCACCTAGAAATTTGTGACCCAAGGGACAAATTCCAAACATTACTAGAAAATGACATTGCTTGTTGTCAACAGAAGTGTCTTAGTGAATGTAAACTATAATACAAAAGCATTTGCTAGCTACTTTCTCCTATTATGGTTTAAGATGAAGAGGGAGAGAGAACAACTGCTTTCAAAAGAGGAAGCCAATGTCTTCATATCTGAAGAAAATCTTTTTAAATACTGAGATCAGAGGCCTATGTCTTTATCTACCATTATTTCAAAGCAGGAATCCAATAAACAGTGCCTATTTTACAGTGTGATGAATATTAATAATCCTTTCTTTAGTTCTAATAAGAAGGAAAACATATGAAATATCATGTGAGCTAGATTAAGCAAAACCCGTCGTAGTTTTAAAAAAATGCAATGGTATTGTTACACTCATGCCATTTCACTGGATGGTAAGATATTTCAGGGAAGCTATTTTGTGTTGGAAAATTACTCTGGGTAATTTTCAGTTTTGTTTGTCCTCAGTATACTTCAAGTCAGTTGTTATATCCAGAGTACAGCAAGCACACACACCACTCAATTCATCTAGCAAAAATATAGTTTGAACTTGATTTAATAAACATTAATCAACTTCAATAATTTAATAAACTTCAAAAGAATTCACTGGCAAAATTGGGACAAAATGCAGGCAAATACAGGGAAACATGAACGGCAGGCAAGAATTTATACTATCATTATTTATCTACAGTACTTTCCAGAGACACTAGAAATAATACTGTGGGTAATTAGCATGGGGTGGCCTATGGTTGTTTCAGCTTTCACCCTTTTATGTACATAATAGTAGCAGAAGACATAGAAAGAAGGACTCCAAGTAGGACATCCTTTCAGTTCTTCACCGTGAAGGAGCAATTTGGTGGGTGGGGAGGATGTATCCAACACTTTTTAGGGTTGTTTCTCTTTAGAAGAAGCTCATTGGAGATTCACTGGAGCTTTGTTGATAGATATACAGATCTGAACGTAATGGAGCCCAATTTAAATTCTTTACCAGACAGCCAAAGTCCATTGTTATGCCATCTACTCTTTAAAGAGACAGAAGGAGAAGCACCAAAATTGCTATTAATTTAAAAACTCCAACATAATGCAGATAGGAGTCTCTAGATGACACTGTCTTCTATAGGGAATGGGCAATGTTTACCTTGCTTTACTTTTTCTTTTCTTTTTTTACTTTTAGGATCTGAGCAGGGCAATGAATGATTTGAAAGAGAAGCACAATAAACTAAACTTGTGGATGACCTATAAAGTTTGATTGGACAGGTTTTGGTGGAAGTGGTTTCATTATTTTTTCATTCCACACTCCTCCCCGCCAGTTCAGGTCCTCTCATATTGCCCCTTCTCACAGAGATGCAAGCATAATGCATTAATTTTCAGGCTGTGCAAAATTCTAGAAGCTCAGAATCTCAATTACAAAACAAAACAAGATAAGATTTACAATAGAGGTAGACTAATCAGCTTTGCTCAAGCTCATAAGAACCATTGGTTGTGTAAGGGTACAAGGGACTGCTAAGAAATTTATGTGGAAAGGATAAAAATTAAGCCCCTAAGCAGCTCAACTTGATCTCTCCAAAAACTGGTGGTAAAATATGGGTTGGAAATGAAATGAATTAACACAGTGGTATAGTTCAGATAATAGGAAAGGAGGGGTAGCGTGTGTGTGTGTGTGTGAGAGAGAGAGAGAGAGAGAGAGAGAGAGATTAGTTTGCATCTAGACAAAGTTCAAATCTCAGTTTTCTGTACCAGTGTTTCTTTTATGGCTCTTCCAAAATCATCTTCAGAACAATATGATCTAATGTTGTTATTTGTATTTAGAAATTATATTCAACATTGATGAAGCATTTTTTTTCTTATTCTTAAAGGTTCAACGTATATACACTGTCATAGTGTTAACAATCTCTAGTTGATATTGTATACATGCCACTGTGCCCAGCTAATATCTATATTAGTTGAGTTCTTTCTGTTTCAGCTGCAATATACCTTAAATTGGTAGAAATGTGATCTTTCCATTTGAAATACTGAAGTGGGCAGGCTGTAGTCTCCCTTGGTGGGAATCCTTGCTTCATCTGTGCACCTGGTTCTGGGGCTCATTAAGACAAGCTTCAATAGCTCCCCCCCTAGTCTGAATGCTCCATTTCATGCAAAAATGTAGGTAGATAGTGTGTGAGTGGGGTGGATATCAATATGTACTGTATTTATTCCCCCCCCCCCGCTTTTTTCCCCAAGTAATTTTGTTATTTCACTATAAGATGCAAATACTTCATTATAAAATATAGATATTAGCTGGGCACAGTGGCATGTATACAATATCAACTAGAAATTGTTAACACTATGACAGTGTATATATGTTGAACCTTTAAGAATAAGAAAAAAAAGGTTTCATCAATGCTGAATATAATTTCTAAAATGTTAATAAACATAAGGTTGCTTGAATTATACAATTAAAGCCCCGTATAGCATCGATAGGCAATTGCAAAATGTATTAAATTACCTTATAATATAAAAAAGACTTCTATTTTGAACTTAATGCTTAAGGCCTCCACTGTATTATTTGTTTTTGTTTATAACTGCTAAAAAAATGAAAAAGAAAACAAAAAGGAAAAGGAAAAAAAAGAGCTGCCTGGAAAAGTAGATAAGTATTTGATTTCTAACTGCCCCCTTCTTTATACTCGGACCAATTTGTAACATTTATAAACATTTAGACCCTCTTAGAAACCATACTGTAAGTGTTTGCATTTGCCTTGCTGGGTGAAGTATTGTGTATATGGAAAGCATTTTTGCTTGAATTTGGTTACACTTCTCTTGTGGATATAAGCTGTTAGTTTTGCCATTGCTGCAAATTCTCCAAGTTAAGTTCCCAATCAGATACTGCGTTGTATCTTTCTTCCAACGCTGGGCAAAGTTTATTTTCACAGCCATGAGCATATATCTCAGTAAACTAAGATGTCTTGTTAATATATTCTGGAATTATATCTAATTACAAATGGTGATTTAATTTCAAATTACTTCCCCTTTTGTATGGGTAGGGTTGAGGAGATTTATGCAGGTCTAAGTCCAGAAATAGCTTGGGAGTGTGTGATGATTGAATGCCATTTTTTGCGCTCTCCTATTGGATAATTGGAAGAATGAGAACAAGTGGCATTCTCAGTGTTGAGAGGCTGGTAGATGGCAAACAATAATGGGTTCATGAGTATTTGGGAAGGGAGAGTGAGACCACTCACTTCATCATGCTTGTCATCTTTTATCTTTATCGTTTATCTTTCATTGATGTTATTGTAATTTCTTTCTTTGATTGTTGTGAGATACCCAGAGCTTTTGAGAGTTGGCTGGTATACAAGTTTAAATAATAATAATAATAATAATAATAATAATAATAATAATAATAATAATAAATAATAATAATAATAATAATAATAATAATAATAATAATAATATAATAAATTATTTTATAGGGATAGCAAAGGGGAAACACTGTTGGTGTAGAAGACCCCTTCATCAAAGTCTGGTTCAATCTGTAATGACTAGTACAATTTCAATTAATTATTTTTCCCAGCTTTCCCACAGGGGATTTGGTGGAGTTTAGCAAGTAGAGATTTTCCTCACTTTGGAAAGAAGATGAAATCCTTGTCATTTTTGAAGCAAGTAAGATAAGAGGATAAAATATTTCTCTAGCCATCTCTCTTAAAGTAGACAGCTTGCCTGTGCTTTAAGCAATGATGGAACTTCAATAATAAATCATTTTATTCATCCAGTTCTATTGCTCTGTTTCCGCATCACTCTAAGGTGGTTTCTTTAAAACTGATTTAAAAATGCATATGTAGTGTTAGATACATTTTTTCTAAGTAATATGAATTTAATATGAATGTTGTATAATATGATATTTAGAAGCAATTTATCTAATAGGAGGCATTTTTGTATGATTTTAATTTAACATGCATTGTTCAGGTACTCTACTATTCACCTATTCACACATTTTGTATGTATTTTTAAATTAAAGAACTTCGGCACAACTTTTAGAGAACTGGAAGTTTCAAAGGAGAACTTAGCATCAGTCTGTCCATTGATTCCAAAGTGTGAAATTTTCTTTCCATCACTGGTAGTGACAAACTCTTCTTAAAAAAAAAAAAAATGAGAGAGAGAGGGAGGGAGAGAGGGAGAGAGTGTTCTCCGCTGGTTTTATTACTTATTCATATTATTATAATTCAGCACTCTGTTTCGAAAAGGCCCTGAAAATCCTCCCATGAGTTTCACAAAAGAAGAATGAAGTGTAAAAATGGAATAACGTATTTATTGAGATAAGTTATTTTTCTTCCCCTTTAGCTGACAGTGAGAAGATTCAAATAATTTTTATTTCTGAATATCAACAAACTTTCCAGCTTTCAAGTATACGTGTAACCAGTCCATTAGCAGCTAATAACATACAAGCCCTAGAACTGCTTCTAGTGAGTACATTCTGAAACTTCCACTTGTAGTAATCTGATAGGAAATGAAAAAAAAAAAATGGAGTTGTATCTCTCAAGAACATAAAAATAACTTGGCTGGATCAGACCAAGTCCCATCTTAGCCCAGCATTTGTGAGGAACAGTGGCCAGCTGCATGCCTTTAGTCTGCTCACAAGCAGGAAATGGAGACACACCTTATTCTCACTGTTGTTCCCCCACAACTGATATTTGGAGACAGGCACCCAACCTGGAGGTGACATTTGAGGCTTCAAGTCTGACAGCCTTTGACAGTCTTGTCTATCAAGTATTATTCTAGTGATCATACCAATAATGAAGTCTTTTCAATAGTGAAATTATATCCACCTGCTTAATAGAGCCTATTTATCTATTTACCTGGGCTTCTATTGAAAGATTCAACTTTCCACTACACATCAATTCCAGAGCTACTGAAGAAAACTGGGGTGAGGGTGGGTGAGCTTCAGGATAGATTTGGAGCACAATGAACTGGAATGGGGAAAAGATCAAAGAGAACTTCCATTGACTGAGCAGTATCCTTTAATAATGTTGAATATGGTTAAATATACCTACCAAATTTTATAGCAATGGCTGTTTTGGTCCTTTGCAGCACAGATCTTTGAGTGTTGAAATACCTTAAAGATTAAGAGATTTACTGTGATCTAAATTTATGCTACAGTCAAGCCGTTAGTCTTCAAGATGCTATAAGACTCTTCATTGTTTTACAATAAGTTTGAAGAATCATTCACGGCCCATTGGGGAAGGAATTTAGCACTATAATTAGATTTTTGTCCTTAGACAATTGAACAGTAAAATATATGAAGGTTCCCAATAGTTCTTCTCAATTGCTCTTTGGTGACTTTAATGTAAAACCGTTAACTTGTGCACAGAGACCTCCAAGCCGATGGGTTTTTTCCATGGGTATTTGAAACACTGATTAGAATGTTATTGCTTTCCAATTCTTTATTGCCGTACTGACAGTGTCTGAAGTCACTTTAAAAAAATCTTTTACGGCAAAAAAGGCACAACTGCAAACACAACACATACAAAGGTGACTTTATTTCCTTTGCTTTTTGAATGACATTGCCCTTTGCAATTGGATTTAGACCTCCTTCAACTTTCATATGCTTTCCTCTACAATATTAGCTCCTGTCCCCTACATGCTTTTGAGACAGTGTCATATCTGGAATTTTATGGTGTAGGCACTGCCAGAAAATGGTTGCCATAGGGCTGACTATTCAAGAATAGCTGCCATGGGAGACATGGGAAGTCACAAAATGCACATTTAGGGAAAGCAAAGTGTGACATGGCTATTTGTCACCCTTCTGCCCCCCCCCCCCCTTGCCTTTGTCCTTTTCTTTTTCCTGAGCACTTTCAAACAAAGCACTGGACTCTTTCTACTTATCACTTTTATTTATTAAGAATGTTTTGAGGAATTTTTTTGTAAAGAAAATGTTTGAAAGTAGAGCTTTGCTTTAAAAGATATATGCGTCTTGGAGAACTCCAGCCAACAAGGACTTATTACATGGCTCTTTGAAATACACACACATGTATATATGAAGAATATTAAAATAAAATAATAAAATAAAATAAAGTCAGATTGGGCAGTGAGTACGGTGGGCACCAAAGGATATATTGCCAGTGACAGAGGCAACACCTTAATGCCTAGCCCTGTTTTTAAGGAATGGAGAAAAGGTTTTCCACTCTAGTCCTTAAGAGAACATTTGAGTGGCTGGCTAGTTAGCTATAACCAGTGACTACTTTTGAGTGGCCTGCTGGGTAGCATTCTCAAAACACGGCCAATGGCCTGACCAATGAGAGGTAGTAACGGTTGTAGACATAGCACTTTTTAAGTTCATTTGGTTTCCTTCTCCACCTCTTCCATACATCCCTCCTCCTCCTGTCTGCTGCAATGTCTCATTGGCCTTGTAGTATTGCATTACATTAAATCACTCTAAGAAGAACTTAAAGCAACCTGCCTGCAGAACGGCAGGTTTAAGTTGTTCATATCTGTCCAAAATAATACATGATAACATGACAGGGAATTGGGCCACCCATCCAAAGTGTTTAAGTCTTATCAAGGGAATATTTATTTGTTTGTGTGATTTATGTGATTTATCTCAATCATGAGGGATACTAGGAGGCTTACAGATATTACTAGTGTGAGAAATTGGCAGTTATTTGCACAACTGTCTTTGCTGTGAGATGATGGGACGAGTATCTTGGAATATATAAGGCTTATTTTGTTTTTTTGTTCTCAGTGGTATTGAGAACTTTCTAGCAAAAAGGGATAAGAATTCTACTTTTTATAACATGGTATGTTAAGCTCAACTCCAGTGTCCACATCCATGTGTTTTCTTGGCAGTAACAGAAATGGTTTGCCATCACCTTTTTCCAGGATCTCTTTGTTGTGTTTTTTATTTCCTTTTAACCTACTGCCTTGGAATGTCTTAGTAGTCTCCAACTCAAGTACTAGCAAGCCCGACCCTCCTTAGCAATTTTCAATATCATCACCTTCTATGATGAGCAGAATTCTAGGAGTGGAGTATTCAGCCCTAACACTGACAGCGAGGCCTTGAATGTGTCTTGATCTGAAATTGTTCTGAGAGTTGTTTGGTGCCTTCTAAAGAGAAACTTTCTATGAAAAATAAAAGTTACTATGAATATTACTAACTGCTGCATATATTTTAATAAGTATTTGTTTACATTTTTATAATGCATTGGGTAGAAAATTGAGGGGGATTTGTTTGTCATTAAAATAGCCTTATACCCTGTGCCTAATGAGCCATTGGGATGTAATTTATTCACAAACAATTTAAAACAAAGAGGGCAACAGCAATAATAGTCCCCTTTCTTAAACATTTTCTCATAACTTGCATGGAGATTACTTCAACACAGAGGAATACCGTCTCTGCCTCTGTCTCTACCACACACACACACACTTCCTTAATTTCTAGAACTTCATGATCTATATCTTCTATATTGAAATTTGCAATATGTAGGCTGAATCGTCTTCCAATAAAATATATTGAAAAGATTATTTCCTTCTCTTTTTTTTGCTTCAGCAGATGGTAGTGCCTAGATGAACTTGGCCAGACTTGAAATCTCAGCCAGGTCAGCCTTTGCTAGTAGCTGGATGGGAGACCACCTGAGAATTCCAGGGCTTGCTGGCTAGACAGGATGTCAAAAGAACTTGGAAGAACCCAATGACAAACACTTCTGAAACCTGCCAGGAAACCTGCATGGATACCGTTCACCTTGATTGAAGGTCCTCTTTAATATGTATTTAATAGCTGTTGTTTTCAATTCCTGTATGAAGACAAAGTGATTTGTTTTTACATTAATGACTATGGATATTACCTGAAACTGAACCTATCTTGAAATTATGAACATTTCCTGCTTTATATGATCACATGATCTCAGGTTGATCTGAGTGATTCCAAAGCTATGATGATTTGAAGTGACGTGAAGTGATTTGAAGTGAAGCAGCAGTGTCCATTGCAGTGAAGGGAAAACAGTGAGCTCAGGAGGGTGATATAGTCTGGGGAAGGAATCCAAACAGTTTCAGGTACCCTATTGTGTTGCTGTAGGATTAAAAAGTAAATAGTACGCAGTGTGCTTCAAAAGACACCATCATTTATGATGAACCGTTGTATCATTAGTAGCTTGTTTTATAAGGCACTTGCATCTCTACTAATCTGGGGACAATGTGGGTTCATTGAGATATTTATAGTTATTTCCACTGTGTGAATTCTTCTTCTGGCTTATTGATTAGACTTGTATATACGGCCAGTGCATAAAGGTAAGCCATTTGCCTTTAGAGCATAAAATAGGACCATACTGATTGCTCCCAGTTCTGCATCGAACTCATGTCTGTGCAAACCTGCAGTGGCAGCTTTCTTTGCATAACTCTATGACATTTTTTTGCATAACTCTGTGCATTTTTTAAAATGCTAAGTGACTCTGAATTTACTGAGTTCTTGATTAGGATTCCTAGTTTTGTGAATAGATCTGAGTGTAGGTAGATATTCTAGCTTGCTATTTTAACCATCAAGATTTTCATGGATGTGCTTTTTTAAAGCCAGGTTGCTTTTTTAGCTTCATGGTATATTTTTTTTGATGCCAGAAGGATTCCCTCACTTTTAGTTCTGGTGACCTTAAACATGTCTCTCTAAGCCAATGTGTACCTATTAAGGTTTGATCATGTCAGGGAATAGAAGTGTAAGTCCAAAGATTTTGTAGTGAGATACAGAGTTCACACTGAACCATTTTGGCTTAATTCCCAGGATTTCTTTCTCTCCGACCTTTGCAGCTGCATTTTTAATATTCCATATACAATGTCTATGTTCAGCAGATGCACAGGTGAAACATTTATAAAATGTATGACAGATATATAGATAAGGATAAATGTTTCATTTGGTTCTTGGTTATGTGAAGGTAATAAATATTTAGAAAAATTGTGCTGGTGCAATAAAATGCACAATCTCAGTAGGACAAATTGTTAGAAGAGGAACTAAAAATAGAAGCACCTGAATGCCAAGTTTGACTCAAAATACTTTACTTTGAATTAAACATCTACATGAAGCTGCTGGGTGAGGTCATCCATAGCCATGGGGTGAGGTATCAGTATGCTGATAATACCCAGCTCTCTTGGTGTCTGGAGGCTATATGGGTTTGGATGGAAAACAACAGGCTTCAGCTAAGCCCTGACAACACTGAGTGGCTTTGGGTTCTGAGGCCACCTGGATCTAGGAATTTACCATCTTTGATTCTGGATGGGGTTGCACTTCCCCAGATAGACCTCATACACAGTCTGGGGGTCCTCCTAGACTTGTGACTCCTGCTCAAAGAGCAGGTGGCAGTCATGGCTAGGAAGGCCTTTGCATTTTGAGTTATGCACCAGTTGTGTCCATTCCTGGATCAGGAGGCTCTACGCTCAGTCACTCATGCCCTGGTCACCTCCCTTATGGATTACTGTAATGCGCTCTACATGGGGTTGCCCTTGAAGAGTATTTGGAAGGTTCAGTTGGTGCAAAATGCAATGGTGTGGACAGTTATGTGTACATCTAGATCTGCACATGTTACACCTCTGCTCTGTGAAATGCATTGGTTACCAGTTTGCTTCCAGATCCAATTCAAGGTGCTAATGATAACCTATAAAGCCCTACGTGGCATGGGGCCAGGTTATTTGAGGAACTGCCTCTTCCCAGTGATATCTACAGGTCCTATCAGGTCCAGCAGAAGAGGCTTGTTGTGGGTTCCATCTACTAGAGAGTGTCATCTAACAGGACCCAGGAGGAGGGCCTTTTCTGCTGTTATGGAACATCATTCTCCTCAAGGTCAGCCTGGCCCTGGAAGGGCCTGAAGGTTTGGCTTTGTCATCTGGCCTGAGGATCAGAGAGTGGCGTAGAGCCCATAAAATGGTTGTACCGTTTGTGAATTATTGAGCTCTTCTGGTGATTGCATTGTATGTTTTTAATTGTTTTTATGTTTTGTATTGTTTGTATGGTTGTTTTATTCTGTGTTTTTTGGTATTGTTTGTTTTAATTGTAAGCTGTCCAGAGTCACAAATATGAGATGGGCAGCTATATAAATTGAATGAATAAATGAATGAATGAATGAATGAATGAATGAATGAATAATAAAATTCCTAAAACCACATCAATTTTTTTTTTAAATGAAGATTTGAATTATGGTTCTGTATTACATTATTATATTCAGTTGAGCCTACAATTGTGTCACTGCCAATTTCTTTGACAGCCACCTAAAAACAAAAGCGATTCTTTTCCGAGCACAATTCTCAAAATTATTTTAAGCAAGATTTATCGAGAAGAAAGAATTCCAGCAAATGGACTATTTCTCATTTAGAACACATTTATCCTCATGTAAATCATAGCAGAGGGTTTTGATTTTTTTTTTTTTTCTAATACTTTCCTATGATCCAGTGAAGAGAGGTTATTTCATGATAATGGAGAAGCTTACATTTGATTGTTTACATAATGGTCCCCTGAATCTTTACCTGTTGGGGAACTAACGATTATAGTCATTGCTACTTTTCAGAGATTTGAAAAATATTATTTCTGAACCTACTACGTTGCAGGAAACTAACCCTGCAATGATCAAAATATGGATTTCAGATTGGAAACTGAAATGTTGCAGCATTTCTAAGATGTCTTGAAGAGAAGCCGTGTTTCAGTGTAGAGTCTGAGGATAATGAACTAAATGTGTTTCTGTCTGGGGTGTATATCCCTGCTCTACTAAAGACAATTTCCAAAAACCAGATATCTGAGGTGTTACAATAATCAATCAACTAATATGCAGCAACTGCAGCAGCATAAATACTAAATAAATAAGCACACAAACAAATAATCTGTTGAGTAATTTGTGCATTTAACTTTGGCGTTTGAATATAGGCTCCTATAGATCCATGCTTTTGAACTATTCTCAAATCTCCTGTATTATTTCTTAGCACAGCAATGGTACACATGATGGACGGTAACAAATAATAGAACTTTGAAATCATCATGGTGTATCATGACAATGAGGCTGCTAGGCAAGCCCTCTGGAATATTAAATTTTTGATGAAAATTATTTTTGCACAGCAGGTGCCTTTGTAAATGAAATAACTCAGCTGATTTAATTTTCTCTTCAAACCCCTAAAGGCAGCTGTGCACATTATTGACTAATGACCTGAAACGTTTACCTTAAAAAAGGTATTTTTAATGCTATAGTTTGGCACACAAGCAATGTGAACATGTGAACTATTTCTCATGTTTTGAACTGTGTAATTTATAATTTATCAAGATACTTCAACTAATTTTGAAAGCCTCTGAGTGATTGCATGCTTAATGTGTTTTGTTCCTCTGATGTTTTTAAGCATCTTCAGTATGAGTACTGAAATGTTACCAGAATGCTACCTTGATAACTGCATTTAATTGTTATGTTAAAACATATTTTTCATTTAACTCTATGATATCAAACAATATGATTGCTGATTCTCTCCTTCCCTTTAAAGGCATTTACTGAATCTGAATCGTAGACTCACAAAAAATCCCCTTCCATGATTCAACACCTTTGGCAGAAAAAACAAGTGCAAGGGATCAGGGTATTCTTGTTGAACATGAACCAGCAGTGTGATGCAAATATTAAAAAGGCAAATGCTATCTTGGAGTGCATTAACAGGAGCATAGGGTCCAAATAACAGGCAGTAGTTGTTCCATCCTGCACTGCCCTGGTCAGCCCCTACTTCAAGTTCTATGTCCAGTTCTGGGCAGCACAGTTCAAAAAGGACAGTGAGAAACTGGGCCAAGTTCAGAAGAGGGCTACCAAGATGGTGAGGGATCTGGAAACAATTAACAATCTGGGCATGTTTTGCCTACAGAAGGGAAGACTTCAGTCTTCAAATATATGAAGGAAGTTGTTGTTGTTATTATTTCCTCAGAGATCAATACCAGAACCATTGAGTTAAAACTATGAGTAAAGAGGTTAGGCTAGACATCAAGAGGAACTTTCTGACTGTTCAAGTTGTCAGACATTGGAACAGGATGCCCCCTGCAGTGGTAAGTTCTCCTTCATGAGAGGTCTTCAAACAGAGGCTGGATGGTCATCTGTCAGAAATGCCCCAGCGGCTCATGTTCTATGCAGGGGGTTGGATTAGATGTCCCCTATGGCTATTTCTAATTCTATGGTTCAATACTACTCAAGTATGTCAACTTTTTATTGCAAAAATATTGGTAGGGATATAGAGTCTAAAGGTATTCCAATTAGTGTGCAAAGACTCTAAAACAGTAGCTTAGAACAATATTTCATCAGCCAGAGAC
Organism: Liasis olivaceus; assembly: GCA_030867105.1. Lineage (NCBI taxonomy): Eukaryota > Metazoa > Chordata > Lepidosauria > Squamata > Pythonidae > Liasis > Liasis olivaceus. The sequence continues at coordinate 223,742,005 of CM061349.1, forward strand.
AACATTTGGACTTGATTTCATAACTAAGATCCACCAGTGGTGTTCTCAACTACCCATGCCAACATAAAAATGACAACACATGCATCAGGTACAAATCTCTGACACATGTCATTTGTGTAATCATGCTATGACGTATACCTTGTCATTTGACTTCCTTCCCCTCTATATTACAGGGCAGACAAAGATAAGAAAACTCCATCCCTTTGCTGCTGTCTAGTGGCCCTTCAGATATTTGCAGCCCAGATATAGTAAATGTATTTATGATCCATAAGAAAAATGATTCACAATGGGATAGTTTTTGTTTTTTGTTCTTGTAGGAATCTTTATTCATTTTAACTCAACTACATTGTTGGATTGCATAATATCTTTTGTCACAAAGGCAAAGGATTCAGGATTAAGCTTTAGTTTCAGTTCAGATTTATTTATTTATTTTAATTTCACCTATCTGAAAACAAATGTGTTTTCATAGTCTCACAAACTGTCTAAGAATTACAATAATATTTGTCCTTTTGAACCATTGCAGTGGGACGTAACTTCAGTTTTTAAAAGGCACACCATGAAATAATTCTTCCACTGGCCTGCAATGCTGTCTTTCTTGTAATAGTGTGCTGGTGATAAGCCTTAAGAAAGAAAAGAATATTTCTTCTTTAATTTCCTTCTTGAATAAATATAGTTATATTCTGAGTTTTCCTACTCTGGAAATTTTACAACCCCCCCCCCCCCGCCCCCATTTAATCATTTAACAGAAACTGTGGTAACTGTATTAGATTTCATGTTTCAGGAAAGAAAAAAAAATGGATTGAATTATGAAAAGTGAATAAGGGAAGAAGCAGACAGCAAGAAAATGATGCATTATTGGGGACAGGAATTGCTTTCACTGTGCTTGTGTATACATCTCACTGGTGATCTGATCAGGTAAAAACTCTACTGATCTGAACAAGTTAGAACTTTACAGTAGCGTTAGGTGAAAATAAGGATGATCACACATAGTGTTTTCTTCTTGCCTTTGGTTGTTTGTTTATCAAGGACAAATAAGGTAGGAAAGGAAATAACTGCCAACCCCATGCAGTTTGCAAGATTGCACCAAGATATATGTATTTGGCTTTTCATTCTTTCCAGTCCTAACATTCCAATGTGAGTGGCCTCGGGACTCTGTCTACTTTTCAGCATGATTAACTCTCTGAAAATTGAGCAGAACAAATCAGATTTGGGTGTATATGTGGGAGTGGCTGGAATAAGAAAGATTAAGTTCAAAAATGGGTCGGATCACTTGGAAGCTTTGAAGGAAAAACAATCCAGAAAACAATGCATCCCTATGGGAGGATGCAATTTGGAGCAGCTTGAAACACCCTTGATTCCTCCAACTAAGCCCCTCCCTTCTCCCTCTTGGTCACATGACCCAGAGTGGAACATATACCACTTGCCCTGTGTTTCTCATTGCATGCATGCACACAAACATGGATGTGACATGAAGGGAGAGTGCAAAGACACACCAAGAGACACAATTCATAACTTCATTTCACAGAAGCACACACAGATGTCTCCTATGAACATTGCTGTTTCCGAAGTTGGAAAGAATTCTAGAAGCCGTGTTCTCTGTACTTTCCCTAACAATTTTTATTATTCAGCAATGAAATTCTAGTCCCCAACTACCAACTGTCATTCTTTTTGACTATACAGCAGTATTATACCGGGAGGTTTTGGTCACATTGCTTTCCTAAGATTCCATAGTTCAAGCAAATTGGCATCTTTCGAATCCCTAAATGTCATCAGTCTTGTCACCCAGGACCAACTTGGTTTTCAAATTAGGAACCAGCCAGCAGCTAGATGCCTGAGCAACAGGGTGGTTTCAGCACACAAGAGACTTCTTACTTATTTATATCTAACTTTGCCTCTGCAGATAAGCAACCTTAAGTAATGTAGGAATATTTGGATGGGTTTTACTTCACATGTTTTATTTCCAATCTCACTTTAAGGGAAAGAGGTGTAGTTAGTTTTGAAAACCATACTGAACTGATTTAAGTAGGACAAGAGAACAGATGATGACTGCAAATTGATGAGCACCTAGCTTCATTCCCAGTAATGAATAAAAGATGGCTTTGCATTATATATCTTAAAGTATGTCTATATCTGTCCCATCCAGACATGTAGAGTCTTCAAAGAAAACCCTGCTGTTCATGCCATGGTTTAAAATTGCCATGGAATAATGTGCAGGTGGTCTATTTGTGGAATAAGCTCCTGGTATGCCAGATTCTAAGGTGGGCATATTTTAGGTACCCCCTTTGATGTCATTTTTTTATTTGTTCTCTCCAGTATCTAATAATGTATTATACAATCCTCCTTTACAGTAGGAATGTGCATTAGATTTGGCCAGAATCCAGATCCTGAAAAGGGAAGAAGAAATTCAAAACAGAATTTTATTTACCAAGAGTGGACAATTTTGAAGTTGTTCTAATCCAGTTATAGGTCTCCATGAATGTTCATTTTTGGATCCCAATGTACTATGTGCTGTTCAATTTCACCTGAGCAAACTTCCTATTTGTAATTCATGTAAAGCATCATGGAGAGGGGAAGGTGACAAGGAGGAGCAGGAGGTGATGGCTTCAATAACTGCCTGGAATGCCTTTTATCAGAGAAAACCGAAATCACACCATCATTGCTTTGGGGTCTTGAGAACCTGGGCACTGAGAAAGATACTTAGTTATTTGTTCTATGCCCTTATTATCAATGTGATTAGCAGCCACATCACAGTGTTTTGCAGCATGTGTTAACCAGCTAACTTAGCCTATTGAGTGACTTGCATTATAGAAAAGACCACTGAACTCATCACTTATGTTTCCACCTCAGTGTCTAACAATCAGCTCTGCCACATGCAGGGAGGACCATCATAATTCCTTATAAATCCTTTGCATTGTATAAAACACCAGTCTTGTCATGTGTGTTTCCTAATCACAAGGACAATCCTCACCAAAATTGTCATAACATTCTGTTCCAGAACAACAGATGGGCAGTTCTCAGAAGGAGAAGCAAGAGAATAAGATTTTAAAGGCTCATAGCTTGAAAATCTCTGTATTGATTTCAGTGAAATTTGAAACATATCACTGACTCATAGCTTGCCTAGAAAGTTCATCAGGTGAAAAACAGAGTTACATTCATCTGGGGTTTTCCAGGATAGACCAATGAAGATAGGAACTCCATTTTAACAAAGCTTGATGTAGATCCATACTATATTGTGGGTGATCCATACATTTTTAATGGACGTGCTATTTTCTAGAGCTCAGGGTAATGTCCACAAACCAATTTGTCTGCATTCTCCTCTTTTACAGCACTGTAAATTGGTTTAGGATTTGCCCAGATGAGAATTGGTGCACAAATATTGAACAAATAAATAAGTAAACTAGAGAATTAAATCTAATTGACACTAGTAATGAATGCCACTAAAAGTGATCTGTGAGTTAAGATACTATGAACATTCTGTCTGGAGCTGCAAGGGACCCATCAGTTTAAGTGGTTTTCTGAAAAAACTCACCGTTAGTGGCTATTTGAGTTATGTCCAAAAGCTGTTGCTTAACGCCAATTCATATTATTCTGTGCTCCCTCCCTCCCTCCCTCTCTCTCAATTAATCCTGCCTGCTGAAATTAGATGCCTGGCTCTTTTAAAACAGAGATAGCCCATTGTTAGTCCAGAGTAAATAGCAGTTTTATGTAACCTTCAAGAGGCCCTACATATTTAAATCAAGGTATCTAAAGCAGACAGAAACAAAGAGAAACTCTTTGTTTCATTTATATGGGGCCCGGAGCAGAATCAAAAGGTGGCATTTGGTATGGAAAGGCCAAGGCAATTCTGCTAATACAGAATAAAACCTATAGCTCAACAATATGGTAATGCTATGTAGGAAAAGGGACAGTATTTAGTCCTAGCATTTCCAGATATAGCTGGGAAAGACTCCGTCTCAATCTCAAACAGCATTTTTTTGATTGATGCAGATAATTATAAGCTAAAGGGCTCTAGGTCTTATGTGGTGGTTTAGATTTCACTCAATCCTTGGTCAAAAACAGCAGGAATAATAGGCAACAGGATTCAAGGCAAAGGAGGGTGGCAATAGCTGTAGCAAGGAGTTAGGCAACAAATGTCAACATAGTGGTAGAAATTGAGATATCCAGATAGCTACTGCAGGGGTTGGTTTCAAGCCATAGAACAACCCAGATCTCCAACCCAGATGTGCGGTTTAGCTGGATAAGGATTGGCAGAATACTTGGCAACAGAGTATCCTTCTATTCTCAAGTTGCTGTTCCCACAATGTATGACTTCCCTCTCTTACTCTCTGACATTTTATTTAGGAGTGGCAACTGATCTCATAGACTTGGTTGCCATGTTCTTACCTGAAGTCCCAGGTTTGCAGAGGCACAAGCAATGCAAAATGATTCAACCAAGACTTCAGTGCTGGGCCTCAGTTCTCTAGGTTTGGTCTCACCAGGCTCTAAATCCACTCAGTTTCTGCCTTTCTTTGCAAGAGGACTTCTCCAAGCGGCTATAGCGTAGATGAACAAATAGCCTACTAGGCATCTGATATAACTGATCTCACAGAGCTTAGACACTGTTTTATTGCCCTTACTGGGGTGGAGCTATTTTAGAAAGCAACATCTAACATTCTGCTAAACATTGATAAAGACACAGCTGTAAAAATTGCATTACCTAGGCATAGCACTCTCATCTAGTAGAATGGAATTGTCAGTATACTCACGCATGAAGCAAAAGCCTGTTCAGTTACTAAATTTGTGGGATAATTCATGCAACTTAGCCATGAAAACACTCTTATTAATTTCTGTTAATATGAAAAGATTTAACAGGGTGCACTGTCTGAATGATCTCAGACAATGTGGCAAGAAAGAGAGAGAGAGAAATAGACAGGGAGAAAAGGAGAGAGAATCAGTACTTGTGGATGTTGTGCAACCATTTCAGACAATTTATATTCTTGCTATCTACATCTATAATCACTTTGGCCAAAACCATTAAATATGGTGGTCTTGCAGCTCCACTGGCAAAAGGAAATTTCACAGATGTACTGTATTGGCATTTTCTGCCTTTTCAGTCCCAGAATAATCATAGAAGTACCTTATATTCTACTCCCATTTCTCAATGCATGCATTTGGAAAGAAACAGGTGATAAAAGTTTGCAAGAGTACTCTTATTTATATTCTTCTGCTTTCTGCTCATCAGTTTAACACATTCGCTATGTCCTGATTGGCCAAACCATGTGCAGTTGTGGAACAGCCACTGCAGAACAAGTGCTGCAAGCAATGCTCTTGCTTCAGAGCACCTGAAACATAGTGCTTGACAATGGATTCTCTTCCATGTCCATCAGCAAATCATCTGTCAAGTGACTTGGCTTAAGTGCCATCCCAATGCCTATGGACATGACGGATAAGGCTTGTGTGATTTTTCTCCTGCTGCTATAATTGAAGATGGCTTCTCCCTGATGCTGGCACCCAGCTGGCCTTCTTGATTCTGCACCACCTGAACGAACTAGAAATTCATCGTGTGTGTTAGCAGCATTCAGTCAGATCATCTCCCGAGTATAAAACAGAATTGTGCCTACTGAGTGCATTGTTGTTGTTCAGTCGTTAAGTCGTGTCCGACTCTTCGTGACCCCATGAACCATATTGCGCCAGGCCTTCCTGTCCTTCACTGCCTCCCTGAGTTTGCTCAGTTTCATGCTCATTGCTTCAGTGATGCTATCTAACCATCTCATCCTCTGCCGTCCTCTTCTCCTTTTGCCTTCCATCTTTCCCAGCATCAGGGTCTTTTCCAAAGAGTCCTCTCTTCGCATTAGGTGACCAAAGTATCTGAGCTTGAGCTTCATTATCAATCCTTCCAATGAGCAATCAGAGTTGATTTCCTTTAAGATTGACTGGTTTGACCTCCTAGCAGTCCAGGGGACTCTTAAGAGTCTTCTCCAGCACCACAGTTTTAGTCTTCCTTATTTTAAATAGTTGAAACTTCAATAAAAGGTCCATTAAGTTGTAGTGCTAAGATGACCTTAAGGGCCAAAGATTACGGTTATGATTATAATTAAGATTATTAAGTGCGGATGGGAAGGTGCCTGGTCAAGAGTTCTTATGTTCTGGGGACTTGACTTCCGGTGAGGCTAGTGAACTGATGCCCTGCACTCTGTAGGAGACATTGCGGCCAAAAGGCAGCTGGGTGTGGATTCAGACTTTCTGTTCATCTAAATCTCATCTTTTTAATCATCTTGGAGTTTAATTTTTTTCTTACTGCTTCTTTAAGATTGAAAAACATTCAGAATTGCAAGTTGGGTATTCACTGGGTGAGTGTCTCTTCAATCCTTTTAAAAAGAACAAAAATTATTTCTTTCCAGTTTTGTAAGATCTTATTTTTTTTGCAATATATAACATTAATTAAAAAGATCCTCTTGTGTGGGAAAAAAAATCATGTTTATATTTCACCCTGATAACAAAGCTTTGAAGGTTAATCATTAGACAGCACCAGATGGCTACTTTAAAGGAAATTTTTTATAAGCTGGCTCAAGAAATGCTTGGACTATTTAAACTTGTATTGGAACCAAAAGTTGCTATTGAAGAGAACCACGTTCTTTGGAACATAATTGAAATGGACTTTAAGGTGGACTTAAAAACTATAACCCATAAGAAAGAGATGGAAATATTGGATTTACAAATGGAATTGGATGATCATTTGAAAATTAAAAAAAAGGTATACAAATAATGTATCAAAAGAGGAGAGGAATGTGTATTACCTGTTTAAATTGGAATATAAGAGACTTACAGGAGTGGCTACATTAAAGTTACATATGGATTTTGATAAAGATGACAAGGATTTTGAGAGAAGAGACAAAGACAATAGAAGAAAGCAGGTTAGAATTTTATCTGTGGGATTTAAGGATTGATGAGAGGAAGAAGAAAAATGCAAAACTGGTTTATCTGATTATGGTTAAGTAATGGTTTGTTATTTTTGGTGATGTTTCATGGTTACTTTGGATATCTCTTCTTTTGGAAATGTTCAATTAGGTATAATGGATTAGTTTGTAATCTCTATGTTATTATTTTTGGTATACAAATAAGGGCTTATTATTTTTGGTAATGTTTAACAGTTTTTATCTTTCTGTAATGCTTAATTGTTAATTGGGATTAGATTTTAATTATTAAGAGAGAGATTGGGAGATTATGTTGAAATGGAAAGGGGGACTAAATGCTTATGTTGTTAGTTATGTGATATACCTTGATTAATAAGGAGATTTAGAGATGGTTCTATAGAAAATGGGGTGAAGTATAGAATGAAGATACATTTGGTAGTATGGTATTTCAAGAGACAGTGATAAATTGTTAAAGTTGTATATACCTGCTGGGGATGAAGGGGGAATTTTCTTCTTACTTTTTTTGGTGGTTTTTTTTTTCTTTTTTCTTTGCACTTTCTTATATTATTTTTTAATGTATTTTTGTATTTGGTTTTTGTATTAGTCTTATCTGTTCTATATAATCTTTAATAAAATTATTTTTTTAAAAAAGTGTTTTATATTCCCACTCAGAATCCAACGCTGCCATTGGTATTTTAAGACAAAAAGATCAAGCTGAATGATCTTTTTCTTCATAATTCAAACAGACCTCAAGGTGTTGCTGCACTTTCAGATTTTAATGGCATAATATGTATTCTTATGACTTCATGGGTGGGAATTTAATAGTTGTAGTGTGCTGAAAAGTTTCACTGAAAATCGCAGTAAAGGCACAGAGGAGCTGATGAATGCACAGAAACTGGAGGAGTTTAATGATGATGCTCCTCACAGATTTGATGTGGGAGTGATAAATTTAAGGTGACTTGCAAAGGCAAAGCACTAAATTCCATTAAGTTAGCCAAAATGTGCTTGAATGTCACCCACCCATACTATGATGAAGGTATCAAAAGGTTACTTTATTGTTCATGAGCCATGTTCTATTTTCTACCTTTTGGGGGCAGATGCTATTATAATCTAATTTCAAATGAGAAATGATAATATCTCAGATACTTTAAAAATGTGAACCCCATCTAGGTTTTTTAGCAGATAACTCCCATTATTTCTCACCATAAGAACCTCTTTGAGATGCTAGGAGATCTACTCCAGCTCATCTAGTAGGCATTTAGTTGGGAGATGGCGCCATAGAGCTGCCCATGGTTGAATAAAAAACTTCATTTAATAACAGCAATCTTCACATTCAAACACTTTGAATACAAATGCCTTAGCATTTGGGCTTCAAATAGGTGCTAGTGGAAAACATGTCCTTGTCCCCACCAAATTGCATTTTCAATAGATCACCGTTAAAGAACACCAGATTTTATAAAAGAATACCTTCTAAACTGAGTTCCTTTGCACAGCAATAGGGACTAATTTCTGTTCAACTCAACTGGACTCTCCTTTCGAAATAAATATCGACAGGATTAAGAGATTGGAAATAAAAATGAAGAAGAAACAGTGGAAGAGCTAACGTTTGAAAAAAGCTCAGATAAGAAATAGGCGTAACATGTCCAGTGAAAGTATAGGAGGAAATGCAAAAATTTCACTGCTATGTGGAGTGATCCAAAGCTTGTCTCAAAACATTGTTTATCTAAAGGAAAACAGTGTTTCATGCAAGCTGACTGAAGTACTGAGAGAAGCTTTCTGGGAAAGTGAGAAATCTTTAGATTCAAAAGTGACACAAACTGGCTATTTTAAGTTTCTAGGAGTTGAGCAGTGTAAACATTTAAATAATAAATAAATAAATTTCCTGATTTAAAAGTTCTGTTGCTGTTAAGCCTCTTGAAACATGATTTCTTTGGTTCATTAATCTTGAATCAGCATGGCTACATACATTCCACTTACCTGGAGTGCAATGGTAGCATGAAGCAATATCAAACAAATGAATATATGCTTGCTTTGATTTTAAAAAGCATGCACAGTGATCCAGTGGCTGAAGAAGATTAAAGTGTTTAAACCAAAGGTGCCATCTTTGGTTTGCAAAAATTCAGTAGCTATTAGATGGGAGCAAAAAAAAACAAACAAAATTTCTGTCTCCATCTAGTGGTCACCCAGATGTCTGCAACTCAGACATAGTATTTTCACAGTGCCAGAGCATTCTATTGAAACCAGACAGTCCCAAACTCATCTGACTATTTTAATGTAGCATATATTAAGGATAAGCCATGTAGATATATTTATCCTTTCCAAAAGCAAATTGCAGCTCATTTCAAAGTAGTAGTGACCTGCGTACTCCAACATCCGCTGGTAAATAAAGGTAAATCTGCTGCCTATCATGATTCTTAGAGGAAATTCCTCATTTGTTTTGCTGACAATTATTTTCTATCAGAGTATGGAGGAAAGTGTGAGAGGATCAGTCATCCTTGACTGTTACTAACCAATAATGAAGACTCAGTCATTGAAGCAATGTAGCACAAACTTTGGGGAAAAGTGATTATGTTATGCTGGAATTCTTGATTTTAAGGGAAATCACAAGTTTCTAATTTTATTTTCACATCTTCACCACTGAGAATTTGTTTGGACCAACACCTTGTCTGGTCTCTTCACCAAGAGATGCCTGGTGTGACTGAACCCATCAGTAGCTATGCTACCACTAGCATAGCTTCTGGTATTGAGACACACATGCTACCTCACAACAGTGAGGTAGTGGTCTGTATTATTATTATTGTTGTAGTTGCTGTGATGATGAATATGATTCCCCTAGCCCAGTCTTGAGACAGCGTATGCAATCTTTGTCATACCATGAGACTGTTTTATTGAAAACAATCACTTGACTTAGTAGCTATTAAATATGCAATTTAGGCTATTTTTTCAATTCCTGTCCAATTTCAATACATACACATACACACAGTCAGAATATCCCTGCCCATAAGTCTGTCTTGTTCGTGTTATTTCTATCTTTTGCACAGAAAAAAAATGTATTTCCAATAATGGTAGTCAACACTATGTTTGACAATTCTGTGCTGATGTAGTGCAGCATTCAAACATGTATTTATTGGAGCAGCAAATATTACAATTGGAGACTAAACATTATATACAAAAATATCATACACTGAAAATCATATTCTGTTGTCTTCAGTATGTAATTACACTGAACTAAATCGGTTTTTCATCATGATCATCGTGCCTCACTGCCATCAACACTAACAGTTCAAATCTTTTCCCTCTAGCAAATTAGTAAAGTCATAATAATTGAAGCTTCTCCATTTATCCTTCTTCACCTCATTTCCTATTTTTCTCTGCTGCTCAGTATTAACCTCTTTTTCACCATCTGCTCTCTTTCAACAGGTTATCATTAGTGGAAAGAATGAGTTCCACGTTCCAATTTCATTAGAAATAACATGTTTGGCACCATACAGTAGAAGCTGTTTGGTATGTATCTTCATTTCTTTCAGTTGACTTTACCTTGAACTTCACTCATTTATTCTTCTGTACCTTAAAGACATTATCCTGTGCACAATTACAATGAAACTCCCTTTATTTAACTCTGGAAATGAATTCAGCCGGAGGTTATATTCCTAAGTACACAAGCAAGCCCAACCTATAAAGGCAACTTTAATCAGATCTATTTCTTGTACCTCCTGAGCCCGCCCCCCCTCCCAAAACACACAAGCTAAAATTTGGTGGCAACATGCTTACTTTCAACAGCATAACCTTTTCCCCATCTTTTTTTTTAATACAAAAAAACTAAACACTTTTTAAGCATAAGCTTCCAGAAGGCTGAACACCAGAAATGCCCTAAAAAGATTAAAACATATGACTGTTTCCTCTGGTGACATTGCCACAAGACTTCCTTTCCTTTCCTTTCCTTTCCTTTCCTTTCCTTTCCTTTCCTTTCCTTTCCTTTCCTTTCCTTTCCTTTCCTTTCCTTTCCTTTCCTTTCCTTTCCTTTCCTTTCCTTTCCTTTCCTTTCCTTTCCTTTCCTTCATCCACAAAGAGACAGTCTTCTCACACCCTGATCAGTATGCCAGTGTGCTATCTGAATACTCTAAAAACCATATTCTTCAATTGTGTTCTAGACTTTCTTAAAGATCTGCAGCTGCCCCATTTCCAAGAGGCACAATTTGTGGTCTTTCATGAGAAATATTTCTTCAAGGGGCATCCCATATGTAGAAAACTCTGTCTCAAGACTCTCTGCTAGCATTTGTTCCATCAGCTAGAGAAGATATTTTATTTTATATAAGAACTTAAATCTGCCATTCCTCAATTTTGATACCTTTTAAAAGACTGCTGCTTTTAGTTGGCTGTAAGCATGGTTTAATTATTGATTATTCTGTATTATTATTCTGTATTATTATTATGGTTGGTCACACAGTCAGCCAGTTGTTTAGACTACATTTGGCATTTTTATCCACCTCTCCAGTCCTTCCCAAGGACCTGGGATAGGCAGATGTTGTTTGATGGTGTTAAAGGTATCGTCGCAGGATGTAAGCTGTCTCAAGTAAAGCTGCCTTTTGCAATTGACTGATGGTGATTTTGTCAATGCTGAAGGTCTTCAAGTGGTGCTCCAGATGTTTTGGAATTGCACCCAAGGTGCCTATTACTATTGGTACTATTTTTGCTTTCTTTTGCCATAGTCGTTCTACTTCTATTTGCAGGTCTTTATAGTTCGTGATTTTCTCCAGTTCTTTCTCTTCTCTTCTGCTGTCTCCAGGTATTGCAATGTCCACTATCCAGACTTTTTTGTCTTTCTTCTCAACAGTTGTTAAATCTGGGGTGTTGTGTGGCAGGTGCTTGTCTGTTTGAATTCTAAAGTCCCAGAGCACTTTAGTTTCTTCATTTTCTATTATTTAGTCTGTTTTGTGATCCCACCAGTTCTTGCTTGCAGGCAAGTGGTATTTCTTGCAGATATTCCAATGCACCATAGTTGCTACTTTGTCATGCCATTGTTTGTAATCAGCCTGTGTGATCTTTTTGCAGCAGCTAACTAGGTGATCCATTGTTTCTTCCACTTCTTTGCAGAGGTGGCATTTGTTATCTGTTGCTGTCTTCTCAATTCTGGCTTTATATGCATTTGTTCTTAAGGCTTGGTCTTGTGCAGCCAGAATTAGCCCCTCTGTCTCTTTCTTCAACTTTCCTGCTCCTAGCCATTGTCAGGTCTTGTTGTTATCTGCTTTGCCTGCTAGTTTTTTTTTTTTTTTTAATATACTGGCCATGTAATACTTTGCCTTGCCATGTCTCTTTTCTATTTATTTGGTCTTTCTTATAGGCCAATTTGGTCTCTTTGGTATTCAGTAAGCTGTCATGCTTCAGTGCATCTTCTTCACTGTCCTTCAAATATTCTTCCAATGCCCCTTTTTCTTCTTCAACTGTCCAGTGTACTTATAACATTCCATGCCCACCTATGCTCCTTGGTAAATAGAGTCTGTAAACGTCGCTTCTTGGATGAAGGGCATGATTCATTGTCATTATTTTTCTGGTCTTCCTATCCAGGGCTTCTAGTTCAGCTTGAGTCCAGTCCATTACTCCAGCTGTATATCTAATGACTGGAATTGCCCAGGTGTTAATCGCCTTGATGGTATTTCTGCCACTGAATTTGGACTTTAAGATTTTCTTCATAGTTCTGATGTATTCACTACTAACCTTCTTCTTGACTTAAGTGCACTTGATGTCAGCCTGAAGGATGCCCAGGTATTTGTAGTGATCTTCTTCATTCAGACTCTTGATGTTATTTCTATAGGGCATCTTGATTCCTTCAGTTTTCACTATTTTTTCCCTGTTGATGGTAAGGGTGGCACATCTGTCCAGTTCAAACTCCACTGTAATATCTTGGCTGTATATTTGGACAGTGTTGAGCAGCGATTCCATTTCAGATGGTGTTTTTCCATACAGCTTCAGATCATCCATGTAAAGGAGGTGGGATAGCCTGGCAGATGTTTTTGATGTTTGATAGCCATGGCCTGAGCGATGGTTCAGTACTGTTGACAGAGGAATCAATGCAATGAAAACAGTATAGTGAGTCTCCTTGAAAGATTCCGCTCTTGATATTAATCTCTCCCAGTCTATTCCCATTGACCAGCAACTGTGTCTTCCATTGTGCCATTGATCTTCGCAGAAAGCTTCTGTTGTTTCTACTGACTCCTATTATTTCTAGGCACTTGATTATCCAATCATGTGGCAGGGAGTCAAATGCCTTCTTGTAATCAATCCAAGCTACATTCACATTGGTTTTCCTTCTCTTACAGATTTCCAAAATCATCTTGTCAATTAGGAGCAATTAGGATCTTTTGTCCCTCTGCTGTTTGGGCTGTTTCCATCTAGAGCTGGTTTTCCATCTAGAGCTGGTTTTCAACCACATGCTGTTGGACTGCATTAGCTACCATATCAATTAGCAATTTTAAAGTTGTTGGCAAGCAGATAATTGGTCTGTAGTTGCCTGGTGCTGCCCCTTTGCTGGATCTTTCATTATCAGGTAGGTTTTGCCAGATGTTAACCAATCTTCAATTTCACCTCATTGCAGCATGTTGTTAAACTGCTTGGCAATGAGTGGGTGCAGAGCAGCCAGATGTTTCAACCAAAACCCATGCAGTTCATCTTTACCTGGTGCTGACCAATTCTTGATCTTCCTTGCCCTTTTTCCTTCTCTACCTCCTTTATCCAAGCTGCATTCTTGTTGTATTTCTTTGAGTTGTCCCATATCTGTGCCCAGAAATGCACTATTTCTTCTTTGTCAGGTGTTGGCTAACCGGTTCATTTCAGTCTCTCCATTGATGGATTGGTAGAAATGCTTCTGATTCAACTGAAATGAGAGATTCTGCCTGTAGTGTGCAATTCAGGCTTTGTATCTGCTGATTTTCTTGGCTATGGCTGTTATTTGCTGCTTTATTATTTCCAGTACTTTCTTGATCTTCCTTGCCTTTAGGTGATATTTCTTGATCAGGTATTCTTTGTTCTTCTTGTTCTTCATCCTCTTGTCTTCCATCTGTTCTAGCTTGCTTGCATCTGATCTTAGCATGCTGATCTTGTTTTCCAACCTGATCTTCCATTTTGGTGATGTACTGACTGGCTTCTTTTCTTGTTTGTTGATTTTGCACCCAAGATCTTCAGTTATAACTGTAGCTGTGCTGTACATCATTTGGTTTGCTTCTTGCAGTGAGCTGGTGCTTATATCTGATATTACAGTATTGGCATCTTTTAATGCTGGTGCTAGCTGTTTTTTTTATAACAAGCTTCAATGCAGGCAACCTTATTTTGGGTTGTTCTAGATACACAGTCATTCTTCAGTTTCATTTCCTGTTGTTTTTCAGTTAGAGGACTTTGTTTTGGCATAATGGCACAGCATAATCTGCATACATGTGTCTTTCCTTCAATTTAGATTATTGGCCACAAGAGGACTGATGTACAGATTAAACAGTAATGGTGCCAAGGTACATCCTTGCTTAACTCCTCTGCTGACAGAAATTTCTTTAGTATAATGGCCCTGCATGCTGAATCTAATGTTTAAACTAGAGTTCTCATAAAGTTTATACAGTATATAAGTAAAAGAAGGCATCCAACTACAATAGAATTTTTGAGTTTGCACCACACTTTATGTCTACAGATGAGATCAAAAGCAAATCTGAAATTGATAAAGGCCTCATATAATGTGGATTCTGGCTTAGAAGTATGTTTACCAACTAGATGTTGCAAAATAAAAGCGTGATCTAATACTAAGCTTCCCACTGTAAAGCCTGCTTGCTCTTCAACTAAATTATTTTCTGATTTCGTCCGCTCCAAGAACTTATTATATAAATGCCTAGCATACAATTTGCTTATTATGCTAAGAAGGCTAATGGGCTGATGATTGGCAGGAAGATGCCAGTTGCCTTTTTATGGACTGGAACATTTAGGGCTAAACCCCAACCCTTTGGAATCAATGTCTTACTAGCTATGAATGTAAAGAACAAAATCAGACTGGAATTCACAGTTGCCTAGTTTGTAATCCAGCACTTTAACCACTACACCAAACTAGGCTTTAAAAAAAAAAAAAAAAGCTAAGGAGGTCATGGCTACCCCTTAGATGGGAGCCTACTTGCAAATCCCAGACTGTAGGTTCTCAGAGGAAAGCAACATACATATAGTCCCCAGGAATTGAGCTGGATTGAGTGAGTCCACCTTGAACAGCTCCATTTTTTGAGCAAAAAAGCATGGCAAAATAGCCTCAGCACTGCCAAATCATAATTCAGAGGTGAACCCTGTTCAGAGAGAAATTATACTGATTTCAGCAGAACAAAGAACACCTCACGGACCTTGAGAAGCCTATATGCAACTTGAGTTAACTCACCTAATACTCTTATATGAACAATTTTGGCATATGCATATCGCAATCTTTGAAAAGGATATGCATATTTCATGGGGAGTCACCCTCCTGTACAAATACGGTGTTTGTTGTTTAAGGTGTTGCTTAAAACCAGTGAAGTATGAGTTGTATTCTGCATGTATTAAGCAATAAGCTTCCTAAAGGAAATGCAAATCCACACAGCTAATCCCATGATTTATTTGTATATGGACACATTGTTAAAACCATCTGATCTTTAAAAGAATTTACACAGCATACTGCATTATAATTTTTGGAAGAAGATGCCATTTGGAAGAGTATAGAGTGGTAGTGCAAAGTCTATTCAGTGATGATAATGACTTGTATCTTGTCTGTTAGACATGCTGTTAAATCTTCTCTGTGAAATTAAAACATACAGTTATATCAGTTTGCAGAGTCTTATCCTACCACCATTTCATGGTTGATTCTAGACTTCAGGAGTGAGGGTGTCCTGTGCTGAAGCCAGGGGTGAAGTCTTTATAGGATCACTATGCTTCAGGTATATTGGCAATAAGGCCAGCATTCAGATGGTCCTACCTCAACCCTGTCCTTCATTGTTTGGGCACAGGCTGTTGCATTATGGGATGAGTTGGTTTTGTTTGCCAAGATACAGGATTTATTTATTCCTTTGTTGAAGTGTTTCTTGCAGTGTATTTGGCTTACAGAAAGGCTGATGCTTCTGAAGAGATGGGTGGTCACAAATGAATAGGACAGTGATGATGCGATGTGATCGATGATTATCCAGAGGCACCAAGACTCTGGGATGCAGAGGAAGGAAAGGAATCCATTTGGGGCATGCATGGGTAGCATATTTAACATTATGGGACAAAGTGTAGCTTACACTGCATTCATTACCACAAAAGGAGATTGGACTCTCCACTTAGAGCAGGGAAACTGATCCTGATTAGTCAGCTGTCCCCACTCTTTATTTAAGAGTGGAATTACTAAATTCTGTGTTTGCATGGATGGTGGACAGACTTGGAGACACTTTCCTTGATGTCAGAGCTCTGGTATTCATTCATTTCTTTATTTAGGTTGCAATTTACTTCTATTGTAATGTAATTGTATTATTTGAGTTTAGCTTTCTTGCATGAACTAAAAGAATACATAGGGTCCATGCATCAACCAAACTGATTAGAAGTGCACTTCATGGGCATTTAAGCCATTCTCTGGAGTTCCCTGCCAAAGAGAGAGAGATTTCAATATATAGTGTATCTGTTAATGAGGGGGAAAATATCCTTGGCCTCTAATAAAGTTCTCCAGTCAGACTACCAAAAACTCACTGAGAATATTGAATCTGTCAACATCATTTCATTTCAAGGAATTAATCAAGCTGACTGTTTCAGAGAGAGGTTTGAGGAAAAATGTTCATTATTTAGGCAATTAATTTTTAAAAATGGAAATGTTGCAAATCACTGGTATGCATAAAAATTGATTTATTGTGAAATTTATTTCTCGCTCCTGGAAACAGAGTACAGATTTTATACAGCCTGCTTTCTCCTAATCATCATATGCCAATTATTTTATTTAAGTAAATATTTAGTGGAAAGGTCCTACAATACTTTTTAAAGTGGTGTCATTCACATTTGAATTGACAGAATTCACCATTTGAAGAAAAAATTAAAAGTAAATAAATAAAAATTAATAAAAAAACCTTTCTTCATGTCTACACAATGAACACATAAAGACCACAATATACAGATTACCATGTATACCTACATGCTTTTAGTTTCTACCCAGAACATACCCCAAATTGATCGCCTGTGGACAGGCTGTATCAGGTTCAGCCCAAGGAACTCCATGAGACAGTACAGATGTAGTTCTATAGCCTTTATTAGCTTTCACCTTCAAGACAGAAATATCGCCAGACTGAATCTAAACTCCCCAAGCCAGCAAGCAAACACTGCAAATTCCTTAGGGTGGTGCCAGTTCCATCCTCTTCACCTTCCCACACTCTTTCTGGGGGCTAAGCAAATGCTTATCTCCCTGAGCATGGCCTTCACCAACCCATTCCATCACAGGCTATATATTACAACTGCATTTATTCTGCACTTGACAGAGATGCTGAACTGGTAGAATTAAACAGGCATTCAGGAGACTGAGCTACCCACCCAACAAGATAAAAAAAAACAAATCAAGACAAATCAACAGAGCCAGTCAATTCCCAGGGACACCACAGCAACAGAACCACAGAGCACCTAAGGCTCACAGCCCGTGCCACTCAATGACATTATTAATAAGCTACGCTGCATACTGGACAATGACACTTCACTGCACTGTGCTGCATTGCACTGAGTGGCAGGCCAACACTTCCATACAGACAACATGGGTACCAGATCCTGCAACAAACCCAGATGTTTAAATTTGCCCTCACATCTATAACAAAATACCATCACGGGCCCCAGAAAGTACACATACAAGATTAGAGGTGCCTCTTATGCTCTTCCTCTAATGTGGTGTATGCCATCATCTGCCAGCATTGCCCCACTGGATTCTACAGAGGACAAACTTTGCACAAATTGGACATCTGGACTCAAACTAAGGGCCAAAGAATATCAGAACATTTCATTCTCCCAGGACACTCTATGGCAGACCTTAAAGTGACTGTTTTGGGAAAAACAGGACTAACTTTAGCATTGAGCAAGACATTGCTGAACTTACATACATCTAAACATTTCAGGCAGTTTCAGAAGGTCTCAGCAAATACATTACAATTGATAAGGCACTTATAGTCTGTCTGCCATGCATCTGGCATCTGCATAGCTAACCTTCTTCCCTTGCCCACACCTCACACCCAATTTAAATCCTAGCCGCTCTGTGCATCTGATAAGTGAGCTGCAGCTCATGAAAGCTTATGACTTTTAATAAAATTCGTTAGTTGGAAAAAGATGCTGCCAGGCTCCATCTGATTTTTTGCCACTATAGACTAACACGGCTCTCCTTCTACAGTAACACCATCTTCTTGTCTAGCTCCATTGCTTTCCTAGCTTCCAGGAACCCATAAAACAGTGTTGTCCAAACTTGGCCACTTTAAGATGAGTGGACTTCAACTCCCAGAATTCCCCAGCCAGCCATGGGGGAATTCTGGGAGTTGAAGTCCACTCATCTTAAAGTGGCCAAGTTTGGACAACACTGCCATAAAACATAACTGGGATTGGAACAGAAAGGAAGCAGCCAAGGTGCTTCTGTTTCCTAGTCTAGTGGCATTAGGAAGAGAGCTTCAACGATTAATCCAAGCATTCCTAACGAGTACAAAATGCATATGTCAGTTTCCAGTTGGGGCTCTGTATAACAGCAGGATTTCTGCAATAGTCTATAGATGGCTGATGAGAGAAAGGGATGACAGAAATATTCACCCTTGCTCATTCACTGGCAAGTCTGTGTCCTGAAGAATTCTGATAGTCTATTTGAACACGGCCATTGAAATCTGTTTTTACCTGGCCAATGAGTTCCCCAGCATTTCAAAGATGCAGAGTTTCTGCATGATTCTTTCCTACATTATTTGTATTATTTTTCTATATGTAATAAGATAAAGCTTCTAACATCTGAAATGCTTATACTATAAGATCTTTCTAGGAGTAATGTAATTCAAGGCTTTCTATAATCCATGATTGGTCATTCAAAAGTACTATCCCTCCCCGCAATCCCCCTAACAACCCTGTAGGGGGTTTGAGGATTCAGTAATAAGTGTTGAGACCCCATTGGGACACTGCACTTATCATTATCATCTCAGTACAGAAAATATTCAAAACTGGTAATGATTTTATGGTGCCTGCTGTGTGAAATTTCAGCTTCAGTATAATATTTAGGAAAGCATTATCAGTAATGTTCAGGAGAGGTATACTGATAAGAGTTATCCTTGGAAAACATTAGAACGCTTAGCTGTGGCAGCAACAGAGCATGGGCACTGCAAATAATGCAGTTTTACAAACATAAAAAATACATGATCCAGAAATCTATTTTTTTTTTTCCTCTGAAACTAACAAAGAAAAAGTGTTATGTGTATGTAAAACAATGCATCAATGAATGACTGGATTTACCAACAGATGAAACAAGTACTGGGAGAAAATGAAAAAAAAAGTAAATAATACAAGTAATTTTAGAATGAACAATATAAAAATATAATTCAACAGGCCTCAAGAAGAGAAATGAAGTTCCAAAGGCCTTGAGAACATATCAGCCTTGTGAGGTAGTCTGGACAGGAAGCATGACCAGATAGACTAATTTTACTTTATTGTAAGGTTACATTAACAGAATCTTGCAAGTCTGAAAGTACATTTCTCCCCCTTCACCTTTATAGCCTAAGAAACTAGGGTGAGACATTTGCCAAACCCATGTTCCTTTTGCGGGCTAAGCTGCCTCTTATCCAACAGTTCCCCAGGCTGTGGCTCTTCCCCGTCTCTCAAGATTATTCCCACACACCATTACACAACATGACACAGACTGTATCTACTGAGATTTGAAAAATTTGTTTTTATAGGTAAAAATATGGTAGAAACCATCACATGTATTTAACAAGCATGATACAATAATACTATCACATTTATACAAGAACCATTGTGACAGTTAGGATTCTTCATTAACTTTCATGAGAGATTTTCATTCAACAACCCTATACACCAGCCTGGGGCTGCAATACTCTGACAGTTTAAATCTAAACTTTTAGAGATACTTCATGACTCAGGAAGTAATAGTGTCCATGCTCAGGAAGAAAAAAATATTGTTCTTAAAGGGGACACAATATATAGATATAAGCAAATCTATTCTATTTATCCAATAAGAAGGTGAGATGTTTCCCCAAGTGAACTGTTCATCTGTGAACTGAAGTAGTCATCTTGCATTTATTGATATGAATAAAAAGTAACAGTGGCATGAGCATAAGGAACAATCTCTGCAATCATAAATTTTGGAAAGCATGAATGATTGTGAGATCAGCTTGAAGAGCTACTATTACCTAGAAGGAACTGCTTGCCTGGTAATTTAACTCTTTCTGTAAAAAATGAAAAAGCAGTATTTTTTTTTCTTTTCTTCCCTCCCATTATCTCCAATGCATTTTGCTTCCCTGCTTTTTCCCCTTCCCTAGTACAGCTCTTCCTTCCTTCCTTCCTTCCTTCCTTCCTTCCTTCCTTCCTTCCTTCCTTCCTTCCTTCCTTCCTTCCTTCCTTTTTCTTTTTTGATGTTTCTGTTGGAAGGAAGGAAGGAAGGAAGGAAGGAAGGAAGGAAGGAAGGAAGGAAGGAAGGAAGGAAGGAAAGGGCTATGTATGTGTGTGTATGCGCACGCATGCACATGCATATATCTGTTTCTGTGTGTGAGAGTGATTTGTGTGTGAGAGAGGGAATATAAATGGGCTTTCTTATTCTACAGGCAGTTAATTTTAATTAGTAATTAATTACTTAGTAATTAATTTGTTTCAGTTCATGTCTAAAGATGGGAAAGCTATGTGCAGAAGTTTTTTCTTACTGCATTGCCAAGTTGATCTTTAATTTATACAAAACATGTATATTTTGTATAGTGTAGCCTGATTAGGAGACACCTGTATTTGATATCACAGAGAGCTGCTGGGAAAAAAGATAATTGTCTGATTTAAAATAATTACCAGAAAAAAATATATTTACCTACAAAACATTTTTGTCCAATCTTCATTAGTATCTTGAATTAATTAAGCATGAATACAATGCACACTAACACTTAGGAATGAGGTGATATGTACAGGAGTACGTTAGAGATGAACTATTTTTACAGCAATTCCTATCAATTCAACTTTGACTCCAGGGGACTACGCGGGAATACTTCATTCTGAATTGCTAATGCCTGAATGGAGCTACTGGATTTTAAAATCTTGTCTGAATTGCTCATTAGCCACTTTTAATGCTTCATGATGAGGAGGAGGATAAGGATGTTGATGAGGATGAGATAAATGTTTTAAATGAGAGACAGAGACAGAGAGAAAGAGAAATACAGTACATAAAAATATAATGGCAGGCTAATTTATTTTTTAAAAGTGTTAGGGTATGTGTGTCTTGCCCAATTAAAGTTACCTTTGCAAGCCTAAGAAGTGAAGAGATTTTTTTAAAAAAAAGAATCACAGGGGAACCATAATGATAATGTGGCCTGAGCAATATTCATATGGCCCCAGCTGTCGATTTTATTCTAAGTGCTAAATGGTTTAATATAGACAGACTATCATTTACATAGCAAGTGTCTGTGTGAGATGAATAATTTATCCGGTGACAAGTGTTGGATGCCCGATGTGTTAGGCTGGCTAATGCCTCCAAAGAACCTGATTTGAGTCTCAATACGTAAATTTGCATTAGAGAATTCCTGCGCTTGACTGTCTCTGGCCAGTGATCACCATGGAGAAAACTGCCAATAGAAAACCTGGAGTTAGTGCAATTGAGCTTAATTGGGCCATTTGCAGATCTGCTGTGTCGGTTTCATGAAGGGATTGCATCACCCCACCTCTCCATCTGACGGCCTCAGTAATGGAATGAGTAGCACGTGATCCCATAGGTAAAAGACGGTACCTAATCATCTGCAAGGGGGCAGGTGAGATAGAAGAAGTTGAAGTTTTCATTAAAATTAAGCTTGTTTGAGGCCCAAGAAAATAACAACAGGATATTCTGTCTCTCAAAGACTAGAGGGCAGAATATATGGCACCCAGGATGACCATCATAATAAATTCTTTTTGCTTTCCACAGGCAGGGATGGGATGTAGCAACTGTCACCTGGGAGACTGTTACAGTTTTCAGTGGGGCTGCTACAAAGTTGCCGGATGTGACACCCTGTTCCTTAAGTTGGGCTCTAAGGATTAGCTGAGACGGTTGTTTCTGTACCAGACGCCCTGCTGCTAGTAACCTCCCTGCCTGAGCTCCTCAACTCAGGGTTGGCAGTGGAGTTCCCCAGGCTGCTGTTCCCTGTGCTGTCACTCCTGCCACCACCTCTGCTGCCAGTGCCAGCACATCTCAACAGGATGCATACTGGCCAGACAGTCCTGATAGGAAAACATTCCTCTGACCAGCATTGCTGCCCAGATCCCTGCCAATGGCCTCCAACACCCACTCCAATGCCCAAGCAGCACTGGTCTGATAAGCCTCCTTCTCCTTGTGAGTGGCTGCAGCAAAACTCCTGCTGTCAGTGTAGATCCATGGGAGCAGTGGCCTCGAGCAGCTCTGCTCCTTCACAGCAAACAGCCCAAGAAGGAGCACGTGGCATGCAGCCCAGCTGATCCAGCTTGGGGCCAGCCCCTCTATTGCTCTCTACAACATACAAACACCCTGTAAAACATACAAATCCATCTAATCCAAACAAAGCCCACAACGCACACCCACCATTCTCACCACCATCTTGGCAATATTAAAAAAGAGCAACAGAACTTTGCTTGAATAAGGACCTTGAATCATTTCAGCTTTCTGCTGTTTGTTTGTTTGTTTGTTTGTTTATTTATGTGTTTTCAGAGACTTCCTATGAGTCTTTCCGGAAAGTTTCAGTTTTGCATTAACTCCCCCTTTCCCAAAATGGTTCCTAGGTAAGCTTGAGAATACCAGGAGTTCTGGAATACAAAATGTTTCAAGTCTTGAGTGGGCTTTCTTCCAAGAAAAGAGAACCAGGGTAGATGTTCCATTGAGCAAAACTGAGCATTCCACAGTCAGATTGGAAAACCATCCAGACATGTAATCTGTTATTTTTCTCTCTTTGAGTTAGCACAAGGGGAGGTAATATTCCTCAAGCTGCCTCACCTGACAGTTCCAACAGGAGGAACAGGCTCCTGGGTGTGCCTTGAGCAGAATCCTCTTTTGGCTCCTAGAATTGCTAGAGGACACCATTGGAGGCAATGAATGAAGCACTACTGCCCACTCCACTTCGTTTTCAGAGATGAAGGGCCTTAAAGAGGATGCTTCACTAATTGAACAAAGTCCCCCTTTAAAGATCTGTACAGCCCTATTACCAGTACAGTATTAGGAACTGGGAGCAGGGGAGCTAAACTCCACTCCAATGACAGCATACACAGCCTTTTAATCAGGACACAGCAATGTGTTCTTGATTCTGTATCAGCATTCATTATCTTGAGCCAGTTTGTCTGGTCCATGGATCAACGTTATCGGCTCAGGGGTACCACAATATTTCTGATAACTGCAAGTTAAGACATTTTGTGTTTGCAGAAGGGTGGGTGAAGGACTCATCTCACCTCAGTCCTGATATGAACTGGAATGCCTCCAAAATGAAAGGGGTGTATATATGTTGAATTTCTTTTGACTGAAATAGTTGAGATTATAAAGGGAATTATGAGATGTGAGACTATAAGAAATAATTGTTACAAAAGCTATTAGGTTTTGATCAATGATAATTTCTGGAAAGAATGCAGTCAAAATTTCTGTTTTTATAATGAGGTTTCATCTATGGAAAGAACATTTGGATTATTGGAAAATTCTGACATAACTTACATATGGGACAGGTTTTATTGCCTGTTAAAGATACAAATTGTCTAATATTTTCTGCACTTATGCACATACCAACAATTAGTAAAACACCAATAGTGAAAGACAACAAAATGATATTATTATTGTGCATTTCTGTAGCATTATGCTGACAGCACAGATAGATATGCTTGTATAAATACTCAGTTTCTAAAAGGAATTGGAAGCTGAAACCTATTAGAAAGTCAGGCATATAACTATGTTTTATGAATAAATGTATTTTAAGTGCAAATGAATTCAATACTTGAACTTCCAAGCGTTTAAAGAAATCATTGTCATAATAGTCTTATGAATTGAAATATTTCATTTGATGGAGATAAATACTTCAAGATATATTCAATCAGCATTTAATCTAGCATATTATCAAGGATTGAAACACAATAATTAAAAATAAATTGAAACAGATGAGATAATAGATTAGAGAAATGAGAAGTCAGAGAAAATAGAAAAGAGGCTGGAGGGGAAAAAAAGCAAACACAGACTGTGTGAACCACCTATTTGGTTTAATTTATGGATACTCCAAGGATCCATTAGCCTTAGGAAGGCTTCCATAAAAGCACAATATAAATGTGCCAGCTGTAAATTTCAGGAAATCATGACCAAATTCTGGAGGCTTTACATTTGCATAAATATGTATTATTTCCATACTGCATTAATAGAAATTGCATACAATATAATTTTGGAAACAATTTCAGGTATCAGAGACTTAAGACTTAAGTGAAATTTGACATAGTTTTTAATAACAGTGTTTATTATTGATCTTTATTCATCACTACTGTTTGCTTGTTTTGGGCTTTGATGGGGGGGATTAGTAATAAATCCAGTGTAAAAAATAAGAGATATACATCCAAGCTTTGTAAAGTAGATTGCTTTGCCTTGAACTCCTTCAGGCATGACCTGTGATATCTGAGGTGTCTGGGGGCTAAGTAAATTTGCAGTTGGAGCACATTTTTTAAGTGGGAACTTGGATAAACTTTTCAAACATACTTTCTCCTTCTGGGAGGGTGAAGCCTGACAGATTTCAGACAGACAAACACATGGGTTTTGTGCACTGCAATTTTTTTAAAGTTGGGGACAGGTTGCTTCCCCTTCTGTGGGTTGTGTTCTCTGTGACTTGGCACCAACTGATGCTTTCCTTCTATGTCCCTCACAATAGCAAGTGATTGGAAATAAGGCAGAGAAGAAGGAAGGAAGGAAGGAAGGAAGGAAGGAAGGAAGGAAGGAAGGAAGGAAGGAAGGAAGGAAGGAAGGAAGGAAGGAAGGAAGGAAGGAAGGAAGATTGAGCTTTGTTTGATAAAGCTGTTTCCTGGTTGGAAGCTATAGCTGTATGTCAGAAAACTGCCACTCACTTTGTCCTTTTTCTATGTCTGTAATTTTGTTTTATTGTATGTTTGGAGGGAAATGTATCAGTTTTCACACATATACTGAAAAAGCCAGTGCAGTAGGGTTGCTTTGAAAGACTCCCACTTCACTTCAGACAAGTCTCACATCTTTCTATAATCACCCATTTTTCTTTAAGATTTGAGATTGCTCTAAAGTAAATGCATAGCCCCCATTTCTTGAGAAACTCTGAAACATGTATAACATAAGCATCTCTTGAGGATGGCTATCTATCTATCTATCTATCTATCTTCCCTCCAACTTATACAGTGCATTCCCACAAAATAGAGAAACTTCATACATAGTCATTACAACAAACTAAACCATGCCATGACTTCTAATGCTGAATGGACTTGTTCACACACTCAGAACAGTGGGGCTAATGTTTATTGTCATTCATTGCTTTTATGATTTTGTTTGTTACATTTACTCCATCACTTTCATTGCTTTTGGCATTCATAGGCAATTCTGCCTCTGTGTGATTCTAATTGTATTTCCTAATTAAAGAAACATTATGAAGTTGTTACCCTTTGGTTTAGTAGTCATAATTTCATTTTTCTTTAATTTTTACAGCACACTAGATTATCAGTTAGCATAATAAACAGTGTAGAATTTAGGAACTGTACTGCATAATCTATAAAAAGACAGGCCAGCCTTTTCTTGCTTAAGGAAGGCATACAAAAACCTTAAAAGTGTAGTGCTTCCCCATCCCAGTTCCATTCTTAGAATTTATGACACTTCTCTTCAACCTAAAACAATCAAAACTAACAAACAATAAAAGGTTAGCTATTGCTATTAGGCTGTCCTAGACTCCATTTCATCTCCACTATAACTGCATTTCTTCTTTAGCTTCTTTTTTTGTGTTTTTCATCCAAGGATGGAAAGAAGCCTGGGCCCCCATCCCATATATTACATGGCACTTTCTCAGTGTTAGTAGATTGAGCATGACTGTGTGTATAAGAAAAGCTTACATACACTGGCTCTGAGACATGGGTGGATTGCAAGGGAGGACTTCTCTGTGGTGGTCCCCACCCTTTGGAACACTTCCCCCAGTGGTATACAGGACCCTTATGTTAGCATCCCATAAACAATTAAAAGCTGTTTTGTTCCAGTAAGCCTTGGGTCTCAGCTGAGGGAGGGTATCTGAAGATTGTGCTACTGATTTCATAACTGTTTTTTGCTTTGTCCAGATTCTTTCAAGATGGAGACATGTTATAAATACTCTTCATAAATACATACATAGATGATAGTACCACCTTCTTGATCCCCATGTCCTATGATTCATTCTCTACTCCCAACATTCCCCAACCTCCATGCATTAAGTGAGGTGGTTTGAAAGAGACTTGTACTAATAATCAGTTCATATTTTCTACTTGACCTTGGGTTGATGGTGGCTGTAGAGTGTAGATGGACAATACATATCTAAATTATGTCAATTCTGTTTTTATTCCCAATCCGTTTAATTTCTCAATAAGATAATTCAACTGAAGCAATTTTACTTGTTGGAAATAATAGCAAATCACAAAAGCCCACCTGTTATGCTTGTCAAGTGGAAAAAGGACCTAAGGCCTGATCTGAAATAATTTTCCCTTTTGCCCTTTATTGTTGTACCAGGTTTCTTGGCTCATATATGATCTGCTTTTATGGGTCAGCTAACTCCTGATAGATGCTACATAAGAAGACCTACCAGAAGAAGTAGATAAATTTCACACGTTACACAGCAAAATCAGTGGACGAGAATAGCAGACTCTGAACTCTAAGTGGGCTTTCTTAGATGTCTTTTCAAGAACATCAATTATGTCTTTAGACCAGGTGGAAAGCAAACATAGCTCACGGGTAGAGTACGTGACATCAACCATAAAAGGTTTCACTAGCAAGTGACCAAAAAAAAAAAGTTCCAGAAAGTCACTGTCAGTCAGAGTGGACCATAAGGGATAGACAAAACAAGTTATCCTAATATAATACAATGTCCTGCATTCCAGCTCAGTATCCTATGTAGATTGTGTTTGCTCATTCTTCAACTAAATTATCCCCACAGAACTAGAATATAAATTCAGTATAATAGAGCCCAAGCATGGAAGTAAGGGAATATATTTGACCAGGTATTTAGAAATCCAGATAGGCTGCAGTCCATTATCATGAGGGAAAACATGAAGTTCAACTATAGGTTAGTCTTTCATATGCTATTATGAAATTAGGAGTTTTTACGGTAGAATATTCTAGACTATGAGTTGTTGGTCCTTTTTTATCTAAGAAAGAGTATACTCTTGCCTTTGTGATACAGTTATTGTAAAAACAGAGATATCTGTCTGACAGATAGAGAGAGGTGGTCTCCATATTTGACATGCTGTCTCAAAAAGGAGCATTTCTTGAGTTCTTTATGCATAAAAAAGACAGACATCTGGGGGAGGGATCAAAGCACTATAATAATTAGGAAGGGACAAGCGGAATTGTCAGAGTTGGTAAGATTTCTGATCAAAAAATATATTTGAGCAAATGTCTTCTTCACAAGTTATCTTACAAACATGTCTGAGAAATTATTTCAATAAAATGTTGTATCTGATCAAACATTTTCAAACTTTCATTTTGAAAGGGCCCCACTAATCTTATAACATTTATTTTACAAAAAAATAAAAGAACTGTATAGTCTTATGCACTTTTGTTTTTTTAAATAATTTTACTGGAAAAAGTGAATGTTATATAGTGAACTAAAAGTAAATGGAATATCGTGGTTTAAATACCATAGCTTCTCCTATATGGACTTCCTGATGGGAAATAAATGTTAGTGGCAGGGAACAGGGGAAGATTCAAGCACACATAATAAATACAGCGAAACAATAATATAAAAGGATTATGCCATGACATCAGCTTAGAATTTTTTTATCTGACAAAACACCATGATCTTATCTATTCAAGTTTTCCATAAAAGCTAGAAATCTAGCACTATAAAATTATTCAGTGTATCCATTGGTTGCCTTTGCATCTTGAAAAGAAGGACATTTTGGGGTTGAGCTAATGGATGAACATGTGATTCATATGAGAGGTCTTGAACAAAGGTTATTTCATATATTAATTTTGGTTGGGAATTCATTGTCTTTTGTAGTTTCACATGTACTTTTGAACTACGTAGCAATGGTCTGGAAATTAACTGGAGGACAATGGAAATGGATATTTCACAGTCAAGGAGAACATCAACAACTAAAAGATACCTCAAAGGTGGAAAGATACCTGTTTTCCCTCATTTACACAACGGTTTGAAGAATTTGCCTCTTTCTGAATCTGAACCTTGCTGCTGGGAATTCCAAGTAGAGATTTAATTATTTAGAATTTCAACTTCATATACAAGTATCTGTGTTTACTTCCTCCTATTTTTCATTATGAAGTAAATTCACTAAAATATTACAAAATTAGTTGCATGACATGTCATGTATGATACATTTTGATTAGTAAGGGTATTTTGCACAATACTACTACTAATAATGGACCTGTAAAACTTTTTTTTTTCCTGCTTACTGTGGAAATGGAAGTGCTAGCAACTCATACATTTCTCTAATGATATGGCCGAACTGTATTTCTTCAACGATCACGTGAAAAGATACTCATAATTTTCCAATTGTGAATTAAGTGGATATTTAAGTCTTATGTCAGAAAAATATATAATTTGCACTTGCACTTGTAATTATGCCAGCCCTTCGAGCACCAAATGTTGTTTAACATGGAATTGTGGTGATGAGAGCCATTCATAATTGATGGTGAGGACAGGTCTGATTTGCATTTCAGTTTCTACTGAAACTGATAAGGCCAGGGAAGTGGGGGATATACAAAGCCTGCTGAATATGGTTATGCAAATAAATCATGTAATCATAAATCTAAGGCCACACAAGACCATCTAAATGTTTGCTTCTAGCTCACAAGATTGGAAAAGTCATCAGAGCTTATACTGTCTTTCAAAAGAAGCAAATTAATATCAAAATATAAGCTGTTCAATCAGGTGGGGGAGCCCAGGAGTTCTATAGATGCTACTTTTTCTGCTTTTTCATACTACAGTTAACTTTGACAGGGGCTGAATAATTTTCAGCAAGGTAGCACTTCTCAAAAAAGGGCAAATATTCTTATGTGGACAAGAATGATTATGCATTTGGCTTGAAAGATTGTTGAGTTGAATCCTACTTTGTGTGAGCAAAGATCCACTGACATAACAAGAATTTTTTCCCCTCTCTTTTTTCTGCAAGGCTGCCCTGCCTTTCCAATAAAGCTTTGCGGTATCTATAAAGCCACAGTTTCCTCCCCTTGTGCTAAAGCCCAGCATCTCTCTTTGGATATCAGCCTGGTTGAGGTTGTTTATTTTTAATGAACTTGAGTAAAAAAAGACCTGAAGTTTCTATTTTTTTTTCTCCTTGCATAATTTCCATTAAGGGTTGTTGTGCCTCCTCCTTCTAGACAGGGAACTGGAGAATGTGAAATTCTGGCTTGAGGGGAAAACTAGATGAAGGAGGAATAGAAGTTAATTGCAACATAAATCCCATTATTTCAAGTGGTGTGAAAGGATTCTGCTAAAAACTAACATCAGTCGATATCTCTTAATTATGGAGGAACAAGCTAAATATGCACATATAAAGGAATGATGACCTCACCAACTTTTCTTTAAATCCGTCCAGGTTGGCCTTACCATTTTTTCCTCAGGTATTTCTGTGTTCAAAGAACTGGTTTGTTTCAAGTTAGTCCTATCCACCTCAATCAGCCAAGTATACAAATTGTCTTTAACCTGCAGAATGGAAGGATCAGTAAAATCTTTTGTCAGACTTCTTTTATTCTTCAGTGAGCTGTTGCAATAAAAGAAGATTCAGAAGAATCTGCTTTATCCTGTCCTTTGTTTCTTTTCCTTCTAGTTAGGGACAAAGATAAAGAGTCCCTCTGTTTTGGATTTGCATCTCCTTGACAACACTCAGTTGAAAGCAACAAATAATCCTATAGACAATCCTAGCTTGAGAGCACCAAAGGAACTTCATATAAGCAACCAATTCTTTATCTACTCCTGAAGCCAAACTCTCTACATGATCCATTAATGACTCCTAATTCCATGCAGCTCCATCAGATAGTCCTTTTACATAAAGTGGAAATGTTCTGAGGTTGACAATACTTTCCTGAAAATTGTGTTGAGGGCAATATGCTCTAAAGGTTTGGGATGTGGGGGGTGGGTGGTGGTGGTGAGAGTGCATGTGTTGTTTTGCAATGCTATGCTTTGTTAGGCTAGAATTAAACTACAGGTTTGCACCTCTACAGGACGAATTGTGAGACAGATGGTGAATATTATAAGGTAGTGATTTGGTTCCTGGGCAGAAGCTTACTTCCAGGCCTACTTTAAGAAAGCATTCCAAAGAATAAATCTCTCCCCTCCTTCTGTCTTCCCCTGCTGTGCTTTCTGCTCCCTAGTGCTGTCTTTAGCTTGCAGTCCAGAGACTTCCCAGTAATTCAGAACTGCTCTAAACTACTCGTCCCTGAACTTGTCAGCTCTAATTGGTGTTGGAAAGAGGGAGAGGCCTGAGCATCAGTTGCATTTAACACTTTTCTAAATCAGGCTTGAAAGGATGTAAAAGGTGTAATGAGATGGGAGAGCATCAGAGGAAATGTTATCTTTATTCATTAAAAGGAAAGTTGCTAGCTTAACATTTTCTTTTTCATTCCAGAGGTCATAGTTGAAATTCCATGGAAATCATTGAGTACAAGCTCCTGGCCAAGGCCACCGATAAATATAGCAACAAAAACTTTTGGGAATGTCAGTAGTGTTGTGCGTGTAGCATGTCTCTATGCATAACTGTTTGCCCCAGTCCTGATCTGCTATCAAAGAAACATCCAGCTCTGAAGCTCCTTCCAGCTTTCTTCTCTGTTAACACCTTCTTACCAAGACTGCCATGGTGGCTGAACAATTTATCACTACAATGATGAGGTCTCCAGAAATGGGCCAGTTTTCTACTGTCTCCTTCTATTAGAAGATATCAAGACCTTGAATAACCAGTAGCCCTTTTGCCATTCTTTCTGGAAGTCTAAAGTTGTTCCTAAGTAATAAAAATTGTTTTGTTACCACTATTCCTAAACATTGTTTAGAAATAAAATTCCTAAAAATGCTTCATCTATATTATTGCATTGAGAGTGCTATAGAGTAGGTTGGTGTTATTACTTCCATTTTATAGTTGTGTGGGAGAGAAATGTTGAGGTTAAGAAGCAGTGTTCTGTACTACCCAGTAAGGTCATAATATGGACATCTGAATGCAAGGTCTTCTCACCTTGTTGCACTTTAATCACACTGCTAGGGTAATACAAAGCAACCACCAAGACATATTAACAGGAGATCTGTAAATTTTTCTGTTCATTTGTAATACATTATGAATAGGAAATTTCTCCTATTATTTATATATCTAATGCTATTAACATTCAGTGCTCAAGACTGCAAACTAAGAAAAGGCCATAGGACATTTCATAATTTATTCATGTATATATAATTAATGAGTCAAAAATAGAAAAAATATAATGAGAACTTCAAGCTAAAGCTTATTATATAGCCAATCCCAGACACTCTGAAATGTTTTTGAATATAAAAGTTACTCACATTAAGTGACCCTTTTTTGGCATAATTACCTGCCAAATTGATTCCAGAAACAATTGGTGTCAAAAGTTCCAGAAAATATCTCAGTGTCCATTTTCTTGATCTGTATTACTGGATGGTTTTTAATATTTTGTGCATCAGTACAAAATGTTTAAATTCAATAGGTCTGGCTTTTTCTATTTAATTTCTTTCCTTTTTGACAGACAGACAGACAGACAGACATAGATTCCCTGCATTTACAGGCCTGAATTTTGCCTGGGAACAAGACTAAGATTTTGAATTCTGTGAAGAAAGAAGGAGAAGTCACTTACTTTGGCTAATGGGTTCTAGGCTTTCTGTATTTTTCTTTCAAAGGGTATTCATGGCATACACTGCAGCATCTTCTTTTCCATCTTGCAATTGAGAGGATAATTTTTGTATGAAGAAAGATGATGGAAGAGAGAGGAGAATTACATGCGAGTGTTCCGTCTCTTGGGGGACATATGAAAAGTACCCTAATCTTTCATTTGTTCCACCATGAAACTGACCTTTAAGAATGTAGTGGCAACTTAGTAGTGGAGTAAATGTTTGGTATAACAACAACAATAATGGTTTCCTCAATGGTCAACAGGCACCTAAAGATGTAAAAATGGTCAACAGGTACCTGAAGATGTAAAAGCAGCCATATTCTAGGACTCCATTCCAAGTGGGTGATTGTTGCTAGTTTCTTCTTCCACTGCAGTTTTTGCTATCTTTTGAAAAATCTAAATCCTCTCTAGAATATGTAGAAAGTGAAATAGGAGCCTCTGATAAAGAAAAACTTCCATTCATACTTAGGTCTGTTTTATAGCTCAGGATGAATTTAGTTCTGAGAAAGAGACATTATTAAAATTGAGGGTTGTTTTATTTTTTTAAATACTCAGTTGATCAGCATATGTATTAATTACTGTCAAATCATAAGCATAATCACAATATGGCAGAGGGGGAATTTTATTATTGGTAAACACTGCCAAGTAAATGAACCTAAATTGGCTTAAAAAGTATAAAGAAAGTCACTTCATTATGAATTACACAGACAATAAACATTTGAATACAGTCCCTGGATATATCCAGGCAATTTGTAAGCAATTAATATCATATATAGAAATAATGAAGTTTTATGGAGAAGACAAGGATCGATTCTCTGAAGATCATTTGAGCCCATTGAACTGAAAACTATCGTGCTACAGTGTATTGGAATTAAAGTTTCCAAATGTCCTGGATGTATTTATTTATTTATCTTTTTAAATTACTATTTATTTTAATAATTGTTAATTATTAAAAATTACAACTACAACGATAAAAAACTAATACAAACTAAAAAAAAAGAAAAAGAAAATAGAAAAAAATAGGAAAGGAAAGAAAAAATAAGAATATAGTAAAAAAAAAAAAGGAAATAAATATATAAAGAAATTACTTCCCCTTCATCACAAGTATAAACAATTTTAGTAGCTTATCATCTTCTCTTAAAATACAACAAATGATCTCTTCTTCCCATATCCCTTCTCTTATGTATAAACAAATCCATAAAGCCTCATCATTTCAGTCCTGATCAGCAAAAGTCCATTAAGGATTACCAGAGATAACAACATATCTATTTTAACCTTGATCAAATAAATCAACTTTATATTCTTTTCTTTTACTTTTAACAATCTTGATCTTTAGTCCCTTCAAATAATGCCCTAGAACTTGATTTCTTTTCATTTTTTCTTTGTTCCTTTTCACAAAATTCTTCAAAGCTTTAACAAGGCTTTTTTGTAAATCCAGCATAGGAAGATTATCCAGGTCATTCTCTTGGTTTGTTATTTATATATCCCTTTTAATTATTAGGACATCAGCCAGTTTCATTTGCATGTCCAGTATAGCATCTTTTTCCATATCATTCTTGTAGCCTGTCAACTTTTAAATCCACTTTCAGATCAGTCTCAGTCTTGTCCAGTAAAACTTGTTCCTCTTCCATAACATCTTTTAAACACAGTCTATCTATAGAGGCAGACACTCTTAAAATTAACTTATGAGTCCATTGTTCAAAATTATCCTTCAATATGTCAAATGTTACAATATTTTTCTCCATTCTGTATTAGTAAGTCAAATTTAAGTGTTCTTTTCCTTTAATTGTAATCTTTACTTCCTTCTACTTCCCCCTAGTGTCTAACTTTCAAAGTCCCATCCTATGTTTTTTTTTTTTTTTTAAGAATTCAAAACAAAAGCATTTTCTCATGGGAAGGATTCTTATAATTAATTCCAAAATCTTATTTCAAATTTATCTGGATCCTTAGTCCATTTGTAACTTTCTAAAATAAAAGTTTTAATCACCCTTTTGATGTTTATTCCAGAAAAAATATTAAGTTCTTAAACTTTTATTTAAAACTTACTTCACTAAGGATTGAAGGAAATTCACCTGGTGTTTTCAGACTTGTGGAACTAAAGGTTCCTAATAGCTGAAAAGCAGTTAACAAGCAATTTCTAAAAGTGATAAGAAAAGGAAGTATGTGAACCCACTGTCCTTAAAGGTGCCGGCTATGGGTTGAGCTAGTTATCTACTCCCTTGTCTCCCAGAGCTCTAAACTTGCCAGAGACTGCTATCTTGAGATCTTCTTGTGAGGAGAAACTGTCTGGAGCACTTGTGGGAGATCTCAAGTCTTCTCTTTGTCCAGAGAGAAATTATGAAGCTGGCTCTTAATTCAGCCGTGGTCATTGAATCTTTTTTTAATGGAGCTGTCTTTAGCTTGCCATTTCTTCCCCAGAACTCCCTGTTTATTTATTTATCTGATTTCTGCTTGACAATGGGTGGATTTGAAGCCATTGAAGCTACTTTATCTCATCACTGAGTGTTGTTAGGAATATGGCTGATAGGATACTTTTTGCTCAGAAGCTCTTTAAGATTATAAAACATTCTACTGGAATTCTTTGAGCTTCACTGCTTTCAAAAATACATTAAAGCAAGGTTATAAAAACCATGGGAGACAAGTAGGATGCAAATTATAGCAAAAGCTATACAAGTGTCTTCCTTCATGGATTTGAAAGCTCAGTTAAATTCTTGATTTCAGTGTAATTTCAGGGTATCTGGAAATGTAACCTTTGCATATTGAATTCATAGCTATGCTATGCTAATGTGCTATTTCCAAGCTACAATATAAATCATGGGTGCAAGCATTTTAAGGCTGGTAACTTTATCGTAGAAGTATACACTTACTATGAGTTTGGGTTCAGACAGATCCCAACTAAAGATTCAAAAAATTTAGCCCAGTTTACAGGCCACTTGTCCTGAGTGTTGACAACAGGGTTGCAGAACCTTGGCCCTTCAGATGCTGCTGACCTAGAACTCCCAGCTTCCATCTCTAGTGACCCTGTTGGCTGGGATGACATACTCGAATTGAATTCAGGAATATCTGGTGGGTTGTATGTTCCCTATTTTCCCCTGTTGTTTCATGAGCAAAGAGAAAACAGTAGGCATTGTAGAATTGTTCATTTGGTCAGAAACGTGTCAAACTGCAGAAAGATAGTGCAGATGTCTTCTTCTGCAACATTCTATCAAGTTGATTGGATTGGAAGATTGCAAAGCCACTCTACACCTTAATAAATACATTGCAGAATGAAAACAAAATTTGATAGAGGGATGTTAACTTGGAACCTGAAGAGGACAGATACTATAAAGGAGGATGTATGTTGATTGGGGTGATCCATTAGATGTCATATATTTGGCTTTTCACAAAGCCTGAAATGACAGTGCTTCTGTGAATGATCACAGCTTAAGTTTAGAAATCAGGCTAGGAATAAATGGACAATCTTTAAAATAGAGTTATATTCAAGCAAAATCAGTGATAAGACTGGTACTTGCTTATAAATAATTTGGAGTTAGAGGTGAGC
Organism: Liasis olivaceus; assembly: GCA_030867105.1. NCBI lineage: Eukaryota > Metazoa > Chordata > Lepidosauria > Squamata > Pythonidae > Liasis > Liasis olivaceus. The sequence goes on from CM061349.1 coordinate 223,777,673, forward strand.
AGAGAGATAGCCAACTTTGCTGATTATTGAGAGCAGAAAAATGGAATTGTGAAGAATTCCAAAAGAATCTATCCAAAATTGGGGAATAGGTATTAAAAAGGGAGAAATGCACTCAGTGTAAACAAGAACAACATAATGCACAGTGGCACAATAAATCCAAAGATCACTGAGCTGGTAGTGACTGATCAGGAAAGGGATTTTGGAGATATGATGAATAGCTCAATGAAAATGTCATCCTAGTGTGGAAATGCTAAAAAGGAAGGAAGGAAGGAAGGAAGGAAGGAAGGAAGGAAGGAAGGAAGGAAGGAAGGAAGGAAGGAAGGAAGGGGAGGGGAGGGGAGGGGAGGGGGAGGAGAAAAAGGCAAAATCTTGTTAAAGTCAGTTGGAAAGAAAAGAACCTGTATTGTAATGCACTTTATAAATCTATGATGAACCTATATTTGGTGGACTATGTACAGTTCCACTTACCATAACCAAAAAAGTTGTGTTTAAACTAAAAAAAAAAAGGCAACTAAAATGATTGTGGCCATAGAGCAGCTGCCCTGCAAGAAAGCCTAGAACATTTGGATGGCTGAAAGAAGGCATGATCAAGAAATGATATCCTTACATGGCTCTGGTTATCATGTCTCCCTTTGACATTGTGGAATTTGCTGCAATCACATGTGGCAATGGCCACCAATTTAAAAAAAGATCAACCTGGACATGAGCAAAGATAACATAAGGAATGTAAAAACAAAGTTTTGAGGAATATTGTAGAAGAAAATAAAGGTGTGATGGGGTCTGACTCACATAGTTATAATTTTCAGATTGTGATCAAATGGTTGAGCTTTGTTGGGGGTGAGAGAGGGAGATCTGAGATGTATCCCAAGTGTTCCAAGCCTGGTTGAATTGAAACATTAAAAAATATTTCTTTTTTTAGAAAGTTAACTTTTGAGAAGGGTGGAGTATAATGGAGATGGAGAAAGCACCCCAAATGTGGCTGCTCCTGGAAAGTTTTTAGCAGAATGATAAAAATAGGTGTCCCAAACATGGTGGAGCCTGGACACAGATAACTTTCAAACTGTGGGTAAATGTGAGTTTTGCTGAGATAATGCATGAGAAATGAAATTTATGGGAGTAGCTGGAATCCTAAGGAATAAGGAATACTCCCTTGCTAGATAATAACATAGAAGATTTTCCTTCCTTCTTTCTTGTACCTGTAATAAAATTTTCTGGGGAACAAAGAGTAGCTAAAGAGTGTATGTTAAGCTACAAAAGCTTAATTGGATATACTTTGCTTAAGTAGTATGCATAAATATATTAATACACAGTTACATTTCCCCACTGCAATGTTTTCAAGGGTTTGGGAAGAGATGAGGTACCAAGGTCTGATGGCAGCATGCATGAATGGTGAAGTCCCTCAAAATCTTACAGATTTCCTTTTAATCCTTTGCCAGCAGCACCCATCACACATGCCTTTCCATATCACCTTAGCCCAGTGTTTCTCAACCTTGGGAAGTATGGACTTGGCTGGCTGGGGAATTCTGGGAATTGAAGTCCACACTTCTTAAAATTGTCAAGATTGAGAAATATTGCCTTAGTCTTTCACTGACCTCTAAGTGACTTGCTGAAAGGCCATTCTTATCTCTGGTAACTGCTGTCCAGACCTGGTCGGGTGGCTTCCTTGCTTCTCACCCTCCTCTGCATGTCTGCATTTTTCTTTGAGTTCAAATTCTGTTCATCTATTTCTTTCCTTCCTTCATTTATTTCTTGTAACAATGGTAATAATTTATTTAACGGGAGATTGTCAAATATAATGACAATGCTCAGCAGTGCCCACTGTTTTTCTTGTAAACTTTTCATATGGTATATATTGTAATCCTTAGTACTGATTTTTTAAAATCTTTCCCAAAGAAAGAATGGGATTTTTTTTGGTTTTTTTTAAAATATATATAATAATGCTTGCAATTTTTAAAAGTAAAGTTTTTATAATGAGAAAAAGTAAACAAAGCTTACAAAACAGGCCTTTTGCTAACACACAGCTGAAATCTTGTCTGAGTTTTAAACAATGTCCAAAAACTTCACAGGGAGCTTAGCAAAAGTTGAACTTGACTGTTATTACCTCAGAAACTTCACAGGACAGAAATAATCAACACCATCCCAACTCTCATCTCCAGCAAACAGTTTTAAGCTGCTTTAAGTTTAAGCTAGTATAGCCTGGGAATTCGAGAAAGGAATTTTAGGCCTGGTCCTCTCTGTAGATTTGGGATTTAAAAACTAAATGTATAGACTCCTTTCATTCAGAGGAAGCTTGGAGATAACAAAAGAGTACTGAAGATTTCTCAGAACATACGTCTCTGACACTGATGTTGGGCTCTCCTCCAACTGATTAAGCAGTCTCTATTTTCTCCAACAATTACATTAACTTGAAAATCTCTTTTGAATAGGATGGTTGGGGATTATGACACTTCTTAGATCTACATGTTTTTGCCAGTGACCACAAATTCAAGCATTTAGGATACAGTCAAGATCTAGCAAACTGTGGAGCTGTGGTTTTCCAACAAATGAAAGTCGTAAAGATGATTGCTAATTAGCCATTATGGATCTTGTTTCTTGGACACAGTGTTAATATCGCCTCACTATTTTCTTCTGTTTTACTAAAGCCAGCTTAGACTAGCAGATTTGAGGCTGACAGTGGAATATGAGATTTATGAAATAATTGCCTACAAGTGACCCTTGTTGATTCCACTTTGAATGAGAGAAAAATCATTTTGGAGTCTGTGTTTATTGCAGCATTGATCTTGTGACTAAGCTTTTTCTTTTCTTTTCTTTTTTTCTTAGAGCTTTATCCAGATCATTTATAGATGGCATGATGTATGAGAGGGATTTTCTTCCTTATTTCAGTAGAGAAAAGAATCATGGATATACAGAGGATTGTGCTTTTACATAAAAGAAGAATGTGTGTGGACATTTTTGTTCCAGATTAGTGTGAGGCAATAAAAAGCAGCTATGGCAACAGCACCCTGTTCTGATGCTGTGGTGATAGAAAATGTAGTAATGTGGTAATGTGAAGCACCATATTCCATGCCACTTCCTTATCATTGCTTCCAGCCCCAGGTAGTATACCAATAGCCATGGCAGTTCTCCTGTACTCTTGGCCACTCTACGTAGTTCTCCACCAACCTGCCCAGGTAATCCCATAGGTATATAATACCATCGAAGACAAAGGTAGACATAATGCTTCTCTGAGCATTCATTTATTATGAGGGAAGGAACAGAATATTTTAGATATATGCTGCATTAGATATCTAAGGACCATTCATCTATATTAATGTATGACCAGTTCCTAAACTTCAAAAATTAGTAATGGAGGAGACCATATAAGAATAGTATGCGGTATATTGATTCTGCATTCTTCTACTGTACATTTACTACTACTACATTTATTTGGAGAAATGTAGGACTGGAGTACTAAGTGATTTTATTGTATGTATCTCAACGCAGGCATCCAATGAGATGTGCATAAGCAAATTGAACACTCATAGACCATCCCCGATTTTCACCCTTACCATCCATGCAAGAATGAGAAGGCTCCGTCCTTCCTTCAGTGCATGCAGCTAATCAGACAGAGCTTTGTTGCCCCATAAAGGTCAATATTGGAGAAGACATTCCATTTCTCCCTAGTCATCAGCCTGCTGTGCTCAACTACAGCATACCCAGCATATGACAGAAGCACATTTTTCACACAGCTGAATCAAATAAAAAAAGGACAAGAATAGTATGAATAATATATGGCATTCATAAAATCCTGAAAAAAACCTGGGAAATATTACTGTTGTAATATTGCTAACAATTCTGTTTTTTGAATTAATGTGATATTTTAAAAGTACTAAGAAAAGAATGAAAACGTAAAAAAAAATCTATGAATGGATGAAGTGCACAGTAAAAAATTAATTGTATATTAATTTTTTTTTTTTTAGTATATGCCCTTTTGTTAAATAATGAGATGCCTAGCCAGGGTATTACAAGATTCCTTTGACTAATTAATTTTGCCTTCTCCTGTGCACCTTTTTATATGTCTGCATTATTATACTCATCTAGCCTCTATGTGTCACTTATCAAATGTACAACCCTACACACTTCCTCATTCTGTCAGTGATTTGCTTTCCTTGATAATGGGAATGAGGCCTAATAGACAATGTTTATAGCTGTAGGCCACAGCATGTCCAGCAGAGAATGCTTCATTGAAAATACATGATGAGTGAAAGGCAATGAAACATCCACTTATTTTAGTAGATAGAATTAACACTTGTGTGCCACTTTCATCAAAGCAGATATCCAGGTTAAAACTGTATGGTTTAAAACAAGGGTACAAGAAAAATAATCCTATAAATTGTTGCAACATCAAGGTTTTCTTTTTTTGACTGTAATGAACAACAAAAGGGCCATTTAAAACTGATTAATTGGTGATAAGAAATCTTGAAGACAGCAATAGACGTGGAACAGCTGAAGCTGGTGAAGTGACAGTCCCTGATTCCAGAGAAAGTTTTTTATTAACAGAGAACAGATGAGAGCTTTGAGGCTGAAAAAATAGCAGCCAAAAGTCCTTTGGCTCAAACAAGTGAGGGGAAGAGGCCCAAGAGTTGAACTCTGGGACTGATGTAACATACATCAATGCATACATACATAGTTCCTTGTCTGCTGGAAGATGCAGAACTTCTTCATATGTATGGCTTCCTAATTCTCTAAAGCTGTTTAGCTAAATGCCTTGTGTCTGTTTAGAAATATGGACGTGATAGAGTGTTTTCTAGTTGTGCCTGGAGTTGTTCATGAAGGCTTGATAAGGCCAGTTTCTGTTTTCTTTTTTAATGATAATAATTTTATTAAAGTTTAAAAATACAAAGATAAAAAACTAATACAAACTAAGAAAAATATAAAAATAAAAAATAAAAAGTGAAGGGAAAAAGAAAAAAAGAAGAAATTTATAAGAGAAAAGAAAAGAGTTATACAGTATAAAGAAATGACTTCCCCCTTCATCAAGACAAGTACAATTTCAGTAACTTATCACCTTCTCTAACATTTCTGCAAAAGATCTCTTCTTCCCATATCTCATCTCTTACCTATAAACAAATTATAAAGCCTCGTCATTCAGTCCTAATCAGCAAAAGTCCATTAAGAGTTATCAGAAATAACAACATATATATTTTAACTTTAATCAAATAAATCAGTTTCATATTCCTTTACTTTACTTTAAAACAGTATTATCATTTTCTCTAAAAATACGACAAAAAAATCTTCTTCTCATATCTTATCTTTTATCTATAAACAAATCTTTAAAGCCTTGTCATTCGGACCTAGTCAAGAAAAATCCATTAAGAGCTACCAGAAACAGCATATTAAGAATCTTGATCTTTAATCCCTTCAAATAGTGTTCTACAAGTTGATTTCTTATCATTTTCTCTTTGTCCCTTCTCAGAATCTCCTTCACAAGCTTATCACATACCAATACCTGAAATAACAAAATCTATATTTTAACCTTAATCAAATAAGCCAACTTTGTAATCCTTTCCTTCACTTTTAACACCAAAGCTTATCACTTTCCCTGAAAATACAACAAAAAAACCCCTCTACTTTCCATATCTTATCTATAAACAAATCTTTAAAGCCCCACCATTCAGTCCTGGTTGAGAAAAACCATTAAGAGCTACTAGAAAGAACTTCATATATATATTACCCTTGATCAAATAAGCCAATTTTATATTCCTTCTTTTTCTTTTTAAAATCTTGATGTTTATTCCCTTTAAATAGTGTCCCAAAAGCTGATTTCATTTTTTCTTTGCCTTTTCTCAGGAACTCCTTCATGAATGTAACACATCTCTTTTGTAAGTCCAAGATAAGAAAGTTGTCCAAGTCACTCTTCTGATTTATTATTTGTGTGTCCCTTTTAGTTGTTAAGACATTAGCCAGTTTCATTTGTAAATCCAGTGTAACATCTTTTTCCATATCATTCATGTAACTTGTCATTTTTAAATCCAGATCCAAAACTCTCAGATTCGCCATTGTATCTTCTTCTATCTCCTCTTTTAAAACCATTTTTATGGTAGCAGACAATCTTAAAAGAAATTTCCAAGGGCATTGTTCCCAAATAACCTTAAATTCTTCCAGAGTTAAAATACTTTTCTCCATTCTGAATTAGTGGGTCTCTTCTCCATTATTTATAATCTTTAGCCCTTTCTGGTTGCCTCTAGTATCCAGCCTTTGAAGACTCCTCTTATCATGTTTTTCTCTAAGCCACAACATGTTCTCATGGGGAGATTTCTTACATTTAGATTCAAAATCTTGATATATTATTAATAAGATTTTAAACAACCCACGGGAAGGATTTTTATAGTTAATTTCAAAATCTTATTTCCAATCTATATGGCCGCTTGGTCCATTTATAACTTTCCAAAAACAACATTCTAATCACCCTTTTTCCAATTATTTCAAAAAGTTTTTTTTAAGTCTTTAAACTTACAAGAAACTTTTTTTTCCTGAGGATTGAAGGAGAACGACCTTGTGTGATGAAACTTGTCATTCTGAAGATTCTTAATATCCAAAAAGCAGTTAACAAGCAATTTTCTGAAATGAGTAAGAAAGGAAATGGGTGAACCCAATGTCCATCTGAAGGCTCTGAACCATGGCTATGGCAAAACTGACTTTTCTTCAGCTCCCAGAGCTCTAAAACCCACTGGAGACCACTGTTTATGGTCTTCTCATGGGGAACCTCCATGTGGAGCACTTATGGGTAATCCCAGGTCCTCCCCTTTATCCAGAGAGAGATTTTGAGGCATCGATCCATTCACTGGCCCCTCATTCTCCTGCAGTTGTCAGCTCCATTGAAAGCAGAGCTGTCTTCAGTCCACCATTGCTTCCCCAGAAGTCCTGATAAGACCAATTTCTTATCCATATTTTCAGCTTTAGCAATTACTGAAACTACTCATTTAGATCTCTTTCTTTGATGAAATGTTCATAATGAATCATCATGTAACTGATAAATACCTCAGAGAATAAAACAGTTTAATCTATTTTAAGGTGTTATAGAAAATGCTGTAAGATAATTATGAAAAATATTGCGTTTAAGATATAATTTTGAGCCTTTAACTAATTAAAATCTTGCTGTATACAATAGCGTTAATTAAGAACAACTGGTAAATCTATTTTTTTTTCCTGTTGTTATAAATGAAGCTTCTAATACTATTACAACTTTTAACCAACTGAGTTCTGATTAGGCAACCCCATTATCATTTTAATTTTATTATATACATATTGTTAACTATTTTTCTTTTGGAAAAAGATAAGGAAAAACAGCTACAAAGAACTGTTACAAAAGGTCATCCATTTTTGCTTATGAGTAACAGTTATATCATGTGAAGTCATTAGTGATAATTTCATTTCAACCTCAAAAGTTTTAAATCAGCATTTCTTAAAGTGTGGTCTAAGGACCCCTGGGGGTCCCCCAAGATCCTCTCAGGTGTCTGTAAAATCAAAATTATTTGGCAGATATTTGCAAAAATTTAAAATAATGTTACTCTTCTCATTTTTTTTTAATTTGTTGAAAAATATAGGGTTTTTTTCATGAAAAATATTTTATTTATGTTAATAGCTAATGGATTTAATATTGTAATTTTTACATGACTCAATACATAAATATTCTATGAATGTGTCAATTTTAATTTTTAATACGATAAATATCAATAAATATAACCCAAACAAATAAAAGTGCTTTCGGGGTCCTCCATAATCTTTAAAAGTGAGAAGGGGTCCTGAAAGCAAAATGTTTCAGAAACACTGTTCTAAGTCTTCCGAGCATGAAATACAATTGAGTTGTTCTAACAGGGGTTGTTTTAAGTGTTCTGACTGTTCCGAGCCCTGCAACAGACTGCTTTGTAGTTTGGAATTCCATGGCTTTTTTTCAGGCTTTTCCAGCCTTGCCAGTAATGCAGCAGGAGTTAATGTGTCCCTGCTGCGGTCCTTTCAATTCAATGCAGTGACGGAGGAGAGGAGGGTTGAGGCAAACAAGGCACATGGCCAAAAAGAAAGTGTGCTTAGTACCCTGCCTGGAAATTAGCTGCTTGTTCCTTTTTTTAAAGAAAACTTTTGCTATGGACAAGGTCATGTGTGTGGGCTTGTGAGTTCCCTAAGTGGTGTATTTTGTCTTATTTTGCAGGCAAGTAACACAAAGGTTTTCTATACGTGTGCATATGTGCATGATAATTTGCTTCAGATATAAATGTGGCAAATGCTAGTGTAATTGTTTAAAAGGAAAGACTAGGAGTATAAGATGGGATATGATAGGTTAGCTGAATTTTGGCATGCATGTGCTTTTACTTGTATGTTGCTCTATTATTCATATAGTTAAGAAATAGGAACAGCTCTCTTTTATCAGCCAGGAGCCATCCCTATGTGTGAGCAAATACAATAGGAAGGAAAAACACATCAGGCAGGCTGCAAAAAAGAGGAAAAGAAAAAGAATGATTCTTACTGAAAAAAATGGCTAAAATTCATAAATAAGAAAATCTCACAAGGGAGACTACATTAAGTGAATAGAAAGTTTACTTTAACATTTTCAAAAACATTTTAAAAATCATGATTTTAGCAACTTTTTCTGCAAGTTGGATGGTAGATAGCATTCATCATAGTCTATGACTCCATCTATTCTTGCAGCTTTGGGTTGAAAAAGAAGTGAGGAGAAACTTGTCCTAAATTTCCTTTGTTTCATATGGCCAGGACACGTGGAACATTTTGAGTTTTGTTTTGAAGGAACATAGAACAGTTAAGCCATTTCAGATTTTGTTTTGACAGAACACAACCAATTGAAAACAATTTGACAGTCAGCTCAAAACAGCTTGAGCTCAGTTTACAAATCTGCAAATGTGAAAGTTTACAAAACAGACTAGAGATATTCAGTGTGTTGCCTACAGATCACTAGTAGTCCATAAACTTCATTTAGCTGATGTGTATAGGGCACTTGTAAATAACAGTTATGTACCAAGCTGTATACTAGATTTATGTGAAAATGAAACTCTGAGGCTATTTTGAAAAGGATATGTTATTTAAGAAAGCTTCTTCCTAGATTTTGTAATTTCATAATAACTGTATATATAGTTTACTAACTTTTACTTCCCAAACTATCATTTATTATTATTTCACAACATGGTTCTTATTAGTATTGACAAAGGTGCTATGAGGAATTTCTAAATTATATATAATTTTTAATTTATTTCTATGCTTTTTTGGTAAAATTTTAAGAAAGGGTGGCCCATCGAGATTAATTCAATTTTAAATATCTATCTATCTATCTATCTATCTATCTATCTATCTATCTATCTATCTTCCATGCTTTGAGATTCTATAGTGACAATATATATTTTAATGTTTTTGTTATGTAAACATTAGGCCCCTTTTTCTAGATTATAGAGCCATAGAACTCTGGGGAAAAGTATTTAAATTGCAGATATTTAAAATAAATCGTTTAAAATCTTCCTGGCACCTCAGTGCTTCCTGAGATCAGTTCAGGATGTATGAGGCACAATAAATTTGCTCTGTTTTTCTAGTTTTCAAGTGACCTCATGGCTGTCTTTCAAATCCCATCAGACTATGCGCTTCTTCTGTGACACTTTTCAGCTGTGACCTCTCAGAAAGCATCAGCACAATGTCATGATGAATTGTCTTCCAGAACATTTTGTGCCTCTAACTGCTTTATTATATCAGTTCACACTGGGTTCTTAGATCATGGTTAGAGTTTCTGTCTTTGTATCTTGTGTGTCAAGAAGGTCACACAAAACACAAAGATCTCTTAAAGGCATACCAGCCAGCGTTTACAAATGAGATGCAAATTTCTTATGATTTGGCATATATGTTTGAGGTATCTTAAACAGGCAACTTCAGAATTGAAAGATGAACTTCTCTTTTACGCACAACCATGGAAGAATTAGAGCAATGTCTGTGTGTGTGTGTGTGTGTGTGTGTGTGAGAGAGAGAGATGAGAGATCCCAGCTAAAATGAATACACATGAGTAGACTTTATACATAGTCTTTCTTTGCCATTTTCTTTTATTCTTCATTTAATTTATTCTTCATTGGTATTAGAGGAGGGTAAGGATGTTTGTCCTCTTCCTCCTCTTTTTTTCCTCTTTTCATTTTCCTCATCTTCTCCTTTTCTTCTTTTTCCTCCTTTATAGTAAACTGAGTCTATAACAACAATCAGAAGTGTGTGTGTGTGTGTGTGTGTTGTATGTATGTATTACCTTGGAAATAGTGCAGAAAACATATCCAAAGTAATTTGATATATGAACAGTTTGGATCCAAATCAGCATGCAGCTATTGTTACAGCGCACTGATTTTAGCAGAATCAGAATTCAGATGCACAGTAGATTCATGCCCACTGGCAGCACATTTAAATTAATAGAATCTTAAAGTTGCAAGGATATGTTTAGGCCTTTAAGTCTATTCTTCTGGTAGGACAGAAATCCAGATTTAAATATCCCTGACATGATTATTTAGCCTTCACTTGAACGCATCCAGTAAAGGGGAACCTATCACCTCTGGTTAACTAGTTCCACTTTCTTCCCAATGCTAAATATTCCAAGATCATTCAATCTTTCTTCATAGGACTTAAGTCTTGTCCCCTGATTATCTTCCCTTCCCTTCTTTGAACTTGTTCCAGTGGTCTGAATTCTTTAAATGTATCTCCTAGAGAACACATTCAAGATAGGATGTGGCCAATGTAGATTAAAGAAGAACAATTGCTTCTCACATTTTGGAAACTACACTAGTCTTGATGTATCTAAAATTATGTTTGCATTTTTGCTGCCACCTCATACTGCTAGCTCATATTTGGCTTGTTATCTTCTACTATTCCAACAGGTTTTCAAAAATGCTATTGTCAAGCCAGGTATTCCTCAATCCATACATGCATTTAATTTTGGTTTCTTAAATGATGTATTTTGCATTTGTCTCTATTACATTTCATTCAATTATCTTTAGCCAATTTCTCTCACCTATCAAAATTGTTTTTAATTTTCTGTCTGTCTTTTAAAGAAGTAGCTATCCCATCTTGTTTTATATGTCATCTGCAAATTTGATAAGCACTCCATCCTCCCCATCCGAGTCATTAAATGAAGTTGAAGGATTGAACCTTGTGGTACTCTACTAGATACTTCACTCAAGTGTGATAAGGTTCCATTGATGAGAGCACTCTGAATGCAGTTCTTAAGCTAGATGTGTAACCATTTAATTGTCATGCACCCAGCCCACACTTAGCTCATTTGCTAATCAAAATGTCATGCAGTACTTTGTTGAATACTTCTCAGAGAAGTCTAAGGCTAAAAATGAGTTGAATAGTTTCTCATTTCCTTTGCTACCTATTAGCATTTTGCTATCTGTATTGAGCAGCTTGTATACTGATTCTTTTCTCTTCCTTTTATTTTGAACATAGCGGAAGAAACTCTTTTTTGTTTTTCTTAGCATACTTCACCAACAGCTGCTCATTCTGAGTTTTGCCCTTTTTGACACCATCTGAAGAATTCTGAGCTAACGTTATACATCAGAACCACCATCTTTTCTTTTTACCTCAGCAGTTGTGAGTTAAACTATTACTGCAAACTGAAAAAAGTGCTGTATCTTGCGTGGATAAACTCTTAGATATTGTTACATGTTCCTGACAGGTAACACACTTCAGACTGACATGGGTGTCAGCATGAATTTTGATTGGTTCCCTATAACAATGTCATTAACTATCATGAAACTTCACACACTATTTTCCCGTGAGATGCAATTGTTTTCCCTGGACCTTTCAAGAATACACCATCCTGTTGCCCATTTAGCAGTGTCTATTTTTCTTTACTTGAAAAGCCCATTTCTTTTAGGGCAGCCTGAAAACTGTTTCTGAAATCCAGTGATGTAGATTTACCTTCTATGACACTTGTTTCTTGTAATCATTTTTGTCCTTTGGACTTGTTCCTTTGTTTGATATCTGCCTTCTGAAAAACTGTGTCCTCTTTCAGTTCCTACTATAGTACCTCCTTTATTTGGTCTGATAAATAATCAGCTTCTTTCCTGTTTCAACTGAAAGTTGAACATGTATTCTAATGTACATAGCTATGCATGTTCAGCTACAACAAGATTGGATGGAGAGACACCAATAAGCATCAACCTCTCTAAGCTCCAAATGTAACTATCTGAGTACTTCAGTGCAGTGTTTCTGTATTGCCACAGAATCAGCTCCATCCCTCATCAGTGTTCTCAGCTGAGCTAATTTATCTCTGGTTCACCTGCAGTATATGCAAGAAGGAAAAAAGGGGTATATTTTTCTCTGAAATAAGTAAGTTCTACAGCACTTTTGGGTGTCTCTTTTCTCATTGGCAGGAAATATTGCCTCACCCCTTCTTCCAGCTCCTGGCTTTCAGCTGGTATATTTATAATTGTGAGATGTGAGACCCTATTCATTAAGTTGGGCTCTAGGGTTCAGCTGGGATTGTTGCTGTTGTATCAGCCTCCCTACTGCATAGCAACCTCCCTGCCTGAGTTCCTTGACTCCATTTCTGGGCTGGCAGTGGAGTTCCCCAGGCTTGTGGTCTTGGGGGACATCAATCTGCCTTCCCTGGGAGTGGGGTCTGAGGTGGTTCAGGAGTTCATGGCCACCAAGACAGCCAGGGCCTATCCCAGGTCAACCAGAGCCCAACATGGGACAGTGGCCACACACTGGATCTGGTGTTCCTGTCAGAGCAGTGGCTATATGATCTGCAATTGGGGGAGCTTATGGTGTCCCCCTTGTCATGGTCAGATCATGCCCTGATTTCCATGGAATTCTCTGGTGCCCCTATCCCCTGCAGGGAGGCTGGACCCATTTGATTGGTCCACCCCATGTGACTGATGGACCCAAATGGGTTTCAGAGGGAGCTGGGGGTTCTTCCTGCTGTTCTGATGCACAGTACATCTGAAGCCTTGGTTGCTGCTTGGAATAAGGGGGCAGCTGAGGCTTTGGATCAGATCACACCCATGTGACCTTTCCCCTCTAGGGGGATCCTGTCACTCTCTGTGGTTTGTGTTGAGGAAGATGAAATGAGAGAAGAGACATCTAGAGCACCACTGGTGCTCAACTAAGGACAAACGTGGCCAAACACAGGTTAGAACTGCTATTAAGGTCTACCTTGTACTTCTCTGCTCTTGCTGCATTCACAGATTGCTGCCCCGTAGCCCTGTTTCAGGGGACACGAGCTCTCTTGGGTAAAGGGGACCCAGGGAACCTTTTTCAGGGATGTGCAGAGGAATCGAACCCGGAGAAGGAGGTGAACCAGCACAACACCATGCCACCCACCCCCAGTCCTCTGAGTTGATCCAGAAGGATACCATAGTCAATGGTATCAAAAGCTGCTGAGAGGTCATAAGGCAAGGATGGAAGCACTGCCACCATCCCACCCACGCCAGAGATCATCCAAAAGTGTGACCAGTGCTGTTTTGAATCCATACCCAGGTCTAAATCCTGACTGAAAAGGATCCAGATAATCCACTTAATCCAAGGTCCTCTGAAGCTGTTGCACAATCACCTTCTCAATCACCTTCATGGAAATTGACCAGTATCATGGGGTCCAGCTATGGCTTCTTGAGGAGGGGGCAAACCAAGACCTCCTTAAGAGGTAAAGGAACAACCCCCTCATTCAAAGAAGAATTCATCACAGCTAGAACCCACTCACACAACACCTCCCCTCCCTGGGCCACTTTCACAAGCCAGGAGGGGCATGGATCAAAGGAGCAGGTGGCTGAGCTCACAGTCCCAAGGACCCTGCCCACTTTTGTGCCCTTGGCCCCTACAGTGTGGGGTGTGCAGGAGTTGGTGCTTTCTCCTCTCCTATTCAACATCTACATGAGGCCACTGGGTGAGCTCATCTGTCACTATGGGGTGAAGTACCATCAGTGTTATGATAACCAATTGTACATCTCCACTCCTGGAGAATTAAACACTGCTGTGGATGTCTTATCCCAGTGTCTGGAGGCTATGAGGGTCTGGATGGTGAACAACAGGCTTCAACTGAGCCCTGGCAAGACTGAATGGCTTTGGGTTTTGAGGACCTCCAGTTCTAGGACTATACCATCTTTGGTGTTATATGGGGTTGCACTGCCCCAAACAAACTCTGTGCAATATGAGGGTCCTCCTGGACTCACAACTCAATGAGCAGGTGGCAAGTGTGGCTAGGAGGACCTTTGCACAACTTCATATTGTGTGCCAGTTGTGCCCATTCCTAGATTGAGTGGCCCTACTCATGGTCACTCATGCTCTGATCACCTCCCCGTTGGACTACTTCAATACACTCTATTTGGGGCTGCCCTTGAAGAGTATCTGGAAACTTCAGCAGGTGCAGAATGCAACAGCGCAAACATTTATATGCATTTCTGGTAAAACACACATTACACCTCTGCTTTGCAAGTTGCATTGGTTACCAGTTTGTTTCCGGGTCCAAATCAAGGTGCTAGTGTTGACCTTTAAAGCCCTTCATGGCATGGGACCAGGCTATTTGAGGGACTGTCCCACCAGATCCAGCAGAGAGGGCATGTTATGGGTTCCATTATCTAGGGAGCTATATTTGGCATGCCCTAGGTGACAGGCCTTTTCTGCTGTGGTGCCTGCATTGTGGAATCTTCTACCTGCTAAGGTGAGGTTGGCCTCATCACTTCTGAGCTTCCGAAGGTCCCTTAAGACCTGGTTATGTCAGCAGGCCTGGGGACCTCAGGAGATGGGTGAACTTGTGAGGTTGCTCTGTTATTATTAACAACTCCCCATTTTATATATATATATATTAGCTCTGTTTTTATAGTTTTTAATGTTTTTTTTAATAATTAATGTTAATAGTTTTAGGTATTTGTTAATTGTTTTAGTTCTGTTGTATGCTGCTCACTGGCTTTGTGAGATGGGTGGCTATATAAATTAGACAAATAAATAAAATGATTTATTTATCAATTCAAATTTATAGGGCTTGCCACAACTTGCCACAACTCTGGGCAGAAACCAGTTCTTAAAAGGGAAAGTTGTTTTGTGTCAGATGTCATAGCAGACCCTGCAATAAACTCAACCCTACATAAAGTTATCAGATATCTGAAAAGGCAAAGGAGGACATGGAGAATTGGAAAGGAGGACAAATGGGGGGAAAAGAAGGACATACAGTGGAACCTTGGTTCACGAACTTAATTTGTTCCGTGACTCTGGTCGCGACCCGAAATGGTCGCGACCCGAATCAAATTTTCCCATAAGGTTCAATGTAAATAAGGTTAATCCGTTCCGACCCCAAATTTGGTCGCCAACTGATTTCTGGTCGCGACCCGAGTCAAATTTCCCCTTAAGGTTCAATGTAAATACGGTTAATCCATTCTGAACCAGTGAAAGCAATGGGGGGGAAGGCTTATGTAGCATGCACAACGGAGCAGGAGCTTCCCCCCCCGCGCTGATTCCTCTTAATTCCGCGTTCTTTCCTTTGTGCATAGCCCTTGGCGTGCGCGACAAAAGCATAGTGAAAGCAATGGGGGGGAAGGCTTATGTAGCACGCACAGCAGAGCGGGAGCTTCCCCCCCCCCCACTGATTCCTCCGGCTCTTTCCTTCCCCCATAGTGACAAAAGCACAGTGAAAGCAATCACCAGGCCAAGGGCTATGGCCAAAGGAAAGAGCAAATTTCCCCATAAGGTTCAATGTAAATACAAACAGTTCTGAAACATATGCATTTTATTTTTAAACCACAAAAACATGAAAAAAAGCACAGTATGAAGAGGGAGAATGGGGTGGGGAGGCAGTTAGTGTTTGGAGGGAGAGTCCCCTCCCTACAGGAAGTCGCGACCATGTGACACGGGAGGGAAAATGGCCACGGTTCCTGCTTGGAGGGAGAGTCCCCTCCCTACAGGAAGCTGCGACCACGTGACACGGGAGGGAAAATAGCCGCGGATCCTGTTCGTCACCCGATCCGGCGTTCGCGACCGGAGGTAATTTTTTGCGGCCGGAGCTGGTCGTGACCCGAATTGTTCGTGAACAGATGCATTTGTGAACCGAGGTTCCACTGTACTGTTTAACCTTCTTGGCATCTGAGATAAAAATTACAGTGAAAAACTGCAAAACAAAACAAAATAGTAGTTCTGTGTGGAAACATGGTACTTGTTTCCGCATGGAAACATGGACACTTGCCAAGTCTCCAAGTGCCGGGGACAACGCTGAGGCAAAGAGTGGTAACCAGGCAGTGTGCCTGAGCTAATGGAGCTTCTCTGGATAAGGAGAAAGCTGAGAGATCACCCATTTGAGCTCTGAAGGGCAGATCCTCATGAGGAAGCTGGTAGGATCTGGAGGGACCCTGCAGGCAACATACCAGTAGAGCGCTGGGGGCCACGAAATACAGTAAGCTCACAGCTTCAGGCAAAGCTTATTTAAATGACACTGGGTTCACCCAATCTACTTTCTAAAACACTTTTGAATGGAAAGAATTTAAAATGGAAGGAGACCTTCAACAAAGCAGAGTGACTTAAGCCACCTGGGTGAGTTTACCTTCAACCCGTGGAAAAGATTAAAATAAAAAGCAAGGAAATAACCATAAGGCTTTTAAAGGATTTAAGGCGAAAAGCTTGCTGGGAGTTTTAAGTACAAAAGTTAAAAATGGACTAAGGGAACAGCTGAATTTGGAGTATTGCTTTAATTCAAAATAACTTTGAATTAATTAAGTAAATAATACATACCTCCATGGGAAAGAGAATTGTTTAAATTTCCTAAGGGTGATGATTGTCTGACTTCATTAAACAAAGAGATAAGCAGAGAAAGAAGAGAAACGGAAAATTGTTGAAAGATCATGTGACCTTAGAAGTACAGAGTGATGAAAAAGGACAAAAGAGTTATGAATATAGGTAGTCCTCGCTTAATGGCCCTAATTGGGACTGGCAACTCCATTGCTAAGCGAAGCGATCACTAAGTGAAACATCACGTGACTGTGCCAACTTACAACAGCAGTTCCAGCAGTCCCAGTTGTGTTTGTTAAGCGAGACATCATGTGACCATGACTTGCGATCTCCTGCTGGCTTCCCCATCGACTTTGCTTGTTGGAAGCTAGCTGGGAAGGTTGCAAATGTCGCCTTTTTGATGGACCTTTTGTAAAGATAAACCCACTCAGTAGCTAATTACCGAAGCTTCAAGGATATGGCATGGGTAGAGTGCTTATGAAACAGTCATATATGCACAGTTCAGCCTACTGCAGGACACAGGAAATAACCCTTATATATATATGGGCTGGCAGACTTCACAGACTAACCAGTAAATCTCTTTTCTCCAGACATTTGACTCTATGCACAGTAGCTAATTGCAGAAGCTTCAAGGATGCAGCATGGCTGGATAAGGAACTTGCATTGTAGGTAGGAAATAAGTCATGTTTAAATCCTAGGACTCTTTCTCTTGAATCAAAAGATGTTTAGTCATTTTTTTCCTAGGCTTGAAGGTTAACATCAGTTCTGTATTTACGTGGTGGTTCAGTTTGCCCTTAATTCCTGTCTCACTAGCTTCAGCTCTTACAGTACATAGACTGACATTCCCATCAACCACTCACATTTATATTATCCTGCTTTTGCTCTCAAAACTGCCAAAAAGAAGGGCTATATATTTGCATTTCTGCATCAGTGCACAAATCAGATGTTTATTAAATCAATTCCACTGAAATCAGTGGAATTGATTTCATATTTCCTAGGATACAGAAGAATACAAGTTCTTTGTTCTTCATTAGTATCCTAGAGATGCCATTTCAATATAGCCTTACACTGAGATTATTATTAAAAAAAAAAAAAAAGGCTTAATGTTCACACCAAGTATTCTGTGCTTATGTTTCATTGATGCTACAATCCTACATCCATTTTCCTGGAAGTAAAGTCCATATCCTTTGATGGACTTTTCTTTTGAGTAGGTATATTTAGGAATGCACTGTAAGTAGTTCTTTGCTAGAGATTGTTTTGATCTTGTCAAGAGTTTGCTGTAAAATATAAAGCAAAAAGGAAGGATGAATCACATTTCATATGAGCAGTGGGTTCTACTGACTTTTACTTCAAGGGCCAGCAAAGAATAAATGAAAAGAAAAGATTTATTTCTTGAGCATATAGCAATCTTCTAGCAGACTTTGATCTCTGTAAAGCTATTCATGGTCTCAGTAAATACTGTACTTTAATAAAAATAACTGAAACTTGGATTTGAAATAATTGACACCAAAGGGAAAACATATTAAATATAATAAATTTTACTTGGCCATTGCATTTTTTTTTCTCTAGTGCCAACATGAGAGACAAAGTAATCCTTGCTTTCTTTTACTTAAATTACTAGTTTATTTAAGTTAGGGTCATGGTTGCATGTTATACCAATATACAACATTAGCTACAAAGATGCCTGAAGGAACTTGGGCTGAAGATGAATCTAGCTGAGCATTATGATCATAGATCAATCAATATACAAATCCCACAAACATATCAGGAAAAAAAAATGTAGTTTGAGGCATTTTCTGTCCCTCTTCCTAATCCTATTGCTTAGACTAATTGTTACTGTTGATTATAGGTCAAGGAAGATGATTATTAAATGAAGAAGAACCAAAACAATGAATATAAAATATAAATCAGATCTGTTCACTGGGATTTCTGGGAGTTTGGTCCCAATATATTTGGAAGGCACCAAGTTAGGGTAGCTGATATATATACAAGTTAGTTATTATTTCATAAATAGTTAAAATATGTAAAGTCCTAATGGGTGTCAGGCACAGCCTTTTGCTTAGGAGTTGACCTCTCTTAATTTTAGAAAAGATGTTAAGGTGTTTGCTTTGTCATGGTCTTTAAAACTGTTATTAGTTCAACCACGCTTTTAATTTTTTTCATTATTTTGATAGTTTTAATGCTTTTATTTAAATAAATGGTGGTTTTAGAAAAAAGCATGATAGGAAACATTAAAAATGCAAATAAATAGAAACCTTATTTATTTTAAATGAATAGTAGGATCAACATGCAGCTTATATATCTTGAACAAGCAGGCATGTAATTGAACAGAGGTCATGCAATGCCACCATTTATGAATGTTGAAGCTTCCACATTTTGTATATGCGTCTATGACAGTTTGCCTTGCCCTGCATCAAAGTATTTCTGAGACGCAGTACATTGTGATGACCACAGTTAGATTTCAACGTAATACACAATACCTTGCTCAGCATATTATTTGACAACGTCTTGCTTAGGATTTAATCTAGAACATTTATGGTCTAAAGCCTATGTCATCTATTTGGTATACAGCATATCTTAGAATAAAGGATATCAGCATGTGCTTAATTTTTCCCATCAAAATCAATGGAGCCCAAAACTACAAACTTTGGTTGGTTGGATATTATCTAGAGTTAGCAAAAATAATAAGGTTCTTAACAAAAGTGAGCTTATTATAGCAAAAGGAACCCTTTCAGAACACACAAACAAAATAGCTCCATATATTACATTTAAATTTGGTTTATCACAAGGATATTACTGTTTGTTTGTGTATCATCTATCCTATCCTATCCTATCCTATCCTATCCTATCCTATCCTATCCTATCCTATCCTATCCTATCCTATCCTACCCATCTTATCTATGCAGGCAGGGTCATGGGAGTATGGTGGGCACTGAGGTCCTTGAACACAGATTTCATTCCAGTCTTCTACAGGAGGGCTTTGCAAGTATTCAGTAAAGACACGTTTGTTGGACCCAAGCATTTTTTGCAAGGGAGAGGACCCCAATTAAGCTTTGTGTCCCTTAAAAAGTCATTGGGGGGACCACCCAGTGGTTCTAGTCTATGTTAATAAATTTTGGCTGGTTAATTTCATTGTTATAATGCTATTGGTGAGGAACACCAGCAGCATTATAATTAGCTCTTTAAATCTCCCACAGAGGCATGATATAATGAACCTCAGGGATATTATGGGAAATTAAAAGGCAGCTCTCATATCAGCCATTTTCTGCTGATATGAGTATTAGCATTTTTAAGGTGGGGAGGGTGGTTTGAAGTGGTTGACCCAAATTAAAATATCACTGGTTTCAAAAGCTAAATCTGGGGCCTAAAATATCAAGTTTTTTAATGCAATGGCAAAGAAAGACAAAGATATTGTAAGATTCTTTTGCAAGAGAGAAAATAAAACTGTCTTGGTACATTCCTTTATATCAATCTATGACGCAGCAAAGTTTTGATCACTGCATTGTTGAAAAAAGTTTAGAAAATTGCAGTAAAAATAATCAAAGGGTTGAAATGTCTTCCATATAATAAAAGGGAACAAAATATTTGGAATTCTGAATTTATAAAGAAAAACACACAACCAAAGTGTGATATTTCTAATATCCTATGTATTGTGTTTTCTCATAACGTTAAAATTAAACAATACAAGGGATAGTTATTTGAACTTTTACAAAAAGCAACTCCAAAAAAAAAAAAAATGGATTTTTGGAAAGAACCCTCATATTCTGCAAAGGATTTCTTCTGGTATAGGCAAACGTATAATAGCTAGCAGAGTGACAGCAGCAACATGGGAAAAAACTTTTTTTTTTTAAATCATAGCTTGAAACTTTTAGCTTGAGAAAATCATGTTATAATTTTAGGAATAGTAATGAGCTCTTAGTCATCCAACCTCTCCTGAAATGAAAACAGTTCTCTAAATAATGTAGTGATATATCATTACATTATTTAGAGAACCGTTTTCATTTCAGGAGAGGCTGGGTGACTAAGAGCTCATTATTATTCCTAAAACTATAACATGATTTTCTCAAGCTAAAAGTTTCAAGGTATGATTTTTTTTTAATTAGTAGTGATACTTATTATAAAAAGAGAGAGAGAGAGAGAGAGAGAGAGAGAGAGAGAGAGTGCCAGGTTGGTCTAGTGGTTTAAGGCACCAGGCTAGAAAGCAGGAGACTGGGAGTTCTAGTTCTGCCTTAGGCATGAAAGCCGGCTGGGTGACTTTGGGCCAGTCCCTCTCTCTCAGCTCACCACGTCAGGCTTGGTCAACATTGGAGGGGGCTTGCAGACATGCCCTCATCACCATCCTTATCACCGTCTTGCAAGACAATCAAGCAAGTGTAATTTTAAGGCTACATTAAGCAGGATTACAAAGGTTCTCTCATGCGGATATTGGCCACCGTTCCGTGATTCTGAGAAAGTGGCCCTGGCTCAGATGCCAAGATAACTAAGATCAGATAATGGAAGTATTGGTTCCCACTTCTGTCTCAGACTGTGATCTTTTTTTTTTTTTTTATGTTTATTGGAATTTTTGAATACAATAAAAGTATAAAAAAGAAAAAGAAAAAAAAGAAAAAGAAGTTAGAAAAGAAAGAAAATAAAGAAAATATAGTATTATGACTTCCTTCCTTCTTTCTATCAAGTAGCTTCCATCTTATGCTTTCCCCTCCCTCTTTAACCCTTTCTAATCCCAAATCCATAAATCATTAATTCAGTCTTTTCTTCTTTCAACAAAAAGTCCATATATGTCTTCAAAAAAGTCCCTGTGAGCTTTGCCATTTCTGCATGCTCCATCAATTTTATAATCCAATCTTCTACTGTGGGTACTTCATTATTCTTCCATCTTTGTGCATACTACAAACTCACCCCAGTTACCATATACAATATTAATTTCCCATATTTCTTTTCTAGTTCAACTTCCATAAAACCCAATAGAAATAATTATGGTTTCATTGTAATGTTAATCCACAATATCTTTTGTATCATTGCATGGATTTGCACCCAAAATGTCTTTGCTTTTTTACAAGTCCACCATGCAGACTGTGATCTTGAAGAACATCTATTGAGAGCTGAATGGCTTTCATATTTAAGATAGCTTTAGATACAGAATTTGCTGCTGGAGGTAGCAATTATCCCAAACTAAGTTAAACTCACAAAAAGAAAAAAAAAATATTTATCCCTTCTCTACTTAGTAGCTCCTCTTGTCATATCCCATGTTATCCAGTAGAAGCTTCAACCTTCAAGTATTTTTTTTTCAAGAGTTTCTGGAAAGAGATATAGAACAGAAAAGGCCTTTTTGTGTCTATTCTCACCATTTCCTAAATATGGCCTAAGAAATCTCAGTATAGAGAGGAGCCAAATGGTTTTTATTAATGTGATTCTCCTACCCATGAAATTATTTCAGTATTGACTTATACTATATAGCTAGTTTGTTCTCCTTCATTCAGACCCAGTAGGAAGCATTGTTGGAGAAATATTATTGTGAAATAAGGGGATGGATATTATCATTTCTACATTGTTCCTTCCAGAGTACTCTTAAACCCAGCTCAGCTTCCTCTAGTTTTGGTATCTTCCAATAGTGTGTGAGTTTGACTCCTATACTTCAGTAGACAGAGTGGCCATTAGATTTATGAATGCTTAGTGCATCTGGAGGGCACTAGGCTGAGAAAGGCTGAGCTAGCCCATGCATATTTAATTTCTTTAGCACAGTGTTTCTTAAAGTGTGGTCCTGAGACCCCTGGGGGTCCCCCAAGACCCTCTCAGGGGTCTGCAAAATCAAAATGATTTCCCAGCCTGTATTGAAAAATAATCCCATCAAATAATCGTGAGAAGCAGTATTGGCAGTGAATGTGTCAATTTAAATTTTTAATATGGTAAATATCAATAAATATAACCCACACAAACAAAAGCTCTTTTGGGGTCCTCCATACTTTTTAAAAGTGGGAAGGGGTCCTGAGAGAAAAATGTTTAAGAAACACTGCCTTAGCAGACATATCAAGTGGTAAGAGAGAGTTGTCAGATGAAGACAAATGGCATTTTTCTGTATATAAATGAATGTTCTCTTCCATTTGAATCTCTCTATGTATTTATAGTACATATACATGGAAATGTTAGCTTTTTAATGATGTTGCAGAAGACAGGCTTGTACTTTTAAGCCTGAATTGTTTAATGCCGGTTTCTCACCAAAAGGCCAGATGTGAAAGGAACAAGAGTTTCAGACAAGTTCTTTGTATCTCCCTTCCCAATTTATTTCTTCGGCCAGGACAGAGAAAACGATACAGGGAAGCAACAGTGATTCTATTCAGAGGATTAGATCGCTGAAACATTAACTACATCTACAACCATTCTCCTATTATATATTCTATCTGTCATTTATGAGTGGCTGAAGACAGAACATTTGATCCTGTATCTGCTGAAGTCAAAGTCACAGTCTCAGAGGCACCAGGCCAGACCAGCACTGACTGCTGCCTAAAGTGATTTCTGCAAGAGCTCAAAGAAAAACAAATAAAACAAAAAGTTCACGGTTAAGTTACAAAGTAGGATTTACAAAAGAGAGAATGGGGGGAAGGGTTGCTCTTACAACTTTTCCTTTCCAAAGGGTCAGCAGTTGATGGAGTCTCAGAGGTCACACATTGCATTATTGTACCAATTTGTCACTTAAATTAAAACCATTTAGTCCATTATTTAGTGCAGAGTGGCAGAACAAATGTGTATGTGCATTTTATTGTATTTTTAATGTGCTCTTTTTTCCCCAGATGGAGGAACAACATTAAAAACAAACCAACACAAAACAGACTGCGGAGGCAGATGTTGGGAAGATCTCACCAAGAGATCCTTTAGGAATAATTTCTGTGAGCAGAAACAATAAAGAGAGCCTCTCTAGCTGTAGTCTTGCACCATTTATTTCACACGTCTAGGTTAGCAACAGGAATGCTGAAGCTGAAGGGTTTCGTTGCCAAATTCTTACCTAAGGAACCAGATGCATCTCTCATTCTGAGAGACTGGGTTTAGTTGAATTTAATTACATTTTACACTCTCTTTAAACAATCCCAAAGCATGCTTAGATCATGATCACTGTTGTCTATTTTATGGAATTAGGTTTTAGTTATGGACTGGCATAGTGCACACATTGCAATTACAGTTTGGCAGACAGGTTGATCAAGACCTAGTCCTTGAACTCACCATGCTTCCTACTGCGACTCGCTTTATTTGTACTTTGCTTATGGTGCTCCAGCGTTACCTTTCTTTATAAATATATATAGATAAGAATAAGTGTATGGGCGGGCCCCGACCTGATTCACATAGACTATAGAAAATAAAAATGGGGGTTGGCTTCTGTCCAGAAGCTTGTTTAAAAGTGGCGGGAAGCAGCTGCATCTGTCTGCTCTATTCATAAGTGACTGTGTGATCTCTGGCTATGTATCTGCCAGAGCAGCCATCTTGGGTGAGCAGCCACAACATGGTATCAAAACGGCAAGTGTGCCTACCAGCTTCCAAATGTTGCAGATTTAGATGCCCAGTGAAACATCATGGGATGGGCATGCATGGGTCATCAACTGAATTCATTAGGAATTTAAAATACTTATGTTTGTCAGGATCCTACTTGTTATTATTTAGCAGGCTAATAATTTGCTATTTCCCTTTCCTTTCCTTTGTTACTGCAATTGGTTCTTATGTAGGTAGGACAAATAGCCTGATGCCTCCCTGTAATAAGGAATATGTCTCCTCCAACACTGAATGAGTGCAATGCTGGGAATAAAGTGGGGTGACTTCTTAAGATGTACCAAAACTGAGGAACTTTTTCCTCTAAGGAGGTTAATGCCTTCTTTATTTGCATTAAGCCAGCAGGCTGAGGTGACTTTTCATTGGATCTGTTTCTTGCCTCTGATGTTATAATCATAGTTGCTACCTATTCACTGATATGGTATTTAAAAACTCAGGCATGTTTATACATACATATATATTGTACGTACATACATACATACATACATACATACAGTACACACACACACACACACACACACACACTCATGCCTGAGTTTTCAAATACTCAAATAATATTGTTTTTAAGCAATTGGAGACCATTAGTCTAAGGTTAGTTATTAATGCATTAATACATGTTACATTAAAGAGGAAGAGAAAGAAGAAGAATCCATTCTGTGGAAGGGTTTAGACTTTCTTCCAACTTTAAACCATGGGGCAGCTTGTAGAATAGGGCTTTAAAATCCTCCTGACCTCCAAATAAACTCCACTGAACACAACAGGACATATTTATAAGCAAATATGTTCAATGCTACATCTTACTATTGTTTCAGGAAAGAAGAGTTTCCTTTGTCCCCCCAAGTCATATATAAGAAATGTTGTATTACCTTCATACTTCGATTGTTTTATAATCCAAGTCACTTTACTGTGGGAGTATGCATCTTAAAAAGAATGTAGAAAGCATTTGTGTGTCTCAGCCTAATATTTATTTACTTACTCTGGTTTATCTGCTACTTCAGTCTGGAGATTCTGAGCAGCTTCAGTTGGCCTAATAAAATGAATCATGTTATCTACTTTATCTCTTCTACTCTAGGATAAGAAACAATTTGAGTATTTTTCAAATACTTTTCTTCAGAGCTTCATAATGGGGAGGGAGAATCTACATTGGGGGCAAAACTGAGAAATCAGATTAATTAATCTTGCTCATCTAGGTGTTTAATGTAATTATATTTTGACAGACCTGTAAAAAAATGGAACATTTCTGCTCTGCATAAGGGGATGGACTTGGAAAACCGAGATAATTTTTATTAGTTAAAGAGTATGAAGCCCTGTAATCTACCATTTCTTTTGAATGCACTATTTAGACAGCTCATGCTGCCTTCCATTAACATCAAGTATGAAAATCTATGTTTAAGTAATGTTAGGGTTGTGACACAAATTAAGAAGTGCTAGGCCACCAAAAGCTAAAGTTTTTTAAAAATGCCTCCCTGTTCAAAAGAAAACAAATTGGGATGAGAATATTATCTTTCTTGCTCTGAGAGGGTGACATTTTGGTAGACCCAATTATAACCTTCAATTTTTCACCACTGCCCCACAACTTTCTTCTAATTATTGGAAGATAACAGATATTTGTAGCATGAGCAGTCTTTATATTCCTCACTCACTTTAGAAAAATAAACAGTTGTTTCCACTAAAAATGATCTTAGAAAATATACACAGGGTTCATATGTGGTAAGATTAAGAATGTACTGCTTTTCCTACATTAAGCAGGACAAACTATAACATTTACATTGTCCGTGGTGAGGAGATTCATAGGACACTCCATTGATTTTAATGGAGAAATTAGTCATTAATGGGATTAATGGCCCAATACCTAGTACTCTGAAAGGAGTAATCTCTGATCCCAGTCTCTGAAGCTTTTCAGCACTTTAGCTGTAAAAAAGACTAAAAATAACATACCTGCCTATAGAAGTACAGAATCTTCCAAAAAGTGTATCATAGACATGAATTTCAAGGCATATTTGAAAATATAGAAAGATGCCACCGTTTCTCTTATCATTTTTCTCAGACTCATCCTAATTGTAACTGGGGCATGATCTCTTAAGCAACAATAGAAACGGGGTATTGTGGCCAAGCAAATTAGGCAATGGGAATTGCTAACAGTTGACATTTATTCGTTTTCTATTTTTGCACTGTTATGAGGTGTGTGACAGTCCTGAAAAATCTCTGTTGATTCCTTACCTTGCAGCATGTCCCCTTAAGCATAGCAAATATGAGAGGACAGGAGAGTCAGCATAATATTCTGATGAGTATGCAGCTCTTTAGCTAAGAATTTGAAGTTAAAGCCTGGGTATGTATGTATATTAATTTGAGATACCAACACTTACTAGAGTTTCTGAGTATAGATGATTTTGTAAAATTTCTAATTGGGAGATTGAAAACTGTTAAAATAGCACATAAATAAACCAAGTAAAATGAATAATTATCAATTAAAAACAGCAGTTAAAGCGTGTACAAAGACACGTGTTTTTAGAGCCCTTTAAAAAGCTAATAAAGATCTTAGAACAGTTGGCATCAGGAAGGGCATGATTGATGTATCTCATAAAGCCATTTCTGGCCATTTCTTTAGTCGGGAAAATCAGAGAGAGGTTTGGGTCCAGAAACACCTTCAAACTACATACTTGTTCCTTCTGGAGAATGTGGCTCCTAAGAATGCCCATTCAGAATAGAAAGTTCTACCCCCTATCCGGAACTATGGTCCCTCACCAATGAGGACTTCCATTTGAATTGGCTGCAGTTTCAGTTATTAGTATTCATTTAGCCATTAATTATATCAGGCTATTATTCTGGAAAGCCATACCACTTCCCAAAGATATTACAGAGAAATAGATCTGGCTGTCATCTGTAGCTGATAGCATTAAGCCCATATCTCGCTATGATTTCCCCATGCATGCTGAAAAGCATTGGAGATAGAATGGAACCCTGAGGGACACCATATTATATTATGCTCATTTTCAAAGCAACTGACTCTAGGTGATACCATCTGAATGCAAAAACATAACTTCTGTGATCCTTGTCCAGAAGGATCACATGGTCAGTGCTATCAGAAACTGCTTAGAAGTTAGGAAGAACCAATAGACTTCCCCTACCAATTCCCAAAGATAATCCATCAGGCTGACCAAAGCTGTCTCATATCTGTGTCCTGAAGTCAGTTTGAATGAGCCAAGATAATCTGCTTCCTGCCATCACTGTCTTAGTCCCCTTACCTAATCATAGTAGGTTAGAGACTAGCCTACAATTGCTTTTCTCTGAGGAATCCACAACAGGCTTCTTAAGGTCTAATACTTTCCTTCTTTAAATACAAGGGTATTTTACCCTTCTTTATATAGGCAATATCTTATGGACTTTTGAAAGTTAATTCTTGATTACATAATTTTGTATCTAATACTCAAATTTTGAATCACCACTTTGGCTTTTAATGTTTAATATCAAGACCTTCGGGGTTGTTTCAGGATCAAACTCTCAAGTTTTTGGGTTAATCCAGGATCTAACACCTATTTTTATTTATGTAAGATCTAACTTCATGGAAAAACATGGACTGATCCAGGATCTAAGTCCCATAGAAAGAAGGACCTCATCCTCCTGCTATTCCCTATGGAGCAGGGTAAGAGGTAACAACATGGACAGCAGGAGAACAGGGAAGATCACTTCTCTCCTTCTAGTCAAAACATCTTGAGTGGACTTTTGATTAAGTGCTGGCATCAGATTGGTAGGAGTAAATGCTGGAAGCAAGCTATAGTATTTTAGGTGTTGCAAACTTGAGCTATTCTGAATATTTTATGTACATAACTTTTATTATAGTATTTTTACATTCCACTAAGAAATGAACTGAATAGAAACCATTATGGCTCAGTGCAGTAGTCTTTCATGACTTTGGGGGATATGATAGCCTTCTTTAAGTCATCAGATATAATTTTCAAACACGAGATCAGGCCATGTTTGTTTGTCTTTAACATGGTTGCTAAAGACCATGGTTTTTCCTTCTTGAAGCCAGCTTTCCCATAATTGAATTTTCATTTGCTTGGGTTCCCCTGTTGCCCTGTGAGACAGATTATTTCTTCTCAAATGTCATGTTATCAGTACACATCACAAAGATATCTGCAGAGAAGATGCTGCAGCAATTCATGTCTGAAAATTTTCTTTCAGGGGGTCTGGCTGATGAGTCTGCTTAACTGTTAGTTCAGACATAGCCTGTCTGCACAAGGATTTCACTCTGCACTATTTAGTCCAATTTTAAATCTAAATATATATTCTGAATATATCCTCTATTAAGCCGTGTGCAGCACCATAGCAAAGACAAATATTTTGGCTTATCCCCCATCTCAGCTGCAGTAATAAATTTGATATCTCATTTAAGGCTGAAATAGCTGTATTGTTACTGGTAGCGAATCAATTTTTTGAGGTTTCCAGTCATTTAAAGAACTGAAGATCACTGAGGAACATTGTCTTGAATGGAAGTATTTTAGAATAAATCAAGCCTTTCTGCATAACAATGCCTTTCTTTTTCCTATGCACTGAAGTACACTGTATATATGTAGGTAGTGAAATGCCCCAAATCAGTTTACAGCTGCATTATTCAAAACACATCATTACTGATGATTGCGCTGATGGAAGCTGCCATAGGATTACAGTAAATCGTTTGAGCTTTTAACCACACAATTTATAGCTCCCACATTAACAGGAAGAAAATTGAAAGAAGAAGCTAAAGAGATGCCTTTTTTTTTTTAAAGCAGGCTTTAACTTTGTATTCTTGTGGTTGTATTGAAAATGAAAAAGAAAAATTATAACCCTTCCGTTCTGAGCAGGCAACCGAGAGCTAAAACAAATTGAATATTTAAACAATGCTTTGGAATCAAGCAAGGTATATGGAATAATTTCTGCTTTCAAAATAAAAACTTCAGAATGCAACAGCCCTTCCCACCCCAGACTTAGCCAATTTGTTTTCAGGAAAAGTCCCCCCCCTCCCCCCCGAAATATAACAAGAGAAGCAATGTGCCTCTCCTCCAATCTGTCTCCAAAATATTTCTTGTGAAAGAAAATTGCTCCCTCCTCAAAAAAATATTTCCTGCTTTTTGCATGATGCAGCATTGAGGAAGACTAATCATTCTATTCATAGTTGTGTTTTTAAAGAAATCCAGCAAAACAGAAATTATAGGATTATACCTATCACTTTGATCTCTAGTGTTTAAAATATTAGAAGTGCAAGAATCCATTTGACTGTTGCAGCTGAGGCTAACACCATTAAGAAAATGTTTGCTTTGTGCAAGGAAAAGCTTTCAAAGCAAATGATGTAAAGATGTTTGAAGAAAGATTGATGGGACAGCAAATTAAAGCTTGAAATTAATAGGAGAGTCAACTGACAATAGAAATTTGCCACGCATTGCTTGATCAGAAGAAGCAGAATGACAAAATCTGAACTGAAATCAAAAGGGAAGCTCCATCAACTCCTTTTCCAAGACACCAAGGACATTTCTAGCAAGTAGCATTTTATCTGTAAAATGAGACAAGCCTATATGTATATTCATGTTAACAAGTATGAATTATTATCAGTACTGCATATAACGAAAGCTTTCTGCTAATTTTCCTGGCTTTGCCCTGCAAAGTTCCCAAATATTGAAACATCATATTGAACGTAGCTGAAAAACAATGTAATTTTTAAAATGAATGAAATGAAAAAGAAGGGACCAACACATTTCTAACAGGAGGTTGTAAAATATATTTTTTCTAATCCCAAATAAAATATAACCGATGTTCACAGGTTCATATTGAATAACATATATGGAAATTACCCTACTTAGATAAACACACTGCATTCAAGTATAGTTCACTACTACTGTGAAGCAGTGGTTCAATGCCTTTAAGCTATACTGTGATGGAACATTTTGCAGGCTCTGGGGAAGCAGGAGAGGAAACAGGACTGATGCAAAAGAGACACCTTAGATCAGGAGAAGTGGGGTGGGGTGGGGTGAGACTCAAACTTATTCTCCCTTAATCATGCTAGGTAAAAGTTGATTTGAGAACTGCCTTATCAGGCTTTCAAGATTCTTTATTAGTCCCTGTTAGCAATAAAGACTGCTTCTACTCATTGTTTCTATAATATTGCGTAATTTTTTGTATGCTGTATCCTGGTGTAATTGTAGAATGCTTCAGTCCCTGTTGCATTCATTTTTTAAACAGAGTTTTACATTTTACTAAATGGTTTTCCAACAAGCTAATATTGTGGCTTTCTGCCAAGCTTTCTGAATTTGCGTATTCACAAATTGAATGCATCCCCCTGCTTTGTTCATGTTATGTTGTCCTGATACTGGTAACAGGAATTTCTTTCTTTCTTTCTTTCTTTCTTTCTTTCTTTCTTTCTTTCTTTCTTTCTTTCTTTCTTTCTTTCTTTCTTTCTTTCTTTCTTTCTTTCTTCTCTCTCTCTCTCTCTCTCTCTCTCTCTCTCTCTCTCTCTCTCTCTTCTTTCTGAAAATGGTGTAACTGTTAGCTTATTAGGGTTTTCACCTTAGACAAAATAAAAAATAATAGTTTGCAGAAGCCAGTAGATGATATTTTAAAGACCACAAGCAGACAAAAGAAGAGAAGGGAAAAGAGGAGAGACAATTGAAGTTAATGAATACCTTCATCTGAAGTCACCACAGCTTGCAAACTGAGTGGGCTGCCTGCTTTGATTCTGTTGGCACTTCTCACCTTGATCTCTGAAGAGGAGGAACTTTACTTTGAGCATCTGAAGTAGGTAGTTGACTCATCCTCGTTCTCTTTTCTTCTGGGGTGGGAGAACAGTGTGAGAAGGTTCTGCTTCTTTTCGTATCTCCTGCTTCATTGCAATCTGAGGATGTATCTGTAAGCAGAATGATATCTGCAGCATCTTTTTTATCCTGGAAAAATAATTCTTCCAGAATTGTGGAAAGCTTGATGTCCTGGAAACACACTCTGTTTATCTGTGTTAGCCACTCTTACATATGAATTCACAAGTTTTGAACCCTGGTTGCTAGATTTCGTGTCATTTGAATGCATTCCATTGGCAACTGAATACCTTACAGCATAAGAACAGACTTTGCTGTGCCCAACATACACATATTTCATATAATGAACAACATTTTTGTATGCTAAATAATTATGTCTATTGTGTTTCAGCAAAAGTCTATCTCAACACAAGATAAGAAGGAAAAAAAAGATGTACTACAGAGTCATGGCTTCCAGTATTCTAATATGCTTAGCAACTGTTGCTTTCATGTGTTGCATAGTCTATACACAAGTAATGAGGAAAGCTGTAGTAAAAAAAAAAAATAGTTGGAGTGTAATGCTGCATATGATATAATATTGTACTACAGATTTTAGAAATTAGCGAACAAGAGAGCAAGAAGAATTGAAGGACGATGTTTCAAAACTGTGCTTTGATCATATAGTTGACAAGAGCAGTTTAATTTTAATTATTCACAGAAATGCTATATGGAGCATAGCTGTGGTAAATGTTCTATTGCATATTTTATAAAGATAATGAACATTTAAGGTCAAAACACTGGAAACAGTGTGCAAGCAGACCCCTTGTGAAAGTTTCCTGTGAGATGTAAGAAAGTACTAGAACTGAGACAGACTCTTCAATCTTACTCTTGGGAAGTAAACCAAGAGCTCTCAAAATTCCTGTTTGTTTGCAGTTCAAAGAAAGCAAATGGTGTCACATCCATAATCCGTTTTCACAGCAGTGTGGAAATCATTCTTTGCTAACTTTCCTGCAACATTTGGATATGCAGCAGGTTTCTTCAGATTTGTCATCTTACATCTTCTAAGAATGCCCCTATTTCCAGCAGGTAATCCTGAATGATACCGGGGAAGGGATGCAGTTGTGGGCTAAGCAGAACCAAAAACTGAGATGGAAGCTATGAGGGAATGCCACAAAGTCTCAAAAGTATTGAAAGCAGCCAAACCACAATTTGCTTTAATTGTTAGCTGTCCAGAGTCCCATGTATGAGATGGGCAGCCATATAAATTTACTGAATAAATAAATGAATAGAAATGTATTGGAATAAAGCTGCTTACTCTTGAGGTGGTATGATAGGCTTGGGCCTGAAATTAAGGTCTCCAGGAAACAACAACATCCACAGCAAACTGCAATGGCATCAAAGTGATGGCACATGCATGATGACATGATCCATTATATACTTATTTTCTGATGTCTAATGCAAATATATCAGCCACACATACACTCTAGATGGCCCTGTCCTTTGATGCTACTGTGGATGTCTATGGTAGAAGAGAGGCCGGGGACTTCAAAGATGACCTCTGAAATTCCAGACCCAGCCCTCTTTCTATAACTACGGGCATGTGCTCCAAATTTTTTACGCTTATATCAATGCTCCTCTCTGCTACAAAAATACCGGAGGTAGAGCAATCCCCCCTGGCTTGAAACTCAACATTAAAAAAACTAAGATCATGGCATCTGGACCCATCAATCCCTGGCAAATAGAAGGGGTAGAAATGGAAGCAGTAACAGACTTCATTTATTTGGGCTCCAAGATCACTGCAGATGGAGACTGCAGCCATGAAATTAAAAGATGCTTGCTCCTTGGGAGGAAAGCTATGGCAAACCTAGATAGCATATTAAAAAGCAGAGACGTCACCTTGCCAACAAAGATCCGCATAGTCAAAGCTATGGTTTTTCCAGTAGTAATGTATGGCTGCAAGAGCTGGACCATAAAGAAGGCTGAACGCCGAAGAATTGATGCCTTTGAACTGTGGTGCTGGAGAAGACTCTTAAGAGTCCCCTGGACTGCTAGGAGGTCAAACCAGTCAATCTTAAAAGAAATCAACTCTGATTGCTCATTGGAAGGATTGATAATGAAGCTCAAGCTCAGATACTTTGGTAACCTAATGCGAAGAGAGGGCTCTTTGGAAAAGACCCTGATGCTGGGAAAGATGGAAGGCAAAAGGAGAAGAGGACGGCAGAGGATGAGATGGCTAGATAGCATCACTGAAGCAATGAGCATGAAACTGAGCAAACTCAGGGAGGCAGTGAAAGATAGGAAGGCCTGGCGCAATATGGTTCATGGGGTCACAAAGAGTCGGACACAACTTAACAACAAAAGAGCAATCCCTGGTCAGGAAAGATCGCTACTTCTCCACGATTGTTAGCAATCATAAACAGAGGAGAAAGAGGTTTTAATCTCCTATTCCCCAGTAAATTTGCTGAAGATTGTGCTAGGAATAGAGTGTAAAGGAAATAATCTGTGTTTGCTCCCTTTCCACTGAGGCAGTGTCCTTAAGGGTGGGAGGGAGTTTATATAAAATGCACATACCCACCTTCGTTCAGCCATGTTCATACTACCTTAACTGTGTAAAAGAACAGCTAAGGAATCAAAGTAGAATGGAGAACCTATATATTTCTGTGATGAGGTCTCAGCTGTGCATGGTAGTGAATTGCAATTTTCTGTAACTTTGTCCAAATGTTCAACCAAACCCATCAGAATACAGTGGAGGGGCAATCAATGTGCTGCAGCCATCACCACGAGCATATCAAGGCTGATTAAGCTGATGTCTAAATTGCACTGGTTAATTTTGTTAATTCCTAATTTGCAGGTTTTCCAAGCAGTAGGAAGTAGCTAAACACTAGAAAAACACAGCATGGTATAAAAGGAGAAATCTTTTCTTTTAAATTCAAATGATGGGAAATGCTTTTTTTCTTTTTTTTAAAAAGGCTGTTTGGTCTTCCATGTGATGCTGCAGCAATATTAAGAGAACACAGAAGATGATGCATGCCTGGGGGAAGGAATCACATTTGTATTGGTGGTGGCTTTAAAGCACCCTGTGAGGTCCAAGCAGATTCCAATTTATACAGTTTAACTCATATTGTTTTAATTTCCAATCTGAGCTGCTGCTGCTGCTGCTGCTGCTGTTGTTGTTGTTGTTATTATTATTATTATTATTAAAAGGTACTTTGAAAGAAAGTACTTTTAAGTATTATGCAAAGGAAAAACAGCAGTATTAAAAAACAGTCTTAATGGTAGTATGCAGTATTGATAATGGTAGTAAGCAGTATTAAAAACAGTCTTAACAGAATCGTGGCCGATTCTGCGGCGACTGCTTGGACGAGTCCCTGCAGTTTTCAAGGCAAGGTGTTTCGGAATTGGTTTGCCATTGTCTCCTTCCTAGGGCGAAGCCCAGCTGGCGAGCGCAGGAGGCGGGGTTTTCCATTGCTTCGCACCATTTTTCAGGCGTACGTGGCTTCCATGTTACTGGCAACTGGTCCCGTCTCCCTTGCAAGTGCTGCCAGCTTTTTTCCTCCCACCGGGTAAGAGTACCCATTTATCTACTCGCAGATGCTTTCGAGCTGCTGGATTGGCAGAAGCTGGGGATGAGACAGGAGCTCACTCTGCCGTGCGGAGCTGGGCTCGAACTGCTGAAGTGTCGACCATTTCTGGCCGGCAACTTTCAGCATCATTAAGCCACTGCGCCACCGCACACCCCTTAAATTAGTTTGGACCATAAAGAAGTGGTTTGGGAAGGTTTAAAAAGTGTAGGAGTCAAGGCATCCTATTACTGTAAATAAGTTTAAGCACTACTATAGAAAATGATGATTCACATAGGACAAAATAATCAAAAGGATTTACATGTGTCACATAGACCCAAAAAATTTCATGTGGCCCCCCATGGGGAAAAAAAGTCTCTTGTCTTGTGATGGAAGCTGCTAGTTGCTGGAGCTAATCACAACTGAGCAAGCAGTGAATTGGAGGGAAAGTCCTTCATATTTTATATCCTTCCACTGGGGGGAAATTTTAATTATGCCTACTTCTATAGTATGAAGTTTTTGTCAATATGCTTGAGGAGAATTTTTTATGATGGCTTTCTTGCACATTGCTTAGCAAGCCTGAGATGTCATACTCATATATAACAGGGGTAGCTGTCAAATCTGATTTTCATATAAAGGTGCATAATAGTAGATATTTATTCTTTCAATTTAATGTTTTGCTCACAGAACACTACTCCCTCCTTCAATATTTTTTAAATGCATGAACCCATTAAATGTTTAGGTATGCTAGGGATAAACAAACATCATCATTCCTACAATTTGGTTCCAGTGGGCATACTGGGAACTTTGACAACTCACAATGAGCATTTTCACAAAATGGCTGCCCTGGTGGGTTAATTACAAAACCTCTACTTACCAGAAGCCAAACCTGTAAAGTTACTCCCCATCTCCCCTAGGAGACTCCAAGAAAGCTTTCTACCGGTAGTATCGGCAGGGTTGGGCAAGGGAAGTCAGACTGATGAAAGCAGCATTGTGGCATTATGATACAAGCTCCACCCCTTTTCTACATGCATTGTGATGGGACATGAATACCCCAAGGCAACAGGATTTGCAGTATAATACCGTAAGACTCCTTTGGTCATTTCTGATCAAAGTGGCAAGATCTTGTGAACATCATTGCTGTCTACGACCTTTCTTACCTTTGTCTTCATTCTACTTTTTTTTCTTCTAAACATTGGGTCTGTGGTCATCTATCATTTTCATTGTTTAACAATGCCTCTGGGATCTATGTGAGGAAATCAGGAGGATATTTGACACTGACACTATGCTTTTATGCATTCTGGTTTCCCATTTAAAAAAAAAAAATCAGATGAGGTCGGGAGCCTGCGAGGTGCTGGGTGAGATGTCCAACAGACAAGTAGACCCCACAAGGGCACGGGATAATCTTGTTATAAATTGATAATTTTTGAAGAAGAAAGAGATGGCACGTGCTACCAAGCATCTTTGTATGCTCTGGCTGAGAAAGTAAGCTTACATTCTACACATCAAAGCCATTTTTTTTTAATTCGCTGTTAAAAAAGCCAGAAAAATGTCTGTTGTTTTCACAGTGCATAACAAATTAACAGATCCAAGGGATTCAATCTGAACCAGTTTTAGATGGTTTTATACAGCACTATAAAACAAAGAAAATGCAATCTATAGTACATTTAGCATAATATATAAACCAGGCCAAAATAATGCACAAATATACTTTAAGGCAATGGGTTAGTTTTGGGAAATCCTGCTTAGAAATTAAAATGATCTGGATGTATACTACAGCATGTTTAATACAAGCGTCACTAAAATGCGACTAAAGATATTTTCCATTTTCCCACAAGAGTTATTCAGCATTCCATGGCCACTGAGCATGTTCTAACTTCAATCATTTTTCAGGAAGTTCTCCCTTTAAGTTATGTTGGTCTTCAAGATTTTTGTTTGTTTGTTCTTAGCAAACACTGGAGGGTTACCTAAGTTTGTTTATATGTCCTTTCTCCTTAGTATAGTTGTATTGAATCCTTTGTATTGAATAGTATCATTTTGGCTATGTAAGAACCAGAAATTGAAGAATTAAGATGGAACATTATTTACTTACTATGCAATTAACTGATTTACCCAGAATTAATACATTATCAGTTCAAGCCTTTCTGCTTTGACAGATAAGCACTAATACAACAGTCCTTCCATCTAATTTGTGTTTTATGTAGAAAGAAGAAATCATTGTTGGCAATGAACAATTGTGATCATAACTTGGTATTTTGTCCTCTGGCCTTTTATTCTGAACATATGTGGAACGACTGTATCATGTGAGAATAAAGCAGAATAGCAAATCAATATAACCAATTTGAGAGTATTTTAAGCAATTTGATCTGCGGATTTTTAAGGTTATCTGCAAAAGTGAAAGCATAAAGGAACAGAAAATTTGACAAAGATTTGTCAGACAAGAAGCTAAGATAGTAATTTTTGATGTTCTCTATCACTTTCTGAGTCCGCCGCTCCTAATAAATATTTTGCTGTATTAATGCAATATAATTCCAAGGTGACCATCTGTCAATTAGCTTACAGGATTGTTCTCAATGTCCTTCATACAAGATAAAGTGGGATTTGCTTTCTCTAAGATATCTTTAACACAGTAGAGGACTGTCAAGGCTAAATTGTTAATGGGATAAAAATTGTTGGCAGTAAGTAAATAACATGAATTCTCATCTGATGTAAGATCAAATTTATTACAGATGTTCAGCAATGCAGAAAAAATATGAAGTGCAGCAGTAAGGTGAGAACTTCCAGTGTTCTTTCTACAGGTAATACATTGGAATGGACTCCTTTTTCCTCCAATCTTTATTCTGTGTTGAAAGTTAATTAAGTAATGCATCAAGAACATAAAATGGTAACAATTTATAACCTTGGGCTTATTTGGGGTTTTTAACAACTGGAGTGTATTTTCTTTTATTGCTATGCACCTATTAATAACCACCCTTCAGATATAGATTCACGATTAGCCTTTTTTGTTTGAAAAATAAAGCTGGCCAAATTATAAATAAAGTGGCATCATATAGCACTAAAAATAAATTGCAAACAGACAATAAAAATAAAAGATATTTATCTTACTGCCAAAGATAATTTTACCGAGTTACTAACAGAGGTAACAGAGTTCTGCACATTTTATTCTCTATCAGCACAAATCTGTTGGCTGTTATCCCCCCCCCCCTTTTTTTTTTCAGTCCGTGATGGAAGCCATGGATAGTTTTATTTCTCCAGTTATGCCTTTATGAGAAGATAATGATGAATTGGATCAGAAGGTTTCCTTCCTTCCTTCCTTCCTTCCTTCCTTCCTTCCTTCCTTCCTTCCTTCCTTCCTTCCTTCCTTCCTTCCTTCCTTCCTTCCTTCCTTCCTCCCTCCCTCCCTCCCTCCCTCCCTCCCTCTCCTTCTTTCTTTCTTTCTTTCTTTCTTTCTTTCTTTCTTTCTTTCTTTCTTTCCATTTCTCACTGCATAGGACACAACTTCGTAAAGGAGAGTTACAAGTGATATCTGTTCAAACTAATTAACCCCTGTGTTTAATTGTTATAATTCCTGTTATGGAGAAGCTTCAAGGGCCCACCAGTGACCAGAAATGGCACTTCCCCAGTGAGGGCATGGTGTTTTGTGGAAAGCTGAAGTGCATCTGTGGGAGAAATTCTGTTTCATCTCAGCCCAACAGTGTATGATTCATTATGTTAAGTCATTTCCTGTAGTGTTGACTGTACACATGATGATGCATCATTATTTTAAATATAAAAAAGTATTATTGTTGTCTCCTATAAAGTGTCTTATGAAATCTGCTTAAAGAAAGGGAATTACTGAGTGGTTCAGATGCATTCCTCACTATTATTGATCAGTTTTGGTCCTTTGATTAAAATGAGTAAATATGGATTTCTACACCAAATCACAGATATCTCCTCTAGTAATATTCAAACTGTAAAGGAAACCATGAGAGTCACACCAATTATATTTAAAAATTGGTGATGTAACCCAAAACATATTAAATACACATTTACAAAAAAATCAGAAGAGCCAGCTAAAGCTTAGAATAAGACATCTGGATGAGAATTGAAAAGAAAGGTAAATCAATCAATAGATTATGGGCAAGCATAATATGTAATTTGAACAAAATTATGTTTTCTGGCAAGTTTCCCAGAACATAGTTATAATGGCCAAAATTATAGCATCTTAAAAAAAAAAACCCTGTTATTAATATCAGGGAAATGTCAACCAAGGTGAAAGTATTATTGAATTTTGTTTAAAGCCAAGAGTATTATATATGCAGTTAAAGTTGCTCAACATTAGAAATGTTATCTCATGTCCATCACTTGTTTAATGTAGACAGGACAGCACCTCCAAGTGTTAAAGTTTTGCCCTGACAATGGTGTGGAGGTTCTGAATTCCTAGAGGAGGCATCCGTTGTATTAGCAGGCTGGTTAGGTGAGAGGGATGTGTCAACAAGAACCACGAACTACACTGACCATTAATAATCAGGGCTTCTAATAGTATGGTTATAATGTTACATTATTGGGTTTTCAGTCTGATAGTCCCACAGTGGAGGTACTTCTTTCTGAAGAGAACAGGAAACCCCGTTCTCTATTCTTGGTGTCAAACATGTTTCTTTTCTCAGTCTTTCGGCTGAGTTTTCTGAGACTTTTTCTGTTGCTCTTCATACCTGCTCACATTCATAGCATCCCAGAGCAGAGTTTGTTTCAGAATACTCCCTATGCGTCAGCTCCACTAGATAGGCCAGTCCAAGAAATCAGTTCCTTGGGAAGGCTAAAACTACTCTGATTGAGATTGGCTGTAATAACCGAATCTTGGAAGTCTGATTATGATGTACTTCCTCCTCCTACTTATAGTTCATTGAATTAGGGAGGTATTTGTCTGAGCCATCTCAGACAATGTGAAAAAATGGAAGCATAACATTAGTTATGTTAGGTGTTATCTCATTGTTCCGGATTTAAAATATGCTTTACTCCTTGTCACCCTGGCAATTTTTTTTCCTTCTGTGATGTAAAATATTTGAAACCCTAAGAAAACTAAAACAGAAATATTTTAATAATTAATCAAAGAAAGGAACTGTTCTGAATTGTGATCACATTGCACCATCAATGATATCAAAAAGGTCTAACTATTACACCGACATACAGAAGTCTACGTGGACTGCAGTGTAAAATACACCATATTACGTGCAATCTTTACATGCAATATGTAAAAAATTATCTTAAAATCCTGATCTTACCCTGGAATGTTTAATCAAATTAAACATAATCCTGATTCCTGGAGTTTTATATTCTCACATTTCAATTTCTATTTTTGTAAAAAAACAAAACAAAAAACAAACCTTGGGTTGAACTTGAGCCCTAGTGACCACATGGCAACATGGCAGAGGTAGGGAAGTGGTTTGCCACTGTCTTCTTCTATAGGATCTTTTTTCCCCTTTTTAAAAAAGTTTTCAGTCTAGCCTACAGCCCTGAGATGGTGTTCAAACATCCAAGTAACCTTAGCCAGGTTTGGTTAAGTGGGCTGAGTCCTCCTGGAACAAACAATTTCAAGGCTTCCAGCATGAAAGCTCCATACTAGTGCCTTAAGAGTTTCTGTAATGGATTACTATTAGAATGAAGTGAAAATATACAACTAAGTTTATACCTCCCCACATTTTTTAAATTCAGTTCAGAAAACGTTTATAATCTGCAATAGGTATTGTAGTTTTTTCTTTTTGTTTTTGTGCTACGTGTAGTATAAAGCTTTTTCCTTTGTTCTTTATATATTTATGTACAAATCGAGTATCTTATGTGTTAAATTGATACAATAGGCAATTTAGTTTAATTATTAAATCTGGTTCAATATTTAATTTCGTTTAATAAAAGTGGTCCTGCAAAATGTGTGGATTTAATTGATAGGTATTAGTATTATATAATTTAAAATAGATTAAATATTTAATATAGAGCACTACTTTGAATTATTTAGTACTGAGATGAGATAACATGCATTTTTTCTCCATCTCAAAGTAGCGGGAATAAAAAAAAGGCATATTTCAATTATAAGTTTTCCCCACACCCATATATTTATAAAAGAAAATCATTGATTCATTTATAGATGAAACAACCTAACCTATCTTTGTTTAATGGAACCTTCCATAAGCAAGCCTATCAAAAAGCTAGAAAACTCAGCAGGGTGTTAATATACAGTGCATATAAAGAGACAATTAAGAGATGCAGAATATAATGCCACTGTTCAAAATGACTGAAATAGCTACTTAAAATTTCTAGCTAGGATATGCAGCTAAATGTGCCACACATTTTACCCTAATGGCTATTCAGAATTGTGAAATTATAATGCTGGTGAGAAACAATAAGATCACCTCCCAGTATCCACCAGTGTCACACTGTGTTATATTATACAATTCTGGGTAGCTCACTGCCACCCATGGCCTCCCATAATACTGTGTGTCTGTTGAATTATTTCTGGCTGTACTTGATGTAAGCTTTGATGCAGACCTCAGTACATGGATATTTTCGTGGGGCATTTATTTTATGTGAATTGATGCAGGACATTCATTTTGTGTGAACTGAACCTTAGTACATAGCAAACCTACACAATATGTAGTTGTCAAAGCCAATTGAAACACATGAATCATGTGAACCTTGATAAATCTTTTTAGTGCCTTCTGTCTTGGACTGGGGAGTAGAGGCTTAAGCATTTAACTGGATTGGACTCCAGTTAGGAAGACCCATGTAGGCAGAGATTTTTCTTGAGTTCGGATGTCCTGACAGCACCTCCTGTTTTTTGTCCTATTTTGTCATGTTGTGTTTTCAGCCTTCATTTAATGGTCCATTATTTTATGACAGTAAGAAGCACTAATGCTATGCGTCTGTTTTTTCACATCGTTTTCTTATAATCATATGTGGTTCAGAATAATTAGTCCTTTGGAAAAAGGATAAGTGTCACAGGCATTTTCCCCCAAAATCTATCCATTTTTGAAGGATCATCTCTATAAACTTATACACTGCTGGAAGGGAGATCGGTTAAGTATTGAAGTGTAAATTGAAAAGGCAACACCAATAAAATATATGAGTTGTGTGATAAAGGTCTATTATGTGTGTGTGAGAGAGAGTCAAACGGAGACTGGACGGGTTTTCTTTTCTTTTGCTATCTCCCATTCCATTGGGATGAACCTCCTAATTTGTTGAAGGAAAGAAAATCTAGGCACTATCAAGAGACCCTACCTATTGCTTCCCTCACTGTCACTATCCATTGTAGATCAAGATAAAGCTACCAGATTTGGGTCACAAAAATCCAGGGTACCATTATGTGGCAATGGAAAGAACGTGTCACTGCCACCTAGAGGTCATCCAGTGAATGCTTGTGTAACCCTCCTCCCACTGTTGGCTGCCACCCCCAGCCAGCCAGCATGGGCTCCTGGAAACCAAGATATTTTGGTGCCTGGTGCATGGGATACTTTCCCCAAAATTGTGCTTCAATAGTCTAAGGCAATGTTTATGATATGCTATGTTATGTTTTCCAAACATAATTAATATATGGCCAGGGAACTACAACTGCAGGATTGTGACTGAGGAACAGGATTCAGATTACCCAGCTAGAAGACCCCAAGCAAAGCATTTAACATCAAGATGTCCACTCTTCAAACCTGCATCACCACCGAAGGAGCTAGAGTTTATAGCAAATGTGATCTATGACCAGAGCAGATGGGTCACTAGAAGGATTCTCCTGATAAAGCTATGGAACTTCTGCTTACTCCAGATCAATACTTATGCTTACAGTTTGCCTAGAATCACTCTCTCCATAGTTCTGAACTTGCAATTCAGAATCAACAATGTACACCTGTATTTCCATTCCGTACCCTGAAGCTATATATTTTGTGCTGCTTTGCTTCAGCCATCCTATATTGCCTCCTCTAATTGTTACCACCAGTAGCTAGAATTTTAACCAGCTGTTTAGCCTTTTAAACACATTGGATCTAGATCTATAGAGACATTAAAGAATGAATAAAGTGTGACTGAGGGAAATGATTGATGACATATTAAATGTTGGCTATGCAGCAGCATCCATTGATAAGAGAGAAAACATAAGCATTCAGATCTCAGAAAATCAGAATGAAAACATAAGCATTCAGATCTCAGAATATCAGAACAGGAGAGCAGATGGGAGACACAGAAGCATTGTTAAGTGACATGAATTAACATAATATGCTTAACAAACTTGGTTTAAAGCAGTAGAATCATTGTTGGTTTTAATGTATAAAAACGTCATTTCATTTCCTTTACTTGTCAACAATATCAAGTTGTCCTAGTGCCAATATTTCATTTGGATACTTCTCCACATGGAGATCTATTTTGTACTGATCCCCACATTTCTCAACACTCATCAGAAACCCAGTTAAGTTTAGGAAAGTGGCAAAAAAGATGTCCCACTGCACCATGTAATATACTGCCTGAGTGTTAACTCCATTTTGCAAGTCATGTAATTTCATGCTTTGGGCTGAATTTTAAATGGTGCTAAATCACCTCTCTGTAGCTAAAATCCAACCTACTTTAAGGAACTTGGATATGACAATAAAAAATAGTTGAGAAGTAGCTTGAAAACAGATAAAGCTAATAAAACATGGGGAAAGTAAAATGGACACAGTTGCATTGATTAGCAGAAGTGGGAGTTCATCCAGTCAGCCTTTTGTGAGGCCTAGTCAATGGGATTAACAGGTATGTCATTGCAAAAATGAAGACTGATGGACCAAAAAACCCCCCAAAAAAACAAGTTAACACGATTCTTTTGATCTTAATCAACACAGAATGGCCCATGGGAATAAAATATTGGAGAACAAAGTCATTCTTGATTTTCTGAAGAATGTCCTTAAATTGTCACACAGAACGTAAGACAGTCTCACATTTCTGACAGTTTATATTGGGGTGTGTGCGTGTATGTATGTCTGTGTATTTCATCATCTGGAGACCCAGTTCATACTAATATGCTGGACTTGCATTAGCCACACATTGGAATTAAGAATGATGATTTAGCAACTGAATTAACATCATGGATCTTTACATAAAGCTTGTAACAAGCCCATGTTTCAGTGCTGTTAATAACCTATTACTTTAATTCCCTCCTTCTAATGGATGAATTCAATTTATGACAAGAGTAAATTTTACTATCCAGTTTTCTTTGCCTTAAATCTATATAAACCTGAAATACAGACTTCTTGACAAATGAGGTTACAAGGAACTAAATGGAAAATCTTATTTGCCACCACAGTGGTGACATG
The DNA here is from genome assembly GCA_030867105.1 of Liasis olivaceus. Classification (NCBI taxonomy): domain Eukaryota; kingdom Metazoa; phylum Chordata; class Lepidosauria; order Squamata; family Pythonidae; genus Liasis; species Liasis olivaceus. The sequence continues at coordinate 223,821,554 of CM061349.1, forward strand.
AAGAATTGCAGCCTTTAGCTCCGGGTTACTAAGCTCTTAATAATAAAAAGAAAGGTACTTCATCTTCACCCATAGGCATGATTACAATGGAAAATAAAATAGATGCTACGGCTTGTTGAAAAAAAAAAATATTCATGACTGTGAAAAATATTGATTTTTAAAGAAAGGAATGAAATGTCTTAAAGTGGTCAATTCAATCATGCTATTATACTTTAAAAGAAAGGAGGCTGTAAAATATGTTTACATAAATCTTATATAAAATAAAAAGTGAGAAATAAGGTCCCAGGAATAGAGTGTATATGAAAGTAGTGGTGGTGGTGGGGAGAATCAACTAAAAATCTCTTCATAATGAAAAAGAAGTCTTAGGAGTAGCTATAAACATGCAAAATAAATCCGTTGCAAACTGTTTTTCTCTTTTTAAATATATTTTAATTAGAATTTTTCAATATGGTAAAATATACAAAATAAACAAGAACAAAGATAGAGAAACAAGAGAGAAAAAACGAAAAAAGAAAAAACATACAGTTGTGCCTTCCGCCCTTCTTTCTATTGAGTAATTATCATCTTAAACTTTTCTCCACCTCTTCATCTCCTTGCAAAGTTGCTCTCAAAACTGTTCTTATTTTTCACTCAGACAATCCCTCAGAAAGAGAAGCATATGTGCATAATAGCTTTTCCTTTTCCTACAGTTCTTTCTCAGCTTTTAGTTGTTGTTGCTGGGGTTTTTTTGATAGTTCTGGACTCATGGAAACTCCTCTTATTATTTTAATTTACTTCCTGTCTTTGGACCAGAAGGCAAACTGTTTGATGCTGAGTTTTACTGCTGCTTGAAGTTGTTACTTATGACTTTATAGCACAGCTTCCTGTTCTTTTTAGCCATTAAGATGAATTTAAATACATGCATTTTCCAGTTCTATTTCTCTAATATGAGAAAAAAGAAGAACCCATCACAAATTCTGGATTTATGAGTTACACTAAAATTCTCCTGCTATAGCACAGACAACAGCACTAAATAAAGTCCACAATCACCAATCTTTGGTCAAAAGCCTTGAAAAAGAATCTACATACTACTAAAATGCTCGTGTCTGTAACCTTCAACTGGGTGAAATGGTAAGTCATAGGGCAACAATTTTTGAACCAAGGTGCCTCAAATGGGCTAACTTACAGAATACATCCAAAATCTGGGACCCATTACTCCCATGGGATTGAAATTTGAGGAATTTGTGGCTGCTTCAGTGCTGCTGCACTGCCGCACTGCCGCAGTCAGTCCAGATCATGTGATTGTCATATCCCTGAATATGAATCTCTTTCCCACCTCTGTCTACCCCTGTACCCAACTGGCTGGCAGCAAGGACAGATGGGCGAGCTTTGGAAATGAGGCAGAAATTTAAAATCTCTTAATGGCAGTGGGTGTTGAGAGGATGAGGGAGTGACTTGGATGCCTGCTGGCAGGTAGGGCTGGCTTGGGGCACCAGTGACTGATGAGTGAGCCTTCTTCCTCCCTCAAGGGAGGGGGCCCTTGGGGACACACCAGAATGGGGAGTGGTGATGCAGTTTTCCTCATGGTCCGTGGCTCCCTTTCTTCCACCTCCTCCCAGCAAATGGGTGAGCTGAGGAGGAGGAGGAGGAGGCTTCACCAGGGCTCTCCTGAGGGTTATGAGGGGATGGCAAATGATGCAAACCTAGATTAAAAGAAAGGAAAGAAGGAGGGAAGGAGGGAAGGAAGGAAGGAAGATTTCTGAGCCTCCCTGCCAGCTTCCCACAAGCAAAGTCAGTGGGGAAGCTGGCAGCAAGTCATAAGTCATTCTTCCACACTCCCACTACTTTTTTTGCCCTTGGTCATTCTGTTTCTCTGTTTAAGTAAGGAAATATCTCTGAAATGATGACCCAATGGGTCATGGGTTGTCTAGTGATTGTTTATGCATGGAAGGTAATGTACATTCTTGGAAAAAGTTTTTGTCTTGATGCAATTGTCCATGGTCTTGTTTTCTGTTTAAAGCTAGTGTGGGAAATTCTCAGAACTGGCTTTGTCTTTTATGTGCTTCTTCCCTGTAGGACCTGCATGGGACGTGGGAAGCTGAAATCAGTGAATGGTTAAAAGTGCTTCCCACCCAGGCTGCCTTTAAACCCTTGGCACAATTGGCTAATTTACAATGTTTCCAATGTGAAAAGTGAAGAGTCATCCAACGCTTAATTTTTAATTAATAGGGAAACATTACAGAACAAAGAGCATCAAGGAATTCGCATTTTTTAAAATTTGTGTGTCACAGCATTCTCAGATAAATTCATAGTTTTGATTGATTGATTGATTGATTGTCCTGGATATTTGCAAGGAGATTATAATCCTGCTTGCAGATTTGTAGATCAAACAAAGGCACTAGGACAACAGCCTAGTCTCTTCCAAAGGAAGTTGTTAGAGAAAATTGTGACTGGAAATAGTTGTGGACATTTTTAGTTGTCTTTTAAAAATCTCATGGAGGAAAAACAAATGAAGAACTGAACCACTGCTCTCTTAATATGGACAATGCCAACGGTTAGAATTTCTGCTGAGGTGCGTATGCAACTTATAACTTTCCAAGTGATCTTTTGCTGTTTGCTTCCAAGCAGTTACATAGCAACTGTAACTGGCTGCAAAATTCAGGATAAGGTGAATATAGTCCCCCTCACTCTTGGCTGCTCACTGGGTGACTGTGGATCAGTCACTATCTCTCAGCCTAGCTTACCCCACGGGGCTATTGCTGTGGTCAAAACTGAAAGAGGGAGTGCTTTGTATGCTGCTCGGAGCTCTTTTGGGAAAAGTGAGGCATAAATGCAACTGATTCATAGAATAAATAATCTTGTAATATCAGTCCATGATGACTGACTTTACGGAAACAGCAAAATGCCATCAACAGAGGAAAATCATGGTATTACCAGAGTAATGCTTGGGTGCAGGATATTTTATTCCGTATCTCTCTCTCTCTCTCTCTCTCTCTCTCTCTCTCTCTCTCTCCCTGCTCTTTTTCTATTGTGGAGTCAACCCGCTTTCTGTATGTTCCAAGTATAGTCAGTGGGCTGCCTTTAGTTTCCTTCCTCCCCGTGTAGAGTTGCTTTGTATTACTATTTCTTGGTCTTTTGTTGCTGCTGTTTTGTATTTCTACAGACTTTGGGGGTTGTATTTATCTCCCTCTCATACGCAAACGGACATTCTGCAGCTCTGCATGCAAGGAATGAGTAAACTACTAGTGTACGGAACTGCTGAATCGTATACAAGCTGCCTTTTTCAAATTAAATATTAATTTAGAACCAATTTATACTGATATATTTCCTAGTAACAGAATCAATTTCACAACTAGTTCTGGAAAAAAGCCATGCAAAAGGAAATATGCAAGTTTAAAGTGGGGGGGGGGGGTGGGGGGAGAGAGGGCATTTTTTTGAGAAACAGGAACATATACTTGGAGGAATAATCTGGTTACTGGAAAATGGAACACGTGAATTGTCCTTATGCTTTAAGAAGTGAGACATAGTCTAAGGTCTTGAAAGCTGCATTATATTTTCAAACATAATAAATATATGCCACTGTATAAATTCTGATACTAAAATCTCATTTATTAATTTTTATAAGATCCTGCCATATATTCTCCCCTATATTTTTGTAATTCTCCTCCTCAAATATGTCTGTAACAGGTGTGTTTGTAGCTTAATTCCCCTTGCATCAGTTAAGCCTGATTCATGCAATCTGCCTTAATTCACCAAATTTGTTCAGTCTTTGCAGAAGTGAAAGTCAAACCAAGTTGGCCAAAGGACTTTTCTAGTAATCTCTTATGCAGTCAAATTAATAACCGTATTACCTTGTAAACTGACTACAAATCACAAAATCAAATTGTGTGATAGCTTAAAAATGTATATTTTACTCTTGATTTAATATGTGGTACCTGCAGTTATCAGATTCTTCTCCTTCCCAGTTCTATTTTATGCTTTGGCTTCAATAAAACACTAACAAAAAGTATTGCTCTGAGAGTAGCTTCACTTTTCAAGTGCATTATTTTTTACCAGAAAAAATAGTATTGCTAGAACAAGCAACAGCTGTTATAATAAGGTTGCAATGATTTATGCCAGTCCAGTTTATAGAGGGGACTGTGCAAACACTCGTGTAAATAGAATCAAAGAATTGCATTTAATACTTGCACAAGGTTGAGATGGAGTGTTTTTTACTTGTAGAAGCTTTGTACAAACAGAATCATGCCAGACGATATAATCACATAATTTTAGCATAGAAACATAGACCTGGAGGAGCCATTTAGGCCTTTGAATATATGTAATTGACAGTAATGTTTGTGTTACTGTGTTTTTATGGCACTTGAACACAAATCACATTAAAATGTCAATAATGCAATTACACAATTCCTGTAAATTAATGCAAATAGCATAAATTATGTGAATTGTCTGGACAAACTTCAGAAGCAACAGATGTGTTGGTTATTTTCAGATGAAGCCTGAAATCAATCTTGGTCCAATGCATCTGAGATCTGTTAAGGTTCCATTAAATTGAAGTTTCCCTGCGTAACATTCTGCTTTCTTGTTGGAAGGCTGTTCCATGTAACTACAGTGTTCGGGTAATTTGATAGTACCAAACTACACCACCATAAATGCCAAACAACAGTCACTATCAACAACAGAAAGTCAGAGATTAGCAAAGTCTCCAAATGAACTGAGCAATTTATTCCAAGATCAACTGAAAGCAAACAAATAGCAGCAGCAATTAAGATGTTTTGTAAAGCAGCAGGGAAGTGCAACAGGGAAGATGGTCTCTGAGATTTTCTCAGGAGAAACTTTGCCCAACTTGGATCTGCAGTACAATATATAAAATGACCTGTTCCCTCCCATTAGGCAAGGAAGTGGCCATTTCAAGTGGTGGAAGCTGAGGTTCTAGCAAAAGATGGAAGCAGCAATGATTCCTCCTGAGCTGTATCTGCTTCCATCTATTGGAGGACTGAACTTGACTGCCTGGTACTTCTTAATCTGGTGGACATCTTGTCTTTTCTTCAAGCATCAGAATGTTTTGGGTTGATTCTGGCTTCAAGTACAGACTGTCTGCAATGCTGATCCTGGGAAAACAGCTAGCCAGCCTAGCTTGAACCTGTATGGGTTGTCATCAGCTTCATAAATAATAATTCAGCAGTGTGAATGTAAGTATTTACAGTAGAGTGTAGTGCAGATACTACAGGCTAAGGAACATAGTATTTTAACCCTCTGCATGAAAACTCAACTATATGTGCTTACAAGGTTACATAAAAGTAAACACAATGGATTTCTTGTTATGCTAAAAATATTTTAGAGATACTTAGAAGTCTTGAGAAAAAGCTCCCCTTTTAAAGATTTTAAGGAGCAGATTTGATAAGCATTTGTCAGGGTAACTTTAATGTGGGGTATTTTCCTTTAAAATTGGAAAAGCAGGCTAATGAATTATGGAAGAATGTTAGTGAAATGAATATTCATATATTTCTGGAATATTTTTAATATTTTCACGGCTGGGCCATGAGTGGACAATCAACAGCTGGGCCATGAGTGGACAATCACAGCAATGAGAGAGCAATACACATGAAATGAAAGCAATTTACTGCCTATATTTTTAAAATCAAATTGATAAATGAAAACTGCAGAATCTCACATATCACATAAACACTTAATGACATACTGGAAGGGTTGTAATCAGAATTTTTCTTTCGTCTGTGTGGGGAATATGATGAAATCTCAGCATTTTGGATGGAATCCTTAACAAAATACTACTAGACTTGCCAAACAAAGGATTAAATTCTCAACAAATTTAGGCTTACTACAAATATTTGAGGGAAGGAATGAAAAGTTATAGAATAAAAAACAGCTGGAAATATTGAGATACCATAATCTTTTATTTGAAAAATGGCTGGATAAGGTTTGGTCAATAGTCCTGATAAAATTTGTTCATTCAAAAAACAAAGGGAGAGATCACTATATTATTGTGAATGGCATGATTATATCTGTTTTATGAAAAAAAAAATCCCTTCAAGATATTTGGGAAATTTTAGAGTTTGTTATCAGATTGTTTAATATAGAAACTATTGGTGTAATGCTATTGTCTGTGTATTATTTGCATACATACACATAAACACATTTACTTTATAGTCAGTCTTGACTTCTGGTGACTTCATGGATGGGTCTCTTTTAAAACACTTCAAAAATAATTTATCATTATCTTCTTTTCTCCAGGGATGTGTGGGACTTCCCAGTCTGGGGCTGAAAGAAGATGATTGACCCAAAGTCCTTTAGCTGGCTTCTCTGTCTAAGGGAGCAGTAGAACCTGGATCTCTCCACTTCTAAATCCAGCACCTTAACTATTACACACACTAGCTCTCCTGTATATTGTTGTTGTTGTTTTTTAATTTCGATGCTTGCAAGTCATGCATAAGTAAGGGCTGAATGTGTCCAAAATGGTGCAATGTACATACCAATGAATATGTTATAGTCCCTCACATTTCACAGGCTTGTCCTTTCATACCTTTGTTTTACATCATGTTCAACTGCTTATCCTATTTACTTAGAGGAGGATGAGCAACTGAATATAAATAAAAACAAACATTTTCCTAGTGGTAATATGACTAAACATTTTTTTTTTTTAATGTATATGTACCAGGACTCTAAGGAGAACTTTGGATCCCAAGGCAAACCTTTCAGATGCTTCTCCCCGTCTGAATAGTAGTCATCAGTTAAAGAGCTAGAAGCCACATTCAAAAAATAAGACTTATTCTGGTGCCCAGGTTTTGCCCATCCAAGCCATTCTTGAGGAGGACAGCAGTTGCAATTTTGGTGCTCTCCTGGTGTGCTGGTTACTAGATCTGGACTACAAAATCCAGACAACCATTAAATGGCAGCAAATAGACACCTGTATCTCCTTGCTTCCATGTAGTGGTTTCCCTAGTCAGTACACACTGAAACTATCTATTAGGGTTGCCAGCAGCCTTGTTCTGCTCCCACCTATCAAGCCGGCCCAGGCAGATTTCTAGGTATGTCTGCTGGTTTGCATCATCCCTGCTGCAGATCATGACCAAGTTGAAAGATCAGCTGGGGTCCCCTGCCTAAGTTGGCTGCCACCCTTGCCTTGACTATCTCTATGCCTCTGCTGCTAAATGTGTGCAAAGACAGCTTCCAAAGCAGCCGTGTGAGTCCTGCAAAAGACATAGCTGCTTTAAACATTCAAGAAGGATCTGAATTCTGAAGCGCCTCCTTTGAGGAATCTGCAAAACCCCGATTTCTTTTTTTCATAATATTTTTATTAGAGTTTTACATAATTAAAAGCTAATACATAATTAGGAAAGATATACAAACAAAAAAGAAGAAAACAGGAAAGAGAAAAAGGAAAAAGAAAAAGAAAGATACATAAAATGACTCCCCTTCCCTCCAGACAAGTATAAGCGTTTACAGTAAGTTAACCCCTTCTCTGATATTACAGAAAAAGAAACTCTTCTTCCTATTTCTCATCAATAAACAATAACCAAATTATACAAATAAATAAATAAATAAATAAATCATTGATCAGTCTTACATAGCAAAAGCATTAAGAGTACCAGTAATAATATCCCATATGTTTTAAGCTTAAACAACTCAATCTATTTTACATTTTTGACTTATAACATTCTCTAATAAGGAAAACATTTAAAAAAACTATCCCCATAAGCATAAAGAATATCAGTAATAGTAACATATATGTTTTAAACCAGATTCAATAGGTCCCTTTTATGTATGTAAAACCCCTAACTTTCTCTAACAAATAGGAAATCTGGATAACCCCTTTAATTGTTAATACATCAGCCAGCTAAGTTTGCATATCCATTACAACTTCTCTCTCCATATCACTCTTGTAATCAAGCATCTTTAAGTCCATTTTTAGATCTACAACATCTTTTTCCATATCTTCCATATCTCTTTTATAATCTGACATTTCTTTGAAGTCCATTTTAAATTCCTTATTCAAATCATCCTCAGCTTCTGTTTTATTCAGTAGAATCTTTTCTTTTTTTATAAACTCTGTTAGATCCAGTTTTAAAAATAAGTCCTGAACACATTGTTTCCAAACAGTTTTAAATTCTTCCATAGTAAGACAATGTTCCTCCATTATGTTAGAATGTATCTTTCCCTTTAATTGCTCTCTGGTTCCCTCTAGTTAACCTTCAAAGCCCAGTCTTATCTTTTGTTCATTTTCAGAGCCAAAACTTTCCCACAATAGGTTTTCTTACGATTAAGTCCAAAATCATCTGCTGTATTTTTATAAAATTTAAAACAGTCCATAAAACAAACAAACAAACAAACCTATTTTTCAAACCCATCTGGCCCCTTAACTGTCCCCAGTAAGCATTTTTAACTCCATTTCACTGTTTCCAAAAGTTAAGATTTTCCTTTTAATCTTTAAACTTACTTAAATCTTCTTTCTTCCAGGATAGAAGGATATTCTCCCAGTGTACAGCAACTTGCCTTTCAGCAGGTTTTTAATGTCCAAGTAAATCAGTAATAAGTAATTTCCAATGGTAATTAAAAGAGGAAGTGAAAGCAAATCTAGTGTCCTTTTGAAGGCTCTAAGCCACAGTTTGGGCTCAATGTTTCCCACAACTCCCAGAGTGCTCAACCTGCTGGAGATCACTGAAATGTGATCTCTTCACAGGGAGCCTCTGTAAGGAGTAGTTGTGGGTGATTCAGTCACCAATTTTGCCCAGAGATGGTTCCAAAGAGCAGGACCTTTTGCCAGCTCCTTGAAGCCGCTGCAGTTGTCAGCTCCATGAAAACAGACCTCTCTTCAATTTGCCATTACTCACCCAGAAGTCCAAAACCCTAATTTCTAATACATGTCTATTTTAACCCGGTCTATCTGTTGGTTTATTTATTCAGTTACTTAGGCTAATAGGTCACTTCAGTTGCAAATGACTCTAAGCAATGTATACTCCAATAAATTCACTCTTTTGATTCTACCCCATTTCAACTTTCAACAACTTTTAATATATTATTTTTTAAAGGAAAAAAAAATAAAGGTAAATTGGGTAATAAAGAAGAGAAATACAATTCTGTGGGAAAAGAACCAATTGTTTAAGTCTTATAAAAGACCTAGAGAAATTATTCATGGAATGCTAAAACATTTTTTTAATTCAATGCAGATTGACCCCACATTTAAATACAAAATATTAATGTAAGCCCAAGGGATTGATATGTTAATAAAAAGAATGCTCTAACAAATTCATGCTTGAATTTTAGAGAGAGAAGTGATTTTTTCCCCCTCTGCTCTCATCAAGATAGCATGTAAAATAACAATTACTAAAAGAGTTAATAGGACAGTGGGAAAACAGGACTGAAAGAATAAATCATCCTGTCTTGAATTGGAAAATAAAGCCACGGAATTTCTCTTCAAACTAATCTTGCTTTTATAAATAAAAGTTTGCATGAATGGTGAAGCTACAGAACAATGAGTCTTCAGTGGTGCCTAATATTTTTATCCAATTAACTCAAATGAAAGCTGAGCTTAAGCCTTCTCGCAATAAGACTGTAAAAGGGGGGGGAGGGGAGTCACATGCTGCGTCCATGCGTGCCAAATTATGTTTCATTATTGTATAGCTGTTACTCACTGCTTTTATAGTTTGAACAACTGCTCCAAATGGAGCAAAACTGTTTTACAGATTCTGTCCCTTCTTGGGAAAAACATATATGCATTCACCAAAATGCAGGCAAATGTAAATTTAATTTTGGACTGCAGTGTAAGGTTCATCAGAGTGATGGATTGTCTTTCACCTAAGATTGCTAATGAGAATATAAAAACTGAAATAGCACAGTGTAGGACACATGTCATCTTTTATATAAAAACATATTGATAAATTCTTCTCCCTCATAAATGCTGGGGAGGGATGGTGCTTGAAATACAAGAAAAGCATCAGAGAAATTAGAATCTTGCGATGCTAAAAATTGTACTAAGATACCCAAACTACTTTAGGAAAGAATATATACATGTTAATGTGAGTCACAAAGTTCAATCAGAAACAGAGGAAAAGACCACTAATTCACATTCTAGTGCATGCATGGAACATCAGATGGTTCAAAACAGAAAAAGTGGAACACAGACTTTACCTGAATATCCTGTCTGCTTTTAAATGAACAGACATCCATATTTTTAAGTTAAAGTGTTTCTGATCTTGTTATTTTAAATATATTATATTGTAGTTTTGGCACTCTTTTATTGCATTGATTCACCATGTACCTGGTAAACAGTCTTCATCTGTCTTTTCTGCAAAAGACTAAATTTAAAATGTATAAATAATAGATACTAACATTAGATTCATTTCCTGAGCATCAGTCTTACAGCACCAAATGGTATCAGAACAGCTAGATGATGTGTAAAAGATTTACATAATTACAGAAATGAAATAAAAATATAGAAATAGGAGGATATTTATGCTATGGGTTGACTAATATAACTCCAACCCATTTCACAGTATTAATAAAGGAGTATTCCAAACAATTTAATGGCTCTTCCTTTTAAAAAATCCAAAGTGTTTTCACTGACTTTGGTTTTTTGTTTTCACAGTGTTTGTATATAACTTCCTCTAATATGTGTAGTGGTTTATGTAAATTTAGGGAGCCAATTCCTAGGATTTTGCATCTCTAAGCAAGGACAGCCTCTCCCCCACTCCAGGCTCAGGGGTCACCAAGCACATTTACTGGCTATGGATGCTAACTGGTCATCAAAGTGGGGAAAAAACAGGTTTGGGGGAGGAAGAACAGAGTGCAATACCTTGAAAAGTGGTATGGCTGGTTGATTGGAACCCTAAAGAGAAACACTGCAATATTTTGTCCTAAGTCTGTCTGCCTAGCCTGATTAGAATTGTATTCTGGAAGTGGTGACTTTCACTTTCAAAGAAAACAGCTTTCCTACAAAAAGTAGACTGGAAGAAATGGAGTGGGAAATTATATGTGAAGTACAGTGTTATATGGTTACTGAAACAAAGTTCTGTTCATGTTTGAATTCGTTAACAGTTTCTGAGATTTATGAGTAACTGTAATATCACTGTCTGTAATCTAATAAGGGGTCCATTTTGAAATTTTGTCTGTTTTGATTTGCAGATTCAAAACGTTAACTGATCCTTATGATCTACGGTAGTCCTTTTGCCTTGTCCTTTTCCTGCTGATTTCAGTATGTTTGGAAATCACTGATGAACTAGTAGGAAGAACTGCTGTAAGCTGAACTAGTTCTGGGGACAAATAAAAGAAAATATGGCTTCCTTGAGGAGAACAGATAGCCTAACCAAGATGGGCATGCAGGCAGGATTTTAAAAATTCTGTGTGTGTTGATAATTAGGTGTTACTGAACTGTATGGACAAATGCCTAATATTGTGACAATCTGAAGTTCTTCCAAGGATATGCCAGTGATCTCCATCTAATACAACCTTATCCATTACTTTCCCTTTCTTTTACATCCCTGAACACTGCCAAGAATAGTTATCTTTTCTAGTCCAACTCTTTGCTTGCATCATGCACCCAATATGTGTGTATATTTACCAAAAGATTTTGCCTTCAAAATAAACTATCAAATAGTAGAGGAATGAAGATGAAAGGCTATAATGCTTCCATTTAACCTTTGTGCATTGCTTTGCCCAAAACTAACTCCTGGGATAATGCAAATCTGTGAAGAATCATTTTCCAACTGATCCACCATATTGCATTTGAGAGATGGAAAAATTAATCTTCATGCATAGAAAATATCCAAGAAAAAGCAATCTTCTGTCCGCCTTAAAAAATCCTGAAGTACTCATATTCATAATAAATAATTCCTTATGAATTAAAGCACTACATATTTTTCTTTAGCATCTCTGTGGCAAGAGTGGCCCCTTCTGAGTCTACAGTTGCAAGAAATTATGTTTAGAATCACACCACCTCAAGAAATAAATTAACCTGCATAAAGTTAAAAAAGCTTGCTGCAATAGAGGAAAACATAATTTTTGTACAAAGGAAAGGGTATCAGGTTAAAACTATAGGTTCAGAAAATGTGAAAACTGCTTATAGTAATTCAGATTCAGGAAATTATTTTAGATTCAGTTGGCATCCTGCAACTTCCAATTCCAGCTGCATGTGGTCTTCCTTTGCAGATCTCTGCTTCAAAACATTGCTTTTAGGAGTAGTACTGATGGAAAATATGTTAGCTCAGACGATGGATCACCACGGCATTGCTAAACATGTGAACGATCTGAGTTATGAGGTCTTCACACAATTCTGAATGAACTTTGCAGATGTTAACTTATTAGTACAGAGGTAAATAGAAAAATAATTACCAGAGCAAAACCTTTGTGAGCAAGAATATGACCATTTGATTGACATTACTTCTAGCTTTTTAATTTTTGCACAAGCATTGGCTACTTACTTCCCATCTTTGTCAACTTCACCTGTTGTGAGCTTGGAGAATTTAAGAAAAAGGTTCTTAAATTAGGTTATAGGTTATGTGCTATAGAATATTGTGAAGAAGTAAATGTTTTGTGTGATGGGGAAACTTGACTTTAAACTGCAGTGTGAAAGAGCAAAGCATGCTCCCCCCCCCCCCCCCCCTTGAAATCCTTTCTCACTCCTCCTCAACAAGCAAGTCTCAGGCTTGAGATAGACAGGCAGGCAGGCAGGCAGGCACACACACACTCTAATTTTGGAAAGAAATGGAGCGAGAGAAACTTTCCACACAGGTGTATCTGACAGCCTATGCTACAATTACAGCAATGAAGAGAAGCAATTAATTGGCTAATGTGTGTGCCAGTCCTATACTTTGAAAGGACAAAGCCTGGATTCATTAAACAAAGTGATATCTAGTGTATGAATAAACATCTTTCTTCTTGGAGCACAAAGCCACATACATAATATTCCCCTCATGAATATTTTTTCCTACAGCAACTCTGGAGGGAAGGATTAGTGGTTGGCCCAAGGTCAAGCAGGAAGCTTCCCTGAGTATTTCTTCTCTTAGTAATCCTTGCACCACACTATTTTCCAAGAGCTTCAGGGGCATGACAAAAAAAAAAAAAGTCTACATAAACTATTCTTTTGTGATATTTCCTGCCTATTTTACTTATATTTTTTCCTGGTTTCCCCCAGAATCTTATCTTCTGCTGAGAAAGGTTGGATGTGAGGAGAAAACCTACAGGGACCTACTCTTTAATGTTATTATATGTTGAGATGCAGACAAATGGATGCTTTTTCATTTATTTCATCTATAAGATTTGTCTCCAGGCACCGTCAAGCTTTGATACAGGAAGAAACTGTCTAATCTGGATTGTATTCAGGTGCAGGCTTCGTGTTATTTATGCTGCCAACTAAGTGATGCTCCCAGTGCTTAATTTTATGGTATATATTTCAAATTGTATAAATTAATGAGTGTGCCAGGAGACAAATTGCTCTTGGTTAAAAGGGTCTGTGAATAGGAACATTTTAAAGAAGTGATATGTTCTGTGAATTGTGAATTAATTTGTGTTTTCATAGAAGTTTTGTTGGCCTCTTTGTGCCGGAGCCCTTCTCCCATACCCTGATCACTGGTTACTGAAACTACAATAACTTTCTGTCTGCTTAATATCCTTTTCCTGTTCATGCTGAATTTTCCATTCATCTTTCATTTGCATAGGAAGTACCATTATTACCTCTATTTAATTATTAACTAAATGTCAAATCAAATGTTTGGCCTGGCCTTCTCCACTCTTTGGAGCGCTGCCCATTGGCTTTCCAGTAAAAAACTAAGTATGGTCTTGATCAGAAAAAGTTGTGCTGCTTGATAGAGATACATTTTGGTGTCTTTTTGCTTTCTATGTATGTCTGGGGTATTAGTGAAGGAAAGAAGAGGCATTTCAGGCCCCATCCCATTATTCACATCTCCTATAAAATGTTTCTCAGAACACCAGGATATGTGATTATGAGACACAGAAAGTCACCAGAAACTGTTATCATTTGTGCATTTTAAATTTACTTCTGATATATCAAAGAGATGTCCTTTGAACCACAACTTAATACTGTGTTTCCATCTCCCTTGGAACTGGAGACTACACGTCTGATGGAGCTCACCGTCTTTGTTCAATAATCCACTGCAGTTTCTTCTGTTAAACCACTTTATTTCTGGAATCACCCTGTCCCCATTTTCTTCAATCTTCTTTGCTATCAATAGCTCCTTCAGAATCCTCTTCTCCCTTCATCCATGTTTTGCCTTTCAGAATGCTTTATTAGTCATCAGAGAGAAGAAAGATCACTCTTCTATAAGCTTCTATTGTACTAATGGTTTTAAATAAGTATTATCAAGCTAATCTTTACACTGAAAAGTAAGAAGTAAGGTATTTTTGAAATGACTGGTGGGAAGCAAAGCTTTCATCTGCAAAGCTTTGCACAGAAATAAAATTTACTGCTAGGACTGTCTCTGTGCTATCTCTTAATGTCCAAACAGCTACCTTTCCTGAATTAAAAAATGTTGGCATCATCTGTCTGTGGCCCAAACATAACCAATATCATGGGGCTCCCTTTTCTCTTCAGTGCAAATCATTGCTGTTTTCTACATGCAATACATTTTTTTTAACTTACCAGATACGCCATTAAAAAAAGGAATAGTTGGTTAGTTTGCTTGGATATAAGCAAGGATAAATTCAGGTAAGATGGCTTTTAGCACAGAAGTCTAAAGTGAGATTTCCATATTCAGAATCAGGTGCTGATTCTGTTGTAAAAGTCTATGTCCATCATGCCTTGTTTGAATTTCAGAAGTTTTATCAACATGGTAGATGAGGTGGTTGCATAGATGAAGCTTTACTCTGATTTTAGAAGACAATTAAAGAAAAACACTTCTCTTTTCTCTAGCAAAACCCCATAAAACTAGCTGTTATGGATTCATAGCTGAATAGCATTGTGGAATAGATGTTTACCCCCCCCCCCCAACATAATAGCTTTTGGCTGTTAAAAGACAGCGTTGGGGAGGTGAACTATATTTACACAGTCAGGTAAGCAAAATAAATTTTTCTCTGAATTAGTTGCTTTTTTAAATGCTTAAAGTAGAAGAGTTAGAAGGCTTAATCTTAATCTTGACTTCACAGTGTCATGTGCTAGGCTCTGTTCATTCATGGTTAATTCTGCTGTCTGCCCTTAAAATTATTTGTTGCTTGAGATAGAGTATATGGATATCTCTTGGTAACAGAACTTTCCAGACAGAAATATGATATTGTGTGTGTGTGTGTGTGAGAGAGAATAAAATTTATACATTTGCATACACGTATGCATTGTATGTGTGTATACCTAAAAATCTAGCTGTTTCATAAAAACGAAGTTTGTTCTTTGATGCCTTGTATGCACTGTTAGGCTTTTACTACCATGCTAAGCTTTTGCCAGCCAAGGTTGAAACTTAAAAGGAAACAGCAACCACATAACCTTTCAAAGACATAAAAAGAGAATATCCACAGGAGAAAGTTTTTATCCTGATATGCTTTTCTGTTTGCATGTAACATATTTGAAGTAGGTATGCTAAATGTTTTAATATAAATATGGGGTGATTACCCAATATTTTGTAACGTCCCCAAACAATTTCTTTAAAATTCTAATTTACTCTCCTTCAAACAACCCAGACAGTGATATAAATGTGGAATGGTAACACTGTGCCTGGGCCTGGGGTCCCAAGTATATGAAGGGCCCTGTTTCCTGATTATGTCAATACTGTAATATCTCTTGGCTGCTATTTGTATTTAATTTCTTTTTTGTATTGTAATTTAACTGTTTAATTATTTTTGTGATTGAGTCACTGGTATGAGATTGGGAGCTATACAAATTGAATATAACTAACTAACTAACTAACTAACTAACTAAATACAATAACACTTTAGACAATAGCACTGATTCAAACTGCATTTTATCTGAAACAAAACCCAAAAACTAATGCATATTTAAAAGTTAAGCTGTCTTGATAACCATGCAAAAATAATAATAATTAAAAAATCTGCTGTTTGGTAATGGCATAGGTGAAAGCCAATGAAGATGGGTAGCTCAGAATCTTACTCACAGAGCAAAACTCTCAAAACATGTGGAGTTATGTGGGGCTTTAAAGATTAAGACCAACCACTTAACATGAGTAAAAAATAATCTGTTTAAGCAGTTCTTTTTTCAATATCAGAGTGATTCTGGCTACAACTTTGCTGCTGTCTTTTGAATCAGTTCGATCAAAGGGGATTGTATTTGCCACTGCGATGAGAAAGATGGAGGCAAAATAGAATAGAATTGGCTGTAGAAATGGCTTTCTGGATGCATTCAGCTGATTGCCCTTGGAGTCAGTGTAGAGGACTATAAGAATTCTTTGACTAGTAGAGACTTTTTCTTTGTTGCATAGTAGACTATGCAGTTGGCCTGGAAAATACTGATCTGAAATCACACCAGATTCTGGCTGATCTGTAGTTTAGGATTTACTAACATTCTTCACTTTGGTGGCAATTTACGCCTCTTTCTTGGAAGGTGATTCAAGCTTGGGAAGGAAGAAATTTGCCTTCCCGAGGCTTCCCAATCCCATTCTCATCCTGAAAATGGAAAAGAAAAAAGCCAAATAATTTTGGCCCTGGCCCATCTGGTGTTATTGTTGGTCTTTTATATTCCTCTGGATTGTTGGAAGGTTGAGTTGCTACCCCAATCTCTCAAATGTTGTCCATCTGTGACTTAGATTGATGTTTTTAATCTGAAAGTTTTGCTTTCTTTTAATTTCTAGCTGCCTTTTTTTTAATGCCATAAACTTACAACAACAATAGAGTCTAAATCCACACAATACTATTTGTCATGCACTAGTTTTTTTCTATAGCAACAGTGCAGTGACAAATGTGCTGTATTCATTAACCTTTTAGCAAAGTGAGCTGGTTAATATTTGGCAGCTTTGCAGGGTCTATTGACTTCTAATGAAAAATTCAGCAGTGCAACCTCTTTTTGGTATACCTGTTTATATGATAGTACTAGCCATAGGTTATTACAATGACCACATTACAAAGAAGTGCATAAACTACCTGGCGTTCTGCTTGTATTTTATAACAGAAACATCATTAAGATTTATTTACTACATGAGTTTTAAAAACTGTTGTTTAGTAGCTTCTCATATTTAGGGATGAACTTTGGTCTGTTGGCTTGTAGAATGCCTTGTATAGACTTAGACCAGGCTTCCTCAACCTTGGCGACTTGAAGATGTGTGGACTTCAACTCCCAGAATTCCCCAGCCAGCATCTTCAAGTCGCCAAGGTTGAGGAAGCCTGACTTAGACTGTAAGGGTATTTAAGTACTGATATTAAGGACAATGTCTCACTTCATCTTTACACTGCTTTTAGAAAAGCTAGATTGAGAGCAAATATGGTAACAGTATTTGCAAGAACCATATTAGGAAAACCAAGGATGCAAATTTGTAGGGAAGTGGTCTGATTGTGATGTATAAGAATAGTATTTTCTTTCTGGGATACCTATGATGTGTTGAAAAGCAATTGGAAATTGTGGCCAAGAGGGCCTTTGCACAGGTACATTTAGTATGCTGGGCATGCCCTTTCCTGGACCGGGAGACTCTTAAGGCTCATGCCTTAGTCACCACATGACTGGATTACTGTAATTCACTTTACATGGGGCTACCCTTGAAGACCCTTTGGAAGTTACAGCTGGTCCAGAATTCAGCAGTGTGCGCAGTGATGGGCATGCCTTTTTATGTTGGACATACCCCACTTCTCTGCGAGATTTCCTGGTTGGCTACCGGATGCAAATCAGGGTGCTGGTTATCATCTTCATGGCACACGGCCTAGTTATTTGAGGGACCACCTGTCTCTGGTTCTTTCTGCCCATTCAGTGAGATTGTGCAGAGTGGCATACTTCAGATCCCATAGATTAAGCAGTGTCATCTAGCAGGACCCAAGAAGCATATACCTTCTTTCTATCACCTGCTCCTATTCTGATGATGTTCAGGAAGCTGTTAAAGACATGTCTCTTCTCCTAAACTTTGGGGGCAGGGTGATGATTGAGCCCCTGTTGGATGCTCGAAACTGCAATTAAGAAGATATGTGAAATTAATTTTTCTTGCTCATCCTGCTTCCCTGGCAACATCATGCTCCTGGTGCTCAATCCCCCCACCACAACTTTTATCAGATGGGTAATTAGGAGGCTGGTTATCCTCAGCAAGAAGGTGTAGAAGGAGAGTTGTTTCCATATGTCTACTTGATCACAAATGGACCAGTGGCAAAAGCTGTCACAGAAATGGTAGGAAGAGCAATTAACAGCTCAAGTGCAAGACCTCAGATGCTTCTTGCCTCTTTAGGTTTGGATCAAACCTGAGTAAGTTTTGGTCATTGTGCTAAGCCTCTGATGTCTGCTTTGAGCCGCCAAATAATGGACCCATTTTAAATTTCTCAGGGTGATTTAGTAGTACTTTCAACATTTGCTGTTTTTAATGGTCTTTTTCATGCAGAAGCTGATAATCCAAAGTGAGTGATGGTGAATAGTTCAGGAGATGAAAGAGACAAATTACCCTTAAGACTGGGAAATAATAGATATTAACTTCCTCTTCTGGTGTAACACTTTTACACTCCACTTTTAATTACACAAGTATCAGATTTCAAGATCTGCTTTAGTCATTCAGTCTTTATGGAGATTCTGCATAAAGGGACCATTATATTCAAGCATCTTTTAAAGACATTTTCCTCATCCAACACACTGGTGTGCACAGACCAACTGTGTGGTAGGGTGTTCAATATGCCAACCCCCCCCCCCCCAAATAATTGGGGAAGTAAACTGAACTGACTTAATGGAAGGCAACAAAGACCTTTCAAAAACAAGTCAGCCAAACTTCTCACATTTTTTTTTTAATTTTAACAGAATATTTTTAAGTGCAAAAATGTGGGCCGTTGATTATTGTCATTTCTGTAAGTGAACAACACAAATCTATTTTTATAGAGAGAAAGTGTTTGGCAGATACACAGCATTTCCTCATTGCACCCTGAAGTTGTTCCTGCTTCATGCTGATGTTGGCTTTAAGATTGCTTAAGGAAATTCTGTTTGGCATTCAGATGCTTTAGCAGCAACTTGCCAAGTGTTCATTCTAGACCGCTGACTACCGATGGCTCCCCTCTTCTCCCCCTCCTTGGACAACTTCCATGCTGTTCTGCCAGGAAAGCAGTTACCAATCATTTTCATTCTATGTATAAATACATGTATACAAACTGAAATTTCTATGTACAAAATTAAGGTATCAAAATGCACACATATGCAGCCACAATAACAGTCTTTTAAATAAGAATTCCTTTCTTACTTTAATCTCTGCTGTTACAGGAGCCTCTGGGTAGTGTAGTGGTTACAACACCTAGAGGTTTGGGTCTAGTTGAGTGGAATCTGCTATTGGTTGTTTCAATCTATTTTGTCAGTTCAGCATTTTGTGCATTTGGGTTGTTTTAATGATGTATGGTTTTCATTTTTTTCTCTGTTGTTTATTTTGTGTACCCCACCCAGAAATGTTTGAATTGGGCAGCTATATAAATGTTTGTAATAAAATAAATAAACATTTGTCTTATACAAAGAATACCTTGGAGTCAAAGTTTTTAATCTGCTATCCAATTTCCTGCTATTTTTTAAAAGTTCTTTGGCACACATTTTCACATGGAGAAGGGTTTTATATCAGTCCCTTTTGCATTAGTGTATTGATGGACTTACTAATTTTTTTTTTTTTTTAAAGCCCAGTGGAAATGTAGTTAGCCCAGAGAAAGAAAAATGATAGGTAAAAATAGAGAGTTTCTACTGGGTTTCAGACCACTTATTGGACAAGCACTATAAATATTACATTATCAAAACACCACTGGTGACAGTAGCTGCGGAAGTAATTAGAGACCTACATGGTGGCAACCATTGATCTAGAGGTGATGGAGCATTTCTACCTTTGTGCAGTAGCCAATCAAAACAGAAAGATTTGAGTAGAAGAAAGTGAAGCATGTGGAGTCCTTGGGGTTCTCTGAGCTTGATTGTTTTCTTGCAAATGTTTCGTTACCCGGCTAGGTAATATCTTCAGTGCACAGGGCACTGAAGATATTACCTAGCCAGGTAATGAAATGTTGCGAGAAAACAGCTAGGCTCAGAGAACCCCAAGGACTCCACAGTTCAACCCTGAGCTACTTATATTCTCTTCTAAAGTGAAGTATAGCAGGCAAACTAGACAGCAATCCTTGAGCCAACACACTTTCAACATGGAGCAGGAAAACATGGACAGAAGTCACATTTGTGGTGGGCTGGGGGGAGTAGAGGCCAGTGTCATCTGGTCCTGCCCTCCAGAAATAGTTGGTGGCCTGTACTCATGATGGAACAACCTAGCACGTTGGATACAGTTTCAGAATTTCCCCACATTAGAAGCTTATTAAACTGATGAGTTATATTCCTTAATTACAAAAAGGATAATATTCTCACACTGTCATACTATATCAGTCTGCACATAAACCTGCTTTGGTAGGGAATATATGTACAGAAATAGCTTTTTACATAAATATCCTAAATTGATGGATAATGCAAGGAGAAATGCTTTATTTAGAAGCCAGGGCTATTGAGTAATATAATTTATCAGTTTAATTGTCACCCATCATCTACTGCCCCTTCATGGATCACTGCCTTGTCGTGGCGAAGGGGCTTGTGTAACTCAGTGAAGCCATGAGCTATACCATGCAGGGCCACCCAAGACGGACAGGTCATGACAGAGAGTTCTGACAAAATGTGGTCCACTGGAGAAGGAAATGGCAACCCACTCCAGTATCCTTGCCAAGAAAACCCCACGGACAATGTTAAAAGCCTAAAAGATATGACGCCGGAAGATGAGCTCAGGTCAGAAGGTGTCCAATATGCTACTGGGGAAGAGCGGAGTGCAATTCCAAGTAGCTCCAAAAAGAGTGAAGTGGCTGGCCCAAAGCCAAAAGGATGTTCATCTGTGGATGTATCTGGAAGCGAAAAGAAGGTCCGATGCTGTAAAGAACAATATTGTACAGGTACGTGGAATGTAAGATCCATGAACCAAGGCAAGCTGGATGTGGTCAAACATGAGATGACAAGATTGAACGTCGACATCTTGGGAATCAGCGAATTGAAATGGACGGGAATGGGTGAATTTAATTCAGGTGACCATTATATCTACTACTACTGTGGGCAAGAAACCCTTAGAAGAAATGGAGTTGCACTCATAGTCAATAAGAGAGTGGGAAAGGCAGTAATGGGGTACAACCTCAAAAACGACAGAATGATCTCAGTGCGTATCCAAGGAAAACCATTCAACATCACGGTAATCCAAATCTATGCCCCAACCACTGATGCCGAAGAAGCTGAAGTTGACCGGTTCTATGAAGACCTACAACACCTTCTAGAACTAGCACCAAAAAAAGAAGTCCTTTTCATCATACGGGATTGGAATGCTAAAGTAGGAAGTCAAGGAGTAATCGGAATAACAGGCAAGTTTGGCCTTGGAGTACAAAATGAAGCAGGGCAAAGGCTAATAGAGTTCTGTCAAGAGAACAAGCTAGTCATAGCAAACACTCTTTTCCAACAACACAAGAGATGACTCTACACATGGACATCACCAGATGGTCAATACCGAAACCAGATTGATTACATACTTTGCAGCCAAAGATGGAGAAGCTCTATACAGACGGCAAAAACAAGACCAGGAGCTGACTGTGGCTCAGATCATCAGCTTCTTACTGCAAAATTTAGGCTTAAATTGAAGAATGTAGGGAAAACCACTAGACCACTCAGGTATGACTTAGATCATATTCCATGTGAGTACACAGTGAAGGTGATGAATAGATTTAGAGGATTAGATTTGGTAGACAGAGTGCCTGAAGAACTATGGACGGAGGTCTGTAACATTGTACAAGAGGCAGCAACTAAAACCATCCCAAAGAAAAAGAAATGCAAGAAAGCAAAATGGCTGTCTGATGAGGCTTTACAAATAGCTGTGGAAAGAGGAATGCGAAAAGCAAGGGTGAAAGGGAAAGATATAAGCAACTGAATGCAGATTTCCAGAGAATAGCAAGGAGAGATAAGAAGGCCTTCTTAAATGAACAATGCAAAGAAATTGAAGAAAACAATACAATAGGGAAGACTAGAGATCTCTTCAAGAAAATTGGAGATATCAAAGGAACGTTTAGGGCAAAGATGGGCATGATAAAGGACAAAAAAGGCAGGGACCTAACAGAAGCAGAAGAGATTAAGAAGAGGTGGCAAGAATACACAGAAGAACTATACAAGAAAGATCTTAATGTCCCTGATGTCCATGCTGGTGTGGTCACTGACCCTGAGCCAGACATCCTAGAGAGTGAAGTCAAGTGGGCCTTAGGAAGCATTGCTAACAACAAAGCTAGTGGAGATGACAGTATTCCAGCTGAGTTATTTAAAATACTAAAAGACAATGCTGTTAAAGTGCTACACTCAATATGCCAGCAAGTTTGGAAAATGCAACAGTGGCCACAGGATTGGAAAAGGTCAGTTTACGTTCCAATTCCAAAGAAGGGCAATGCCAAAGAATGCTCAAACTATCGCACAATTGCACTCATTTCACATGCTAACAAGGTTATGCTCAAAATCCTACAAGCTAGGCTTCAGCAGTACGTGAACCGAGAACTACCGGATGTACAAGCTGGGTTTCGAAGAGGCAGAGGAACTAGAGATCAAATTGCCAACATTCGCTGGATCATGGAGAAAGCACGAGAGTTCCAGAAAAGCATCTACTTCTGCTTCATTGACTATGCAAAAGCCTTTGATTGTGTGGATCACAACAAACTGTGGCAAATTCTTAAAGAGATGGGGATACCAGACCACCTTACCTGTCTCCTGAGAAATCTGTATGCGGGCCAAGAAGCAACAGTTAGAACTGGTCATGGAACAACTGATTGCTTCAAAATAGGGAAAGGAGTACGACAAGGCTGTATACTGTCACCCTGTTATTTAACCTATATGCAGAGTACATCATGAGAAATGCCAGGCTGGAAGAAACACAAGCCGGAATTAAGATTGCAGGGAGAAACATTAATAACCTCAGATATGCAGACGATACCACCCTAATGGCAGAAAGTGAAGAAGAACTAAAGAGCCTCTTGATGAGGGTGAAAGAGGAGAGTGCGAAAGCTGGCTTGAAACTCAACATTAAAAAAACTAAGATCATGGCATCTGGACCCATCAATCCCTGGCAAATAGAAGGGGTAGAAATGGAAGCAGTAACAGACTTCATTTATTTGGGCTCCAAGATCACTGCAGACGGAGACTGCAGCCATGAAATTAAAAGACGCTTGCTCCTTGGGAGGAAAGCTATGGCAAACCTAGATAGCATATTAAAAAGCAGAGACGTCACCTTGCCGACAAAGATCCGCATAGTCAAAGCTATGGTTTTTCCAGTAGTAATGTATGGCTGTGAGAGCTGGACCGTAAAGAAGGCTGAACGCCAAAGAATTGATGCCTTTGAACTGTGGTGCTGGAGAAGACTCTTAAGAGTCCCCTGGACTGCTAGGAGGTCAAACCAGTCAATCTTAAAGGAAATCAACCCTGATTGCTCATTGGAAGGATTGATAATGAAGCTCAAGCTCAGATACTTTGGTCACCTAATGCGAAGAGAGGACTCTTTGGAAAAGACCCTGATGCTGGGAAAGATGGAAGGCAAAAGGAGAAGAGGACGGCAGAGGATGAGATGGCTAGATAGCATCACTGAAGCAATGAGCATGAAATTGAGCAAACTCAGGGAGGCAGTGAAAGATAGGAAGGCCTGGCGCAATATGGTTCATGGGGTCACGAAGAGTCGGACACGACTTAATGACTGAACAACAACAAATCATCTACTGGGTGCTGAAAGTCTAGTTACCAACTTTTAGACTGGATTATTGTCTATTCTCTGTGCAAAAGTGATTCAAACTGGAAGTGTGGATTCATCGCTAATATTGAACCAAGGATTATTACATTTTCCATGCTGTAAGATGATTGTGAGGTCTCTGATGATAAAATTATTATGACAGTTGGGTTATCAGTTTACATCTTCTCCTTTTATACTTTAAAATCCAGTTCATTTTCTCCCTTGACATCTCTTACTGGTCACTTTGTAGGTTCTGTTTATTATCATGGTACATAAAGATCAGGTTGTTTAAATATAAGTAGAAAATAGTCACTGAATGTTTTAAGATAACTTGCATAGGATATTGTAGATGTATTATATATAATGTATTAAGTACATAAAGCAGGCAGTTAAGTTTCCTAATCAAGGTTGATGATAATGAACTTCCTGGGTCTAAGTATTATATATTTTCCACCTAGATGAAGCAATGATGGGGTTCCTGAAGAAAATAGGATTTTTGTTCAGAGAGCAAATGAGAAAATTAGTTGGCCTCAATTTCAATTGGTTAATGGCTAGTTTAACTGAAATAAAAGTACAGCAGTTTGGCAATTCAGGACAATATGCCTTCCTAAAGTGTTCAGGCGTAGTATTTCCCCCCTCTTTTTTATGTCTAAGCACCTTGTAATTGATAGTCATCAGCCTGCAGAGTTTCAATTATCTATCTCAGTTAACACAAATGTTACTTTCTATCACACCTTGTGAAACTATCCCACATTATATATTTTCCATTAAGAAACCAGTTTACAGGGATGTTTTTCATATAAATTGTAGACCACTCAAGGAACTTTTCAATGTAGAAATATTGAAAATAAATTATTTCTCAAGTGCTGGACCCAGGCACAAAAGATTCCTACTCCTACTTTTCCTTCTGTGCACATAAGGCAAATGAGCCAAGCATAGAAGGGGAAATTGCTGCATATTCTGATAACCCCACCCAGTTTTCCCTCTTGTCAGTTTCCAGCTATTTCTGCTGGGAGCACACTTATAAGTGACAAAGCATAAATAAGTGACAAGCGATGAACGGGGAATGGGCAGTGCCTGTTCATGCATGTAACCAAGAAAGGGGAAAAACAGTGCTGCATTGAACCATATTAAAATCCTCAGCGCATAAGTATCTGCTATATGTGAGTAGATAATGTTCAAGCCCTCTTTTTAAAAGCAAATGCACATCAGGGATGGTGAATCTTTCGTCCTTCCAGTGTTGCTGAACTACAGCCCCCAAAGGGCCAGCCAGATAGCTAGTGGCAGTGGGAGACAGGAGTTGTCAGTTCAGCAACATCTGGAGGGCCACCAATGTTTAGGTCATACTGCATAGAATTAGGATTATAATAGCTTTCACCTCAATTTCACTGCAGGTCCAGACCACTTTTACTATCCTTACCCCCTTAAAAGTTGGCATACCAGAGTTAGTGAGCACCACATTAGAATCTTCCATGTGGAAAAAGGGAAACATTTATTATCTCCCTCCAACCCAACCACAGTTCAATCAGAGTTTTCTGAAGTGCAATCTCCAAATTAATCATTTTCCAACAAGCAGAACTTTGGAAACAATGTGACAAGGGACACAGAAATATATAAGCTGCAGAATTGGAATTGCACACAGCAATTCTTAAACCAAATCACGCCACGGACAGGGTTACATAGGCACACACACACACACAGCACATACACACAGCCATGCACAGACATCCTGAAATAGAAACATGCTTCTCAGAAGCATTTCTTCTATAAAGATCTGCATTTGTTCCGTGACAGCTATAAAATATAAGCCCTTTTCATTAATGAACAGAACACAAGGGTATTTACTATTGCTTCGAAGCATTCCTCTTAGGAGCTCTGCACCATTTTTGGGGTTTTTTTTTTCTGTTTTAATAATATAATGATAATAATATAAAACTTAACTGTCAAAACAAGTTCACTTGCCTTACTGAACTAATGCTGAAAACATCATGGAGACAGAGCTTCCTCTGAATTGCTTAGGATCATTATTTGAGCAGAAGGTAGGAAATAACAACAACAGCAAGGTAGAGAAGGTAGTCAGAGCATCACTATACGAGATGCTCTGTATCTGTGTCTGTGGGTTTCTTTCTACTCTCCCTTCATGTTGTGTCCGGCTGGGTTTCTCACTGGAAAGATTCAGGTGTTCTGCTTATGCTTTGCTCTGCATCACGTGACTGGGACAGAGGGAAGAAGGGCCTTAAAGCAGGATGCTACTGCCCACCTGTCTCCCTCATCATGTACACTGGGAACATTTCTTCTGGAATGCTTTTCTCCACAGGCCTGGCCTGATTCCACCCATTTTTGAAATTGATCTTTCCTTAGCTAACTTCTCCTAAATTTCAGATTTGGACCCATTCTTTCAGAGGATTAGCTTGCTGTTAGGCAGACAGGCAGTCGAAAGCCCTGTTGCATAATTTCTTTCCAACGTTCTGTTGGGTTGGAAAAAATAGAGACCTTTCAGTTTTAGACCACCACTCTTCATGCCCCATTCATGGGTGATAAATCCAAGGGGAGGTGCCTTATGTGTCATGGTGGTTTTGGAGGTTGATTACCGTTTCGTTCCAGAAACCTGTTGTGCAGAACCCTATGTAGCTTTGGTCTGAGAAAGTTATCTCAAGTCCAAGTGACAGCTATAGTAGCTTGTCCTAAGGAGGAACTTTAACATGAATCCACAGAGAAAAATGTGAGGGTAGCTGAGGGAGAGAGAGAAGATATGAGCTGCTTCTTCTCCACTCTGACCTATAATAATGGGAGCCAGACATTCTCACTGGATATTTTTCAGATTGTGTGTGGGTGTGTGTGTGGCTGTGCGCATGTGCACACGTGTGTGCATGCCTTCGAGTCAGTCTTGACTCCTGGCGATTACCTGAACAAATCCTTGCAGTTTTCTTGGCAAGCTTTTGGAAGGGCTGAGAGAAAGTGACTGGCCCAAGGTCACCCAGCTGGCTTTGTGCCTAGGTGCGACTAGAACTCACGGCCTCCTGGTTTCTAGCCTGGTGCCCTTTTCCTCTCTTCCTCATATAGGCTGGCTTTTATATTTCTTTTATTCCACTGCCCACCAATACTGTATATTAATTCATGTTTTTGTAAGCCAGATTTGAAAGGTAGGATTCCAGTGTTTCAATCAATAACAAAATAGTAACTATTCTGTATAGAAGAAGACTTCTAAAATTCACTGACAGGAAACAGTGTCTCGTCTCCTGCTGAATATGTCTGATAGACAACTGAGATAACTAAAGCAATGTTTATAATGACAGTGTGGTTTGCAGACTACCATCCAAAGGGGATTTACCAATGACCTCAACATTTGCCTCCCCTCTCAAATGCCTTTAATTTTACCAGAGTCAACCATGCTCCAAAAATGTTGTAAAATTAAAAATGGCCAAACTTATACCCAATAAGCCTAATCTCAAGATATCTTGTGAGATTTTTTTTTTGCATGATATTTCAAGAGATATTGGGTTTTTTTAAATTTTTCAGCACTCACAGCATTGGTGGAATTGTGCAATGGTGATTAGTACCTGTAAAGATTGCTGAGCGCTGGTGTATGCTAAGTTTTAAATACCTTTTGTTTTTGTTTATCATTTTTTATGAAAGAGATTTTAACAAAGTAAAAACCATAAGAGAAAATAAAGATAATAAAGAATAGTAAATCGTGAAAAAAGAAAAAAGGGAAAGGGAGAAGGAAGGGAGGGAGGGAGGGAGGAAAAGGGAAAGGGAAAGGGAAAAGGGAAAGGGAAAAGGAAAAGGAAAAGGAAAAGGAAAAGGAAAAGGAAAAGGAA
The DNA here is from genome assembly GCA_030867105.1 of Liasis olivaceus. Lineage (NCBI taxonomy): Eukaryota > Metazoa > Chordata > Lepidosauria > Squamata > Pythonidae > Liasis > Liasis olivaceus. The sequence goes on from CM061349.1 coordinate 223,849,233, forward strand.
AAGGAAAAGGAAGTGGCTTCCAATCTTCTTGGCACTGGTTATAGATACATTTTTACTTTGCCCTTTCTCTCTAAGGTTATATCATAATTTCCTTCTTTCCATAAGCTACTTTTTCTAATCCTCAAACCCATAAATCACAAGTTAATTTCTCTCTTTTTTCAGCAAAAAGTCCATAAGGGTTTCTAGTCACAAATATAGTTGTTGATCTTTCTCTAATTTAAATACAATTTTTATTAAGAATTTTTATTAAGTGTAGGAAAAGAAAGCAAAAAGCAGAAGAAAGCAAAAAGAAATATATAAAGAATTGACTTCCAATCATCATCACAATAAGTATAAACAAATTTAGTAACTTTTCACTCCTTATACGGTTACAAACTGATATATCTTCATCCCATATCCTAGTGTCAGCAAAAGGTCCATAAAGGGTTGCCAGAACTTTGCAAAAAAAGTCTTATTTTAACCTTGATCAAATAAACCAATTTTATATTCCTTTTACTTCTAACAATCTTAATCTTTAATTCAATCAAATATTATCGTAGGATTTGATTTCTCTTCAATCCTTCTTTATCCCATCACACAGATTTCTTCAAGGGTTTAACAAGTCTCTTTTGTAGATCAAATAAGGAAAAATTTTCCAGGTAATTCTCTTGGTTTATCATTTGTATTTCCCTTTTACATTTTAAAACTTCAGCCTGTTTCCTGTAAAGCGTTCTTTTCCAAATCATCCTCTTGACCTGTCATTTGTCATTCTACTTTTGGTCCTTTCTCTATCTTGTCAGAAAAAGTTTGTTCCACATTTGTCATTCCATCATTAACATCTTTTAGACATAATTTATCCATAGAAACAGACATCATTACTGACAGTATTGGCCTGGGGGCCAGAGGGGGGCCCGCACCTGTGGAGATGGCTGGTGGGATGATGGGTTGTCTCCCCACTCCCAGCATCTTACAGGTTTTTTAAGGCCATAAACCAGAGGAGGTTTTTTAGGGTTTTTAATATGTTTTTAATTATTTATAGTTTTTAGCCGTCTCGGTGAGAGCTGTGTTTTTATTGTGAGCCGCCCAGAGTCACCCGTTGGGGGAGATGGGTGGCATACAAGTTGAATAAATAAATAAAATAAATAAATAAATATTGTAGTTACTAATTTTTGGCTCCTTTTTCAAAGATCCCTTTTAATGTTTCCAATGTTATAATGTTTTCTGCCATTTTGTAAGTCCCAGTATTAACTGACATCAAGACCAGGCTTGTATTTTTCCCCTTCTGCTTAGAATCTTTAGTCCCCTCTAGTGTCCAGTTTCTAAAATCATAAACATATAACAGGGAAGCCAGAATAAGTCTGTTTCCCACAAAAAGCTATTTACTTTTATAGTTAATTCCAAAATATTATAGTAAAACTCAATATTCCAATATTTATCTGGACCCTTGCAGTTTGTGTGAGGCTCCCCGAAGCCCTTGTTGCTGAACTGAAATTTTTAATATGATGGAGGGGGAGTACTCTTGTCCATCTTTAATTTCAACTAAATATAATTAAACCCAATTTAATTTTATCCATACATTTCAGCCCTCTGCTTATAACTTTCTTAGATCAAAATCTTATAAAGCTTTTTTCTGTTTACTACAAATTCTTTAAGTTCTTAAGCTTATAATTAATTTTTCTTTTGTTTAGAGTTGAAGATAAAACTCACCCAATGACTTTTCAAATTTGCCAGTCTGAAGGTCTCTAATAGCTTTAAGATGGTTTAATAGGCAATTTCTGAAAGTGATTAGAAAGTGAGGTTTGTGGACTGAATGTCCTTTAAAAGATTCTGCTGCAGTTGCGAGCAAGATGGCCGATCCCTTCGTCTCCTGGTGCCCATACCTGGAGAAACCACTGTCCTGCAGTCGCCTCATGAGAAGCAGCTATCTGGAGCACATGTGGGTGATCTCCCATCTTCTTCTTATCCGGAGAAGTTCCAAGGAACCGATCTACTCATCAGTTCATTGGTCTTTGCTACAGCCATTTTTCTTTACCTACTGTTTCTTTCCTGTAAAATGCTTCTTCTGCTGAGACCCATAAAGGCATTTTTGGGCACAGTCTGGGTTTATACCTGTTCCATATTCTTAGTATGGCACTACTAATATAATGATTCTTAAAATCTACATTAAGCTTAACATTATTGTACCATAGAAAACCATGCCACCTAAACCTCAGATTGTGCTCTTCTAATTCTAAAAGTTTCTTGTTTTTCAACAGCACCTACTCTTTCATCCAGACTAAGTAGCAGGCTGCAGAATACAATTTCAAATCAGGCAATCTAACTCCTCCTCATTTCTTTGCATCTTGAAGTAACTCTTGGTTTTTTCCTTTGCCGTACAAACTTAGATATAGTATATCTTTCTGCCATTGTTTAAATGGTACATCAGTTGACTTTAAATACCTTTTGAAGATAAAATCTTGACTCAGCCTTCTTTTCTCCTGATACAGGGCACCTGATCATATTAATCAAACTGTATTGAAGGAATGTTAGTAATCAGAATTGTATTGTTGAAATGGTTCTATTATGTTTCTCTACTTTTACTTTGGAGTCAGTTAGGAATTATATATTATTTAGAAATGTTTTAAAATATAAAAAGAAACAAATAAAGATCTCCTGCTCATATATCTCTTTAGCGTGCATATTTGGCAAACGTAAAGCAAATTTAGGTTTTTGGTTTATTTTATTTTTATGCCATTAATTCCCAAAGACTCTGGGGAACAATCAGGATCACCATAAAATAAAAAGCAAGCCGAAAGAAAGAAAGAAAGAAAGAAAGAAAGAAAGAAAGAAAGAAAGAAAGAAAGAAAGAAAGAAAGAAAGAAAGAAAGAAAGCCATAATACAAACAAAATTGACAACATTCAAATAATATACAAAGTAATATAGAAACTCATGGGCCCAGCTTTCACTCACATGTCCTTCTCCTATGTTAGATGGAACAAGCTCTTAAGTGCTCTCCTGAAATCCAGAAGGGAAGGAGCAGACTAGATCTCTGTGGGGAGGAAATTCCATAGCATGGGTGCACTGAAAATGCTAATTTCTGAGGTCTCATCAGATGACAATCATGTATAGATGGGAACTTGAGAGAGTTGACTTTATTTCATTGGATTAGATGGGCAGATGAATACAGGAATAGGCAATCCCTCAGATACCTGGTCTGGAACCATTTAGGCCAGTGTTTTTCAAACGTGGCAACTTTACGTTGTGTGCACTTCAACATGCTGGCTGGGGAATTCTGGGAGTTGAAGTCCACACATCTTAAAGTTGTCAAGTCTGAAAAGCATTGATTTAGGCCCTTAAAGCTGGCGGAAAACTAAGGACAAATCTGACCGAACACGGGTTAGAGCTGCTATTAAGGCCTACCTAGTGGTGGTAAGGGTGGTGAAATGCCAACATTTCTCCGCTCTTATTGCATCCTCAGAGTGTTGCCCTGCAGCCCTGTTTAGGGTCACTTGGGCCCTCCTGGGAAAAGGGGGGGTAGAGGACTACTTGCAGGGTCGTGCAGAGGAATTTGCTGAACACCTGATGGATAAAATCACTCAGATCCGTTCTCAGTTGGAAGCCAAGCATGGAGCAGGTCCAGGGGAGTTGCCCAGGGAGCGTTGTTGCTCAGTTATCTGGGAATGGTTTGATCCTGTTGCCCCTGAGGAAGTGGACAGGGTCCTCGGGGCTGTCAGTGCGACTACCTGTGGTTTAGATCCTTGTCCCTCCTGGTTAGTTAAAGCTACCAAGGAGGTGACCTTAGGGTGGGTTCTGGCGGTGGTTAATTCATCCTTGCAGGAGGGGATGTTTCCGAAGCCTTTCAAAGAGGCTTTGGTCTGCCCACTCCTCAAGAAACTGTTGCTAGACCCCACCCTTCTGGACAATTTTCATCCAGTCTCCCACCTCCCCTTTTTAGGGAAGGTGGTGGAAAAGGTGGTCGCGCGGCAGCTTCAGAGGATCCTGGAGGAAACGGATTATCTGGACCCCTATCAGTCAGGATTCAGGCCCAGTTATGGGACAGAAACAGCATTGATTGCACTTTTAGATGATCTCTGGCAAGAGCGGGATGGGGGGAGTGCATCCATCCTTGCTCTTCTTGACCTCTCGGCGGCTTTCGATACCATCGACCATGGTATCCCTTTGGGTCGGCTGCAGGAGTTGGGGCTGGGTGGCACAGTGTTGTGCTGGTTCAGCTCCTTTTTCCAAGGCTGAACCCAACTGGTGTTGATAGGGAGCGAGAGGTCCAGCCCCTGGCCCCTACTTTGTGGGGTGCCACAGGGGTTAGTGCTTTCACCGCTCCTATTTAACATCTACATGAAACCGCTGGGTGAGATCATCTGGCACCATGGGGTGAGGTATCATCAGTATGCCGATGATACCCAATTATACATCTCCATCCCAGGTGCCTTAAGTGACGCTGTGACTGCCCTCTCACGGTGCCTGGAGGCTGTGGGGGCCTGGATGGGGGACAACAGGCTTCAACTGAACCCTGGTAAGACGGAGTGGCTGTGGATACAGGGAGCCTCAAGATCTAGGAGCTTGTCATCTTTGGTTCTTGATGGGGTCGCACTACCCCAGACAGACCCAGTGCGTAATCTGGGGGTTCTCCTGGATTCACGACTCCTGCTCAAAGAGCAGGTGGCATTCATGGCTAGGAGGGCCTTTGCACGACTTCGTGTTGTGTGGCAGTTACGCCCCTTCCTGGATCAGGAGGACCTCTGCACGGTCACTCATGTCCTGGTCACCTCTGGGTTGGACTACTGTAATGCGCTCTACATGGGGCTATCCGGAAGCTACAGCTGGTGCAGAATGCGGCGGCGCGAACAGTTCTCAATGCCCCTAGGAAGGCACATATAACACCGCTGTTGCGTGAGCTGCCAGTTTGTTTCTGGGTCCAATTCAAGGTGTTGGTCATCACCTTTAAAGCCCTTCATGGCACAGGACCAGGTTATCTGAGGAACCGCCTTGCCCCAGTCATTTCAGCCCACCCCACTCAGTCCAGCAGAAGTGGCAGGTTGCAGACCCCACTGGTCAAGGAATTTCGATTGGTGGGGTCTAAGCCTTTTCTGCTGTGGCTCCCGCCCTATGGAACATCTTGCCTCCTGAGGTGCGGTGTGCCCCTCCCTCATGGCCTTCAGGAAAGGGATTAAATCCTGGCTCTGCCAGAAGGCCTGGGGGCCTGATGGGGGCCTGCACCTGTGGAAATGGCTGGTGGAGTGATGGGTTTGCTCCCCCCTCCAGCATCTTGCAGGTTTTTAGGGCTAGAAATTAGGAGGTTCTTAGGACATTTTTAATATATGTTTCTTTTTAATTATTTATAGATTTTACCCATTGTTGGAGGGACTCGTGTTTTTTCCTTTTTTATTATTGTGAGCCGCCCAGAGTCACCCATTGGGGGAGATGGGCGGCATACAAGTTTGATAATAAATAAATAAATAAATAAATAAATAAATAAATAAAATAATAAATAAAAAATTTGCACTATGAATTACACCCAGAAGCCAATTGGTTACCCAAGAATATCAACATATACCTCCCCCACCACTGCCTGGGCCACTGCATTTTATACCAGCTGTAGCTTCTTAATGCTTTTCAAGCACATATATAACACTTAAGGTTTCTCTCTCTCTCTCTCTCTCTCTCTCTCTCTTCTCTATGTATTTCTTGGAGGAAGCTTCAACTTACATAACCTTGAAGTAGTACATGCTTTTTGATATGAAATCTAAAGCCATCCATGTACCAAGGGTTAGAATAAAAAGAGATATAACCCTTTGCCACAGAGATAAGTTGGCACTCAGCATTCTGTATACCTACTGCATTAATCTGCTTTTCTTTTGCCCATTGTTAATTTTGGGTTTGACAGTCTCTGAGATTTCTTTCCCCAGTCTCTAGAATTTAAATTACTTTCAACTGAGGAAAAAAAATTGGCAAGGAATGTGGGTCATGGAAATACAGAGCCATGGAGAAATTTTAAATCTCAGAAACTATGTATGGCCTCCACACACAAAGGCAGCTTTCTATTTTTCTTATTTTCAGGACTGCATTCTCCTCTTTTAAATTATTGGACAGATGCTAATAATTCTTGGGAAAACTTACCATCAAATCATGCTGTGCGAGGAAGTTTCCAAATAAGACATCAAGTTTCTGGCCATCAGAGGATAATTTATTGATACTTGTCAAAAGGAAGTATCAGTCTAACAGAAACCAAGACAAAAGGAATGCCTGATGAATTTCCTTTGAAGTGCCTTTTATAAAAGTCCTTGGTAATACATATTGATGAACTCCAAATTGTCTTGCCCAAAGGGAAAAGAAAGTAGACTGCTTTACACTGTCTTATAAATATTCATCAAAAGAACAAGACTTATGTTTCCAGGCATGAGGTGAATGATTACGGTTGTATGATTGCCTTGGAAGCTGGATAATTAGTAAAACAGCATTTGACAGTTGGAGAATTTTAAACTTGGTGTCTTGCCATCACAGTGCTTGGATTTAAAGATGGATTTTGAAAGGAAGCAAATTTAGGGCTTGATGGATTGATACAATTAAGTTTTCTATCAGTTTCATCTACTGTTTTCTTGTTTACTTAGCTAAAAAGTGAAAGGGAACCCTCTATATGGAACTGGTTGCCCGACTCTGCCCCCCCCCCCCCAAATGTAGTAGAATATAAATGTCTGACCAAGCCAACGGGAAGCATCCTGTAATTAAGACTGATAACATGTTAAAAGGAGAAAAGAAATACTAATGCGGCTTAAGCCCCAATGAATGTTCTGCAATAGTTAGAAAACCTTGATTTTTGTTTCATTCATTTTGGATGTATTCCAGAATACATGGAAGTTCAGGCGAAGTTCCATGTCTGGATTATGGAAGCAAGATCAGTTATTTTCAGATGATATTTATTTAAATCTGCCTATTTATTTAAATGATGTGTCACTTAATTACTGGCAGGCCATTCTTTATTTAAAAGAATGTGTCCCCTTAGGGCATGTAGATAAAGATTTTTTTTTTCAGGTGCTAAGTATCATTGAACAATCTTGTACTATGTCTTGGTCATCCAAACACTGAAAAATAAGAGGGGAAAAAAAATAGATGAAATCTCATATAAAAGTACAAAGCTCATGTGAGAAGATTTGCAATCTTGTGGGATTGTTGGATATTTAAAAATTTGTTAGCATCTATTTATCAACCTAACTAACATTGGGAGCCACAGAAGCCACCTAGAGGAATCATGGATGCCTCGATACCCCAGAATACCATGTTGCCACCTGCAAATTAAAGTAAGAGAGAAGGGATACCGTTTTAACAAAGTAGTTGGCTGTCATAGTTTGACTTGTGGGATGGTGCCAGTCAAAGGCAGGGAGACATCTATTTTCCTTTAAGCGGGGAGTTTATTGTAAGAGTATTACAAAAATAAAGTTGTCTTTATAACAACCATAATATTCTCTTCTATTTTTTTTATTTCCAGAAACTATTTTACTGCTTAGCTTTCTAGTATCTTAGTTTTTACTTCTATTCTACCATATTAACAAATCTACAATCTATATTCTACAGCTCTGCTTACTTCTTTGCATTAGCATCTCTTAATTCTAGCCCTTTCTAACTGGAAGATGAGTTATTGTCTGATGTAGGCTGTTCCTGGAAGGCTGTTGCTGCCATCAGGTCCTTCAAATGAATGATAGCTAGTTCCTTGGGCTGCCCATCTCAGTTGCTTCTGCCCAGACCTACAGGAGAAATTTTCCCTCCTGGGGTCCTTGCCAGTGGTTCAGCACCTAATTCTCTCAGCTATCCCAGTATCTGGGCCACTTGAATGTGCCAGCATCTGAGCTGCTTTGATATCCCAGTTCCTGGGTTTCATGACAAAATTGCCTCTGAAGTTCTCCCCAGCCGCTGCTTTGTTCTTCCTGCTCTGGTTTGCTTCTCTCAGCTCATCCATCAACCCTGATATGCTCTGCACCACTTGGGTCTTAGGCTCTTTTCACTCTTCCTTCTTCCATTCTTCTTTTGTCAATCCTCATTCTTCCTTCTTCTCTAAAACCACCACCATGATCTTCTCTTCAGCAGGACCCTTTTTTAAAGGATGAGATCACCCAATCTGGTAAGCACAGGGTCCTTAAAAGGAGAAGTAGGGAAGAAGGGGTACAGATGTTTCAGCCACTGTGCATCCTTCCTTCTGCATTGGCTCATTCTTGTCTGGTTTCTAGGATCTACAAAGCACCCTTGATTTTCACTACAAGCTTATTTGAGACATAAGCAAAGGTTGTCAATTGTATGGAGATGCTCTTTGCATTCATTGATTTGTGCATTTTTTTATCATTTATTCAAATTAATAGCCCATTTCTATTGACCTTATTGAAGCAGTGAGTTTTCTACTAGGTAAAGAGACAAGAGAAAAGCTATTCTCAGGAAACATTATCCTTTACAATGTTTAGCACTCAAATGCAATTAAGCAAATATAATATCCTCTTTGAAGGCAAAGAGTTGCTCTGCTAAAGTAACCGAAACTAATTATCTTTGCCAAATAAAGGACACTTGAAGAGTACTTATGAAGTGTGCTGTACTAAGAGAGAGAGAGAGAGAGAGAGAGGAAGAGAGAGAGAGAGAGAGAGCGAGAAGGAGGCATCTCTATTATATTACAAGAAAGTGGAATAGATGCTTAGTTAAGTTTATATTGATTTAAATTGCTTTATAATAACAAGAAGCCAAGGTATGGGAAATATGAAGAAGTGAAGCAAAGAAAAAAATGCCATCTATGAACAAAATATATGTTTCAGCATAGATTTTAATTATGGACAAATGGGGCAAGGGGACAAGGAAATACACTAGCTAAACAATTTAAAAAAAGACAATGGTTGTATAAATAATGTAGGAATAGGCTATCTGCCAATCAAGAAACTTTTTCAGGATGGAAAAGTTAAACATAAAAAAATAGGTAATCCTTCCTCCCTTTATATGATAGATAAATGCACCATGATCAATCATAGGTATCTTTTTATAACAGTATTAAGAAATTCTACGGCTTTGTTCTCTTTTCTTCAATACCAAATTGCTTCACTGCCTGGGTAAATCATGTTCAAAGACTTCTTTCAAATATACATGTGAGGGACAATTCCAATGTTTTTTTTTTTTTTAAAGAAAGGATGGATGAAAAGTACTGTTTTCAAAAGAAACTTCTCTGAAACATCCTTTTTGTTTCATGCTCAGAAGACTTATAACAGCTGTTTGAGAGCTCAGCATTTTGTGATCGAAGCATTTTGCAGAGCCCTATTCAGGACCAGTAAAAAAAAACACTGATAAACCAGGGAATTTGCAGTGATCAGATGTGATGGCTACCAACAGAGGTTTAAAATGTTCCTGGAAATATGATAGCAACCATTTTATTTTAAATGTTTTTCTCATTCCTGAAATAAAATTTCATTTAAAAAGTTACATGCTTTTGTTGGGTTGTAGTCCAAGATCTATTTCCATATGTATGGCAGTCTGTTCAGATTATATAAATGTACAAAAGAAACCTAACCCTTTGTTACCTATCCACTCAATTTAGAGAGATTCATGTGGTAGGGTTTTTCTTACTGTGGAATCATTAAATTTTATCTGGTTTAATAATTTGCTGTCATTGACAAAATTGGCTAACTCTCCACATATTCTTTCCTAGAACATTAATGAATAAATTAAATGACATGTGCCCCAATATAGATCCTTGGATGATCCCAATTCTTATTTCCTTCCATTGCCAGAGCTATCTATTATTCCTTTTCTTCTTATGAATCCCATTCTCCACTTTCCTTTATAGCCTAAGGCTTTGCAGCTTGTGAGTTAGTCTCCTGAGTATTATGTAATTCGACAAAATTGAGGAATGAGATGGAAACATAGCACAATAAACTGAACAGAAAAGGTTGCCAGATTTTGGTACTTTTTCTCTTGACACACATCTCATAGCTATTGACTCCTGAGGTCTTGGGGGTGGGGGCTGTATACCTGAAACAAACACCTGGAATTTCACCCCAGAAAAAATAAATGATATTTGAACTTTTGATTCACTTGTTAGTTGATATCAGATGGGAAACTCTGAACATTTCTGAATAATAGTTCTGAGTATTTACCACCGTTGGTCACTAGCTGAAAGTGCTGCAAGTTGTGTTTAGTATCATTTGGGGGGCAAAGATTCATCCTCCTCTCTGACCTAGATGAGTACTAGGTGGGATTGTTCAGATTTGCACCTACTGAGCAATATATCAACCTAATCTGTCACTTTATACATTCTATAAACGTTAAAATTCATGGTTTTTTTTTTCCTCTTTCATATACATCCTATTCCTCCTTTAGGCAAGAGGTTTAAATAATGACAATCATTTTCTGATAATTGTATTCATTAAGGAATAGAAGCTGGATCTCCAAAATCAATTAAATATAAGGTTTCCTTATCAAGAGACTTGTCAATGCTTAATTTAGAAGCTATTTGCTTGCCAGGTTTTAAAGATATCTCATACATATGCTTTGAGGTGACAGCTTGATTTTAATGGAAATTCTTCTGCTATCCCTAGTTGCCATACAATTCTATTCTTTATCTTCCCCAAATTCTTTTGTAGGCAAAATACAAAACTTATTGCAAGATTTCAAGCAAGAAATTGACCCTCCACCTTCCTCCTCCTCCTCCTCCTCCTCCTCCTCCTCCTCCTCCTCCTCCTCCTCCTCCTCCTCCTCCTCCTCCTCCTCTTCCTGATAGATCACTGTAAGTTCCCTTCCCAAATGAGCTATGCACAATTCAAACACTGGAGCAGGAGATGTATCTTTAGGTGAAATAACCTAATGGAGTAGGGTAAACCTATTAAATTAACATCTCTTCTGGCTAAGCTTCAGGAAATTCTCTTAAGCTAGTTTCAAAGATGCCAGTTTCAAACATTTGTTATGCCCTTGATACAGTCTGGGGAAATAATGAGACCCATAACTTTTTTGGGCAATTGGGTGATACTTCAGAGTCTATTGAAGTTTTAATTTCTGTATTTTATAATAATTCAATTATTTATAATTAAGTCAATTATTTATGTGGAAAGGGTTTGGGTTCAAAGTTTTCATGGAAGCAGAATTAGCTTAAACAATTTCTAATGTTCAGTAAGATTTTCTTTGCACGTGTCAGCTTATTTGAATTATTTCAGACCATCTTCGAGAATCAACCCTAAAATAGTCCATGATTGACATTCATGAGGCTGGATTGCATCAATTGTGCTATTTTTGTGAAATGTTGGAGGGTTTGTGGAGGCAAGGGGGTATCTCCATGTATGTTTTGCCCAATTATTGTATTCTGGAAAGAAATTCAACTTTTTTTGTACATTAATTCTTCCCAGTCCTGTATCTCCTGTTGATCTTTACAAGATAATAGTTGTGCTCAGCTGCATAAGGAGCTGCTCAATATCTTTTTGGCAGAGGCTCCAATGGAAATAGCAGCTGCTCTAAATGTGAAGTTCAAGGGTGAAATACTGCCCTTCCTAAAAAATTGACAAACAATATTTGAACATTTAAATGGACTGAATGCTGACATTTATTAGTGTCACTTTGAATTCAGGTTCCTCTCAGCTCTCCCCCAAATCCCAATTTTTTGGAACAGCATACACTAAAAGCTGAAGCTGCAGCTGATCTGTTAAAGGTGACCTCTTTTTCTTGATTGCTCCTGTGGAATCTTTTATGTATGCTCATCAAGGGTGTCCAGAGAGGGGGTGTTCAGAAATGTGAAGATGATAGCTGTGACCTAGTGATCAAAGCCCTGCCTCTTTTTTCCTTCATTACAATTTGTCTTGGAACAGACATTAAGGCGACAGGCCTATAATTTCCCAGATCTTCTATGTCCCTTCTTAAAAGTTGGTGTCCCTGGCAGCCCTCTGCACCGATGCAATTTGAGAGGTAAGTTATCTCCTGTACGCTTGCTAGGTCAGCCATTCCCCATGTAAGTTCTTTAATAATGAACTCAGGTTAGTGCTATCAGGACTTGGTGATTTGTTACTGTGTAATTTCTGAAGATGTCCTAGCATATCTTCCCTTGTGAAAATTTATTTTACCTGTTCCAAGTCCCTCATTGAGAACATCAATACAGGCCTAGGTATCTGTCCTATATCTTCTGTAGTAAAGACAGATATAAAGAATTTATGTAGTTTCTCTGCAATCTCCATATCCTACTTTAATATCCCCACCTGCTTCCCTGGCTGGTTTTCTGCTTCAGAGATATTTAAATAATTTTTCATTGTTCCCTTAATGTTTTTTACCATAAATGCCTCCGATTCCTCACCTTATACTTTTTCTGCCAGAGATTATGCTTCCTTGTATTGTATTGTATTGTATTGTATTTTGTTCTACTTATTAGGCGCAGTTTTCCATTTGTTGAAGGAAGCCTCCTTAACTTTTACAGTTTCCTACTAAAAAGCCATGTTGGCCTTTTGCTAGATTTATCTGACCCTTTATTACATTGTGGAATACACTGAAATTGATGAACCAATTCTTCTGTTTTTAGATAACCTTCATGCACTATGAAGAGATTTGACCCTCTTTACTTTTCCTTTCAGGTTGTTTTTCACTAGGCCCTTTAGTTTTTAGAACTTCCCCTTTTGTAGTCAGTCCTAATTTTGCTTGACCCTGCTGGCAGCTTTCCATTAGCATGCATGCAAAATGTAATGGCATTTCCTCTCATTTCTGCTACATGCTATGTCTCACAGCAGATTATGATCACCACTTAGGTGGTGATCTAAGGTTAATTCAGTGTTGCTCTCCTCTGTTTGCCTCTAAGATCAACAGTTCTAAGAAAGTTATTTAAGGTTTTGTTCCTGAAATGAGTCCTGAGCATAAATGTTGCCAAACTATGTGAGGATAATTGAAGTGCCCATTATAACAACAGCTTCTTTGCAGGCCTCCCTGATTTCTTTCACCTTTACATGACTACCCTCAGTATTTTGATTGCCATATCTGTAGGATCTAATTCAAGTTTTTTGCACAGATATTGCTATCTATAGTGATTTATGGAAGAATCTAGTGTTTCATAGTTTTTTAGCATTTTAGGTTTTATATTCTCCTTGATATAAAGAGCAAAACTTCTGTAGTGCATCTGGCCTTGTCATTTTTATAAGGTTTATATATAATAATAATAATAATAATAATAATAATAATAATAATAATACATGGATTCTCTTCATTCTACCATGTTTCTGTTGTCCCCACCATATCTGTGCTCCCATTCATAACCAAATACTCTAATTCTCCAATCTTGGCTTCTAGCATTGGCATAAAAAAAACTATCCCATTTTTCTTATGTTCTTATGATCCCTCACTAGCTTTTAAGTTTCTAGAAACCCAGAATTCCAGAAAAAGAGTAGGAGGACCTGGAACAGGCTGGCCCTGCTTTCTAACTAATAGCTTTCTCTTTTCCTTCTCCTCCTTCTCCTCCTTTCCCTTTCCCGCCTTCCTTCCATCCTTTGCCTCTAATAGTCAATGTTATTGACAGTGTACTACAGTGGGAGCCATACCCAAACTATGAAACAACATGTAGTTCAATGCAACATAAATCAGAGCCATAAAACCATGCTCAATAATAACTATAATATGAATCTCTGGCTTACCAGGGTCTCTGCTCCATTGCATGAAGATAGTGCTAGCTTTTTTTTTTTTTCTTTCAGTTGTGTGGTCAAAGTCCCACCAAAGTTGAAGCCTACTTTGGATAGCCTACAGCTAGCCTCACTGACTGGCTGACAGTGTGAGGTAGGACTTCTAGGAACAGAATGGAAAATGGAGATCCTCTTTTTGGCTTCTCTATCTTTCCTGACTCCTTAGAATTATATGCTTTGAATTATGAAGATAAAAGTTGCCACAGATGTGAGTTAGGTGCTGGGTAGGAATGTTGCCTATTTATAAAAGTGGTCCGTAAGCAGTTAGAGGGTGCTTTCTCATAGCAATAGGACTGTTGTTTGGAACAAGGTTGTATGATACAATAGCTTTGCAGGTCAGTGGTAGAACCATATTGATTACAGCTAAATGGGGAATATGATCTCCCACTTATCTAAACAGGAAATCCTCAAAAGGAATTCCAGAATATGTTTATGGTGGCACCCTAGTGTAGGGTTTGCCTATCAACTGATTGATTAATTCATGTCCATGCCAGTGATGGCCATATAATTCTGTTTCAGAGTTGAGTCATAATGTGGTCTGGTGGGAAGTAGATTAATCTGGCAGCGGGCTGGTTTCCCAGTGGCTGGATCCATGCCATATGCTATGCCAAAACTACATTAGCTGTAATCAATATGGTCTGTGACCAGTGACAATCAAATGTACATATGTCTGTTTTAACTTGTCTTCTTTCTTTCCACTACACACCAGTAGGACTGCAGATACAAATGTTCTATTTAGCCTGATCTTGAATAGGAACAAGACTCTCTCTCTATCTCCCCCTCTTTGTCTCTGTTTCAGTTATAGCTGATACTGATGTGATAATGTTCCATAAATAATCAATACTAGCTGCAAGTTAAGCCTTCACAATCAGAGGTAGTATACTTCTTATTACTGGCTGCTCTAGGGTGAGAGAATCAGTAGATGGCTACATTATTCCTTACTTGTACGAGTACTTTTTTTTCCCCCCTTGAAGCATATATTTGCCCACTGCTGGCAAATAAAATGCCAGGCTAAAATGGATTAATGATCTGACCCAGTGTGACAGTTCTGATGTGTTTCTTGGTAAGTCTGCATTTGTAAGAAAAGTTATTTCATAGAGAAGAATTCCATCTCATTGAATCCCATTATAGTTCTGAATGATTCATCCCAGAAATGTTTGGTAATAGGTCTTGTTCACTAAAGCTTTCAGGGAAAACAGTCTGGGACCGTTTAAATCGATCACCAAGAATGCCTTGAAACACACACATGCTCGGAGTCCAAGCAAGGCTATGAAAGAGCAATAGGATCTCTTTTTGTGCTTTGTGTGATTGCTTTTTTGGAATTATTTCTAAAGATTTGCAAAAACAGTAGGATAACCTACATTTAAAGGCTCTTTGAATGCCTTCATGCTATCTGCCACAGTAACCTGCAGTGTTGGATACTGAACCATGAGTATTCTCAATTAAAAATAAACTGACCCAGGTCCAACAATGTCACTAAGAGTCTGGATAATGGTGAAAGAGAAACCCTTGCACAGTTTATTCAGACTATAACCAGCAAAGGTAAATAAAATAAAGGGGAAAAAATAAAAGAGGGGAAACAAGGCCAGAAATAATTGTAGATGAGACCTAACATGCTTTTAAGTGAGTATAGTGGCTTTAATGTGTTACCCCTCCCATTCCACCATACACTATTATTTGGGATGTGTAGATACCCAAAGTCCTGTATTTTTCTATTGCCTGTTTTGTCAGCATTCCTTCAATTTGAATCCTTCCGCCAGCAAGACTGCTGTGAAAGAATACAGATAAAATTTGCCAGATATATGCTGGTCTATGACTGTAGTAAAGGTTTAAGCTGATTTGACTTACCAGATTAAATCAGGGTAGGTGAGGATAAGGGATGGGCAAAAGATTCCCAGCTCAAAATGTTCTAAACCCAAAACAATCATTCTGAGTGTTCCATGATCAAAATAATGTAACCTGTGTTCTGCAGTTTTGTCCTAATCTTGAAAGAAAAGACTTAGGATCTGTCTGGACTTCCAGGTGAACAGATTGTAAGCAGATTGTTTCAAGCATATTGATTGGCTTGTTTTCAAATTCCTCCAAGCGATGGCAATCTGGACCCTCATAAGCCAATAAAACCACAGGCACATGTTTTATTCCTTTTGCCATTGGCTAGAGCTAATTCTGGCACAGAACAGGGTGCAAGAAAGGCAGAATATTCAGCGGCTGAGTATTATGTGGGCATAAGAAAAAGACTAATGCTTAACTGGGAGGTAAGAGTTCTGTATGAGAAAATCAGAGTTTGCGCTGAAATTAAAGTTGTTGTCCTTGGGAGTTTTCTCTGTTGTATGCTTTCTTCTCCAAGCAGGTAGCAAAATGTAAAAGTATGTGCTGTGGAATGCACGTGCATTTTCCAAAATGGCCATGCTGTGCAGTTTTGAGGCTGAACATCCAAAAACTTATGCTGTTTTCATTTGTTCAGTTTTGCAGAACTTTTACTATTCTTAATTTGTTTATGGAATATGTTGAACTGAATCCGGTGCTGTTGCTTTTTTTTTTTGGCCAGGTTTATTTCTGTGGCTATTTGTGCAATGAGGCCAGGCTGCAGAAATAATTAAAGAAAAAAATCTTGACCAATGTTTCTATAGGTTGGGTGGTAGTTGGCCCTCATAATGGATTACTAACCTACCTCCTATTCTGTCCCTGAGGTGGTATAATGGATTCTGTAGCTGGCCCTGGGAACATGGATATCTCTTGCAAAAAAAGACATCTCAACCCAGGGGAGTGGAAAAGTGTGAGAAAAGACTTGGAGTAACTCTACTTTAATTATTCTAAGTTGATCCAGTGAATTACTTTAGCAGGCTTTCAAGTGTCTCTGTTTTACCTTACTAGCAATGAAGATCTTTCCAGAAATCCATATTCTTCTTCTTTCCTGAATTTCATTGCCTCTCAGGGCTTGACACCTGGAAACTGAAGAAACAAGAATTTTAAGATTTAAAAGATTTAAAGAAAGTTAAAATATTTTCAAAAATATGATTGAATAGTATGCTAGAAATGGATATTACACACACACTTTCTCTCTCTCTCTCTCTTTCATATACACACACAAAGTGAACCTTATTTATGTATATATTTGTCCTCATTAAAGAAATCCAGCTTGAGGCATATAGGGTGTTATTTTATATAAGGAATTGGGGGCACTTTGTATTAAAACCTCACATAGCCTCAAATTGCCTTTGGCAAGGCAACGTAGCTGAACTGAACAAAGCTGATCAGCTTTTTGCAGATAAAAGAAAACCAATCTAATGCAACCCCATGAAAAGCAAGAGAAAATATATTTCTCTAATTTACTGGCAGAAATAATGTGCATGTTTTGATTTTTCCCCCCCTATATTTAGCCTAATAGCCTAACATTTAGGTACCACGTGCACCTAATTAACACCCTTCCTATTCTCCACGTCCTTCTAAAAAGTCGGTCTTTGGCACTTGCTGATCAGTTTAAGCAACAGGCCTGCCATGTTACGCAAGTTATAGAAGCCTTTTTTGTTAACCAAGGCCTCCTTCTTTTTCCCTCCAACCTATGCTAGTTTCTTAATCTTATATTTAATCATTTCATTTTTCTAAACTAATTAACAATTGGAAATTATAAATACATCTAACCGTATGAATGAAACACTGTCAACTTCAAACTGAAAAATGCAAAGCAAAAAAGGGAGGGGAGAAAAGGAAAAAGAGGACCTGGAAAATTAAGTTATAAATAGAACGACTCCAAAATTGGCCATATTGCTTGAGAGTTTTTTTCCCGCCACTTTGTAGGGAAAAAATAAGCTAATTGAAATGTTGACAGACAACACGTATCAACAATCTATTCCTGCAAATCATGCATAGTTTTCTCCTTCTAGTATTGTATAATATTTTTTTAGCCAATTCCCCACATATTCAAAATTCACAGTTCTTGATATGCTCTGTTAGTTTCTTCTGTAGCTGATTACTTTCTGTTGTAAATCATTCCCATTTCCTTCGGTGATCAGAGAAATCATCTTCATGAAGTCTTTTGCCATTCTACCCAGTGCACTGCAGAACACTGCAGAAGAGAGAGAGAACAGAGTATAATTCTGAGCTGCTTTAAGTATTTAAGTGATAATTTTAAGCAGGGCTATGCATATATCCAGGTGTGCATGTAGCACTTATTGGCAACTCTGTAAAGAAGCTATATATTTTTTCTTGGCATGCATGGCTGCCTTCTGCACTTGCAGTGCGCTCTCAAGAAAAGACAGCTTTGGTTTAAGGCAGTGTTTCTTAATCTTGGCAATGTTAAGATGGGTGGACTTCAACCCCCAGAATTCCCCAGCCAGCATGCTGGCTGGGGAATTCTGGGGGTTGAAGTCCACCCATCTTAACATTGCTAAGGTTGAGAAACGCTGGTTTAAGAAGCTGTTGATAGGTGCTACGTGCGTGGCCTTGGGCATTGCAAATAATTTTTTCCTCTTTGGATCTGGATCTCTGCCCAGCTCTAGCTTTAAATAAATGAGAACAACAACCACAACACACTTTTGTCTGAATATCCACCCTTTCCCTTGTTTCGTTCCTTGTATCCCTCCCTTTGAAATGCACTTACATTGAGGGCATCGATCATAATCTATGAAGTCTTAATGAACCGTAATAAACACAGGACAACAACATTTGGTTGCTTGTTGCTCAACAAGGTCAGCTTATAATGTATAATATGAGATCAATGCACATTTATTCATAACTATGCCATGTATCATAAAATCTGCTCATTTTTTTAATGAGTGTCACAGCCTGGATATAATTTCACATCTGATATTCTTGTCTTGATTTTTATGCAAAAACTTATTATTATTATTTTTTTTTTGTTTAATTACAAGAGTTTCAAAACAATTCAGAGGAAGACCAGTAGGTTCTGCAACAAAAGATTAGATTGTGCTTCTTTGGATTCCTGCAGGCCTATGCATAACATATGCCCAGTTTCCGTGCCTTCTCTAACATACTCCTAAGATAAACTCAGGCAGCCAACAAAAAACAACAGCATCTGCATTAATTAATTAATCAAGGGGAAAAAATCACAGTTAGAGAGTGCCTTCATTAACAGCATCTAAAATGACACAAGCAAGTGTGACAATTTTTGAGTTCTCTAGAACTTGCAATTAGATGTGATGTTACAAAAATCAAAGGATGGGAGGAAACAAAACTAAATATTTTTAAAAATAGGGTTGATGTTAAAAAAACATGTGTTCTATTACTTAGATACAGTCTTAAGATGGTATTCACCAACAGGCTGCATTTGTTTGTGTTATATTCAGTTGATCCCAAAGATCTCACACTGAAGCAAATGGCAGCTTTCCCCAACTCTGAGGGCAGTTTATTATCCTGACCCCTAGCAAAGTTCACAGAAGACCACCACCAGCAACATCATTGAATCTTAGATGAACACTGGATCCACAGGTTTGAGTGTTACCAGACCAAGAGTCAATTGGACCAAATTATTGGAACGGACTGAATTATCTAAATTTATAGTTCCACTCCATTTTATAAAAGTATCAGAGCTGAAATGGATCTACAACAAAATGTTGCAGAATTGTGGTAGTTCTGCTGTTTGGTACCACTCCCTTTAGTCCACAGCATGGGATCAGTGTGTCCCCAAATGCAGACTTCAGTGGAGCTACCTGATAACTAGGGCAGCAATCAACCTCAGGATGCACGGACACATTTTCTTCTTCTCACTTGACACTGATTTCATTTCATTGTTCCTCAGGACCAGTTGCATCTACCATTCTGTTCCTCTCTGTAGCTTCCATTTGTTTCCCCACATCTTTCCTTCCTATCCACACATCCACACGTCCTCTTTTCTACACAGAGTCTCCCTACTTGGGTTCAATCAGTCATCCTTTTTTCAGTCGTTGACTAGCAAGATTTACATTCAGGGCTAAATTTAAAGCCAGCCCATCATGCTAATAGATTAACCTACATACTATAAGAATAACTAGGGTTAAAGGTGCTAGCACAGAGGTAAGATTATAATTAGGATTTCAGAATCAACTATCAATATAAGAGGTATACTATTATATAAAACTATAATGTTAAAATGATTAAACACAGGTTCCATTGCTACCTCTCTACTTCTGTGCCATTATGGAAAGGCTTAGGGAATACGGTATAATATTTATAATTTAGAGGAAAAAGTAACAGTTGTTTCCTTTAAAAATGTTCTAACTTACTTTACGTTTTTATAATGACATGTTTCATGTTTTCACTCAAATATTTTGAGTGACCAAAAAAACCTTCTCCTGCCCCCCACCACAAAGTTTCAGCTCTTCTTCAAGGAACATCACTGTTACTACCATGACCCTTGCAGTCTTCCAAGCCCAAGAGAGATATATGAATAAATTAGTATGCAGCCCCTAATCAGATTCAAGTTGCTCAATCCTGCTCAAGTGTGTTCCCAGGCAATGCCAGTTTAGCTCTCTATGTATCATCCATTCACCCTGTGAAGTTTAGAAATAAATGACCTTTCACTAATAATTAGCTAGTACATCTGATCAGGTAGGGTCAGACAGAGTACTATCTTTGAAGAAGACATTAAGGTTGGTTTATATTGGGATAGTCAATTCCTTAGACATCCCAGTCCCAACATGAAAACATGTCATTTGAATTGGTTCTGAGTGGACTAAAAAACCCTCCCTCCCATTAACTGTTAGACACTGCATGCGGATTTTACAAAGAAGAAAGTGCAGGGCCAAGGTCATGGCAGTGTAAGTGACTGAAAGCTAAAAATTATGGACAAGCACCTGGACAGATATTTAAGGTATTACTATGTAGACCAAGGAAGGGAATGCAAGACCCTTCAGAAATTGTTGAACTCCATATCCCACCCTCCTTTATCAGTGTGGCCAATGGTGAGGAATGATGAGAGTAGAAGTCTTAATCGTAGGATGGCAATCTGTATAACAGATGGTGAATTTAAAACATGTGTCTTCATTTCCCTTATGGCAACATGTCTGGTGTTTGAGAACAACACATATCATCCATTATGAAAATTGTAGAGGGCACCAAGTTGGACTAGGTGCCTTAAAGTCACATGGTTTCCTATGCATCTTAGCAGCCATATTGTAGTATTTCTGGTTATACAAGAAGCTTTTAGGCAGCAACAAATTATTACCACTGCTTTCCCAATGCACTTCTTTTTTGTGACATGAAGCTACCTTGTGTGACAAAGCAAAAGTGCATCTGGTGAAAGGTCTGTTAGTAGCACAATGGCATCAATGTATCCTTTGCAGTTCTAATTACCATCTAGAGGCTTCTGGTGACAGCCAAAAAGCCATAGGTTGTGCTATTGCACCTGCAAATCTCCACTTTCATAGAGATTTAAATATCCAGATAGCTTTCACTTCTATTATAGAAAATGATCCAATTAATGAGTAGCTGGCAATACATTCTCTTGATTCCTGAACACTTTTCTGAAAACAACACACACACACACACACACGCACACACACACACAAATCCTGTCTCACCCCTATGGGTGGTATGTGTTTTCCTCAATCTCGGGTCCTCTAGCAGAAGCCTGGGAGTTTGAGGGTTTTGTGCAATATCTTAGCTGTTCCTAGCACTACACTATTCTGGACAGAGAGCTCTGATGTTGTTCCTGGGATCTGTTGGAGCCACTCTCCCTGCTTAGGAGTCACAACCCTGAGTCCTCCTACCACCACTGGGACCACTTTGGCCTTTACTTTCCACATTCTCTCTAGTTCCTCCTTCAGGTCCTGGTACTTCTCCAGCTTCTCATACTCCTTCTTCCTGATGTTGCTGTCACTTGGCACCACTACATCTAACACCACTACTGTCTTCTGGTCCTTGTCTACTACCATATCTCTGGATGATTGGCTAGTACCTGCCTGTCCGTCTGGATTTGGAAGTCCCACAGGTTCTTAGCTCTGTTATTCTCCACGACCTTCTGTGGAATCTCCCATCTCCCATCACACACAAATATATGCATATATGTATATATATTTATATACACATAAAAAAGAAATTATAATTGTTTTTGTTTGAAACTAGAGTGATGTTTAATGAATGGGAGACAAAATCCCTGAGGGAGGGCAATAGAAGTGTATAGTGTAAAACACAGCCTATTCTTCAGCCAAGGGAGGTCATGTTTTAACAATTCTCAGGCATCTTTTGAAGATATATCTCTCTAAATATTGAAGATATATCCATGCCATGGCAGATAAGTGGGATTCAGTGGCTTTAATAACCTTCTTTTTTTTTTTTCAGGAGGCATTTGGTAAGCTTTCCTATCCGATGCTGAGATTACTAGTGAGAGCACAGATAAAATGGGGTGATGGATAGGAAGCAGGACAAAGAGCAAGCAAGGAATGATGCATCACTCATGAAACACAAAGCATTGGGAGAGACAAGAAGGACAGTGATCTACTTCTAAAGGGTAATTATAAATCTAGGACTGTTGTAATAAGACATTTTAGGAGAATGGAAATAAAATTTGGGAGATCAGATCTTAACTGTGCCAAATGATGTTACAGGGCATGTTATTATTCTCTTTATGTAACACTTAATTACTTGGATTAAAGCCTGAAAAGGGCTAAAAATACTGACAGGAAGTTAAATTTATCAAGGTCCCAAAATCTGTTCCATATTCAGGCTACAGTTGAATTTGCTACTTGTCTACGCATCATTGGAATTTATTAGATGAATGCAGAGATTCCGTTGTCCCACTTATACTATAATTGGAGCCCTTTATTTATTCTGGTTCTTTAATTTCATATATTTCAGCTGCACTTATTTAAAGAAAATAATCCCATCTATTTTCCTCTTTTCTTCAATATTGGCATCAGAGATTACAAAGGGGAGAAAAAAGCAGTCTGAAGGCTTCAATGAACAATTTAGAGATGTAAATTCTTGGAGACAATCTCTGTTACTCACTGAAATTCTAAAGCTATGATGCCCTAGGACCCATGTGAACTTCTCCCTTAAATTGAAGAGAGAACAGAATAATCAGGAACAGCAGAGGAGACAGAGAGAGACAGACAGACAGACAGAGAGACAGAGACAGAGACAGAGAGATTTTCACAGAAATTCCCTTTCCTACATTGGACTTTTGACATCTGACCCAATAACTCTTCCCTGATTCCAATCTTGCTGTCTCTTGTCAGCAGGATGTTTGGAATTTGGGGGTTCTGGCAGGATGAGTGGATTTTTCTGTCTCTCCTCATTAGTTGCAGTGGAACACACAAGTGCTTTGCAGCTATTGTCTAATCTAAAGCAGCCTCTAATTTCCTGAAAGTAGAACAGAACCAACCAACTCTAACATCCATAGAAACCTCAGTAGCTAAAGGATGCCGCGAGTTGCAATAGATCTTTGTCATAGATCTATCCTATGTCGATGATACTTTAGGGTAAAAGTATATTGTTACAGTAGTTTTCTGGAATAGAGAATTAGCTGGGAGTATGAAAGACTCTGTCTTTTCCTTACTTCCTCTTTCTTTTTTTTTTATAGACCTCCATGAAAAATTACTGCACAGCTATCATTTTATTTGGGACATGAGTTCTAAGCCATTACCACCTGCTTTAAGAAGATTCTGCAAAGGGGAGTTATTTCAAGAATTATATTAGTTTTATTGCATATAAACAACCACTTCCAACAGCTGCTTGTGCTGTTGCAAAAACAACAAAAATGCATGAAAAGTGCAAATTAAGGCAATCTAAATATTTCAAATATTCTGCTATGTGTTTGCTATCCTATCTGCATTATTATTTAAGGACGTTCTCTGAGGCCCACTTGGATCCCTTTTTTAGTTTTCAAAAGGGAGTTCTGAGTGTGCTTAATGATGTGTTGGCATTTGTTAAAGTAACAAAAACATATAGATTTAGAGTAAATCAAAAAATTAGTCCACCTAATCAGGGTTATACAACTGAGAGGGAGAACTTCCGGATCAGACTATCTGACCCATCACACCACTCTGTGACCCAAAATGCACAGAAACCCACATATTTAAGAAATGTATGCTCTCATTTGTACTTCAAAATGCACAAAAATACATATTGAGTAAATATGCACAAATATATACATTTGTCTTGGGAAAAGTTCTTGGAAATACAGCAATGATTAAGAAAAGTGTATAAGAAGGCATACTGGATTTTTGTGCAGGCAAAAAGGAATGAACGTAGCCTTTGCCACATTTTCAGAGTGACGACGTGTAGCCATCCTAAACAAACTTAAAATTGAAGAATGAGAAACTGAATAAATGGAAAGAGTCATCAATTCCTATGAAAATCATAGACAACAGAATAGAAATTTTACTTAGCATTCTGAAGAAGGTACAATAAGAAATTGTAAGAAAACATGAATACTTGTTTAACTATAATAGATTCAACCTGCCAGTTCTAATACTTTTAAAAACTGCAAGACAGCGTGTATGAAAATGATATATTATTCAAAGTAAGCTTCTGGGCAATGTTTTAGATTTACCCATTTTGACTGACAAGTTGCCCCACCTAAAAACAGAGAATCCTAAACTAATACATGTACCAAAACGTACAAGTGAGAATGTACAAGTGAGTCACATTCACACATCATTATGTCCCCAAGAGATGCACATTGCTATTCATAGCTAGACATACAGAATCTGCATAATCGTGTCTTTTTACACCAGGGAGCCATTTAAGCATATAGAAATTTATTTGCAATGCTAGAAGAAAGATTACAATGTTTCCAGTGACAGAACCCTGTATTTTTTGACCTAAAGATGTAGAATATGAATTCACAGTGAATGGAAAGATAAAATTAAATTTGATTATCCCAGAGGACTAGTCCAGATTAAATAAAGCTAAAGAGCCTGCTCACTCATCCAAAGAAACATCCTCTCATTTACCTACAGATGCTGCCATAAAGACAGCTGTAATATAATTATAGCATTTTAAAAATAAATTGTTTTTGCAGAGCACAAATAATGGCTGCTGGAAGCTGCAGCAGTAGCTCCCTTGGAAAAGAAAGAAAAGTAGTAATGATAGAGATATACAGATTATAACTTTACACTCTCTACTAATGCTCACTCATTCCAAGGGACATTTATTTATTTATTTATTTATTTATTTATTTATTTATTTATTTATTTATTTGATTTGTCACTGCCCATCTCATTAAAAAGCAACTCTTTTTTTTACAGAAGAGATAAAATCAATTAAAATACAATATGAAAACGATCTTAAATAAATTCCAAGAATGATGAGAAATTGGCGAATAGCTCTGGGAGTGTCATCAGGGTGCTAACCACCCCCAGAGACTATTAGAGCTCTTATTGCCCCATGCAAGCTGGCAGACACAGGTCTTTAATCCTTTCCGGAAAGCTGGGAGGGTAGGGGTCTGCTGCACCTCTGGGGGGAGAATATTCCAAAGGGCAGGGGCAACAGCAGAGAAGTCTCTCCTCCTGGGCTCTGCCAGCTGTCATTCTCTTGGTGACAGGGTCCGCAGCATGCCCTCTCTGCCTGACTGGGTGGGATGGGCTCATGTAATGGGGATGAGATGGTCCCTCAGGTAACCTGGACCCATGCCATGTAGGGCTTTAAAGGTAATAACCAACACCTTGAGTTGGACCTTGAACCAGACTGGTACCCAATGCAGCTCCCACAGTAAAGGTATTATATGTGCCATCCTTGGGGCACCCATGATTGTCTGCGCAGCCACATTTTGAACCAGTTGTAGCTTCTGGATACTCTTCAAGGGTAGCCCCAGGTAGATCACATTGCAATAGTCTAACCAAGAGATAGCATTAACATGAGTTCTTTCTTATTAGCATTAACATGAGCACTTTCTCCCTCTCCCCAGTGTAGTGGGGACGTTGGCTCTGTTCTTACAGTGACATGAAATTTGGACTAAGGACATTGAGTGACACCTATAAATAAGTGGCAGGTATTCTTAAAGGAGAAACACTAATCCTATAGACTTAACAAGCAGGGAACCACAGCATAGAGGGGAAAGATGGGGGGGAAGTGAAAAATAGATTGGAATGATTTTTGGGCAGGAAATCAGTTTTGGAGAGAATACATTAGATAAAGACTTGAGATGTGGGGTGGCTAATGATTTTGTTGGAAACGTGGGTACAGGTAGTCTTCACTGAACAACCACAATAGGGACCCAAAAATTGGTTGTTAAGTGGGGCAGTCATTAAGCAAGTCACAACACAACCAGACCTGATTTTATGACCATTTTTACAACTGTCACAAAGCGAATCACCACAGTTGTTAAGCGAATCATGTGGTCATTAAGCAAATCCAGCTTCCCCAATGGACAGTTTTTTGCCGGAATTCACTTAACAACCACGTGTTTCACTTAAAGACCATGATTTGCTTTACAACTGTTGTAAAAAAGGTCGCAAATCATGATCACATGACTGTGGGGTGGTGCAATGATTTGCGACAGTTGTAAGTGCGAGTACAGATTGTAAAGTACTTTTTCCAAGGCCATCGTAACTTCAAACCATCATTAAGCGAGAACTAACTGGATGGCTTTTGGCTATTCATTCATATTTCGAACAACTATTCTCATATGGCTGTTAAGATATTAAGATCTGAGAAACGATATGAATGAATGAATGAATGAAGTTGCACCACTGAAGTGGCTAACAATATCATAATTTACTCTGAGATCTGATCTGACATTTATTAAGTAATATTTATAGGTTGCCCCAAACCATGTGGACTCTGAACAACATATAATAGTTTAAAGTATAATACAGGAAAATTAATAACATCCAGATATGATGGTCACCTGAATAACACTAAAAACTAAAATCTTGCTGGAGCAATACAACTTTAACTTGCTTCCTGAAAGCAAGAAGGCTTGAGAATGCTTTTCTTTTTGGTAATAAGATGTTCCATAGGTGGGCGTCACCACTGAAAGACCTGTCATGTGGTCCATGCATGTTATGGAGGAATCCTCCAACAGGTCCTCCTTAGATGTCCTAACTAGATGGTCAGATTCCATTTTAGCAAGATTTGCATGATATAATCCAGGACTGTGCTACAAAGTGCTTTAAAGGTAATGACCAACACTGTTGATAGGACCTAGAAGCCTAATGGTAACCAGTGCAGTGACTCCAAAAGCTAATACTAAGGGTGGTCTGTTGACAAAGAAGTATTATTGATTTATGGTGTTCACCTTCACCATAGGATCAGAGATTGTGTCCGTTTAAAATCTCTAACCAGGAAAATGCTCCTTTAGAGTACTCCTCCTGCTCCCCAATTACTGCAATACTGAGAATGGAAATTACTATTAAACTATCAGGCTTGTTGATTGTAAGACTGAGGAAATTTTCTGTCTGCTTGGTACATGGATTAATCTGGCAATACACACAGTCAGATGTCGCAAGACATGAATTTAATTCTTTTGGTACTGAACCTACAGTATATATCAGTCTGCTTTTAACAATTATTTAAAGGTAATTGTAGGGGCTATTTATTTATTAATGAATTTTTTAAAAAATATTAATTAATTAATTAATTAATTAATTAATTAATTATTAAATTTTTATGCTGCCTATCTCCCCTTCAAGCCACTCAGTTTTGCCAGCGTTCAGCTGAAGCCTGTTGTCTCCCATCCAGACCCTCACAACCTCCAAGCACCAGGATAAGGCATTCATGGCATCATTTAATTCGCCAGGGGCAGAGATACACATTTGGATATCATTAGCGTATTGATGATATCCCACCTCATGGTGATGGATGACCTCACCCAGCAGCCTCATGTAATCATGTAATAGCACCAATAGTTTGACTTTTCTTGGACAATGAAAAGAATACTTACAGTTTGGTTTAAATAACTGGGGGAAATGTAGCTAACAACAACTAGCGAACTACTATTTTTCATTGTCTTCATAAGATCTTGGAAAAGTTCACAGGGTAGATTTCAAACCATTGTTTGTGGAGTTTGCTCATTGAACTGAAACACTCCACTGCCCAAAATAAGTCTTAATATAGTCTTATTCATGATAAAAAAGATAATTTTTCAGCCACAATAGGGAAGGCCATTTAACTGAGCAATTTTTTTTTAAGCTCAAAAGTGACATCAGATCCCCTCAGTCTTAAGAATGCTTTTATTCTTCACCTGGGGTAGCATTCTTACCTAACAAAGGTAAGAAGGAGGAGGAGAACAGCTACTTCCTCCAACTGATGCAAAAGAGTTGATAACTGTAGATCCAAAATACACAACAAGGCCCTGGGGTGGCATGCAACTAGTGAAAGCCTTTGGTGGGTTCTCCAAGGATCTCCCAAAATGGTTAACCCAAATTCAGTGAACATAAAAGTAAAGTCACTAAAATCGTGACTGGAAAGTATTGAATTTTAATTACACCTGGTTCTATCTTATACATGTAAATGTACAATAAATTTATTTTTTTGCTCCTGATTCACCACTACTTTTTGGAGAATAGTGCTTGGCATATGTCACTGAAAGGCCAAGTGACCTGTATACTGGATCATAGTTGAGCTCTCCCTGTTCTGAACTATAGCTAATCTAGGGGGTGGTGATGGTGGAGAAATATGTTTGATTTACATATTCATACATGTTGACATATCAGTGTGTACTTTAAAAACATATATGTAACTAGAATGCAGTAAAAAGTTGAAATCCAGCTTTTTTTGAATTTTGAAATGCAGTTCACAACTCATTTCCTTTCTGCAAGAAGCCATCACTAGCCCCAACTGTGCTGGACAATTTTTGTGCAGTCTCCAGCCTTCTCTTTTTAGGGAAGGTTATCAAGAAGGTGGTTGTGCAAGAGGGAGGTATTGTATTAATGGACAATGCGGCAATACAAAAACCATTCCATCAATATCATTCCAATTTATATAAAGGAAGTGATATCTCGCTAGAGAAAATAGATGAATACCTAAAGAAACAAAATTTACTGAGGATTACAGAGGAGCAGAGAGAGATTATAAATAGACCTATAGCAATAAGGGAAGTTTCCAAAGCTATAAAATAAATTAAATTAGGAAAGTTGCCTGGACCAGATTCAATATATGCATGTGTGGGTGGATGTTTACTGAATTTGGATGGGTGAATTTTGGTAGGCAATTCTTGAGTTTTTTTTTTTTTTTTAAATATTTATTATTCCATTTTATATAGCTGCCCATCTCAAATATATGACTCTGGGCAGCTTACAAACAGTTAAAAGAATATAAAACAACCAAACCCTACAACAGTTTAAAAACAGTAAAAGCAAATTCCCCACTGGATCAGAGATCTGAACCACAATCATCTGAAACATTATTTGGTATCTTAATTGTGCATTCATCTGCTTGGATCTGGCTTTACTAGAAAACTTTAATCCCATCAAGGAATGATCTGAGATCTGGATCAAAACGATCATAGACTTCATTATAAACAATTGCTTTCTGGCCCTTTTGGGAACCCTTCAGTCCCTGAATGAGGAATTTTCATTCAATGGGCTCATGTTCACTTATTTCTAACAAAAAGATATGGACACTATGATAAGATTAATGCATAACATGGAGAACAGTTCTTAAAGATTTAGGAGAAGAAAAGTATCTGCTGCTTTCCAAAGTATTTTATAAAAGCACCATTCATGACAAGATAATGGTCCGTGATCAGCTACAACAGCTAACTGAACAGCTACAACATCAAGCAATGAAAGGACAGAAGTTGTCTGACACTTCTTGAGCATTCAAGCAACAAACAAAACAACAACAGGAAAAACCCACAAATTTGCCTTATGGGCTATTGATAGAAATACACATATTAGGGAAGATCTAAATCTTACAGGAAATGATGCACCCGTTCCTTGAAGTAGATTTGCTTAAAGCCCAAATAAATCATTTTTGATGCAGTCCTGTGATTATTTTTGCTCCTCTTTGCAGCACAGGAATCCGGTTTCCTTAAGACCTCCTTACTTGCACATCTCCAGTGCAACAGAGCATGGCGGCTTGAGACAGCTTATTCCTGCATTTGACTGAATTAAAAGAATAGCAACTCTCCATGAAGAATCAAGGTCCTGCTTTGGTTTGAGTTACCTTCAACTGAAAATGGAATAAGTGGATTTGCCAACTCCACGTTCACCCCCGGTTCTGCTCTGCTGACACGTAGTCACAGTAACTAGCTGTCTAAAAATGATTTGAGAAGCACACGCCGATATTCAGGCACAACCGTTCTGATATGCCAGCTTTAACTCCTCCCATGGCCCATCTGGGGCAAAATGCAAGTGACAGCATGATACCTATGTACTTGAGAAAGCGCTAATTCAAATTAGAGGATTTTATTCTGGAAGACATTTCTTTTTAGCTGGAAGGGCAAAAAAAAAATCAATTCCATGTAAACCTGTCACTGCTTGCAGATCAAAGAATCCAGGTACCAACGCATCTCTTTAACATAGACATCATTTTCATTACCCACATGGTACTTGGAGGT
Source organism: Liasis olivaceus (assembly GCA_030867105.1). NCBI lineage: Eukaryota > Metazoa > Chordata > Lepidosauria > Squamata > Pythonidae > Liasis > Liasis olivaceus. The sequence continues at coordinate 223,879,312 of CM061349.1, forward strand.
TCCCCCCTTCCTTAACTCAGATCTGAAAGACCAGCTTATTTCTGGTGACCGACTTTTCTTTTCTAGCACAGCTCAACAAAATAAATCCCACTCCCCATATAGGTTTACTCCTGATGACCTGTCCTCCAATAGTGACAAACATAAAAGTTGGGAGGGGGGTATGTGCATCTCTACTTAGCAATAACCGTATCTAGGGGAATGTTCTTCCAAACGAGGGCATGTAGGCCTGCCCCTTTAATGAGACAGGTAGGCATTGAACGCTGGTCTATTGCACTGTATAGCTCTTTGGGAGGGAAGGAATGACTTTGTATAGAGAAAAGCAGCTTCTCTTGAGAACAGGGAGGGACCACCCACAAATTAACTCATTCCCTTTAATGTCTGTCGCTTTTTGGTTCAAGGCAACGTGTATTCCAGAAATGTCTTTGGACAACTCTGCCTCTCTACTGACACCATGCCTGTGCCAGTAATTTGCAAGTAATGAGCTACAGCTGTGAACTCTGGCTCCTGAGTTGTTTTGGTAGCTTGAGTAATTACAACCATTTCATTAACATTTAGAGGGAATATTCTGCTCAGTGCCCGTTAAGAGGTTTTTATGTTGTCGTGCTGATCCATTTTTTATTTGCATTTGACATTTGATCATTGCTGCGCAAAAGCTCTGAGGCGTGAAAATGAGGGGGCTTGAGAACACCAAGCAGAGTCTCGGTCTTTCTTGAGGAAGGTCTCCACGTTTGAAGGAGTGGGACAGGGGAATGACATCTAGGATGTTTCCAGTGTTAGCCATGTTTATTTATGGAAGAACCAAAGGATCACTTGGCCCTCTTGTAGCTGACTTTTGCATTTTCCGCATGATCTGTTTGTTTAGAGCATGAAGAAAGAAAAACAGTTCATAAGAAATATTCACAAATATAAGCCTCAAATGTGAGAATTGTTAAAGTGAGACAGCATTCCTTTTCACTGACATATATATATATATGTGTTTTCTAGATGTTTCTATGTGTTTAATTGAGGAATTGGTGAAGAGCTGTGTATTATTTAATTTTTTGGGTAATTTGGTTCTATAGAACAAGGTGTCGTAAATGGATGCATAATCTGTTTCACGAATGAAGAAGTAAATTATTAGTTCAGATTTTTGCTTTGATCTGAAACGACTTTGCCTTTATTAGGCCTGTGCAGATCACAATCAATTGCTTCAGTGCTTTGCCTTGTCAAGATGTGTTAATTGTTGGCTTGAAAGACTCTAAAGCGGTGAGTCTTTCCATTTCCTTGAAGCACTGTGGGATGGCTGAGTTTCCTTTATTGGAGAGGAATATTCAACAAAAGAGACTTCTGCACGTGTGTCAATGAACAAAGTACACAGCAACTCTGCCAGTTAGGAGTGGAGCTCCAAGATGCTTTATGGAGGCACTCAAAAGTGATACTTTGCTCCAAAATTTATTGAAGAAAAGTGATATCTTCAAGAGATGCCCAGCCCTAGTTTTATATTTTTATCAGAATACATACCTCATAATTTTCAGATGCTCTGAATACAATTCCCATAATCCTTGACTTTTTCCATGCTGTCTGTACTTCATGAGAGACCTACTCCAAAATGTTTGAAGAGCATCATGTTGCCTGAATTAACATGCAATTACATATTCAATCATACGTTGTACGTGCACAGTACCCAGGTGATTTTGAGATTGCTTAGCCCATTTTCAAACTGAAGGAGTTCTTCTGGTTCTGGAAAAGAACTTCTAAGAGCCAATTTAATGGAAAGTGAATTTGCCACTATTTAGTCTCCACGAACATCATGGTGGCACTACTTGTATTTTTATTTAGTATGGACTTAAACCTAACCACAGTACAAACAAGCAAAAATAAAAACCACAACATAATATAAACAAGCCTGAATGTATGTATGACTGGGTGGGTGGGTGGGTGGATGGACAGACAGACAGACAAAATTACAACATTATGTAACTTGTACTTTTGTTTTTAGCTATGTTTTAATGATGTTGTGAGCTGCCTAGAATCATTATATGAGATAGGTGGCACATGAGTCCTGTCAATAAATAAATAAATAAATAAATAAATAAATAACCCCAGCACCACCATAATTTATATCACTATCAGGTATTGCAGCTGAGAAGAATACTGTAGTTGTTCTAGCTTCATAAAGGTCCTGAAAAAAGACACATTTTAAGGGACTTTCAAACAGCAGGAGATCAGACTCCAAACATTATTCCAGGGTGAGTTCATCTGAAAAATCTAGATGGGAGAAGGCTCTAAAATGTGAGGTGACCATTCTGACATTTGGAAACAATAACCAACCCTGATTGCACAATCAAGCTGAGTGCACAGGAGCGTGAATTGAGATCAAATTATTCAAATGACTGGCTCTTTTTGTACACACAGCCCAGAAGGTCAGCACCAGCAGTTTGGACTGGTAATGCTCCTAAAGACCCAGAACAACTCTTCTAATTCTTTTCCCCTTAAGGCAGCTAAAGATATGCTTGAGTGTCTCCAACAGAAACACAAACTAAGAACTTTTACTACCTGAAAATTCTGCTGCAGCTTATTTATTTTCTCTTCTACTTCATTGGCTTTGTGTATCTGCTTTGCTATTCACATATGTCTTTTTAGGATGCTAAGAAGAAAGGGTCCTGTGTTTGTCTTACGTTACAAGGGCAATTGAGCTTCAATCTCATCCAAGTAATTTGAATCAAGCCTCTGAAATACTCTGTTGAATATATGTTGCAGGTACATTAAAGTGCAGCAGTATTCTCCATTTTCATGCATTTTAAACAGATTGTACATCCTTGTTCATTCCTCAGTGGCTGCAGTCCCTTTTAAAATAAATAAATAAAGCAAGCAAGCAAGCAAGCTGGCAGAACTGTTCGTTTGCTTGTTTGAGAGACAGGTCACCCAATGTCTCCAAATGTCTTGTGTTTGGGGTAGGGTTTTTTGTTTTTGCTTTTTGCTTTCCCAAAAAATTCCCCAATTGTTTGCTTCTGATTTTCTTTGAGATGATTCTTGAAATGAACATTTGGAAAAAACTCTAGAATAAAATATGGAAATGATAATTGCTTAGAATGGTCCAAACAGAAGAACAACAGCTAAGAAGCCAGATAAGTTTTTGTCCCTGTTCAAAACAAAATCTAACATAGGTATTTTATTTTAAAATCAAATTATGCAATATATTTCCAATTTTTAAAAACTCTTTTCTGTCCTTATCTTGTATTTCAATCATCTTAACAGAAAAAAACAAGAGAAACCTATCAGAGGAACCATATTCTGTAATAAGAAAAGGAAGTAGTACTCCTGCATGAATGCTATGAATGGAGCAAACTACCAAGGACAATCATTTGTTTTCAGAACATCAGGTTTAGTAATTGGGATAATCCTGTTAAGTGTGTGATGTAATGATGATGTTTTGTTTCTTACTTTTATGTCCCATCTTCTTCCACAGAGCACAAGATGACATTATTTTTATTCTAAAAAATGCTGTGACAGTTTGGTGGAATGATACTTACTGATCGAGAGGCATTATGGAGAAGCTGATGGGTAGTACAAATCAATTCAGAATATTTTTCTAATCCTTGTGCAAAAATATCAGCACGTGATTCTGAAGCCCTTTTCAGTTAATTGAATATCTTAATAGCTCTTTTTTCAAATATTTATTATTAGTATAGTCTGTCAGGATCAGATGCTGAAACAGATTTAGTGACTGAAAAGCTGTATGTTTAATAATATTGATTAAAGTTCTTTTTTTAGCAAAATAGGATGGTAATATATCTCTGTCTATCTATCTTTACCTGGATTTTGTTTATTCTCTTTTAGTATTAATTTATAAATGTAATATATTTTCATTTTGACTATTTCTTTCATAAGAAATCCAGAAGACCAAAATAATGGGAATTCCAGTGGATAATAGAGGGTCAAGAGATTGAACAGGTGGGGGTTTTAAATAGTTAGATGTGCTATTTCAAGTCACAGGGTCATAGAGTGGATATATTGACTCTAGTCTTGCAGGCTTGAAGAAGTGCTTCAGTCATGGTAAGGTTCTTTTATACTAACGATGGAGAATGTATCCCTGTGGCTTTTAATCTGTGGCTTGGCTATTTTGATTCCTAGCTAGGTCCCTACCCAAGTTATAGTTCATTGAAAGTGGTGCAAACTAAGATTATCAGAGCTCTGCTCCACACCCCAAAATGCAGCTCCAATGTGTTCTTGAGGCTTGAGACTGGCCAAAAGAGAGTTAAGAGCTTGGCTATTAATGATTAAATATTGGCTCAAGTGCCACTGTTTCCCAGCTGGACTGATTCCATCTATCCTATCTAATAAATTTCAGTCTTCAGGTTTACAAGTAATTCTAAGAAACCTTTCTTCTTGTGTCTTTCTTTGGAGTTTTTATAGTTCTTGAATTCACTTAGGCTAAGAGAGTCACTAGGGAGTGGCTTCTGGACACTGATTATTAGAATGAAAGAATTCTTATTCCTGAATCTATCTCAGCACAGTTTAACCATCCCAGATGGAAAATAGCTAATAATATTGATTCATTAATCTCCCCATCACAATTAAGGTTCTTTTTAAAGGCCATATTCAACAGCCTTCCCTCAGCATTTCTACATAGGAAATTTAATAAGATTCCCGTGGCTATTTGAACCTGCCCTTGTGGTGAGAATTCATTTCAATCCATCCTTCATGTGCTGTTCCATTATCCATTTTATAACAATACCTGAAGAAGGGTCATCTTTCTTCTGTTGTCATATACTCCAGGTCAGCCTGAAAAATTTTATGCTGACTTTCTTCTACCAGATAAGAAAAATCCTATCACTTATAACATAGCCAAGTTTTCTATAATACCACTGAATATGCCTAAAGAATTGGTCTCAGGCTTACATTAGTAATTACATTTCTACATTATCAATTATATATTGATAATTATTTTGATTATCTACGATTAATACTCCAGATTTTTAAATTTTATAAGATGATTTGTCTATATTGTCAAATTATTTTACTATAAGTTGAATATTTCCTTCCCCTTTTAGATTTAGATACAAATTTTATTCAAGAATTTTAATTTTAATTGCGTGCTGTGCTGCATCACTTATTTTCTTCTGTTTACTCACATCATATTTGTACACTTGGTTTTATAGTACACTTCCTTTGTCTCTCTTTGCAATGGTGGTCATTGACTGAAATGAATAAATCTAAACTAAATTTTCATTAGAAAGTGAAAACTGTGTCCTTCTATTCCAAATTTCCAATTTTCTCTGAACATTCTATTATATTTTAAAGCTCATTAAATAAAAGGAACTCACTGTAAGAACATGCATTTGTAGACATGAAACTCTGGGCCAGCTCTACAAACTTATCAAATTTAGTGGATTTGCTTTGGCCATTATACCTTTTTTTTTTTTAAGGATACCTCAATAGCACCAGAAATTCTGGTTTAAATTAATTCCCCAAAGGGAAAGCATATATCTACTGATACTTTAGCCATTTAAGTTTCTATTAAACATTCATGGCAGTTTCCAGCTAAAACAATTGTAAATGTCAGAACTGGGCTCCCTTGGGAGTAGTTTGCTCTTTTACTGCCACACCCATTCCCTGTTTGTGATTTAGCAGTTTATTAAAAAAGTACTTTTGATTCTCAGTGCCTGTGTGGTTGACCCAACACTGCACTACACTACACTTCAGCTTAGCTGCTGCTTATTAACCTATTTTGCAAATTGTGTTGTGCATTTATTATTAATCATTTATTTTACTCAGCTTATAGGCCACTCTAGTTGTGAATGTCTCTGGGCAGCATATATCCCAACTTCTATAAACTGGGTTAAAATCAATACATTAAAAAGAAACAATAATACTACATTCATGCTTTTCAGGACTTGGGCCATTTTCCTTTTCTCTGGCAACCTGACCTCTTTGCTTTTCAGTAGATATCACAGGGAAGCTGATCAGTGAACCTGATCTTAATCCTTCTAGTTGGCTTCTGGTCAATTACACAATCACTTTAAAAAACTGCAAGGCTAGCTTTCCCTTGCTTATATAAACAGCATAGTAGATCTTAATCTTTCTAGGCAGCTACTAGTCATTTTAACAAGCCTGGTAAGATTGCTTGGCTTGATTTTCCAAGTCTTAATCATGTGAGTGTCCCTAATTCTTGCATCTTCCCATCTCCCCATTATGCTTCTCTCTCCAGGCACATGGAGGCTGTACACTGCAAATTACAACCATCACTGTGGCTGTTGGCAAAAGCACCCAGCTGCAGAACTAGTGTCACAGTTATCACTACTTCCAATGGCAGTTTAAAGACAAAGTTAAACACACAACATTTAGTTTATAAAAAGAGCTGTGATTGGAACCACATATATTATTATGACAGTATTTGACTGCTCTTAGGTGTTGGGATAAAGCTTGAATAGACCCTACCTCATCAGAATTTATTAAGTATTCTTCAGAAGAGACTATATAATAATAGTAATAAAATATATCAGATCTTGACAAGACTATTGCATCCAAGAGTCTTGAAGGAGTTTGAAGATGTCATTTCAGAGCATCCTTTTCTGATGCTTGAGAAATCATGAAGGATTGGAGAAAGGCAAATGTTGTCCCTGTCTTCAATTAGAAGGAAAAAGAAGGCCTGGATAGGTATGTATGTATGTTTGTATGTATGTATACATCACATTTATATAGCTGCCCACCTCACACAAGCATATAGATCATTCAATAATGGGCAAAACAGGAAGTTTCTGAACATTTAGAAAATAATGCATTGATTGGTAAGAAGCAGCATGGGTTTATCAAGAAATCATGCCATGCCAGTCTGATTGCCTCTTTTGATTGAATGACCAGTTTAGCTGACCTCATAAAAGTGGGTTTCAACTTCAGCAAAGCATTCAAAGGACTCTCCCATCAGATCCTAGGAGAGAGGACAGGAATATGTGAACTTGATTATACTACTATTGGATAGAACTGGTTGAATAATTGCATCCAATGAAGTGTATGTGAATGGCTTCACATCAAGCAGGAAGAAAGTGTTGAATGGTATACTATGGGACCCCATTTTGGACTCTGTGCTGTTCAACATATTTATAATCAACTTGGATAAGGGATTATAAATATGGTTATCAGATTTGTGAATGACACAAAAATGGGGAGATATGTTGACAAAATGGAACAGTGGGCAGAAACCAGTAAGGCGAATTTCTCCAGAGATACATCAACATAGACAAATCCTTCATTTAGGAAGGAAAAGGAAGGCATCAGTGTAGAAAGAGGGAGATCATTCTGGGCAGCAGCACATGAGGAAAGGATGTGGGTGTCTTGGTGAACGCTGGCTGACCATGAACCAACAGGGCGATGCAGCAGCTGTGGAAAAAGCAAACAAATCCAAGCTGCAGCAACAAAAGTACATCGTCACAATCAACTAAAGCCATCACTGCTTTATTTGCTGCTGTGATCAGAGCACACTTAGAATACCATCCAGTTCTCAGCACCACATTTCAGGAAGAACTTTGATAAATTGGGAATGTATCCAGAGAACAGCAGCTAAGATGATAAAGGGCCTGGAAAGAAACTTCTCTGAGGAATGGATAGAGGCTTTGGATATGTTTAGCCTAGAGAGAAGAAAACTGCAGGGATCAATGTCTTCGAGTACCTGAGGAACTGCTATGTAGAAGATGGGGCAGAATTGTTCTGAATTATTTCAGAAGGCAGGATGAAAAACAATGGGTTTAAATTATAAAGAAGTAAATTTTGGATGAATGTTAAGAAAAGTATAAGAGCTGTTTAACAGTGGAAAAAACTGCCACAGGACATGCTGGACCCTTCTTTGCTGGAGATTTTTAAACAGGTTGGATGGGTATCTCAGGGATGGTGTAGTAATAGATTCCTGTACAGGTCATCTTTGACATATGACCATCCGTTTAGCAACCATTCAAAGTTATGATGGTACTGAAAAAAGTGACATACGACTGGTCCTTGCACTTACAATTGTTGCAGCATCCCTGTGGTCACATGATCAAAATTCAGGTGCTTGGCAACCAGCATGTATTTACAACAATTGCAGCATCCCAGGGTCACGTGATTGCCATTTATGACCTTCCCAGGGGGCTTCCAACGAGCAAAATCAGAGGGGAACCATGTGATTCACTTAACAACCACAGTGATTCACTTAACGACTGCCACAAAAATGTCGTAAAATTGGGTGTGGTCATGTGATGCCTCACTTAATGAATGAACAAGTTAATGATGCATTTTTCAATCCTTATTGTGATCATAAGTTGAGGGCTACCTATACTCATAGGGAGTTAGGTTAGATCAGTGCTTCCCAAACTTTTTCCCTCATTATTTAAAACTCAGGTGGGAAGGAGGGCACTCGTCGGTGCGTGCATGCAAGCAAAGGGGGGAAGGAGGGCACAGTGCATGCAAGCAAGCAAAAGGGGAAGGAGGGCAAGGTATGTGGATGCGAGTGAAGAGGGAAAGGAGGGTGTGGTGCATGTGAGTGAAGAAAGGCCAGGGTGAGTGGGGGAAACTTACCTGAGTGACTTTTGACCTCCCCTGCTGGCTTCCTCATTGACTTTGTTTGTGGGAAGCCAGCAGCTAAGACTTTAAATAGGGATAACGTGACTCTGGGACACTGCAGCTGGTCGTATGGTGTGTAAGCTGGTTGCCAAGCACCCAACTTTAGTTTGCATCACTGCAGGAGTGTTGCAACAGCTGGAACTTTGAGGACCGCTTGTAGGTCCCTTCCTTCAGCACTGTCATAACTTTGAATGGTTGCTGAATGAATGCTTTTATCTCAAGGACTACCTGTATTATAAAAACAATATCATTGAATGATCTTTATGTCATTTCAACAAATTACCATTGGTAATTTCATCAATTTTCATCCTAATAGGAATATTTCAGGAGATTTCCAAATATATTGTAGTACATGTGGCAATCTTTTAGCCAATTTAAATGTCCCTATTGTGAATGGGTTTGTCTGTCATTACCCCCCAAAAAATCACTTTTACCCAGTTTTGGATAATTTACCCAGGTTTGGGAAGCACTGGGCTAGATGGTCTCCAAGGTCCTTTCCAACTTTTACATTTGATGATTCTATGAGATTATATTGAAACTGTCTAGGTATTCTGGTGCTCCATGGTATATATTCAAATCTTTTAAAAATAATGCTACAAATGATCATTTTCTAATAATAACCTATAATTAAACTCAAAAATAGTCTAACTATGATTTTGCTAAGAAAACTGTATTACATGTTTTACTAATAGGCATTGCTTTTCAATTGACAAGGAACATTGAAGGGGGCAAAGAATTATTAAAGAAAGGGACAAAGTATCTGATTACAGCAATAGAAACTCAAGTAATATATAGACAAAAAAAGAAAAAAAATCAGATATAGTGCCAGTAGTATTTTCTGCTGGAAAAAGTTTACCCAGCTCATTATTTAAAAATCTGTAGGATTTTTAAACAATGAGCTGGGTACACTTTTTTGATCTTAAAAAAAGATCAAAACACAGTCACTGTGATTCAAGAAGCGTAATAGCCCAAACCCACTAACTTTTCTGAATATATTATCCTATTAATGCTTTTTCAATGGCTGAGAAAAATCTGTGCTCCTCTCTAAAATTGTAGAATGCTTATTAGCTATTCAATGACTGTATAATATTCTGTAATTGTCAAATCAAATCAAATTTATTGTTGCACACAAAGATCAGTAATACTGAAAGAACTTAAATAAGGAATATATAATTAATAAAATTAAATTAGTGAAATTAATATTAATAAGATGGTAATATTAATAAAATAGGTTCCAGGCTGGAAAATTTAACACATTTGCACGAAATGTTGCCATGTTTTCAGTGCAGCCATGCAGAATTTGGTTATTGTGTCGGTAATAACATGGCTGGAATCTGAGAGGAGAAAATTGATGTATTCTTCTGTCCTTCCTGGGAGGCATTGGAGCAGAGGTGAACAATGATCCCTGTAAAAATAGCAATGAATTCCATAATTGTGTCTCCAGTGTGTTGGTATAGTTTCCTTATCTTTTTTCTTAACTACTCCTTTGGTTAAAATTATGCTGAAAGAAAAGGAGAAAGTGGTTTATAGCCATATTTGGGGATACCAGGTGAAAAGAAAACCATAGGAAGCAAATATCTTGGTTGCTGAGTGCTGGAGGCAGGAGCAGCTGGTGTGTGGGTGTGTATGTGTGGCTTGGAAGTCGTGTAAAACTGGGTTGGATGGTCTCATGGCCTGGATGGATGGTAGTTGAGGGGAGGTAGAGGTGACCATCAGTGTAATAATGGGCAGAGAGCAGGCTGCCTTTAGGGTTGGTGGGTTTGATGGCTGAGATCACTCCTGCCTGCCAGCCTTTAGCATTTATCCCTGACACTACTGTAACTTTGGTGGCCCTGGTCTCCAGCTGCTGCTACGAAATGCCAGGTTGGTCAGTAATAAATCCTTCCTTATCCATTACTTGATTGTGGAGGAGCCAGGCTTCTTTAACCAAGACTTGAGTTAGCAAGAATGGTGGTTCCCGTCTTGGAGACATACTCACTTGGTTTTTGTGTTCTGGCATCAGCATGGCTCCAGAGTAGGAGAGGAAGGGTAGCAGTTATCACCCAGAGAGCCTTGATGGTTTTTAGAGGCTCTATACTGCAGATAACTGATGTGAGATATTGTGGTTGAAGTCCAGGTCTAGGAAGCAGATGGACTTGTTGCTCCTCCACTAGCCTCCCTACAGCACAGAAACATCTGCTGGATTTTTGGTACAGATGCCTTGGCTGCCTCTGAAACCCCTGTGGCTTTAAAGGTATTAGACACATTTTCTTCCGAGCCAAAACAAATGTTTAGATATAGCAACAATCTTAACAATTACCAGAATAAATATCAGCTACTTGGAATAGAAAACTGGAGTTTCCTGTATTACAAAAGCCATGGTTTCAGAAAACTTAAATAAATATGTTTATTGTGTTTTAAAACAAGGTTAATTTAACAATTCTTTTTCAAGTTTACTGCACTTAACGGATATTTTAAAAAGCTTGGCTGTTGTCCTTTTGTCGGAAAGAGAATATGCTTGAAGATCAATCTGGTTTGATCATATCCATTGGTAGTTCCTTATTGGATGGATATTATTACTATGGTAAAGGAAGTTCTTGGGAGGAAGAAAGGTTTAACAATGCTAATGTGCTGCAAAATTATGTATATTCCACATTTCTCCATTTATGAATACTTATGGATATCTCATGCTTGGACAGTTGTTAAAAAGTTTATGGATCCTGGAAGGACCCTTGTGTACCAGATACTGAAAAACTCTGTGAAATCAGTCAGCCTCTGAAGTGACTCTTGACCTTTACCTGCAGAAACGTAAGATTAGATTTCATCCAGAATTAATATCCTTCAAAAATTGATTTGTAACAGTATTTATATAGATGTAATCACTGGATCAGTATAGTAATAAAGTAGAATAATCAAAGGGTTTATTTTCCTTATCTTTTTTTCATATTCATGCTACATTTTTAATTAATTTTTGTATTTTGTTTTAATTGTACTCCTAAGTTTTGTTTTATTTTTTTTTAATTTTCATCTGTGGTTGTAAGAAAAGTAATAGGAAGTATTAAAAAAATATATGTTAGGCTTTAAGATACCACCAAAATTAATCTGGTTTTCCAAATAGCAGAAGCGGTATGTCTGGGCTGCCAGGAAACATGGATTATGTGCAGAACAGAATATTGTTAGCATTAATACCTGATGTATTAGAAAGTGTCACATTCGACTTCAACCATGTACTTGCAAAAAATAAATCCCCTTTCTTCCTCTCTTTCTCGCATAGTGTTTCCCAAAGGTGCCCGAGCTCAGCTGTCTGCTTTGGTGATGAGTGGCAGAGACACCCAGTCTTATCAAGCAGGGCTGTGAGTGCCTCTGCGGTCCCTGATCTGACAGCTTGATACAGGAGAGTCACAACAAAGAAGCTGACATGAAAGGGAAAAAGAAATGTGAGATTTCCACATATTTATATGATGCCTCAGAGAGCGGAGGAGGAGTGCTGCCGCAAAAGAACCTGCTGGAATAAATAACCGCTCGCTGAAGGTGCAAAAACTTCAGCTTCATTGAAAGAAGAAAAAGAGGTAAGGACTCGGGAGATTTCCTGATGACCCCTGTCTCTTATCTTCTACTATATACTGAGAAATAAATACTCAAGAGAAGGCAAGGGAGGGCAAAGGAGACTGCATTTTCTACAAGCTCCCCTTTAATTTGATTATTATTTTTATTATATATTTATTTATGCCATTAACTTTAAGAAGTTTACAAATAATAAAAAAATAGCAAAACAACAACAATAAACAATTATAAATTAAGACCAGCCCTCACCAACCTGCACCAATAGGAAACCAGCTCGGTTAAAGACCAATCAGGAAACAGGTCACCTGCTATAAAGGCAGGAGCCCAGTCAGTCCCTGGTCAGTTGCCTGCATAGAAGACCACCTGGCCTCTGAAGAGCCAGCCATATTTGTCAAGCATCAAGAAATCCATTGTCTAGACCATGGTCACTAAACCCCGAAATTCAACACTGCCGAACAGATACTGGTTGTGAAAATCTACACCAATAAATTATAACATTATAACAACTATGATATATTACTGTATTAACTAATATAAGTATTAACGGATCTACAACTAATTCCCAAAGGCCTTCTTGAAAATTCAGGTTTTTAATAGCCTCCAGATGACTATAAGAGTGGGGTTCATCCTTGCTTCAAGGACCAAGAAGAACATTGACTACCAGGCTTCCTTCTACCACACTTTGTAGTATGTGTGGACTCTCAGCAAACATGCCATGCCTAGTCAGATCAGATGGGCAGAAACTACATGGAAAAGGTGGTCTCTTAGATACACAGCTCCCAAGCCATACAGGACTTTAAAGGTAGCAACCAGCATCTTAAATTGCACTTGGAAACATACTGGTAACCAACACAGCTTCTGCAGCAATTTTGTAATGTGACAGTATTATGAATGCCTAATCTGCACAGACTGCTGCAATACGGGCTGTCTAGATGGTCTTAAAGGGCTATCCATATAGAGAAAATTGCGGTAATCTAACCAAGAGATGACAAGGGCATGAATAGTCAGAGTTTCCTATTTCAGGTAAGGCTGCAAGTGAGACATCATCCAAAGCTGGATAAAGGCCCCCTTTGTTCTCTTTTCTGAAGCATAACCCCATTGAGAGTCAAAGCTGGTAAATTTTGGAATGAACAGGCTAATGAATTAACAACTATTTTGTCTTCCTTGGGTTGAATCTGAGCCTATTTTGTTTTGTTTTTTCCCCTTATCCAGACCATGGCAGCCTCCAGTCACTGAGTCAGAACTTCCACCACATCTTTCATTAGGCCTGGGGTAGAGATATACAACTGAGTATAATCAGTATATTGATGATATCTCACCCTGGATCAACAGATGACCTCTCCCAATATGTAGATATTTAATAGGATAGGAGAAAGTATCAATCCCTGAGGCACCACATAATGAGGTACCTGTAGGCCCAATTTCTCCCCTACAGTCAGGTAGGAATGGAACTATTGCAAAGTGTTGCCTGTTCTAATCCTTGCAGGTGGTCCAGAAGTATTCTGTGATTGACAGCATTGAAGATCATTAAAATATCTTGGAGGATAAAGATGATCACACTCCCTCTCACCATGTCAGTGGGAGCAACTAATATAGTTACTATACCTTGACCAGTCCTGAAACCAGCCTGCCATGGTCTACTGAATCTGTATATTCCAGAGCCCTCTGTAATTGAAACCCTATCACTTTCTTCTCTAAAAAGGGAAGAGGGAGAGTGGAGTCTAGTTGTCAAGTTCCAATGGGATCCAAGCTGGATCTGGTTTGTTTGTTTGTTTGCTTAAAACATTTATGTTTTGGTTCATTCCATCATCATCAGGACTGATCTGTCCCTGACATTGATGGAAACGCCCCCCCCCCCTCCCCAAACCAGATCAGGTCTCATTTGTTCTGAAGTAAAAGCCAGATCTAATGTATGGACCAAAATGTCATGGCAGTCCTGAGTTCCTGAGCCACCTCTGACCCCAGGGATGGGAGGTTAAAAGGACTCAGTACTATTAGTCAGGACAAATCTAAAACTACCCTGCAATGAGATCAAGCAACTGAGGGAGGAATGTTGCCATGCAGCTTTGAAGATAGTAAAATACCTGTATCCCCAGGCTGTCCTTTTAGCCGAAATTCAGAAACATGGCCTCACATCTGGCCACCTGTGGAATAGTGGAAAAACCTAGAAAATTATCTACCAATTTCTCTGCCCACAAATTGGAGGGAGAATTTCACAGAGTCATTTGTGGCCAGCTCTACATGAAACCTGTCTACAAATAACATGCTGAATTTTGTATAAGTCTTCAGTGCATAATTTTCATTTGTAAAATACGTCTGTAAATTATGGTTACAGTTCCATACCTCCTTCCATTCTGATGAACCAATTGATTGATTGATTTCTAATATCAAATGAAAGCCAATGTCAAAAAGTTTACTTTGGATCTTTTCAAGAGCTATGTATTTTATCACTTAGTTCACTTCCACAGCATATAATATTATTAGTTGTTGCCCCCCAAAAGGAATTTCAGCCCAACACCCCCAGCCAGCCTTTTCAATCTCCTTTTATTTGCTTCTGTTTATGTGCCTTTATTTTCCTTATTTGAAAAATACTCTACTTTTTAAAATAAAGCATTTGAAGCTTTTTAAAGCTTCCTTGACCACACTTACATCCATCTCAGCTTTATAGCTTTTTAAATCTTTAAAGTTTTTCACTACACAGCTTATGACTAGTCTTTTACTGAAATTCTGTTATATCAGTTTTGTAATGGAGGAGGTTTAAGTATAGAAAAATTTCTCCTTCAAGTTCTTTAATCATTTCATATTTCAGATGGCCTATTTTTGAAATAAAATTTGACCTTGAACTTTCATACAATTTTCTTCACATGTACATTGAACTAACAGCATATTGACTATTGTTCCTGTGCAGGTTAAATACTCCATCCTGGTTATTAAGTCAAGAGTTACACTGCCATTACTGGCTTAATAATTAACTCCCAAATAATTCCTATTTGAGGACTCCAACTGTCTTCAGAGCTCTCATTGAGTGTCCCTACCAAATAAAATCTTAGGTAAGTGGCTGGAAAGGGAAAGACCTTAATTATGGCCTCCAACCTATGAAATGCTTCCTTGGAGTATCACATCTAGAGCCTATGTTACTACCTTTGGTTTATCAAGCTAATTGCATGCGTTATACTAGGATTGTGGTTTTCATATTTGATTTCTTTCGTTTTGGCACTATTTATTGATTTATTGATATGAGGATGAAGATGTGGTAACCCTCCACAGGTGAAGATCTATTTGACCTAGAAAACTTTCCCTACAGGGCAGATTAAAATATCAAGAATAAATAAATAAATCTGTGACTTTTAAAATACTATTTTTGTGTTTAGAAATGTTGTCTGAATGCACATTTATTATGTCAAGATGTGAGTGGTTAAAACCACTTATTTTTAGAGTATTTTGCTCTTTGGCTGCTTTTCTAATGCCTTATTTTTTTTCTATCTCAGGATCACATATAATTTTGGTCAACAATGTGTGCATATAAATATATGATAGAATTTCTTCAGAAAGATATTATTTTAGGATTCAATGTTTTTATTAGGGATGAATGAGGATTTCATCTGATATGCATTGCCCCAAACCTAATATGGGGATCAGTATGCAGTTATCTTTCACTTTTTGCATTTCCTGAATTTGACAGTGCACTTCTTTGCTCAAAAACATCTTTGTTGGTGATGTCTGTTTTGTTCAAAATAAATTGGTTAAAGTTCAAATACTCTAGACCTTTTATAATGAAGTAATATATGAATTTTATATATTTAGCCCTTGGAAATAAGATATATTTACATATAGACCCAAATACGGTTTAGGCATAGTGAGCAAAACAAATAAATCTTATTTCAATAAATTCATGAGCTTAAGGGACTTTAATTACAACAGAGCCAAAAGCACAATCACCCTCTGATCGAACTAGTCCTTGCAGAAAAATCTCAAAATCATATCAATGAGACATTTCTTCTTCTTCTTCTTCTTTCTGCCCCCTTCCTCATGAAGGTAAATAGTATTGATTTTTTTTTCTTTTCTCCTTCCTAGAGGGACCAGGTTATCCTGAATGAACAATTCAATGAAGCTCTGGTGTTTACAAAATGTGTCAGATGGATAATGTTCACTAATGAAGGAGTATATTAAAGGATAGCAATTCTTCCTACTTTTATGATATTTTAATGGTACTGGTAATAAGGGAGCTGAAGATGGATACCAACAATAAATAAGTATCTAGCTCTGAATTAGGAACCAGTTTCATATACTGTAATATTATTGCTGCATAATTAACTAATTTAGAAAGGAGGCATACCTATATCTGTATCTATTGTACAGTAGATATTTCCACTCTTTAATGTTATGTATAGGGATGAGCTCAGCAAAAGCGGAAGGGTTAGGGAGTACCAAAGTGTATTAACAACTGGGTATACTAATCCCATTAAACACCTGAAATAACAGAGACTGGGTAGTGATTTGCACCACTGTGGCTTAAGCCTAATCATATATGTCACATTCAGGTGACTCAGCAAGTCATTTGAATCACTGTTATTCTTATGGATGGTACTTATAATAAATAAGGTATTACAAGTGGAAGCGAAAGAGATACAGTATATAAAGAAATGGGAAAGAAAGTGCCAAGCAAATGATGGGAAGAGCATCTTTGCAACATGGTTGGCAGTAAATGTTACCATAATCAAAATAGTGTTTAAGCGAAGAGGCCAGACTTTGACCACGATATAATATTGAGCATTAGTTTGGTGCAGAAGTCCATAACCTAAGGCCCAGAGAACTCCAAAAGTTGCTACCAATTTGTAATATAGAAAAACAGGGTAACTTATTAAATCACATTTGATCATGATGTTTGAGACTATAATGGAATGGAAAATTATCATATAAACTACATTTAATTTTAATGAAATTTTAATATCAAGTAAATCAAATGTAGCCCTCACCAACTGTTTCTTGCAATAGTCTTGGCCCACTTCTCAAATGCCAGGGGTGGCTCTTGGTCAGAAAATGGTTTCACACTGGGCATCCACCAGGTATAAGTGTGTGTTAAAACGTCAAGATGGCAGGTGCACAATCAAAGCCTCATACCTTTTATTGTGCGTCACAATGCAACTGATGTAAAAGAGGTACAGGACTTCAAACACACAAAGCCACCATCTTGACTTTTGTGAACCCTCCATAGGTGCCCCTAGTGTAGTGCTAAAGACCAGAACCTGGCTGACTTTCAGGCATACCTGTTCCATTTGTATTTCCTGTCTGAGCACAGTTAGTAGAAAGAAATAGGGAGCACTTGTTTCTTGCTTTAAATAAACCACTGTTTGCTGTTATATAGGAACTGAATCTCATTAATCTTAATTATGGCTTGTTAGGGTAAACCAGCTTCCACCATCATCTATAAAGCTCATTCAAATAAACAATAGTTAACACTAGTCATGATTATTGTCTCAAACATCATGATCAAATGTGATTTATGACTGTTTCTGCTTACCTAACCACCTTCTGTGGAATGTCCCTGTCCCCATGAGTACATTTCTTTTGGAATCCTTCAGCTCTATAAAAGAGGCAGAGGAAAAATAGAAACCAACAATTTTACAGAAAGAAGGATTTATCACATTGGTAATAAAGAGTGTCATTTTATAGCCATTCGGTTTACAGGTTAAAAAATTGAAAATCCTAGCCCACCTTCTAATGTGACCATATGCTTCCAAGGCAAGTAGCAGGATTGTTGATGTTTACAAAGGAGTGGTAAGAAGGAAGGAAGGAAGGTGAAAAAAAAACCATCCACAAAAGTTGCCCCGAAACAGTTGACAAAATGTGTTCAAGTAAGCATGTGCAGATGACATGTTATCTGGAATCCTTTCATCTAACATTTGTAAGCTCACAGCAGTCCTTTAAGAAAGCCTTATTGAATCACAAGGAATAACAAATAACAAAGAGGAATAGCAAATAGTACCTGAGGCTTGCATTTCTTTCAACGTATTATAGCTCCCAGGATGGAATAATTTCACTCTTCAATCTAATCTAGACTAACAATTATTTAATTTGCAGAGTGTTACGGGGTGTGTGTGTGTGTGCGTGTGTGTATGAAAGAGAGAGACAGAGAGAGAATCTTTATTGTCCAAAGTGAGAATGGTGAAAAATGCTCTTTCTAGTAGCAAAATCAGGGAAAATCTGATATTTTACAGCCCATTAAGTCGCTATTAAAGGCCAATGGCAGGGTTTTCTTTCAGAGACGAACTTCTGCTCTGTAAGAATTCAACAGTGACACTAGGAGACAAGAGAGAAGGAAAACAAACAAAAAAAATCCTAACACTATAGTTATCAAAATCCATGCTATTAAAGACATGAAATTGGAGCTATACTAAGCTGAAGACACCAATTACAGGTAATGATGCAGAACCAGGTTACATCAGCATTGAGTCTCATCCCATTTTATCTGCATTTGTAGAATGTTGAGCTAGTGTCAACTTTCACTTGGAATGCGGTTGATCACAGAACTATAGAGAGTCAAGCTGACGTGTAAGAGGAAGAGAAAGGTTCTGGGTCATGTCCCTGCTGGATTTTAATTCTCTTTTTTTTTTTTTGTCTGCGCTCAGTCATTACTGACCCTGCAGTGACTGCCTGGACAAATCCTTGCAGTTTTCAAGGCAATTGTTTTCGGAAGTGGTTTGCCAGAGCCTCCTTCCTAGAGCAGAGCCCAGCTGGCGAGCGCAGGAGGTGGGGTTTCCGTTGCTTCGCGCCCTTTTTGGGCGAGCGCGGTTTCGCGCTTACCGGCAGGCAACTGGTCCCGTCTCTCTGTGCAAGGCGCTGCCAGCATTTTTCCTCCCACCGGAGTGAGAGTACCCATTTATCTACTCACGTAAGTTTTCAACCTGTTGGGTTGACAGGAGCTGCGGGGGGGGGGGGGAACAGGAGCTCACCCTGTTAACGTTAAAGGCTGGACTCGAACCGCCGAAGCGTCAGCCATTTCTGGCCGGCAACTTTCAGCGTCATAAAGCCAAGTGTCTTTTGATTTTTTTTTTCTTATTGGTGATCTAAATTCATGAATATGTGTAGGATGCAGCTAAATCCCCAAAGTATTTGGTGGGGAGAAAGGGAAGCCAAGTATTCATTTCAAGTACATGATTCTGAACATGATCCAATAAGGATTGAAATAGTCTTCTCTCTGCAGCAGGTGTGAATGGAGATGCGAATATTCATCATTTCTGGATCTACATAACTCACAAACTGAATGCATAGGTGGGCCACCAGTGAATTGACAGATCTTGATGTCAGCCTGAACCTGCTATAGAGAGCCACAGAGATGTCTTAGGAGACTACTCAGTGAAAAGAAAAATATGTACTCAAGATTCTGTTACTATAGCCTATATCAATGAAGTAGAGTTCCAGCATTTTCTTGTGGAATTGATTTCCTAATCTGTCCTACCTCAAAGGCTGACATCCATTTTGAAAGCCTGGCTCCATTTTTGCTTCCTTCCTTCTTACAACTTAGGGTGGAGGCAGTCTGAGTTTCTTCCTAACATTTTCTTGGTTTCCTGGGCTTAAAACCTGTTTTTGCACCTGTTGTTGTAACTGTTGCTACATTGTTTTCAAGGTTATCTCTGTGGCTGTCTACACCTGCAAAAATAAGGGTGCTTGATATTCTCTCCATTTTGCAGTTTAGGCAGCAGTCAGCTGCCCTGAACTGCAGAGGGCTGTATTTAGCAGAACAGCGTGTCATTTCTGACATTGACTGACACTGACTAGCTGAATTTAGTGAAATTGGATTGGAACAATTTAGACTGGTGAGAGTTTGGGTCATAAGAAACATGTACGCTTGTTTGGAAGCTTGGAATTGTGGCTAAACTCCTCCAGCTTCATCCTTGCCTACAATTGATTACATGTGATCTACCAACTTGATCTGGTTCTCAGATGTTTTAACAACAACTTGTATAAGTGGCTAGTGGCACGTATGAAAGTGACAGCGGCCATAGAAGGTTGGATTTCTTAGAAAATTTGACAAAATGTGATAGCCCTGTCTTCTACAAGTAAAGTGCTTTCTGTTACAATTTAAAAAGTAAAAACACTACAAAAGAAAAAAGAAAAAAAATGTCATTCACTTAAATTAATTGCAGTACAATCTTAATGAATGTTTGATCAGAATTACTACCAGTACTTTCAGCTAACTGTATTAACTATGTATACTATTTTATCTTAAATCTATGAATTTCAGCATAGAATTCCACATTTTTAATCATTTGTCCCAAAACTGTATGCCTATATTTTGCTCTATATTTGATCAGGAAAAAGCTCCAGGGAGATCAGTAATTTTTCATCTCACCTAAGATGTATGCAGTTTAGTGAAATATAAACAATGACTGAACAATAGGAATGCTTATCTAAGAGATAAATCCCTGAATTCAGTAATAATCATAGACAGTATAAAGTCACAGCAGTGTGCTGTGCATTGAGCAATGCTCACATAGTGCCATGACTTTCTTTAACTTTCGATGCACAAAGAAATTGACAGGGGAATGAAATTAGGAAGAGAAATTCAGATGTACAGCCACATCTGTTAGACAGAAGGAAGCTTTAAAGGAAAAGTAACATAAAATGATATGTACTTTTTGTTATTTGGGGCAACTGCTGGCATTTGGTTGTGTAATGGATGGCAAGTTCTTTTTTTAAAAAAGTAGTCATAGATGGACCTACATATAGAATAAGAAACTGGAAAAAAGCAATCTGAACAATTAATTCACCCCATTCTGTGTTTTCACATGGAGGGATTCATTTTAAGCACACTTGGGCTGGTTATGGTCATAATTACGTATAATATCCATTATCTCTTAATGTGAATTATCCTTCATCATTGGTTACATTTATCTGTATCTGCAGATCCCCTCGTAAAACTCACCAGACGTTCAGATTCCAATTTGTTCCCTCAGCTTGACTAATGATGAAACGTATCAAAAACTGGTGATTATGAGTTTATAAATCTTCTCTCTTTTATCCTGAGGTGACTTTGGGATTTCATGTGTTTTTGAATATTTTTTTCTCGGTAGGATGTAAATACTAAATAATAATGCAAATGTAAAGGAAGCATTAAAAAATGATACATTCAGTTAAAAAAGTTTAGACCCAGTCTTTTTCATTTATGTAGAGTGGGAATATTCGATAAAGATGTTCTTTGCTTATTTAAGTCACATTTTTAAAATTGATTGTTGAAAATATTTTAGATAGCATGAATGTGAATCTCTTCTTGATAAAAAATAGGTTTAAAAGCATATATGTATGTATGTATGTGAAAATCCCCTCTCACCCCTATGGGTGGTATGTGTCTTCCTCAATCTCGGGTCCTCTACCAGAGGCCTGGGAGTTTGAGGGTTCTGCACAGTATCTTACTGTTCCTAGCACTGCACTCTTCTGCACAGAGAGCTCTGATGTCGTTCCTGGGATCTGTTGGAGCCACTCTCCCAGCTTTGGAGTCAGCTTAGGAGTCTCTACAAGACAGTATATATGTATGTATTCCATGTGTGCCTGTATGTATAAAACAAAAGACAATGTTTTAAACTACTAGCATTAGAATTTTCACTTTTGTATTTATATGAGTAAAGAATACTATTGCAACTGTGGTAGTTACAGAAGAGTGAAAGAGAAAATATTTTAAATAGGGATTTTTGCTGCAGAGAATATACAATAAGATATCACAGCAGTAGAATTCCTCTATTACTTTAATGCTATTGGATCAGTTATCTCCTGTAAGGAATAATTGGAAAATCAGATATTCTAGTTCCATTTTTGGTGGTCACGATTTCAGATTTATTATTCCTAAAACATTGTTCCTGAAACATAAATTGCTTTTACATACTCAGAGTAACATAATGAGTTTTCATAATCGATAATAATATAAATTATTGCCTTTATAATAATGTGTCCTTTCACTAGATGTAGATATATGTGTTTGGGTATGTTTTATCCTGCAATGTAAAAACAAAAAGAAAGAAAAAAAAAATAGAAACCTGACAAACAATAGGCAACTTGATAAAGAATAACCTCAAGGAAATTATTTATCCAATTAAAGAAACAAAAAAGTATAAATCTGATCTCAGAAGATCATAGGTATTATGACACCAAACTCCACATTAAAAAAGAAAAAATGTTGTTCTAAGTTCTAATAAATATTTTTATTTAATAGTTGCTAATGGTTTCTAATAGAAATAATCAGTTGGACATCCTTCTAATTTTCTGATAATTTCTCATTATCAGAAAAATAATTCAATTTTCTGATGGAATTATTGATTATATAATTTTTCAGCTCTTTGTAAAAGCATAGAACTTCATGTAAATAATCAGCAAAACTTCTGTGTAGACTTGCAGTTTGTGATCAAGAAAGACTGGCCTATGATCAGAACATGAAGTTAATGCTGTTTGGAAGCAGATCTTTATTAGTATTATTAGGAGTGTTCCTACTGACCATCAGAAAATCCCACCATCCCACAACTGTGGGAATTTTTATTTTGCAGGAGAATCAGCACTGAATTAAATGGAAGTGTACAATTGATTTTTTCTTTATTATATATCTTTGTCATCTTCCTTTATATTTTTATAATATACCCTTTTTATAATGGATATTTTATGTAAGAATTTTTACTTCATCCAAGGGCATTAGTTATTGATAAAATAGAAATACTTATGGATTTAATAATCCCTTTCTTATCCCAAGATTGGTGAATATCTTTCACTGTTGCATTTCTGAAATCTCTGTCGTATGTACTGTATGTATGCCGAATTAAATTTGTACTGCAATACGTTTTCTTGCTTTATTGAGTTGAAAGCAAATTAAATGTCTTACCAGTTTTATTTGCTAACAGGTAATGTGTGTTTTGCAAATTTGTTCCACATTTGTTCCATATTTGTAAAAGATTGCAGTCAAGTAGGGATGGAGGCAAATCTCTTTAGCTAACATTAGAAAAAATTGCATTTTAAAACAATATATGAATTAAACTGCAGTTGTTCTTTGAAATGTATACTTCCCCAAATTTTGCAATGCATTTCTGAGTGAACAGAAATACCCACACATTTTAGTGTGTTTTTTTTTAAACAACAAGCAAATGTGCATGTGAGAATTTGCAAATGGAAAAAAAAAAAAATGACAATACAAACCAAAACTGTTAGATTTGTCCATCCCTAAAATGGAGCAATTTTATAGGATCAGAATTGTGTAGCAGCCTTCAATTCATTCATTGTTGTTCTTTAGCCCTATTTTGCCATACAGAGTCACTGGGACTCGGGTGGCATGTATATTTTATAAATTAATAATTAAGTAATTACCTGCTGCCCAGCATTTTGAAACAGAATAATTCAGAATAATGAATTGAGCACCTGTTAGAAGTCACCAAAAGAGATACACAGTCAAATTGGTTCAGAATAGCAATGGGATGCTTTTAGCTATTGCCCCTACTAGCATCAATAGCATTTTTTCAACTATGGATGATCAGGTGAAACTGATTTCACCTGATAACCCAGACCTTTTATTTGTTTATTAATCTAATTTATGGAGCCACCCATCTCCATACAAGATTCTGGGTGGCTCTCAAACAATTAATCAACAGTTATAAAAACAGCAAACCAATAAAGTAAAAATAATAAAATGATATAAATATAAGTATAATATTTTAAATGGTTATATAATTATAATTTATATGGTTATGTAATAATTATTTTGGGAGTGGGTATTCAAATGTCTCTTTCTCATTCTCCCCAGGAGTAAGTCTGACTCTGAATAGGTAGCTGTCTTGATTTTCATGCCTTCTTCTGGCAGTTTTACTGCAAGTTTGCTAACTTGCTTTGTTGCAGGTCAATGAGCTGTGGTGGCATTGAACTTTTGCCTCAAGAGGTTGAAGATCCTGGGATTAATGAACTCAGCCTGCCATTTCTACATTTTCTCTCTCTCCCCCCCCCCCCTTTTTTTCTTTGTAAGCAACTAAGTCAAAGATACTATTTAAATTTGGTAATAAACATAGCTAATGGAGTTTTAAATGGTATTTAAATTATGTCTAAGTAGATCTCTAAACTCATTTAGCAAACAAATAACTACTAATGGTTTCAATGAAAAGATTTCTGTACTGGGTAATGATCTCTGAAAGGAAAGCAAAATGGGTCAATACAAAACACTTATCATATCAGTTCCCAGTTTATGTTTTATTCTATCAGATTGAGACTGGACTGTTTCATCATATCCTGTTCCTAGCAAGATCAGACATATACAATCCATCTTCCTATAAGCTCTCAGAGAGATACAGATGTTATATTATGTCATCCCCCCCCCCCCCATGGGATTTTACATGACTCAGTCCTCCCTTGGAGGGGGCGGAACATCTTTATTTTTTACACACTGTATATCCTATATGGGGTTTCAATTACACTGATCACCAGGAGGCAGCATTTGACCAGTTTCATTCTCTTTCGGATTTGTCAGGCATGGGTAGCCAGAGGTTATTTGATGAAGTTCAAACTCTCTGCCAGGAATTGAACTCAACAGACCTTTACACTTTAGATGACTGCATACAGTATGTTAGGAAGGATCCAAGTCCTGGTGCTCAGCAGATGCAAGAAGGGACGTGCAGCAAAAAAGCTTTCTTGGGTTCCTGTGGCATGGACCAGTCAGAGAACAGCTTGCCAGTATCAAATACTAGAGCCCTCAGCCTATTTCAGTGTTCACCCATTAACTCTGCCACAGCTGCAGGCGAATCATCAGAACAAAAGAAAAGTAGACCATGGCCATTCTGCCCAAAAGCTCATCACTTCTTCAGTGTACCAATGTGTTCATTTTCCTTCAATTGCTCCTGTTCATGTTGGGTGCTGATGAAATAAAAGAGAGGCAAGCACTTTGGGGACGTCTGTGAGAATTCTGAAATTCTCAGGAGGGAGAGAAGGGCAGAAGGAAAGTAGGTGACCCTTTACCTTGTAAAGAAGTCTGTCTCTTTCTTTTACATTAAATGAAGTAAAAATGCCTTCAGAATACAGAGAGCTCCATGTGGACTTTTGTCCTTTGTGCTTGGAAAAAGAAAAATTCATTAACTAAATAAAAGGATACAATGGCTTTGTACTTTCTTGCAGCCGATCTCAAAAATAACGGATGAAGAAGAAAGACAGAAGGAGAAAAACTCTGCCAACTGATGGGGAATGCTCAGGGCATTAAAAAAAAAAAAGTTAAGAAAATCCACTCATGTCTCTCAGCCACTTCCTGCACAGTAAAGCAATTTCTCCTTTCCCCCTGCTCCCAAAGGTTAAAAAAAAATCTTTGTCACCCTTTGAGAGAGGTAGAATGAAAAACAATGGCTTTTCAAGGAGAGGACAGGATTCCTCAAATGTTGTGAGGATAAAATTAGAGATGGGAATGCCGTAGAGACCACCCTGAGATCAATCAAATGTCTTTTTTAAAAAAGACCTCAGCAAAGAACAGAGACAGAGGGAAGAGTCTTGCTCCTTTCTCTTGCATACATGTAGAGAAATCCTGGGGCCCAGTAGCAGAAATCTACACCAACTTTGCAATAATGCCTCCTTGATAAGGGTTATTTGTCAACATTTGGATGGGGTGGGGAGCTAGCAGAAGAAAGAAGGAATATTTGTTTTGTTTATAGCTCAATTTCCCAGGCCTCACTCCATGTGTTAAACTTTTAAAAACCTGTTTATATTGTTATCATGATTATTCATTCTGAGATTACACTATACTGCTAATTCTGTTGTATGTATTTATCCTTTTCTTTTGTTACTTAAATTTATGTAAGAAAATAAAAGCACTGACACACTCATGTGCACAGAGAGTAAACATACATATATAGGCAAAAGAGCAAATTACTTAGCTTTCACAAAGTTGGTTGGTTAAGGGTTAAGGACAACTTGGAGATAATAGGTAATAAGTATCTGGCCAATGAAGATGCAATAAGACTTCACTGCAAAAGATCAGATGGGATGTATCAGTTTCAAGCCCTATGAAATTATATACAGCACATGTTTTACATATAGATCCAATAACTTAGGCATAACAAAATCTGTAGTGTGAATATGAACACTACAAAAAGTCCCTACTAAACCTGAAACAGTTACACGTGAGTTCTAGCACCAAATGGCATTGAGAATAGCTGAAAGACAAAGACAAAATCTATGTTTTGTAACCTAAGATTGAAATACAAAATGGGAAATGGAACTAGGTTTTGTACCAGATATACAAAACCACAGTATTATATTCTACGATACTGTAATTCCTTTGGTTCTGAGGACTGGAACTTCTGCCCAGTTTAGTAAAGGATCCCCAAATCATTTTTATTTGAATTGCTACTAGAAAGTTGTCTACAGTGGGAATATATGCTTTATGAATCTGCCACAAGAACAGGGGTAGGAAATCAACCTTGGGTGGACAAAAATGAGCTTGTGAATGGAAGAAAAAATAAGTAAGAGCTTATATCATGGGATGGAAGGAACTTCAAAAGAAAACTTTTTTCAAGTGTGCTCGAGAAATGAATATCCTGCCTAGATTAATAGCATGTGCAGATCAGAGGGGCTTGCTGACATCACATCTCCTAATCCTAGAATTCAAAATCCCTGGTTTGTTTTCTGCAGTGAACAAAATGAAGCTTTGCTAAAAGAACGCAGCCATTTAGCCATGCTGCTAAGGTTAGTTTCACACCAAAGGAATGAGATCCTTGCAAATTACATGTTAAAACATCAAATCCTTTAGTGAAAGTGAAACAGCCCTGTGGTTTATAATGATGACTGAAGCTGTACATTATGCCATTTGAATCAGCCATAAAATGTTGTTGCTCTCTGCATTGCTATAAAGAGAAACTGGCCTGCTGGAATGACTAGGAATCATTACTGACAAATGTGCAAAGGTGTGCAGCTGAGCATACCTGTAGTGATTAAAAAAGAAGTCAATTAGTTTTCATTGGGTTTTATTTCCAAGTCAAATTGCTTAAACCATTATATAATAAGCCCATTTTGTATATGTGGATCCACCTGTGATTAGACTGGACAGTTTAAATGATCTTCAAGATCTCCCAACTCTATGGCTTGTTTCATATATAGTGCTAAGCCATAATATTGTTTGCTTTGGCTTAGCATGAAGTCCAAACAAGTCATTATGGCTTAGCAAGAACCAGGGCACTCTGACTTGTCCCAGGAACCATAGTGAAAAACAATCCTCACTCAGAACAATTACAAGCACAAGTATTAATTTTACACTCATGAAAAGAGAGAAAAAAAAAATCCAGGTGTAAAAGCAAAGATTCCCTTAAGTTGAACTCAGCTCTTGATACTATGTCAGAACATTTTATTAACTATAACGTGGAGGTGGGTTGTCATTGTCTTCTAGAATGACAGCTTCCTTATCTAGTCTATTTCCCTAGAATTTCCTGCTGGTCTCCAGTCCAGGTATTAACCAATTCCTTCTTGGCTTTTTGAGGTCAGCCAAGATCAACTACATGCTGCCACCTAGTTCCTCTGAATAACTCCCCACTGATGTCACTCGATGACACTTACTGTCTCCCTTTCAGGCATTCCTGGGTTCAATACAAATGTCTCCAGGAGGGAATCTGTGGTGACATTTGCTTCCAGGGCAAAGGGACTTAACTGGACTGCTCATGTAACAGCTACAATTTCATAATTTCTAAGTGGGGATATTGTGATATTATCTATCACGATTCATATAAATCACAACACTGATAGCATACAGGAAAAAAGCCTGAAATCTTTTTCTGTGTTAGGCGGTCCACAAGATGGAAGTTTTTCCACATAGGAAAGTTCTTGCTTTACAGTTATTTTTCAAAACTTGGGCTTTCTCATGGATTACAAGGATTGTAACATTATTTTCCTCTTAATTTATTTTTTACATGAATGACTTTTCAGAATATATTCTGTTTTCATTAATTACATAAATAGCCTATGATGCCATATAGCAGAGAGGTGGTCTGGCTGACAAATAAATAAGCAAATATGGGTTACAATTATCCTGCAAAATTAAATACTTTTAAAACAACATTGATCTCAAAGGCAAAGTCAAGCACATGATTCTAAATTTCTTCAACTCTTCAGCTTTGGCCAAATTGTATTTTAAATAAATGGGAACACAGAGTAGCAGGATACTCCTAAAATTAAGTCTTTAAAAGCCCACTAGTTTCAATGGGAGGTGAATGGAAAAAGACATGTTTTCTGATATTTATATAATTGAAGATTGCAATCGCATGCATACTTTTTTGGGGGTATGTACCATGGATCTAAATGGGACTTAATATTTGAATATGCACGCATCGATTTAGACTCAAAATGTACTTCACCTGACTAGGTTATATTCATAATTTCACTTTATAATCTGAATATTGAAGTTTCTTTTCTGGTGACACAGTAATGGGACAAAAATATCAACTGCTATAATAGAGTAACTCTCACACTTTGCTATTATGACTTAGCTTTAATTTCATGCTTCATCTTTTTAAAGTTTTCTCTAGTTTACTTTTTTGGGGTGTGTAGGTTTAACTTCACTTTTGTTTCTACATTTCACTATTAATTTGATCCAGTTGTCTCCCATCCAAATCATTAGTATTGTTTCCAAACCAAATCAGGAGAATGCACAAGGAAACCAATTACTTTTTTGTCACTATTCATAAGGCAAATGAAAAACACACCCAGACAGGAGTTGCCAGCCCCACTTTTACATACATCCTGAAAACCAAAATGAGTGCATGAGCCACACAGCTTCTAAGAGACACAAGCTGCACAATTGCAAATACCTTATAAACCTTAATATTATATGTCTCCTGTAATCACCAGAGTGTCTTTAAAAGTGTCCCATGAGAAATGAATAAAGCCAAAATCAAATACATACGCCCAGTGCTAAATGCTACATTTTATTGGTTGATATACATTTATTAGTCCATTTCACTGTATATAAACAATTCATATGTCATTGGTTGATTGTGATTGATGGTGGCTATTGACATTTCTCTGCCAAAAAAAACCCTTAGTCCATAGCAGTAACATTTCCAACATAATTTAAACAATAAAGTAGATTGCAGAATTCAACTTAAAAAAAGAGAAAGGGTGGACAGAAATGAAAAAAAGAAAAAGAACAATAAATTATCAACATTTCTCATTTGAGGAAGTAACAGTTTTAATAGTTTTCCCTAAACACTGAGAGCACTCAATTGAACATCTGCTTTCCAGCTGTGCCTATTGATATATTGCCAGAGTATTATTCTATTCTATTTTAAATGTGTCTATAAGGTTGATTTTTTTAAAAAAGGGGGAAAAGCCACATTACCTGACTTTCCAACAATACCTTGATTGTGAAAGATATAAAAATGTCAAAACTTATGTAGGCTATTTTATGCCCAGGATATTATTTTTCAATTGAATCCAAAGACAGATGTCTATGAACAATTAAACTATTCTCTAGTCACACTTTGTGCCAGCTGGGACTATAGAATTAAAAAGAAATAAGTCATCCTGATTCACTTATTGATGGTGTTCCTAGTGTTTCCTGCACTGATGATAGATTCTTATTAATCTATTCTCTTGATGGAAAATGTGTCTTGTCTGTCACTTGAACTTTTCTTCTTATCATTCATATACTGGCTTTTATAAAGTATCCCATTAAACAGAGATTTTGTTATCAAAAGTTTGCTCAATTCTATGTCAAGTCTCTTAAGAGTTTAGTTCGAAACTACTACACTAAAATAATATGTGCTGGAAAGAAGTCTTTGCTTATCAGAATGAATATAACCTAATATTTCATTTAATGGGGGCAGCATATGGAATAATGCATGCTCATTTTTCCCTATTGAATTAAGATGCTACAGTCTCAACTTTCCCTCTATCATTTGTTTCCTTCTAACATCTAAATAGCTCCATGTAATGATTTTCAGAAGGGACTAGATAATGTGGATTTATGAAGTACAATATTGTCAATATTGTAAACATTCTTAGTAGCTAATCTCATAATCATAAGAGAAAAGTTTCATTTCCATCCTCTGCCCAAGGAGATGTTTTATGAAATATTGTATCATAAGTCTATACTGTGTATATTTATATTTGCAATTCTAACCATGATAAACTCCTTGTTTTCCCCTTATGCTGTTTAGAATAAAACTCTTACATTCTGCAATGCTATTATAAAGCTGAAGAAGAAATCTTCTGATTGATTTGTTTAATTTCATTAAATGACACTAAAGGAGCATGGGTTGTATTTTTTTTATCAGTGTGAGCAATTAAGAGGATATATTAAAGCCCATAATAGATTTGATTAGTTTTATAGAATATGGGCACACATATTAGTTCTTTGAATAAGTAAATTAAAGTCTAGTAAGTAGTGATTTCCTTTTCAGAATGAAGATTCCTAAAGTATAAAAGAACATGACTATCTGAAAGAATAGAATAACAGGAAAGAAATTCCAAACAATTACATCACTCTGTGGTATTGCCAGCCTATGAATTCCAACTACTCTAAGCTAATTCTAGGCTGAGCATATGAAATTAAATTAATTCACTCTCATCAAACTATCCACTATTTTTTTTTTTCACTTGAAGAGCAGATTTCGTAACAATATTGTTTGGCTGATGTGAAGCTGCACTGTACATCTTTGGGGTAATATTAATAACTAGTTTGTGCAAAGCTCTACTATAGCTTCTCTTGGAAGTGATCTAGATTCCAGTGGACTTTTCAGTAGCCTAAACATTAGCATTAGAGTTTTCTTACCTCCATCTTTCCCTTTCATACCTAAAAATTGGCAAATTGAAAAGAAGATATACTATTGAAAATTGCTTAGTAATAGTGGCAGCAACTTTTTAAAAAAGAGCTTACATAGATGAACATTGCATTTTAAATGTAAACATTTAAAAATTTACCTCTCAAGTTAAAGAAAAGTAATCCTCTTTTTTTTAAAAAAAAACTTAGGCAATTTACATTAAGTCAATTAAATACATTAGGGGAAGATTTGTACAAAGAATCTGTACATTAGGAGACACTGTCAATGAAATGAGTATGATTCTTCTATGCAAGTTTATATGTCTTTTTTTTAAAATCCAAACTATTTTACTAATAAAACAGTTCATACTTTTAGTGATCCACACAATTCTATTGATGGGTATCATGCAAAATTAAAAGAATGCTGTAAGAGTTTTTAATTATCTTATAACATTGGCTTTTTGTTTGATGCTTCTTCATTCTTCCTTCCACTCTTTTCAGTTTTCCTTGTTTACCAGTAATACAGTTTCTGTTCCCAACAAAGCCTTGTGAGGGATCATTACTCATTTCTCCATTTATGTTCATTCTGATTCCTAAACTTCTAAAATT
This sequence comes from Liasis olivaceus, assembly GCA_030867105.1. Classification (NCBI taxonomy): domain Eukaryota; kingdom Metazoa; phylum Chordata; class Lepidosauria; order Squamata; family Pythonidae; genus Liasis; species Liasis olivaceus. The sequence goes on from CM061349.1 coordinate 223,910,789, forward strand.
CTCCAAACATCTACAGATTGTCTTTCCATTACCCCATCAGTATTCAACTCTCATTTGTAGTGAATAGCAAACTTAATAAATAATATTCTTTCATAAGAGATTTCCCCACCATATCTCACTTTGTTATATACATTTATTGCTTTCTCTGTTATTTTCCCTTATTTGCATAATGGTTGGTGTTTCATTGTAGACTATCTGTATCGTGGAATCCCATACATATGAATAAAACTCTTATGCACTACCTTAATTATTTCTGGCAACTTGCATTATTGATTAATGATCAATAATCATGCTTTCTTTGCTTCTAAGACACAATCTGCAACTAAAGTAGACATTTTTAAAGTAATTTAACATCATCAAATGTAGTAGAACTAACAGCAATTGTTTACTGCTTAATTAAATAAAAAAATAACATTATGCATAACTGTTATGTCAAAATATTATTCTGCATCTATTCAACAAATCTGAGTCAATTTTATATAAAAGAAATTACTTCCTTTTCTTTTTTAAAAAAGAAAATAGTGTCAGTGAAATTCTCATGGGTAAGCTACAAACTTGCCCTTTATTGCTGCCCAAGCTTTCTATATTTCAAAGTCCAGGGAAAACTTCCTCCCCTTGGGAATTTTAGGAAATATTAGGAAGTATAGACACTCAAGAAAGTTGCAGAGCAATAGAAAGATTTGTAATTGAAAAAGCAACAGCACAGCTTTGCTTCAATGGTAAGGTAAAATACCACCAGAAAAAATCCTACAGCATTCTCTGAATGGGACAGAAAAATAGAGGCCTGTTTCTTGGAATGAAAAAAAACAACAATCCTTTTTGAGAAGTGGAAGGAAAATTTCAGTAAAGAACTGTATAACTGATACTACAATTTTAGAGACAAAGATTCATGAATTATTTTAAATGAATTGATCTGATTTATACTTCCCAAAGAATTACATAGCCTAGAAGACAAACTCATATTTTCCACTTTGAGCTTTTATGAATTTCATAATGCAAAAATTCACATATTCAAAAAATTTATGTATAACGGTACATATATGAGTGGAAATAATGTGCAATATGTGTATCTTAAAGGTAATGGCACATGAAAAAAGTGTGATTCAAGCTTCACAACCTCTCCTCCAAGGCAGAACCAATAAGAAGAAGCTTGCCTCCCACTAGAGAGCTTCTGACCTTGTAAATGCTCTTTGCTCAACCCCAGTGCCTCAAACACTCAAAGTGAATATTGAAATTAAGAGTTAAAATTGTCCAGCTCTGTATTCTAAAGAATTTATGCAGATCCACAGTGGATTAACATTTGTGTTTAAAGCTTCATGAATTTCAAATATTGGTCATTCAGGGCTCCATTATGACCCTACATTTTGAAAGCTGGAAAGGGATCCAATCCATGTGCAGATATGCCCAGCTGGGATCTCCCTCTGTAGTGAATGTCAATGAAGGGATATGACTTGGTATGTCCATGTAATACCTCTGCTTTGCAAGCTGCAATGGTTGCCATTTTGCTTCTGGGTGCGATTCAAGGTGCTGGTGGCTACCTATAAAGCCCTACATGGCATAGGACCTGGTTACTTGAGGGACTGCCTGTCTCCCATAGTATCTACCTGGCTGATCCAATCTGGCAGGGCTGGCATGCTACAGGTTCCTTCAATTAACTGATGCCATCTATTGGGACTCTGGAAGCATGCCTTCTCTGTGGTAGTGCTTACTTTCTGGAACAAGGTGCCCCCTGAGAATTGGATGGCCCCCACTCTGCTGGTGTTTTGAAGGGCATTGAAAATTGGCTCTTTGCCTAGGCCTTTGGTGAGGATGACCAAAGCCTCCTTTTGGGTTGTTTTCCTTTGTTCCTGTCTGGTTTGGTCATCTTGTCATCTTTACCCTTCTTTTTGCTTCTTTTTTCTTCTTCTTGCTTTTAATGTTTTAAACAATTTGTAAACTGCCCAGAGTCACTGGGAGTCAGGTGGCATGTAAATTTATCATCATCATTATCATCACCACCACCACCATCCAGAGTTCCTTATTAATGGAGAACTACAAGGCTATTTATCTGAACTCTCATTTGCCTCTCGAGCATGGTCATGAAAATGACCAAGGCAATGACAGGCCATCTAGCTTCTCCAGCTCTACCAAATGGTTGCTATGGATGAAATGTCCTACAATTTAAATTAAATTTGGGTTTTATTCTGACTTCATAAATAGTTTTGGAATGTAGTCCCTGGAATGCCACTCAGAAAGCAACTGTAGCTCTTAGGCTGAAAAAAAGTACATAGTGGCTTTAGGGGATATTGGGATGCTGCCTTGGACCATATTGGTTAAGATGTTGAATTAGGTCTTGGAGATCCAGGTTCAAGACTGCAATTAGATAAGGAAATTCATTGGATGAATTTGGGACAATGAATATTTCTCAGCACAGCCTAGTTCAAAGGTTTGCTGTGGAGAAACAATTGGATGACATAGCACTGGTATACCATTCTCTGTTCTTGTAGAAAAGATGAAATACACATGTTTAACAAACATCTAAAATAAGGTAAAAATGCTGATATCTGGTAGAGTTGCAAAAATTAAGGATTATTTTTTCGTATTATGTAACGTAATGAACAGTTTTAATTCTAGTTACATCCTTAAAATGAGCATAAAGATAATTCCCAGCCTCCATGCAGAAAGATATGAATAATCGAACAGAAGAATAGGCTTTCTTGGATTATTAGCAATCAACATGCTTGCTGTGGCCTGAATCGGTTGTTCAATTGTCTTTCACAGGAACATGATAAATATTGATTGCAAGTATTGATAAAATGAACATATTAATAAAAGGAAAACTGCAGATACAAAAAATAGATTGCTGCAGGCTGGCTTAACATTTGAAATCAGGATAGCAAGGCCTAATTAGCATTCAGCGGGATCATCTGAGGAAGATCACTTCTTTGGCAGGAGAGGAAGTAATTATTAGCAGAGGATGAAAGAATTGCACTCACCAAGACATTAGCTTCATATTGCAGATCTGTTCCAGGAGGTGAGGAAATCATTGCATGAGAAATTGTACACCGAGGGACTAGAGGAATTGCATTCCAGATTCTAATGGAACTAGGCATTCCATGTTGAACCATTGTCTATTGTAATAGACGAGGGATACAGAATAATTCATCTCCCAAATAAATGTGCTTTCTCAGAGACTGTGCTTGTAATTCATAAAATTTAGTATGATGCTGGTTTAGATCAATTCATTATGAAATGACAATGTCAGAAACTGCTGGATAGCAAAAAAAAAAAAAAAAGTAAGGGTGATCATAGATAGCAAGGTGTTAAAATATGGCATAAAATAACCTGGGCTGGGAGAATAATGTACTCAGCAGACATCTTCACATTTTCTAATTTCTCTTTTAAAACTGAAGGGATGATTAGTGTAAGAAAAGTATCTTGCAGATGTATAATGGCAGCTTCTTGACTCATTTTTCCTTCTATGTTTACTGAAAAGTAATGACCAGGTCCTGAGCATATGCTTTAAGAGCTGGCACAAAATGTATGTTTATCTAAGAAAACATTCACAGTAGCTTCAGGACATGACAATGGCTTCACAATTTTGCTTCTGATCCAACTAAAGCATGTTTTTATTTGTTTTGGCAAAATCGTCATTTGAGATGGCCACCCACAATATTACTGACTGTGTGAATACATGTGTCCCCTCCTGAAAGTGGCAGTGTGGAGCTATGTTGGGACATAGACTCTCCCAGGGCAGGAATGTCCACCATTGCCTTCTAGCACTAAGGCTGAGAAATGCAAAGCTAGGTGTCCATTAAGCGATGCAAAAGGCAAGAAGGGAAAACCACTAGCTTTAAATTGAAGATATAAGAAAGGACTTCACCCTCACGTTTACATAGGTTAATCAATACTTTAAATGACTTTATTCTAGTATGCAATACAGATTCTTACCTAGTCATGCTGTGTTGAGTGTCTGGGTAGCTTCTCCTAAGTTCCAGCTAGCTAAAGGAAGGAACCTAAGAAGCATGGTGGGTAGTAAATCATTCTAGGTTTGTCAAAATCAGCTGCAAATCATCTCATTGCCTAGTGAAGCTGGAGTTACTCTGCTTGTGGTGGCTACTTTGCTTCAGTTAGATACTTGGATTCCTAAGGGGTGCTTTGCTTGAATCTCAAACAAAATGAAGTTTGAAGCTGTGCACAACCCTATGGATCAGTATGAGATCATGAATAAAAACATCCATCCTCTATATCAGGGTTCCTTAACCTTGGGAACTTTAAGACAGGTGGACTTCAACTCCCAGAATTCTGAGAGTTGAAGTCCACTCGTTTTAAAGTTGCCAAGGTTGAGGAACCTTGTTCTATATCCATTGTGTACAACCTGAAGCCAGGGGCCAGATGCAACCTCCAAAAAGTCTGGTTTCCAAAGGGCTCCAAAAGCTGTTATTAAATTATAAATTCAATTTAAATTTAAATTAATTTTGTTATGACCACCCACTCCATTAGACTCTTAATGTGATGGAAACAAAAACATATTGACTGAATAAATTGAGAGTCATTATTATCTATATTTAATGCTTATTAAATGTAAAACTTGCTCACTGCTCCAGAATCAACTTTGGTTCTTAATCCAGAAAGAATGAAGCACATTGTGGACATAGGCACTGGCTGTAGTGATTAAAACAACCAACTTTCTTTATATGCATCAGTTCTTCGTTTGTAACTGTCCTCACAATTTCAAGCTGTGATGGTATTTTGCTACAATGGATCTGTCAGACAGTGGCATTTGCCGTGTATGTACGAAGACCGGAAAGTGTTCTCTACAAAGTTCATTTGTGCCTGACCTTTCCAAGTTGATGGGCAAGATGTCAAGACAGATTGTCAAGTGTTGCAACCAAATGGGGCTACAGGATTCCCCTCCCCAAATTAGGCATGCTGTACAATCCCCAGGAGACAAATGGTTTTATAAATTTCATTTGTCAGTTTATCAACCACAAGCTGTTTGACCCCATTGTCTGAAAATTCAGCAGAAAGTATTTGCATGCAGATTGATATTTATTTTTGTATGTATATTACCTATCACAGGAAAGACGTTTTTCTGCATGTTTTTCTGTAATATAAGATTCAATATTTGACATGTAATCTTTCTCTAGTTTATACAGTTTGATGGATTTCTTTCTTTCTTTCTTTCTTTCTTTCTTTCTTTCTTTCTTTCTTTCTTTCTTTCTTTCTTTTTTGGGTGGTCTCAGATAATTCTAAAAAGAACATTATTTAGTGGGTGTATCAGATTCTGCTGAATGAGAACAAGATCCATATATCCAGTTCAATGATCAGCAAATTTTCATGTGTTCCTAGACTCTGAAAATGTGTACAGTCAAATATACCAGGGGATGGTGAACATAAAGAAAATGGGGCCACCATGAGTTTTCATCTCCCTCCATGAATATATATGGTGAATGCTCAAATAGGATGTCTGCACTGGATCACTGTTGCTTTGATAATGGAAGAGGACGTTTTCTGTGCTACTTGACTTAAAATAATCAATGATGCGTGCACACAGAATCACTGAATCAGCTACCAACCAAAAAATACCTTTTACGTTCTTTGCTGCATAAGGCATGTAAGTTTTTCAGCTAAAGAATACAAGCAAGAGTTAATTTTCTTTTCTTTCATTTGGAAACTTTCATTATTTACCATGTTATATTATATAGCTAGCTAGAGCCAAGGAAAGTATTGCCCAATGTCTGGTAGAAATTTGTTTTCACTTAGTGCAAAACAGCAGTACTACTTGGAGTTGCTTTCTGGTATAATTCGGAAGGTGATTTTTTAAAACTCTTCATATTGATTTCTTTCAAGGATATGACCTACAGTAGAAAAAAAACCCAGAGGGATACAAAAAAAATGTCATTCAATCGCACTGACTTCAGCAGGCTTAGCTTGTCTTTACTAAGAATTATGTCATATTTATTTTACATACAAATAAAGGTGACAAATTTTCAAGGTGTGGCAAAATATTGCTATCTGTTAAACAATGCTCTATATTCAGCCCCTTATCTGTGAATGAAAAGTAAAGAAATGGTCTTCTTGAAATCTTTCACAATGTTAGCTTCTTTCAAAAAAGAAATTAACCTTATAACAATTGTTAAGTGGAGGTGTCTACTGGGGGAGGCAAGGGGAAGAAATGATGACATTATTGCCCTATCATACTGTAAGCTCTGCTGTTTTTATATGCGTGTTATGATGATGTACACATGAACTTGTGTTGCAAGGGCCCGGTGGTGCTTTCATCCTTTTGACCAAAGCATCACAGCCACTTCTGTTCATAATTATCTTTTGTTTTGGGTGTATTTTGTCAAAATTGAACAAAAGATACTTGACCCAACAAGGCTGCAAAAAAAAAAAAAAAAAAAAGGCAGGGGCAACCATATGGGGTCAACAACATCAGAGTGGTGGCCCTGAGGCTTTCTGCAGAACAGTGAAAGCTTCTACAGAAGCTCCCAGCTTTAGTACCATACGATCTCTTTCTCCGATTCTCATGCAATTGTTGGTGAAACAGTATTGGCATATATTTTCCATCACTCATGGCTTTTGGGATCCAACCCTGTCTCTTCTTAATTAGGCTGTCTATCCAGCTTATGATGACTAATTGTTATCATTAATATTGTTAATGATATTGGGTTAATATTGCATTCATGTGGAAGATCTTTATGATCATGATTATTTGTCTCAAGCCTCATTGGTTGTAAATACACTAAAACGTTAGTCAAGGAATCGTTTGTTTCGCACTTCAAATGGTTTCACCCGGAGATCATGGATATGCATGCAAGCTTGTTCCTGGTACTGAATTCAGCAGGGAATCCTTCAGTTGGGGGGGGGGGGGATTCTGAACATAAAAAATACAAGCCAACATTGTTTTCCATGGGTAATAAATAAACCTGTACTGAATGGTGGTCCAAGATTTCCAAGTGGGCAAGGAAGCACTGGATCAAGATGCCTCTGTGGTATTAAATTATTTTAGATTTTAGTTTGTGCAATAACACATGTTTTCAGGAAGTGGGAAAACAATCCACAATAAAAGCATTATAAGCTTCTGAGCACATCTTTCTTCTTAGATGTCACATATCAAGACCAGCTACAGAGACAGTTTTATTATGAGTTCTAATCTAATACTAATGGTAAAGTATGTAAACCTATGTGTTTTGTTGTTCCAGGCAACTTACATTTTAGCCTGTTTTGGCAAGCAGCTGGTTGCAAAGTCCATAGAAATAATTTTAGTTATAAATACAACTATTAAAATATATTATTTGCAGACAAGCAGATGTACCATGGTTTGTAAACAATCCTGGTATGAAAATTATCAGCTTTTCCTAATTGGAATTTTATCATATAATTATTTATTTAGAATAGAATGGAATAGAACAGAACAGAACAGAATAGAAACCCTGCTGAAGAAATAGATGAGCAGAGAACATCTCACTGACTACTTTCCAAAATCTCTTGAACATATCGCTCATCAGCATTCTTCCAAATAATGCTTGAAAACGTTTTTAAATTAGGATAATTTTTTGAGAACAGTAATGTGGATAGAGTGAAAATTTCTTGCCTTTATCTTATTAAAAATGTATATATGTGTATATGAGGATCTGGTCCTTTATTGTTGTAGTATTTTTCTGCCATCGTCCAATCTCTCCTGCTTCTCACATTTCAACTTAAGCCCATGGCTTAAGGAAACTCTTTCTGTGGGCTTTCTAGATCTGGAATGAGGGACCAGTCATGGAAGCTTCAAAGTAAGAGAACTGGGTAATAGGAATAAAGCATACAGAGTTCCCTAACCCCTCTCCACAAACCAAGGATAGAAAAGCTTAAACAGTCAATCAAAAGAAGTTCTTGAGAATGAGGAAGAAGAAAAGAAGCCCTTTTCATGAAGAAAGAAAATGTTAGTTACTGAAGACAGATTTTGGAACCTCCTTGCATTCATATCCATTGGCAAACCACAGAATTTTCTCCAGTTTCACTATCAACATACCCCTTTAAATGTTTTGTTACTGGGTGAACCCACTCTCTGGGCATATATTATACACAGTTATATTGTACTCACAATGCCAAGAACTTCCTCAGATAACATCTAGGTCAAAAGGCTACCCATGCTGATATGAAGCGTAACTTGCATTGCAGGGGCTATCGTTTCCCTGTTCTTCCCCCCGAAGGGCCGTGCTTCTCACTTTGAGAATGTAATTTTCTTATTTGACATGCACCATCTCACCTGCTACTTCAGGTAATTACACAGTAGAACTTCAGAAAACCCATGGCCTTTTATTAAAATCTGCATTATCTTCCATCCGTCACTTGCTAAGTGTTCCCGACTGGTGGGAGTCTAGATGACACAGCTCAGTTCTGCATGTCAAATAGTCACTTCAATCCAATTAAGGCCTCATTGTGTGACATCTGGGACTAAGTAGAGGCTATGAAAAAATAGCATTTTTAAAAACTCTATTTAGTGGTAAGAGCTTTTTGACATACAAAAGATACAGAGACTGCAAATAAAAATGGTGTAGCCATTTGCTTTTAAGAAATACTGACATGACAATGAAGGGATTTAGTCAGCTGTTGTGACAAGAGGAATTTCTACAGACTGTTTAATACAGAAGAGAGAAGAGTAGTCTATTTTTTTTATCTTGTTTTTTCGGGGTTTTGGAGGGTGGGGTGGAGGAAATTAGCAAGTCTCTATGACAAACATTTCCCTTTCCCAACAGTCCTTAGTTTTGCTGACTTCAGATGCAGCAGACAAAATCAGTGCCATTTTATGTATCTCATTTACCATTTTACAGGCATTCAGGTATATTGGGGACCCCCTAAACAATAAATCTGTCTATATTTCAGTGTCACTATGGGCCAATGAAGCCAATTCAGAATGAATATATTTTCCTTCACTTAGCAGTAGCTTAAATTACCCTGGAGTGTGGATCCAGAATTAAGTGTTTATGTGTTTATAATAATGATACATGGAGATTGCTCTTATAGCTTTCAATCACATGTATATTATTGATATTTATTTATTTATTTTATTTATTTATTTATTAGATTTCTCTCCCGCCCATCTCCCCTACAATAGGGGACTCTGGGCGGGTTACAAAAACATTAAAACTATAAATATATATAAAATACGTACTATATATACAATTAAAACAATACTAAAAACAAAAAATCCAAGAACATGGAAAATCAGGGCGGATATATTGGTTATATATTTGTTTTTTGTTTGCAAATACACACATTGGGCAGCTATATAAATCTTATAAACAAACAAACAAATGCCAATAAAGACACACAAAAAGGGTAAGAAATTTGGGTTGATTCAGTTCTCTAAACATTTCAAATTCCATCCCATCCCATTTCTTGGCCTGAACATTCAGTCAGAGCAATTCATCCCATTTGTTGTTCTGAGTATGTTCATTATAGAACATTTGGATCACTTTCTATAAAAACAATTTAAAGGCCTTAGATGAATATACAGAATTCAAACATGATGACTGCATATTTTAGCAGGTTTATTCAGTAATCATTTTATTTTATTCTAATTTTCACTATAAAACTTTTCAAGTCATTTCCTTAAAATACTCCTGAAGGAAAGTAAGTTTCTTTTCAGATATAAGTGTTCAATGATTATATTATGAACTGGCACACTATATGGACTGTTGGTTTGCAGTAGGCCAGTGTTTCCAACCTTAGCAACTGAAGATGTATGTAGCTCAAATCATAGATTTGTCCAGCCTGCATGGCTATTGCTGTGAATTCCTGAAGGTCACACAACAGGAAATAGCTAAACAAGGTTGAGAAAGACTTCTCTAGTTTATTGCCCTGCCATTTTTTAAAAAACTGTACAGTTATTAAAATGCTTAGGAAATTGCCTTGTATAAAAAGAGTTCATTGGTTAATACATCTTGGCATTTTCAGTACCACTTTCCTTGCCTTATGGGAGATGGTAGCACAGTACCACTAAATTACACCTTCCTCTACTTAATATATTATCTTTTCAATTCCCATTTCATATAAAAGATCTACATAATTTTATTGTATTTTAATTTCACTTATTTTGCTTACTTAAAATCATAGTATTAACAGAACAAAATGTGAGCAAGATATCTAAACATATAAGTTAAACTAAATTAACTTAAATTTAAACAAGTAATGACACATATAGTAGGATGATGATTGATTATGATTAAGATAAGCTATTTTTCTTTCTACACAAATATGGATTCTCCTTCTCTGTCTGCTTTCTTTGCTAATAGTAGGTAACTCTGGTCTTAATTGCTTGTTCTTTTGTTGCAATGTGTTCATTTCTTCACCATTTGCTGAAATACCTGGCCTGTTTTCAGTATTTCAGGAGAGTGGAAGAGGAATATATTTCAAAACCTGGTTTAAGCTTTGAGATGAGGCCACAGTTCATACACTTTTCACTGGAAGGCACATGTGTCAGTAGTCCTTAAAATGGTGAAGTCTCCCTCATTTGAATTCAATGCCTGGTAATTTCATGAGTAGTTCTATCTAGGTTCCTTGGCAGCAATATAGAAGTGATTTTCTATTGCCTTTTACCAGAATGATTTTTTACTTCCTAGACTAGTCTACATCCACTCAAATACTAACCAGATCCAAAACAGGCTGGCTTCCATAGAGTTTTCTTCACTTTCCTAACCTAGCCTATAGTCCTGGTGTTTCCTGAAGTTCCCCATGCAACTGCTTCCTTGGGCTCCCTTTATTTAGCAATGAGCCCAGACAAAATCAACCAAGGAATGGCCACTTGCTGAGAAATATTCCTTCCCAAATAATATATGGTGGCTGAGAATTTAGCTTTTTAAAATGTCTTCTACCTGACTGTACTCCTGAAGATTCCTTGGAGAGGGAGCCTTTTATTTTATTATCATTATTATTAGACTCCCTTGAATCTGAAATAGGTACTCAACTGAAGTACCAGGGTGACAGATGGCAGAAAGCTAAAGGTCATCCTAAGTCCTTAGAGACTGAAGAGGTGCCTTTACAGACTTTTCTTACAGTATGAGCTACAAGGTGTTATAAACCTAGACAAGAATCCCTTTAGGATTTCCTCTTTTATGCAAATCATTATGAAATTTTACTAATCAGAAAAACAAAGTGCTCTTTTCTAGTAGTTCTCCACATTATTCATCCACAGATCAAACAGGAATGCATCATTATCCCTACATGAAGTCCATCTGGTATGTATCATCCACAGATTAAGTGAAAGAGGAAATCCTTGAATGTAATTTGCAATTTATAGCAATAAAAGCCCCAGAGGACCTAAGTATCTTTTCATTTACCTCTGATCAACGTTTTCATTTTTTTTCTATAGAAAATACAATTTTCTGAAGGCTTCCCTTAGATAAATAAATTAATACAAAAACTTGGCAATGGGAAGAGTATGGCCCTAAGAAATACTTCACATTACTCTTACAGAGTTTGCGGAGATGAAAATGTATTCCTTCATCACTGGGCAAGAAAATGCTGGTCATTATGTCATTATTTCAGAGAGTCTTTGATTAATTCTCTATCAAGTGCTGGACTGGAAAGAAGTCCAGTCTCTAAAGTTAACAGCAGGATAAAAGAAAAATTAAAAAATGAAAATTTGTTTTGCAAATAAATCCTTGAAACAAGTATTCAAGAGTTTATAACAACCAATTGTGATTTTTAAAGGATACTGAACTAACTTAATCACCCTTTGTCTGTCCTGAGTTGTAACTCAGCATGGCACTAGAGTGGATGTCTTTGCTTTAAGTAAATATGTGTTTTTACCTTTACCTTCTTGTATATTTTTTGCTAAACTCACTAATGTGGAAACAAGATTGATTGAGATTGATAGGAGTTGCCAGGGTTGGATTACCAACATAAACAAAAGGCTTAGAAAAAGATTCCTAAAATGCACAAATGCAACTTACCCAATGCCAGTTTCTGGTATGATGGGACCCTTGATTAGATCCTCTGTATGGTCCTCTGAAAGTGCCGCTTCTCACTCTATCCTGTTTTCGGTCTCTACTTGCCTTCAGTTGGTAACTGAATGTAGTCTGATGTAGAATGTGGTCCAATACTTGGGACAGTAAGGTAAACCTGGGTCAGAGAGCAGCACTATATCGGAGTTAATTGAGTGGAGCATGGCCAAGGACTGCTAAACGGGTTCCAGGCAACATCAGTCCTCTTCTAGTGAATGTTGATGATCTGGATTGGTACAACAAGGATTTGGTTCAAGGCACAGAGAAGTCTGGTTAAGCTGTCACAGCTGTTGCTTCAGTGCATGACTGAAGAAGTTTTTATACCAAAAGCTTCTGCACTTCACCCAAGGCCAGCCAGTTAATTACAAGTGTTGAACTATGGAGAGTAATATGTAGTTCATTACCCACATGGAGCTCTTCTGAGTAATCCATACTTCTCTGCCCTCTGACCTTTAAATACAGCATCAGTGATGTCCTCACAGAATCATAGAGTTGGAAGGAATGATACAAGTTATCAAGTCTAAACTCCTGTCCATTGCAGGATCCACTAGTGCATTTCTGATAGAAAATCATCCAGCTTTTGTCTGAAAACCTGTAGTGAAGGAGAACTCACTCTCATCATATATCAGCCTGTTCTACTGTACAGTCAAGAAGGTTGCTACTATGTCAGAGTCAACATCTTAGAATCCAGGGTTGCAGAATTGGTTCTGTGAGGTTTCAGAATTAAAATCTGGCTCCTCAGAATCAGCTTGTCTTCTATCCAAGTACTAACCAGGGCTGAACCTGCATGGCTGTTCTCAGATCAACCGAGATCAGCTAGGTGCTTGCTCTATATACAGCTCTTGCTTTTCTCCCTTTTGATCTTTCTGAGGGGGCTGTGGCTCACATACTGTCCCTATATATGGCCATGGTTGAACAGTAGAAAATGAAAAAGGGGGGGGGGGGGGAAGTGATTTGCTCCTGACCTTCCTGCTGCTTGCTTATATATGGATTTTATTTTTTATTATCAAATGGGGCAGTTCCTTAGGCATCCTATCCAACTGAATGCTTCCTTTCTTCAGTTGGCCCCTGGGCAATGCCACCACAGCAGCAAGGAAGGAAACAGTAGCAACAGTCACACCAGCAAAATGGGTACTTTCACTAAATTTAAAGTCTCCCTCAAACTGAACTCGACTTGGTGGCTTCATGGACATGTTCATATTGTAGAGTCCTTAGGGTTCTCTAAGCTTCTGTGTTTTCTTGCAAACCTTTTGTTACCCAGCTAGGTAGCATCTTCAGTGCTAGTTACTTAGCCGGGTAATGAAACATCTGCAAGAAAACAGCCAAGCTCAGAGAGCCCCAAGGACTCCACAGTTCAACCTTGAGCTACATATATTCTCTTCTATTGGTACATGTTCATATTACTTTCTTGGCAAAAACCTGGAAGTAGCGGGCACTGCCTATATTCCAGATGCTTTTTCAGGATCTTGTTCTACCTTACAGCCCTGGACTTCCACCAAGTACTAATTAGGTTGGACCATAATTAGTTTTTTTTTCCTAGAGCAGTCAAGGTTAGCTAGGTACTTTTGTCTTTCTCTCTTTGGCTATCTCCTTCTTTTCCTTCATCTGGCTGTTGGAGATCCTAATGACGAGGTTAGAAGTATTAACTGTTTACATCCCATACCTTGATGTTTGATTGGATAATTGTTAGCAAACTGTTGTAGAAGCTCTTCTGGCCCTATCCTCAGAAGACACAAAGATGGTTAAGGGAGGCAGGGAGAGAAGAAGATTTTTTCCCCCCATGGAATCTTGACTGTGTGAATGAGCTTGTGTGTTCATGTGTATGGTGAAATATTCCCAATCTCTTGCTATTCTTTATGCCATTTTCCTTTCATTCTTTTTTTAGTTTTTATTTTGTTGCTTTTCTTTTTAATCTGCTGGTCTGGGCTTGTGAAAATGGTAATAGGAACCTGGCTTACTGCTAAAATTTGTATTTTAAATAAATTTTAAAATTGTTAAAAGTGAATTTTCTTTAAAACCATGGGTCAATTTGCCTTTTCTGCCTAACGGGTTCCTGGTAGAAAAGAAAGAAAGTGAGTCCAAAGCAGTTGTTTTTTCTATATTGTGTAGTGGCTCTTTTCCCTTGCTTATTACAGAGGTTCTAGACCAGCTGGCTGGGGAATTCTGGGAGCTGAGGTCCACTCATCTTAAAGTTGCCAAGTTTGAGAAACACTGGTCTAGACCAATTTACTGACATTAGTATGCTTCTTTTATGTAATGAATTGCTTCTGGAATAGAGAAAGTATGCATGTTTTCTATGTTGCTCTGCAAAGTAGAATTCCACATTGGCCCTTCATTGCATTCATAATTTACCCCAACCCCAGTTTCAGCTGAATCTGATCACTGGTATTTGATACATCCAGCCAGTTCCAATAGCTGCCATCTGTCATTATGGAGCACATCACGCCAAATATGTGATGAGGTTTATCAATAAGAGATTTGTTTACTTGGCACAGCATCCCTAAGATTTTCTAGATTAGATGGTTTAATGAACTGGGTAAATATCAGATGCAGTGTCTATGAGAGGACTTTATTTTTAGATCTAGGACATTCTAGATTTCTCTCTCTCTCTGGGACTAGGATATGAGTGAATTCTCTAACTATGTAGTTTGCACACTGCTCTTCATGTCCAAATTAAAAAGTGACGATATAAAAAGTTTTATAGAGTTCCAATTGGTAATAAAATGTGTATATAAAGCAACCAATTTTTAAAAATTAAAATTTATTTGTATCTGATAAAAATAAATAAATATCAATAAGCCTAGAGGTCGGACCCAGAAAAGAATTGGAAAAAAATCACAATAAAATGTATACATGCCCAGTACCAGATCTCGGCTTTTGACACATGCTTCAATTTTTAATTTTATCATTCTGGTGACCTTTTCAAACCCCTGCTATTTTTAACAGATCTTTTTGTAAACATGACTGAGAAAAATAAAACTCAATTCAATTTAACATTAAATAATAAGAGCTTTAATATTGATTTCAGTAAGATCATCTCAAGATTATGAGCCTTTCCTACAGACGTTCACCTGTATATCTCTGTGCAAATCTGAAATGTTTCCCTACAGCTACTTTTCCCACTTTCAAGATTTTAAATCAAGAATGAGATTGACCCAGTGTTATAAGCATATTTCCAATGGTTATAGAAGATCTATAAATGTTACATTGAATTGGTTGATTGATTGATTATGTGCCATCAAGTTGTTTTCAACTCCTAGTGACCACATAGATTTTCTCCATGATGATCTATCCCTAACCTGGTCTTTCAGGTCTTTCAATAGTGTGCTCATTGTCGCTGTAACTGAGTTGATCCACTTTGCTGCTGGTTGTCCTCTTCTGGATCATGCTTGATTTCTCATGATTTTGTGGACAATTCCATGTAATTTTCATGACAGCAATATAGAAATGGCTTGACACAACTTTTTTCTACGACTTTTTAAAAACTTCCCATTCTAGTCTATAGCCCTGGGATTCCCTGAAAGTCTCCCATCCAATCACCAACCAGGATTTATACTAACCCAATTTAATTTCCCAGCTCAGAAAAAGTCAAACAGTAGCTGCCAACTGAAAAATCACCTGCTTACGCCCCCAGGTTAAACTTTATAATATACTAGATAATTAAATATGACTTTAAATCATAGATGGTTTGGAGACCAAATGCAGTAGGAGCATCTAAATGTCTGGTGTTGTTCTTCTATGTATCCATAATCCTGAATTCTGACCAAAGCCATTATTCTGATTACAAGAACAAAAGTATATTCTTCCTGAAGATCACGTCTGATGTGACTTATTAATGATACAGATCAACTCTCTTCAAAACATGCGTTAAGAATTAATGGCACATTCACTTTGCAGAAGAGAAGACCTGCTTATAGCATCATTTACAAGACACAGAAAATACCACATTTTTCCGACTATAAGACAATACTTTTTTCTAAAATCCTTACCCTAAAAATTGAAGGGAGTCTTATCAAGGAAGTCAGCCGAAGAGAGAACCGCTCGGTTGCAAAACTGCCCATACTTTGTTTCTGCAGACAGGCTTCCTCCTATTGCTAGCCTCCAATCACGAGTGAAATAGCTTGTCTCCCAAACAGACTTCCTCCAATCACGAGCCTTATGTAACTGACGTCAGCTGATGCTGAACAAACCAATCAGAGGAAGTCTGTTTGCAGAGACAAGCTATTGGCAGTTTCACTCGTGCTTGAATGTAATCAATTATGCAAAAGAACATGGAAATAGAGCTGCAGAGAGACGGTTTGGACCTCCTCCCACCGAGTGTATCAGGTAAATGTTAACTAATTACTAAATAAAAATGTGTTCTGCACTATCTTTAAAATATCGCTTTCTTAATTTTGGGTTGGAAAAGTGGGGGTCGTCTTGTACATGGGGGCATCTTATTGATGGAAAAATACGGTAAGTGGTCTTCTTTTTCCCACATTGGAACATAATACTATATTGTATTGGGATGGAAATGGAGTAGCATACATGATTTCCATTTAGCCATTAGCCATACATTCCATGGCTACCCATGGAAAAAGGGAGAGGCTCCCTAAACAAAGGGAAAAAGCAAGTTTGGGGTGGGGGGAGGAAACCTAGGCAGAACTGTTCATCTTCATCAGTTAGTTGTTGAATCTCTTTCTCTCTTTCATTGTGATTTTCCTTTCAGGCCACCTGATTCTACAACCATTCCCTTACTCTATTATTAGAAATGTTGCCAGTGGTCCCTTACTATGGCCAAAAGACTGATATTGCAGCATTGGAAAGATAAAGGTATGGCCCCATTTATTCAATGGATTGAAGACCTGATTGCAGTTGCCACCTATGAGCAGATTGTCTATAGACGTAGACTATGTATGGACAAGTATAATGAAATATGGGACTCATTTATACAAAATACAGTAGGTTAAAAAATGATAGCCATATAAATGTATTAGAAATGTATATGCACTTGAATAATATTTGCATTAGATAGGCATATAGATAGAATTGTAATTGTTTATTGTTATAATTATATCAACATTTTTTTCTCTTTGTTGCATTTCTTTTACTTTTTTGTTAAAGCACTTTTTATGTGGTTTTTTCCCTCTTTTTGTAATTAAAAATTTTTAAAAAATAAATGTTGCCAGTGTCATTATATGGTCTTGATAAATGATTACATTAAATGCACATTTTAACATTTATTTTCCTATCAGATAGTAAGCCCAAGAGATGTATGTAAGTTACATCAGTTATGAAAGGGTGTAACTGGTTAAAATAAATACAATATTTGTCAAGGAGTCTGTTTATGGTTTCTGAATGACTAGCCTTTACAAGTCACAATATAACTTTGTGTCTTTTTTATTATTGACAATTTTACTACTCTTTAGGTCAAATAATAATAGCAGTAATATCATCTTTTTTTTTTTCTCTCTGCAGAAAAGCTTCCATGCTTGTAGTTAAGTGTGGTGTAGTTGTAAAGGTGTTGTACTAGTGCCAGGAGACCCCCATTAAAATCCACTCTCAGTCACAGAAGCTCATTGGGTAACTTCAAGAAAATCACACTCAGCCCAGTCCACCACACAAAGTTGTTATAAAGAAAAAACTGGATACACCAGTGTTTCTCAACCTTGGGAACTTTACGATGTGTGGACTTCAACGCCCAGAATTCCCCAGCCAGTTGGGGAGTTGAAGTCCACACATCTTAAAGTTCAGAAACACTGGTATATGCTACGTTGAGCTCATTACGCTAAGATGGAATGTCAACCTAGTGAATAGATAGATAGATAGATAGATAGATAGATAGATAGATAGATAGATAGAATATTTTATTATGTTGGATTACCTTTTTTCTTTATATTTTTGAACAATTTACAACCCTGCTAGATACAGTTTGTTGGCTTTCTTTTTTTCATATTCTTGGATGCCACAGCCGTTAATATTAGTATAGGGAAACACATAAAAATGACCCTGGCTGTTCAACAATTAGTGTCTTACTGATTTTTTTTCTCTTGATATTCTGATTACCTGATTACAGTGGCACTACTTAAATCCATACCAGGTCAGTGGAGAGAAGGGGAAAGAAACCAAACCAACCCCCCATCCGACCAACCTATGACTAATTCCAATTTAGCCATCAAAATGCTTATCACAAGCCTGGATGGGCCAGACTTAAAGTGACAATGCCCATCTTTCTCCAGTCTCCTGTTTTGCCTCTTCCACTGGGCTGAAATTAAACTCTTCTATCTGGAATGCCCTGAGCTGGGAAACCTCACATGAAGAATCAAGTCCTTCTCATGTTCTGCTACGGAGATTGGGATTCAGTGCTGATGCTGGTTTATTAGTTCATTTTATTGTTTTATAATATCAACCACTGGGAACTGGTTATTATTTATTGTTTGTTTATTTATTTATTTATTTTTTTGTGCCTTTGAGTCAGCGTTGACTCCTGGTGACCATCTTGTCTAGTCCCTGCAATTTCCTTGGCAAAATTTTGGAAGTGGTTTGCCCTTGCCTCCTTCCTAGGGCTGAGAGAGAGGGGCTGGCCCAAGGTCACACAGCCAGCTTTGTGCCTAAGGTGGGACTAGAACTCACAGTCTCCTGGTTTCTAGCCTGATGCCTTTAACCACTACACCAAACTGGCTCTCTGTTTGTTTATATTATATCTAATGTGTTTAATTGTTGTGGTGCTATATAAATACAATAAACAAACAACTTTTAAGTGATCCAGCTAAAGCTGATCAACTAAAAGTGCATGGTACTGAAATCTAATTGTTATGATTAGGGTTGTCAGACATCCAGCAAAAGGATGACGTGCCCCTCCTTTTTGTCCTCATGTCCTCTGTCTGGCAGGCTTAGGCTTAAAATCAACTTTTGTCTGGCTTTTTGCAGGCAGTCCCCAGGTTAAGAATGCCCAGCTGTCAGGTTCAGCCCAAAGAACTCCACGAGACAGCACAGATACAGTTCTGTTGCATTTATTAGCTTCAGCCACTCAGACAGAATCTCGCCAGACTGAATCTACACTTCCCGAGCCAGCCAGCCAAAACACCCTGAATTCCTTAGGGTGGTGCTAGTCTCATCTTCTTTACCTTCCCACGCTCCTGCTGGGGGCTAAGGAAATGGTTATCTCCCTGAACGTGGCCTTCATCAAACTATTCCATCACACCAGCTTACAGATGACCCATAGTTAAGAATGGAGCCTATTGTAGCAAAATTCGAGTTAAGTACACAATGGTTTGAATTCATTACACAATACTAATTATACAGTGTTATACAATAATACTATTCCGGCTTACCTACACATGCAGCTTAAGTACATACCTTGGGAACGGAACTCATTCTTAAACTGGGAACTACCTGTATCTAACAAACGATCTCTTCCTGAACAGATTTTCCTCATGGCACAGTGCTTCCCTAATAAGTGTTAACTGCAAGTTAACAAGCTCTGCTTTGTGACCTTAATTAGTTGATTAGAACCCCTCTGCCAGCTTGTGCTGCTGCCTGAAATTGACAAGACCTTAATCAGTTACACGTGGAAGGCTTTTGCCACCTAACCAGCTGGCAGCCACCAGCGAGCAAGCCAGACAGTGAGTGCCAGCACATTCCTCTCAATATGTATTTCCCACTGTGTGCCTGTTTGCTCACTTGGAATCCCTTCCTCTCCAATGAATGTAAATACAATATTAGCAAGGTAGTGAGTCCTCCTCCCACCCCCCATTTGTCCTCCTTTCCAATTGTCTGTGTCCTCTTTTGCCTGTTCAGATATCTGGTAATCCCAGTTATGGTAAACAGTCTTGGTTCAAAATCTAATTTACAGACTTGAGAGAGGATCTTTTCCATGTTAAACCTTAATGCTTTGCCATCTGGGATTTATCAGGTCCCATGACTGCCAAATATTGACAAAAAACCCATGAATTTATTGAAGCTTTCTTTTGAATGAATTTAGGTTTCCATTTTGATTGGCATCATCTTAATTTTTCATTTTGATTTTATTAACCTTTATTCTTTTTACATGTAAACTGCCTAATGGACACCACCAAACCCTACCAAAGAATTTGTCATCACTTTTATCTTCAGTTATTTATGACATATTTATGTCTTTAAAAAAATATTTTAAAATACATTGAATAAGTTTATAAAACAATCTCTCAAATGATTTTTTTCTGCATTATTTTGGGACTGTAAGATACAATATACAGACATCATAAAACTAACCAGGAAACCAGCCTGACTATGAAGATTATTCTGATAGTTTATATTACATACTTCTTACTCAAGGTGCACAAATGCATCTGCTTTAGCAATATTAACAGTACACATGTGGTCTGAAAGATATTTGAGCAGGTTAATATCCAGAAGATTAATATGAATAAAAAACTCAAAATGTTTGTCATGAAAAAGGTTATTAAGATAGATTGGCCATGAATAAATGTGTTGAAAATGATTTGGAAATGGAACAATGCACAGTATTAAAATTTATTTCAACAATATGCCTTCCAGATATTTAAAGAGACAAATTGAAACATTGGCTCCCCTTCACTTTTAAAGCTTTTTTTCTTGCCTCTTCTTTCTTAAAATCAAATACAACGTTCCCCAATCTGGGCAGCCTCCAGTGATGCAAATGTAAATTCTCAAAATTTCTAGGAACCACGGCCATGATGGAGAATTCTGCAAGTTGAAGCTCACCTATTTTGGAGAAATCCCAGGTTGAGGAAGGCAGAAAATTTGTGCATTCACAAGCATCACTTCATTTCTGTTTCATGATGAGATCACACTCACTGCCAAGGGCTCAGCAACCCCATTACTGTTCAATCTGCTTCTATTATTGCAATGTATTCTTCACAGGGCTACTGTTGAGTTGCTGAAAGATGTGATACAATATCAGCTATCAGGTTACTCTAATCTTGAAAGAATTGCACTCAGTGCATTTTGTTTTTCAGAATGAATTCCCAGCAAGGCTTTCAAATTCAGAGTGGCTTAGGGCTTAGCTTTCTGTATGAGAATTCTTTGTGAGGTTAAGGTCACTTACAAAAGTTTAAAGTTTGAATACTCAATGAAGAACTTCCCACTGTGTTGCCTCCAAACAGAGGGATGCACTTCCTTTGGAACAGTAATTATTCCTGGTTCTATCTGATTTTAGGAAGAGACATCTCTTTTTACTTAGCTTTTTAAGAGTACAGTTCTACTTACCTGGGAGTATTTAGCTCATTCTGAGTATCCATCCACAGTATTTTAGTATTTTACTGTGGTCTGATGTTCAATACCATTGATTTAATATTTTACACTCTTGTTTATTGTTTGAGGTGGTATACAGAAACTATAAAAAATCATAAATCTATAGTATATGACTTTATGAGGAGATTTTGATCTTTTATTTAAACTACAAGTGTTAAGAGGCTAATAATTTGATTAAAAATGCTACTGAGAGGGACACAGTGGCATTTAATCTTTTGCACAAAGCTGTTGAGTCCTAAACTGGTCCAGAATCCTTTATTTGTTCAGTGATGGAATGGTTCTTTCAAATATTAAATTGGAAGTACTTATTAGAACAGGCCTGGGATCTTTTTTTTACTAATTTGTCCCATTGTTTCAATGAATCTAACTTACACAACTAAATCTGGATCTAACCAATGTGAAACATGAATCTGAATGTATGAATTTTGACCAATGAAGAGCCTTAATAAATGTGATTTAGATTTAGACATGCACAACAGGACTGGGGGAAGTATACTTACTCAGCACTCTTCTGCATAATACTGTAGATCCTCTGAACATCCAAACGTGGGTTGGGGAAACCTGTCAGATGGGATATTCTGAGGAGTGAGTAGTTGGAGAGGAAAGAATGATTATCTGGAAACTTTATGGACACTTACTGAAGAATGGAACATAGTTCACAGAGGCTCAAAGTTACTGAGTCTTCCCTTCCCACTGTACCACAGCTGACCCTGATTCTTTGGGTGGCATGGGGGTGGGGACGGGGCTAGAAGGTCTGCTCTGAGTCAGGCAGCTAGGGAAGGTCTTCTACCATAATCTTCTGCCCCTTGTATTTGAGATATGATCAGTTGTTCTGAAATTTCATTAATTCATACACTGGTGTTTTCATACAGTGTCACAGCTATTAGGTGACAACTGCAACTGATTTATGGGCAGAAAGATGGAATCATCATCATTATATGATCATCATCATCATCATGGACACAGAGATTGCTATAAGAAAGTATTCAGTAAGGTGCTATTTTACCAGTGTTGAATTAGACTCCTATTTTCCCAGAAGCAAAGTATGACACTAATGAGAGTAAAACACCTTTGCTAATAATTTTTAATTTAGTAATTCAAATAATGCATTTTTCCTCTCTTTGTGTAAGGGTATGTCTCTGTGGATTTATAACACAATATAAAATATCGATAAGATTGCATCCCTGGATAATTTTCTTTTTGAAAACTTTCGAAACTGGTAAAAGAAAAACTCTTTCCATATTTTAACTGTTGCCTGACCATGAAGCACATGCAAGGCCTAGTGTTTCTAAATGTACAATATCTACTACACAGAAGTATTTAGAACTATTGTACTTGAATCCATAAGACTGAAAAACTTCCTGAATACTGCTTTCCTTGGTTTAGAAAGAGATACGCCACAAGGCACACAATTTCTCTCTCTCTCCTCCCTCCCTCCCCCCCCCCCCCCGACATGAGCATCCTGTAACTTGAATTCTGCAGTGCCAGAGGTTGTGAAGTTATTCTTTTGGTAGATTTTAGTACTCCTCATTTGTGGCTTCCTGAAAGCTATGCTTTGGAAGAAGTGATTTAAAAGTGACATTTAGAAGTGGCAATGCTTCTACTGCAAATTGCTTGTCACTTAAAATAGATTGTTGATACTAAGTCATCAAATTATAATGTAGGATATAATTAGTCCTTTTCCAAATTTTCTGCCTTTAAATACTGAAATTATACACATTAGCCATGCCTCTCAAGAAAAAAAGAAAAAAAGGAAAAGAAAAGAAAAACCACACAACCACAACCACCCAATATATCAAGGGATGCAAATCACTGTGTCTTTATAATCATTTTCTTAGGAAGCAGAACATTCCATTAGGAGAGAACCAATCAGAAACAAGCTATTAATATGTAGAGGGTCATTCTTTAGCCATCCTGGGTTCAGCCATGATGAAATGTCAGATATACTCAGAGTGTTAGAGATAACTGAAAAGTTCTGTTTAGTGAACGCTGGCTAACCGCTTACTGAACTGGCTGTTCTCAAACATTTTTGCCCACAGCAGAGGTTATAAATGTTGCAGATGTAACAGCAGTGAAATACACAAACCCTAAAACACATTTTTAAACTTTATTCACATTCTTACTTCTTTCAGCTTTCAGTGAAGACTGCACAGACTTGGCCCAGGAGGTACTAAAATTCAGAGGAAGTAATGTTGTGCTGGATACACCTGAAAGACCCAAGAGGGTGGCCTGGGACTGTAAACTCCAACAGTTTATATTCCCAGCAATGATTTCTCAGACAAAGTAGATAATTAAAGGAGGCTTGTGTGTACTTTTTTCCCCCCGAATATGTTCCCTCCCAAATTGAAAATAAATAAATAAATAAATAAATAGAAGGGACAGTCTTACAGCTCGATTTTTCCTCTCAATTTGTGTAAAGGAAAAGTGACATTTGAAAAGAGTGAACATTATATATTATTCAGTGTTATCTGACACTCTGGCTTCATTATTGTTCCTGATATTTTTGCCTTATTAGGGTTGTTCAGTTATTATTACAACATGCAGAACTAGCCTGAAGTGAGATGTGTCTAGAATCCACGTCATTGACCTTAATTGTTGTCTGGCTCACTGTCCCTGTCCAGAACCTGTTTCCTTTTAGTTCTGAATCATGTCTTCTGATGCTCTAGGTCATTCCTACAATCCTAATATGTTCTCCTAGAGGTAATTTTCTCTCACACATTTGAAGTACACAATGAGGGTGCTGCCCTGCCATCCAAAATAGACAAACATATTTAAACCTGAATAAGTGATAAAACCAATGTACAATTTGGGCAATTGCATGTTGTTAGTTTAGCCCTCAGCCATGGGAAAAGTTTCCAGCAGGCTAATAACAATAAAATGACATGTATACATGTTCATTTCTACTTTCAAATTAGATAGCTCTTAGTGTTTATTAGTTACCCGCTCCCCTGAAGTTCAGGGTAATTTCATCTGTTTTATCGGTCCGATGTTATGTTCTTGGGTGTTTTTAGTTGTTTTCTACTTTTCTGTTTTGCATAGTTTTACATTGTTCGCTTTCAGTGCTTACGCTTCCCATGCACTGGACCCTGGTCTTGCCCTGTGGCAGTTTTAATTTCGTCTGGTTTTTGCATGTTTACTCATCTTGGACTGCAGTCAGAAAGATTTGATTTGATGTATATACTCTGTAAACATGAAACCAGTTAAAAGCACCATGAAGTAGCTGAAAGTGAAAAGACTAAAGAGGAAAGAGGAAAGAGGAAAAGAAAAGAGTAAAGAGTAAAGAGGAAGACCTTGACTTATTTTCTAGAAACAGAAAAATAGAGAGCCAAGTAGAAGTTCCAATCCATTGTCCAAAAAGAACCTGTTTCACAAGGCAAGGCTTTTTTCTTCACTTCTTTGAGATAAAGTGGCATAAAAAATATTCATGGTAACTCAGAAAGTAGGGAGTGTGATGGTGCTTGTGCTTCCTCTATCACTTGACTTGTACTTGATGAATTGTAGTTCTGAAATACTCTATTTTGATGAATTATCCCGTTATGATATGTGAGCCAAGATTTTATACCTGTGGATCTGGCAGATATATCTACTTGAAAAGAAATAAAAAAGCTTTCAGAAGGAGCCAATTGATCTACTTTATACATTGCGCATGTGGAATACATAATAGATTTGAGTGAGATACTGAAAATAAATCCACCCTGGAGGCAATAATATACACAATTCTCTCAGTTCTCAGTTTATCAGAGCCCATCATGTGTCATATTATCTATTACACTTGTAAAAATCTGTCATGCTTCACTCAAACTATTAACTACATTGTTCGACTGTAAATCCATCATATAAAACTATTTTTGCAACCTCTGTGAATTTTTTACTTTTTACATTGTTCTTAGAATCTGATGATATGTGTGATATAACTCATATAGCTAATGCTCCAGAGCACACAAGCACTGGTATTTGCCTAAAGTCACCTTTCTGAAGTTGACATCTTTTCACAGAAAGGGACATCCGGTCTCTGATTAATTGGCTGTAAGATGATGTCTAAAAAAATAGCAATAAGCAATATGTTTGGGTTGACGTACATGTGAAGAAAGTAAGGCAGCACTTCTTTCCTTGTATCACTCTGTCTCAGTTTCATTCTAGAAGGATTCAGTTCATGTAGGATATTCTGGGAGACCTCTGTGAAATTCATGTGATATGATGATATAATATATGTTTATTTTGCAGGCCTGCCTTCCCTCGCTCCCTTCTGAAATATTAGACTGGGCAGGATTTCTGAGTTAATGGGAACCACATTTGGTCCAGAGTAACTTGTCAGAGACTGCAGGTTGATGGAGTGAGGAACAGATTCAAAAGTGGAGATCCAAAATGTCTTCTGAATTTGATCCCCAGTTACATAAGAAAATATTGAACATTGAACTCCCTTTGATATAATATTGTAGGAAGAGAGCTACCTTAAAAGGTGTTATCTGACTCTTTCTGATTCTTTTTGTAATGTGCATGCTTGATTTTCCTTGGTGAGTGTTGTAATGCCTGGATTTGAAGATGTTGGTACTTGCAACTGTTTTTCCAATTTCCATGGTGCTCATTCTTTAAAACTATGAAATATAGTTCCAAAGAATGATACCACACTTGTGCAGTTGTCCTAAGTTTGAAATGTTCGACACATTCAGTTCTCTAAGATTTTAGGTCTTCAAAACTCCTCCATAAATGTTGCAATTCTTAGGTGTATTCTGCTACTAACTCTAACATGTTGGGAAACTCTTCAACTCACTATTGTTCAGCTTCTTCTGCTCACATATGTGAGCCAAAGAAGTAAGCATTTGATTGGATCTCTGTGATTGCAGACTTGCTTCTGGTTAGTAGTGAGTAATTCCAGATCACAAAGCCATTTATGGCCATCCAACCCTGCAATGGGCTCTCCTTGTTCTTCATAAAAACACTTCATCATATTTCTTTGACTCAGCCAATATATTTCACAATAGTACAACATATATCTGTGCAGTGGAATAGTTTCTGAAAGTAATGTTTAAAGCAAGAAACTGTACAAATTTCTATTCTTGATAAAGTTAAGAGTTGAAGACAAAATAGTTTTCATATGTGATGCCTATGTGTACAAATTCCCTTGATGTACACTAAAGTGGCATAACGCCAACTGACTCAGATCAAGAGTTAGGGCAACAAATCCCTTGTATGATCCAGCTGTGGCTAAACACCATCTGTTCAAAGGCCACTCAAATTAGAAAATAATAATTGGTGCTTTTGCATTGAAAAAAGGATGCTTTCAGAAAATAGTCTCCTTTAGTAATGCCATATATTCCTTCAAAGCCATTGTATATTCCCATATCTCAAATTTCCATATGGATTCCATTCACAGAATTAGCTGACTGAACTTTACTAATTATCAGTTGTTCAGAGTCTTGCCTGCTACATGGCTATATGGTCTCAGAGACCCTCTAATATTCTGTGCCGTAATATCATTCTGATGCCCCCCTGTCTTGCATGATAAGCTAACATTCAAACCATTTAAATTCACTTGGAAGTAATAATGTATGCTGTCACAAAACTATTCTTTGCAATCTTTTTCATAGAATTGGGTTGTTCTGTGTGAAAAGATCACTAACTACTGAATGAACATAAACAATTGGCTCTTTTTCTTTTTTCTAGTTTTCTGAAAATCTGCAGAGGAATACTTTTCTTCCCCAGAATCTTAATAGATGAATTGTGACTTTCTATTTAATGTTGTAATTATAGAGTCGTTGGTTGTTCTAAGGTAATGAGTATTAGATACTGAATAATACTGCATCATTGGGTGAAATTTATTTCAAGACTGTGTTACTGATTTATTAATGAACTTAATTCTCAGGATATATAAGAAGAGGCTTGGAACCCATTTTGAATGTATAGTTGAGCATATAAATAAATGGGACTTGATACCACTTAGTTCAATCTCTTACATATGAGTAGTCCATTGGTTCTCATAATGTGATTTAGCATGTAGCTGGATAGAGTATGCACATATTTCTGCTGCTATGCCCTCCTACCTTTCTGTTCTAGGAAAACAATTGCCAATTGCTTTCTTCTTGTGGCAGGTCTAGATGGACATATATACACACAAAGTTAAATCATCAAAACGTACAAAGTGCAAACACAGGAACCAGCCATCAGCCTTGAGAGGTAGTCCAGACAAGAAGCATATCCAAGAGTACCAGCTCTATCTTATCTGACCATTGCCTAGTCTGCGGCTCTTCCTTCTGTCTCCCAAGGTCATTCCCACATACAGTTATGCCAGCTTTAAAATAAAAAATCCTTTCTTACTGTCCCACTGGCCAGGAATCCTGTAATACAATGGTTATAATACTTGCACTGTAATTAGCAGCTTGCTGGTTTGAAACCCAGATTTTTTTAAAAAATTACTTTTTTCTTCCTCTTGAGCTTCCTACTTTTCCCTGTGCTCTTTTTTAAATGAGTGCAATGTGGACAAGCCCTTGCAAAGAAAGAAAGAAAAAAAGTATCTCATTAGCCATAGAGTTGCTCTGAAAAAAATGTAGCCCAAATATCTTTTCATATAGTCTCATAAACTTTTTTAAAGTGTAAATATTCTAAAACAGCCAGCTGAAGATCCTTTTTAATTAGAATGGTGTAGACTCCTGGAACAGATTTTATGATACAAAAAGAGATTGTAAATGATTTGTACTGTTTTGAACTTTTAATGTTTAATGTTTTAATGTTTATTGCTTTTGCTACTCTGTAGTATTTATTATAATGTTTTATGGAAACAGCTTTGATAAAAATGGATAGCAATATTGTTAATAAGTAACTGAGTAAATAAACAAGGCAATAAATGTGACATCTTTTTCTTTTCTCTTTGGCCTCATATTCACACATCTCCCATTTTCCTAAGTAATGAGGTACAGTATTGGGGCCAAGTGCATATTACTTACTTGCTTATTTACATTCTAGACTGTCCAACAATCACAGTTCCCTTGACAATCCCCAAGTCCATGACAAATATATGCTATAAAAAACAACAACATAGTTCAGTGAAAGCAGAAACATAATAGAGATTTAAAAACCAGCTAGACAGTCCATGAAAAACACAAGAAAGACTTGCCAGTGACAAGCCTGTATGAAGTACCTCTAAAATTGTTTTCTAAACCATTGGGGGTGGAATGTGCCGGAGGCTTTATCTGTCACTGGAAAGCCCATAATGTAGAGACCAGGTAGGCCTCTCTGTGGAAGTCATTCCCCAAACAGTGTTACTACTAAAAGGGCCTTTTCTCTTGTGGCCAGCTGTAGTGTCTCTTTTGATGAGATCTCATGGAGAAGGGCTGAGATGAAAACGGTGGGCCAGGTAGATAAATGCTGATGTTTCTGGGGCAAGAGCAAATTCTTCACTAGTTTGTTTTGCTGTCTGTTGCAATGAGTGTCTTGCTTCCCTTCTTCTTTATTAGCGCGCATGCTGGGCTCTCCCTTCACCTAAGAAGGTAGAAAGGGTATCCTATCATCTTTTTGCAGGCCTTTAAGGATAATGAAAAAAAAGGAAAGGACCAAAGAGAAGATATTCAAATTGATTTGAAATAAATTTCAAAAGTATTTCATAATGTAATGTATGAACTGTAGGTTGTCATGTTACTGTCCAAAACACCTTTTGTAATGGCCCCAACTCATACATTAATTCCTGGCAGAGGTGTGTCAGTTCACATATGGAAATTTTATCTCTTTATTTCAAAGATAAAAGCTCACCTCTTTGTGTTGTTCCTCCAGTAATAAAAGAGGAAAATCCATGAATGCAGAAACACATTATGTGTTGACTGCACCCATGTTTGGGGTCAGGTGTTCATAGAATGCCAAATTCTGGAGGCATCCAAGATAAAATAAACAAGTACAAAGAGAATAAGATGGCAATTTTTAAATCACATTCAGACTATTTCCATGGAACCTTGCTAGAGAGCCAGTACGGTGTTGTGGTTAAGAGTGCTGGGTTGGTTTCTACTTAATCATGGAGCAGACTGAGTTGAGAAAAATGATTGGCCCAAAGTTGCCCAATCAAAATAAAGTTAGCATACCTTGTCTTCAGCTTCTTGGAGGATAATACGAGATATACTGTAAATGTAAGAAATAAGAACAAATATTTTTAAGGAAGTGGATGCTTTTAGTATATACAATTATGCATTCCTTCTGTGAAGCTGCTTAAGTTTCCAACCAGATGTGTATATACATACGGTATATAAAGGGCTGCAAATATGTATATGTATGTGTATGTATGTATGTATGTGTGTGTATATATATATATATATATATATATAAAGAGAGAGAGAGAGAGAGAGAATGTGTGACTCAAGGTTTACTTTTATATATAAAAATAAAACACAAGAAAAATGAATATTTTTATAGGTGGACAGAGCAATTCTTGCTTGTCAGAACAGATGATAGAAATCAAAGCCAGATGGGTACTCACTTTCTCCACGCTTTGATAGTCTGCTACATTTTCAAGCTTGGCAGTGATTCACCTTAATAGCCTGTTTACATTCATGGGAACCAAAGAAGGAAAAAGAAGCCATCAGTAAGAAAAGAAGCAGAGAGAAATATCTAACCATCTATGCTCTCCGATAGCGAGGGTACATATTACAGGGAATAGAAGTCACATTTAAGGTTATAACAGTTCCCAGTGTTCTGCTCCAGACTTATTGAAACTTCTACACATGTGTGCTTATGATGACCCACGATTGCAGCTCCTCTGGATTCTTCCATGCAGTCTGCTGATTGCCTGATTGCTGATTTTTTTGCCAGCTTTTTGCCATATGCCAAGCCGTGCAAAAGCCACCAAAACTTCAGTCAGTGCTACATGTCTCCACAGAATTAATTTCCATACCCTCCTTAATAAAGCTGCTGCCACTAACTGTTATCACAGAAAGCTTACTGGATACAGTTGAAAACCATGCCCTGATATGATTTCTGTTCAGAAATTTATTTATTGACCACAAAATAGGTCAGATAGAATGTCTCCCTAGTGTTCTGCCAAGTCATACTTTAGGGACATTGCTTCCACGGGGTTAACCTTCATGCTATGTCTCAGTTTTCCTCTGATACTTTTGAGGAAATAATTTATTTGGCATTAATAAGGAGCAAGAGGAATGGGATGCAAGCAGAATCCATCTTTGCTGTCTGAGCCTGCACAGACAGAAGTACAAATAGAGATGTATATTATGAAAGTAAAACATGCATGACCATAAAAAGAATGCTTAGCAAATGTTTTAACACTTAGCAGGAAATAAGAAAGGTGTCTAATTCCCCCTTAATTGTTCAACGTATTTATGGACAGATGTATAAGAAATGCTTGTGGCGATGTTAGAGATGTGTTGGTTGGGGTTATGAATGTGTGTGTATTTTTTTATGCATAGAATACCATGTTGTTGCATGATGCAATGAAGATTATGTATAAATGTATCAAAGACCCAGGGTGCAGAAGAAAGGATGCACAATGGTAGAAACACTTGTGCCCTCCTACCCTTGCATACTTTTAAGGGCCCCATCCTTCAGGACCAGATCAGCTGGCCCTTTGAAAAGGACTTGGCAGCACTGGGAGAAGAAGAGAGAACAAAGAACATAGAAGGCTGAAGGCTGAAGAAATGACCTAGCAAAAAAGCACCAGAAGCCAGGCAGGGATGTTGCAACTGGCTACTCATGGCAGCATCAGGAGAAAAGACAAGAAAAGCAAGATTGAAAGAGCTGAGACGTGAGGGTGGCAGAGCAGTGAGGGTGAAAAGTCAGTGGCATCATCAGTGAATAATGTCAGCAACGATAGAGGACCACAGAAGATGTTGGCAGAGACTTCACAAAGTAGCTCAGAACACTGGCAACTCTAAACAGCTCAGGGCACTGGATCTACAGAATGGCCCAGTTACTGGCACTTTGAATGGTGCTCAGATTGCTGGTTTTTAGGTGGGGCCCCCAAGTTGCTAGCCATCCCAACCTCAAAAAGCTCAGGATTGTGGCAGCTTCAAGAAGATAACCTGAGGACACAGAGCCAGGCCCAACATGGTAGCAGCAGCAGAATCACCAGCTTCTTCACTGACAGCTGACCCAAGCATCAACTGCCCTTCCATCTCCTGGGCACGACATTGACTTGGAGGGTCCAGATTTGCACAGAAGGGCAAAGGAAAATTAGAATAGTGTAAGAAATTATAGATATAGCATAAACTACAGTGTAAATTATAAATTATAGGCATAGGATAGCCAATGGTATAAGGCTACAGGATAAAAGGTAAAATAGACCTAGTAGTGTACGTCAAGTAATAAATAAAATAGGAAAAGTATCTAGGGATACGCAAGGTCAGAATGTCAGGTTTGAGAATAAAATATTTATTTGATAACTATTTTGCAGTATAGGATTAAAGGAAGTGTATCAACTTGTGGTTCAGGCTGTTACGATCCCCAAATCAAACCAATGACAAAAGTAGTTATGTATTACCAAGTGGAAAATGAAGTGCATAAATAGTGAAAAGGTAGAACAAGTTGATTAATTTGTGTACCTTGTGCCTTGTTAGAATCTATATACGACTAAAACTCTTGTGTCTGTTTGTTTGTAACTTTCAATTGGGCAAAACAGTGCATCATAAGGCAACAACTTTTGAACCAAGGTACCTCAAATGGGCTAACTTACTTAGTTTTGGTCCTGCCATTCAGGGCAACAAAGAATGAGTCTACTTCCTCTTCTGTATGAAAATCCTTTAGAGTTAAGGTTAGACATAAACTTCTCTTCGGTACGTGAAAGATGCGTATTCCCTGCAACTGTTGCTCAGATGGTTTGGTTTCTAGTCCCCTCACATCTTAGTACACTTTTTCTGGACTCACTTCACTTTGTCAATGTCCTTTTTACAACTGGACCCAGTTTTACAAATGGGTGCTCACCAATGCAGAGTGGGATACTTACTTCCCATGATCTTAACTCTGTGAGTAGATTCCCAAATAACATTTGCCTTTTTAGCAGTTGCATTACACTGCTGGTTTATCTTGTACAGGTAGTCCTCAGTTTAAGAATGAGTTCCGTTCCCAAGGTCTGTCCTTAAGTTGAATTTGTGTGTAAGCCAGAATGGTATTATAGTATAATACTGTATAAGTAGTACTGTATAATTAACTTAAACTACTGTGTATTTAACTCAAATTTTGCTACAATAGGCTCTGTTCTTAATTATGGGTTGTCTGTAACCCAGGTGTTCTTAACCTGGGGACTACCTGTAATCTACTAGAAAATTCAGATTCTTTTCAAATATATTACTGCCAAGCCAGTTCTCCTCCATCCTTAGATCTTTCATTTTTCATCACCAGATACAGGAGTTTATCTTCCCCATGTAAAAGTTTATTGGGTTTGTTTCATCTGACTGACTTTGCTGGCAATTCTACATCTGAAAATCTTTGAACCTTGCATGGCATAAGTATGTAAGGCTGATATTATGTTTTCCTCTTTTATACTATATATGGAAAGATTATATAATACTTGAAGAGGTAAGTGTCTGCCATCTCATTTGGCTAATCAATTGATTACTTTAAATTGGCAAGGGTTTCATTGCCCACATACAACAGATGGAACACATAAAATAGAGTGCGTTATCAAATGCTGTTCCAAAGTGAATAAACTAATTATATCTAAATCATAATTGGATAGGGATAGCTTTGTTAGAACTGCACGAAATAATAACAATAAAAATCTATTCATATAATCCTTCAGTATTGAGTTTCCATTTATCACAGTTTTCACAGCACACAGGAGTAGAAGTAGTGCTGAATTTGATTATGGTATTTGACCAATTCTAAAACAAATTCTGAGACAACAAATGAAAATGATAGTAGAAAGAATCATAAAACCAATATGGTCAAAGTAGGGCATATTTTACACATAGAAAAACAAAACTTAGCAACATTCATAGGGATAAAAAAATGACATTGATCAAACAGTAACAACTGTAAATAAAATGGATATGGATGGCCTGGAGATCTGACAAGATGGGGAGTTATTAGCAGCAACCAGGCCTCTCTATAATAAGGGCAATATGGCGAAATGTGAGTTAATATTTTAGGAAATCCTTTACTACAGAGGCAAAGGATCTGTATGTTTGAACAAAATTATTCTGAGTGTGGCCAGTTTTGCATATAAGATAGTTGGGATATTCAACTACTATGGCTAGAATGTTGTGCTAGACAGAAGCATTTGCAATTTAATGTTTAGTACAATAAAGTAAATTCTTTTGAAATAAATGAGAATTATGTACTAATCTGGTGGAAGTCATGTAACTCCCCCCCCCCCTCCATTTGTTGATAGAAAAAAGACTGGGGATTTGATAATATAGGATTTGATGCCCAAAGGTATTTGGCTTCTGGATAAATACAACAACAACAACAACAACAACAACAACAACAATCCCCTCTCACCCCTATGGGTGGTATGTGTCTTCCTCAATCTTGGGTCCTCTGCCAGAGGCCTGGGAGTCTGAGGGTTCTGCACAGTATCTTAGCTGTTCCTGGCACTGCACTCTTCTGGACAGAGAGCTCAGATGTTGTTCCTGGGATCTGTTGGAGCCATTTTCCCAGCTTAGGAGTCACAGCCCTGAGTGCTCCTACCACCACTGGGACCCCTTTGGCCTTGACTTTCCACATCCTCTCTAATTCCCCCTTCAGACCCTGGTACTTCTCCACCTCTTCATCCTCCTTCTTCCTGATGTTGCTGTCACTTGGCACCACTACATCTATCACCACTGCTATATTCTGGTCCTTGTCTATTACCATGATGTATGGATGGTTGGCCAGTACCTGCCTGTCCGTCTGGATCTGGAAGTCCCTCAAGATCTTAGCCCTGTTATTCTCCACGACCTTCTGTGGAATTTCCCATCTGGACTTGGGGGGGGGGGTCTAACCCATACACTTTGCAGATGTTCCTGTACACAATGCCAGCTACTTGGTTGTGCTGTTCAGTGTATGCTGTTCCTGACTACATCTTACACCCTGACACTTGATAGTTGGACTGTCTGTGAGACTTCTTTGCACAGTCTGCACCTTGGGTCCTGTCTAGTGTGGTAGACCCCTGGTTCGGTGGATCTGGTGCTTAGTGCCTGTTCTTGTGCTGCTATGATCAGTGCCTCAGTGCTATCTTTTAGTCCAGCCCTTTCCAGCCACTGGTAGGATTTCCCACAATCAGCCACCCCAGCTGTCTGTCAGTGGTACATCCCATGCAGGGGCTTGTCTTGCCATGGCACTTCCTCTGCTTGAACTTCCTCCCAGGTCTGCTGCTGCCTCAGAATGTAGTAGCATTCTCATTTTGTAATAGAACCTGGAATGCTACTACAAATACAGACACACACACACAAACATACACACACACAACTATTACCTCCCCTTCCCCTGCTTTAAAGTGAGAGAATAGATTTCACAATTTTCAGTTGTGCTTCAAATGGAAAAAATAAAACCTTATTCTCTCTCTCTCTCTCTCTCTCTCTCTCTCTCTCTCTCTCTCTCTCTTTCTTTCTTTTCTTCCATCATTTATATAGCCTTCCTTCTCACTTTTACATGACTCTAGGCAACTTACAATAAAATAAATAAAATAGGCTGATTTTCAATACATAATTAATGCAGCAGCCAGGCATAGTCTAACTAATCATCCATACAATCAGGAGACAGGTTCTATCTCATGTCCAGGGCCCCAGGTTTGGGCACAAAGCCAGGTTTTCAAGGCCTTACCAAAGGCCAACAGATGGGGCCAATCTAATCTCAATTTTGGAAGTCATGTAAGGAATAAATTTCTTATCCAGATCTGTAGGCTATCATGTCTTTAACAAATCCTTGTATTCATGGTTTAGACTGAATTTTCAGGTCAACCTTGGGCTGGGGAGGGATGTGTCCAGGCAGATCTTTTGCTTTCTCACCAAACATCACTAACCAGTGGGAAAAACATCCATCTATCCTTCTTCTTAACAAGGGTTGGGGCTGGAGATGTAGCGAGTCTGGAGAGATGCCCACAGTGTCAGTGTCAGCCATCTATCAAACTTACAGTTTTGCAGAAGTGTTTTGTGCAGTACATTCAAAGGGAACAGTTATCAACTGAAGCTGGGCCCCTGTTGGACATGGGGGTAGCATTGTTTCAGAACAGCACTATTCCAGACAGCTATCCCTGATCAGCCCTGTCTTGGAAGAGCAGTATTTCAAAAATGCTAAACCAGTACTTAAAAGTACCCCTGAAATTGGCTGACAATTTGTGGCTCGGTGGCTTCAAAGCGAAGTAGGAAAGATGATTGGGTGGCATGGGAAAGGGCTGCCAGCTATAATTCAATGGCAAAAAACTGCAGGCTGATTTTCAAAAAAGGAAAAAAAATGAGAGCAAGAGAACAGAATATTGACAATTTATAAATAGAGGAATGCATGCATATCTGTATTTGTATACAGATGTATACAAAGGTATATTTGTTCTTTTCTCCTTTGGAACCAATGTTATTGGAGGGAAAGAAGATCATAATGGATTTTAGCTGGGGAGATGAAGAACTTTAAAGGCTTCTTGTCTAATTTATTAGACCATGCATCTGAGAAGAAGAAGTCTATAGAACAGCATTCTCTCATTCACCAGCCTAGAAACTCGAGATACCAATGTATCCACTTCCCTGCCATTGGGGAATAGTTGAAACTATGGGTCATATGTTGTTGTACTGTTGATTTTATGATAAAATTTGTCACCAATATTCAAGCCTACTTTTAAGTGAGTTCCCTGGTAGACCAGTCAAATTCTATATCTCATTTCTTCTCACTGATCATAACAATGAAGTCATTCTTCAAGCTGCAAATTCTGTTTTACAGCTTGTATCAGTTGGAAACAGATAGTGAACAATTATTGATCAACTTGATTAGAAAAAAGGATATAATTTTGGCAACTCTACTTAAACTTTTATAGGCATTTTATACTACTCGGTTTTATAATACAGTACAATTTATTATTGATTGGCCATTAGACCATAACAGAATACAGAATATAAACATATAAAACATAAGGCATTAATAAGATCACATATTAAAAATAGGATAAGAGAAACAAATTAAAATTAAAATTAAAAAAGAAAGAAAAAAGAGAAAAAAAGAGAAAAAAGATGCAAATCATACTCTGTTTTATAACTTAATATGTTTTCCTGTTAGAGTGTTGCAGAGTAGTTTTATAATGCAGTGATTAATAATCTTTAGCACTCTAAAAAGTGTACCTTATGGCTCCTTTTTAATTTTTACTTGTACTTTATCTTGTTTCATTTTATTCCTAATTTAATTAGAGATTCCATTTATGCTCTGTAAATGTTATTGCATAACTGTATATTTATTTTAATAAAGACATTGTGTTCTGTTCTGCAGCACATAAAAAAAGGATGGGGCTTTGTTTGTGACAGTGCAGGCACCTTCTTGAATTCTTTGGTCCCCCTCTCCTTCCGGTGAACATCCCTGTTTGTGAGACTAGAAACAGGAAATAGGAGTTGGAACTAGCTTAGTTCTGTTGAGTAGAAGAGAAAAATAAGTATAAACAGGACTTGAACAGCACAAAGGAGGATGTAAAAAATAAGAAAAGCAACACAAGGGCTTTTAGATTGGAAGAAATAAGAGAAAATCTGGGGAAAAAACTTACAATGATATTTTATTTTTATTTTGCTGTAGATTGCAATGCAGTAAGCTGTGGGAATCTTTAGAGGAACCAGCTGTTGAAGGAGGTCTTGCCAAAATGTGTAAGACCAAACCTTAGAAGGGCTGATCAGTGTCACATCCAGAGGGAAGAGAGAAAATGCAGAAGGGGGGGAGGGGGGCACTGCTGCTGAAAGAGATGAACAACAACAGAGGGACAGAAGGAGTAAGAGAAGAATGGAGGTGGAAAGCAAGATAATGAGGGAACCATGGCTGTTAAGGTCTGGGATCATTGTTCTCCTGAATATTTCATTCCCTTCTACTTCAGCCGGGTCTTCTCTTCATTGACAGAGGGGGAACAGCAGACAAGAGGTCCAGTTTATTTCCAAACAGTATTGGTTTCCTCTTCTTCTGCCTCGTTACTTCCAGCATTGTTCTTTCTGAATGAGTAGGCAACAGCTGCCTTATTCTCAAAAGCAAAACCATACATAGTAGTAACATCTAAAACATCTAGTAGTGTCAATAAAATTCAGCAGTAGTATCTTCTGTGTACATTCATTATATCTCCCTATTCGCTATTTCTCCATTTCCGTTAACTTCATTGAAAACATCTGCTGCCTTCATGGCCTCTTAAGTAAATGTACAATAACAATAATTTGATCAAGGTGGGGGTGCTACATTATTCCCCTAATTTAAATATAGATAAACAAAGCCACACTAGCTTATAACCAGAGAGGAAGAGGTTTCTAGGTTAAAAGTTCTGTTCCAATAGAAGAAAATATATGTAGGTCAGGATACTGATGATGTTACTGAGTTGGGTAATGAAAAGTCTGCAGACAAACAACCAAGCTCAGAGAGCACCAAGGACTTCACATAAAAGTTCTGTCTTGGATGACATAAAACAGGACACTGAAGAGCCAGATTGGAATGATTGGGTATGTCTGAAACATACTGTTCCATATGTTCATTCTTCTGATAGAAAGTGTTTTATGGTGTTTTGGACATGCTGTTCCAGATGAAATAGGGTTGTTTCAGAGCTGGGTCACATCACAAATCAATTCTAATTTATTGGGACTTTATCTGACAGGGTGTAGCAAAGACATATTTCAGAACAATTATAAAAAACTATGAAAACAAATAAAAGTCCTAGAAAGGTGGAAAAACTTAAAACTTTCTTAGCTAGGATTCTTTGCAACTGTAAAAATGAATATATTACTTAATAGGAACTTTCTATTTTAAATGGCACCTATTATAATTTCAGACAAAACCCAGCAAAATTGGCAAAGAACAGTCAACAGATGTATGGAGTGGGAAAAAATGATAGTAAGATTCTATATTTTTCAAGATTCAAAAGAAAGAGGGGGACTTGCATTTCCTAATTTTAAACTACATTACTGTGTTATTTATTGTTATATCGTTATGCCCATGTAACACTACTACTCTGCAAGCTGCACTGATGCGCAGTGGAGTTCTGGGTGCAATTCAAGGTGCTGGTTCTCACTTTTAAAGCTCTTCATGGCATAGGACCACATTACTTGAGGGACCATCTTCTCCCAAGAACATCTGTCTGCCCCACGTGCTCCCACAGGGAGGGCATGCTTCAAGTGCCTTCCCTTAAATCTTGTCATCTCATGGAACCTAAGAGATATGCCTTTTCTGTGATTGCCCCATCCTCTGGAACTACCCCTCCCCCCATATAGGACAGTTCCCAATTCTTCTCACCTTTAGGAAAGCCATGAAGATCTGGCTCTACCCCCAGGCATTAGGGGCCAATTGAGTGTAAGTCCCCTTTGGGTTGTTCTGTTATGTGCTGGTCACCATTTTATATTTTGCATTTATATATTGTATTTGTTTATTGTTATATGGTGGGGGTTTTCTTTTTAATTTATTGTTTGTTTTTATGCTGTATGCCACCCAGAGTCATTGTCTGAGTTAGACAGCCTTATAAATCTTAAAAATAATAAAATAAATAAAATAAAATAAAATAGCATGGATAACAGAATGGATAAAATCCCCGAATATTAGAATGTCAATAATAGAAGGAATGGCTTAGTAAACATCCAGAAGTGTGATATTGCAATGTTACTTGGTCCTTAGCTCATACCAATATGCCCAGAGACAACTTTATTTGTGCCTACAAAGTTCTCTTTCCCGTTTTCTTTTAATTAAAATTAAAATGATAGAGAAATGACTACTACAAATCTCCTTCTGAGCTGGGCAGTAACCCATTCCTTAAAGCAAAGAGACAATTAAATAAAGTTCATCTTACCCAGCAAAAGAATGGAGACTGATGACAGCCTAATTCTTTGCTTGGGACTGTTCTTACCTGTCCAGATGAAAGAAATAAGCTGAAATGGCAGAGAGCATCTTGGAAGGCTCAGCTGAGTATAGAGTAATCTTACCAGTTTATCTTTAAGTATATGAGTGTTGAATGATTAGCCATGCTCATCATGACAGGTATTTTCAGAAAATGCCCATAACATAAACTCTCAAAATTCCAAATTAGACCTGTGGCTCAAAAAAGTTTAGGGAACCTTGTCCTACACTGACATTCCTAAACACCCTGTAGATTACATTATAACAATGTTTTCATTATAATTTCAAGCATTCATTCAAAAATCACCAAAAGAAAACTGCAACGTTTCATGATTTAATATCTTCCATCAAGATTACAAAAGCAAGATTAAGGAGGTGGGAGGGTGAAAAAGCCAACTTGATTTAATCTTCAAATATTGGTAGAACGTGTTGCCAGTGAATGTGCCACATTTCACCCTATAAGATCATTTGTATATATTATCACTTCCTCCTTTTTTCCTGGAGTTCTTATATGTACCAATGGAGATTAAAATAAATGTGTTATTATTTATTTATACGGTTTATGCTTTTTATGGGAGTGTTTATCATTAAATATCCATATTACAATTTATTATTTTTTTGAATGATTTTCAATATGATTATAGAATAGCATATTCAGCGATCTGTTTCTAATGGCTTTTTCTCATATATATTTATGGTCTGCAGTTATCTGTAATCATTCATAGTTATTAGTAATACTTTCTAAAACGATTATTGTTTACATTTACCAAAAACTCAGAGTGGACAATAACAATGAGTTTCTTCTCTAAGTCTTCTGATGTAGAAGCTTGGTTTGCTTATTTATCTAATTTTATTTATTTATTTATTTATTTATTTATTTATTTATTTATCTAATTGTATTCAAATATTATGATTTTTGGTGCAAAAGCACCACAACATATCTTTGTTTGTTTGTTCCTTTTTGTAAAAACAATATCAAACATTCAACCAAGAAAGCAAAGGCAGCAGGCTAAACTACAGGATGAAAAAAAAGGTTGGCACTGGAATGTATTGTATTTATTGAAATTACAATGATTTCAATGGCTCACTCTACACATAAATATGTCTGGATACTATCAGCTGGGTTCACACAATGTGCTAAATTCTGAGTTTGGATTAAGAAAATACATTAAGATGTTAAAATCTTGAGAACAGAGTTGGTTCCTATGAGAGGTTGTCAGAAGGAGAAAGAAAAATTGTTTTTATACTGATCTTTTTGGCCTACTCTTCCAAGCATGCATGTATAGAATTCTTAAGATAATTTTGTAAGAGCTTTGGTAAATACTGAAGTTAAGCAAGAAATAGCAATCACACAGACTATAATTTATTCTTTGTCCTGAGATACAGTGATAGATCTAATAGTACAGAACGGGAAATCACACTTACATTAACTGGGAAGTACATCTAGTTTCCACTGAGAGTTACTAATGGTGGATTTGATGTAGATTCAATCACTCTTGAAAGAGCTCCCCTGGATGGAATCCAATGGTCTGTGTCTGTTAATCAAAGCTATTTGATTATGGAACATAAAAGATACCAACCCTTAACTTGCAGTACCCAGTTCCCCCCATAACCCGCCCTCTCAATATTTGGTAGAGATAGACTGAGTCTGCAGAGTAGATTTTGAGGTGTGAGGAAATGATGCAGGGGATGGGAAGGAATGGTCTTGAATTAAAACTCTGTACTAGTATGACATTGATTCCAGCCAGTGAAAAGTGAGGGGGCTTATATTAGTCCTTCGTTTAAATCCCATTGATTTTAATGGGATTCATCTAGAAACTGTGATGGAATATATCTACAAAGAAGGAGGGGGTGCATTACAGGGAGGGAAAGGAGACGAAAGACCACACAGTCTGCAGGAGGAGTCTGTGAAAGAGGTTCAGGGTAGCCACTCCCTAGAATCTCCCAGGCTATATCCACTAGTTGCAGTAGGATAGATTTGGTCTGGCAAGATTCTATCTATAAAGTGTAAGCAAATAAAGGAACTTAATTCAGCTGGACTGTTTCACGATTGTTCTTGAGCTGGGCCTGACAGAGACAACCTAATGCATGTAACTATTCAATAATATGTAAGCTCAAATTTTCTCTACTTCTATGTATATGTATAATCTAGTATCAATCACATAGAGTAGCTATCAGTGCAGATATGCATTTTGTGTGTTCTAAATTACTATGCTGTTACAAAAATAAAGTAGAATATATAATTATTCATTCCAGTGTTTTGATTTACACACACTGGTTTTGCACTGATGAAATCCTTCCTTTCAGAACATTCCATGACTAAACTTTGTTTGGAGTCCTTTCCCTCTACAAGATGCAGCTCTAAGGTATGATTTTAACTGATTTCTCAAGAATAACTTTCAGGCTCTGTCCAAGACCTCTTAATTGGAAATGCAAATGATTAACAGAGTAATTTTACATAGCATTCAGGTGTTTTTCTTTCTATAACATACGAGGCATACTTTATCTATCTTCTGCCCTTCTTCTACCCAAAGGCTACGGTGACATTTTTGCAAGGTTCTTTGCAGTTAAATTGCTCACATTTGCTTGCATTAGCCACCACTTGGGCAGAATCTGGTAAGATGACTTGGGCAATGTGCAACAGCAGGTAAGATTCTTTTGAGTTCATAGAGATTAAGAAGTAGATGGGTGCTTTTTGTCATGAGCATTGCCTCTGGCTTCTTTGGGTTGGACCCATGCCCTGTCTATCTACTTTGGGCATCTGGACAAGGTGTGAGGTTGGATTCAGAAGGTGATATGCCCTTTTGAGATAGGGCAAGGTACCACCTGTCTTGAAAGAGGCAGTGGTACTCTTCTTCCTGAAAGGACCAACTCTTGATCAAGCCATATTGGATCCAATCTAGGGAAGATTTAGAAGGTGATAGAGCTTCAGATACAGAGGATTCCTGAGGAAATGGATTTATCTGAACTCCTTTTAGTCAAGATGCAGACCTGAGCATGGGATGGAAACAGTATTGGACACCTATGGTGTTCTGTATTCAGACCCAGATGGGGAAAATGAACCAAGTGCTGAGAGGTGGCCATGATATTCTTTTGGATCATCTGAGCCCAAAGTTTGACAGTAGTATATTTCCTACCTGAAATACAAAATAGACAGTATCAGCTGGTGTGCATGGTGAAAAATTCTTGGTTCTTTCAATATGGGATTCTGCAGGGCTTAACTCTCTCTGTGATGGAATGGTGAGATTTGTCTGGTGAGATTTCTATCTTGAGGTTGTAGCTAATAAATGCAACAGAACTGTATTTGCATTGTCTATTGGAGTTCTTTGAGCTGAACCTGACATCAGTCTCACCAGACTGCACCCTAGTTCCCAAGCCAGCCAGCCACAACACTGTGAATTCCTTAGGGAGATGTCAGCCTCATCTTCTTGAACTTCCCACGCTCCTGTTGGGGGCCAAGAACATGCTTATCTCCCTGAGCCTGGCCTTCATAAGTCCATTCCATCACACTCTCCCTCATGCTTTTAATATTGGCCTGAAATTGCAGGAAGAGGTAATTCATCAGTATAGATGAAAGATTAATTAGCAAGCTGATGATACTAAATTATATATTGCCATCCTAGTCCAGGTCATCTTGACGCAGTGTTTGGAGAAGATAAATGAATGAAAGAGTCGAAACAAGCTGTGGGTTGTTTGGGATGATAAAGGACTAGATGAGTAAACAACTCCAATCATTGCAAGATGAAGATGGAAAGATTTGGCACTACCCACAATGGAGGAATGGTTGGTGAGGATGGTGGGACTTGCTGAGATGGCTAAATTGACTTCTTTGATCAGAGAAAAGACAATAATAAAAGGTTCAGCAGTGTGAGGTTGCCTCATTGTTACCAATAGTTTTCCAACCTAGTTCAAAGTGCTGATTATCACTGATAATTTACATACTCCTAGAGTATTCTGGGACATGAGCAGAAGGTCACTGTATGCAGCAAGAAGTTGGACTTTGTTTCATCAGCTCAAGCTAACTTCCCTCCTTCCCTTGTTTTCTTTCTTTTTCCCCCTTTTCTTCAGGATATAGTACATACTACTTCTTTTTTTCTGTTGTGATTTCCCCCGCTTTTTCCCAAGGAAAGTCTAGACCAGGGAATGTACAAAGGAAGTAGCTGTTTGGAGTTGTACAATCTTCATGAGATATATAGAAGTGGACAAGGAAGCAAGTACCATGGTGATCTGCAAGGTATGTGCCATGTTTGTTTTCTTGACTGAGAAGGATTCACTGCATTGCTGGAGGAGAAAGTGGAGGGTCTGGAGGCATATCTCACCATACTGAAACTCTTCAGGGAAGATGTGGTGTTTCTGGAGAAGGCAGAAGGATGTTTGCAAAACAAACACAGGAAGGAAGAAACTACTAAAAAGTAAACAGGAGCCTGGAAGAGGAGAGAGGACCAACAGAATCAAGATATAGTCCCTATCACTGGAGCTGAGCAATCAATTTCAGGTCTTCCCTCTGATGGTGACTCACAGACTTTTGGAAAAGGGTGTTTGCCCAGCATTCTGGGGGTGATATGGAGAGAAGCTTGGCATCTA
The DNA here is from genome assembly GCA_030867105.1 of Liasis olivaceus. Taxonomy (NCBI): domain Eukaryota; kingdom Metazoa; phylum Chordata; class Lepidosauria; order Squamata; family Pythonidae; genus Liasis; species Liasis olivaceus. The sequence continues at coordinate 223,954,558 of CM061349.1, forward strand.
CAGAGGTGAGGAATCCAATGGCTATCCAAAAGAGGAAAAGTGGTGATGCTGATGGGTGACTTGCTACAGAGTCAGCAATGTTCAGACCAGGCATTTTGCTTCCCAAAGGTGAAGGTCTGGAATAAGTCAGAGAGGTTGATTTGACTAATTAAACCTACTGATCACTATCCCTTTCTTCTGTTTCATGTTGGAACAAATGTCACTGCCTGAAAGATCCTGGAAAGAATATCAAGGGACTACAAGGAGCAAGGCAGGAAAGCAAAATAATAGGTGGTGTTTTCATCACTATTTCCATAGACTGAGGAAGGAATGAAGGACTCTGGAGGTTAACTGATGGCTCAGAGGATGGCGATGTTGAAAAAACTTTGGATTCCTGGACCATGGTCTACACTTTCTATAGGGAGAATGTCTAGTGAGTAATGGGCTGTACCTCACAAGGGCTGGGAAGAATGTGTTTGGAAGACATTCTACTCATTCATCTGGTGATGAGATCTGGAGAGGGAAGGAGGCCAACATCCAGAACCATCCTGAAAGTTTAAGCCTGAAAGCAGTAAACCTTACAATAAGGAAGTAAGTGGTAACAAGGAAAGGTTGCTCAGGAATACACCAGGAGATGCAACAAGCAAACCTAAAGGAGCAGTAGTAAAGTTTCAGATGTGGGTAAACTAATGTTCAGAGTATGGAGAACAAACAAGGAGAACTTGAAGTCCTAGTACAGTGGGTGGGCATGGGACAAATATAACATCGTAAGTATTACTGAAACCTAGAGGGATGGAACACATTGTTGTAATATAGTATTAGAAGGATATAATTTGTTAAAAAAAAAACAGTCCCAACAAAACAGGGGCTTGAATGAAGAATTGAAGAATTACAATGCCTGTATGCAAATTCATGAGTGAAAACCTTGCCAAAAATCTCTGGGTGAATATTAAGGGAAAAAGAAACAATAATGATACTGTTGTGGTTGTGTACTACAGGCCACCCAACCAAGCAGAAGATAAAGATGAAATCTTCACAGATCAAATGGCCAAAGTGTCCAGGAAACACACCACTGTGCTAATGGGGCCGGGGGGGGGGAGGGGGTTCAACTAGCACAACATCCACTGGGAATGAACATCAAGTGGGAGATCTAAAAGATCTTGCAAACAACTTCATCTTCCAAAAGGTAAAGAGGAAACTAGGGGATTAGCTATACTGGACTTAATATTTACTAACAGGGAAGAAATAGTTGAGGAAGTGAAAGCTGTAGGAACACTGGGAGAGAGTGACCATGTGAGCAGAGGCAGACTAAGTAACTAATTACATAATGCATCTTAAATGTGTTAGATAGTTTGGCAAACAGGAAAGAAGAGTTCCAAGATGTCCATTGTATCTGGAAGTTACCAGGATAAGGAAAATGGAATTTCAGTCTTTAAAAGAATCTCCTGACAGTGACTTTCAGGTGTTTTCTTTGTGTTACAGCAATCTTTCTATTTTATTGCCAGTGGAAGCAACAACATGGAGAAAAAAAATCAGCCACTGCAGATGGCCTTGAAATTGGCAATCTGGACTCAGTGTGTGGATCCTTTTTAACTAGGCCAGGTGTAAGGCCTATATTCCTAGTTGCTCTGATGGTTATTATCTTCACAAATAGTCAAAGTAGTGGGAGACAGCAGATAAAGGAATATTTCCCCTGAGAGCAATCAAAGGATTAGGAGAATATGGGCTGAGATTTAATCTGCATGGAAAATTGTCCATGCTGAGTTCTATTAGATGCTGCTGTGTGGCATTTGTTGATAATCATAAGGCAAAATTACAAGAAACTGCAGCAAGGAGGTACTTGCAAACAAAATAATATGCGAGTAATTGCAATTATTAAGCAAGAGCTTTACACATGATTTTCCATCTGTCAGTGCCATTTGCAGTGTAGGAAAAAATTCTATAAGCATTGAATTCTGCACTTTCATTTCATCTGAAATTAAAAATGAATTACAGTCATTCAGAGTTTGTAATAAATGTCATTGATCATCATATTACTGATCCCTCCTCCTCCTCCTCCTCCTCCACCCAGCTTTTAAAAACACAATACTTTGTTTTATTGACCAAAGCCAACAGTCCTTTCACATAGATTTGTTGACAAATCTCAGTACTAAAGGTAAACCATGAGTAGGCTATGTAATTTGACAGGCCATTTAAATAGCTTTCTGTCACAGTTTATTATATTTTTTTCAAGGACGTGTAGCTGGAAGAACTATGCAGTGAAATGGGCCAGATATCCAGCTCAGACTTTTCATTATAAAATTCAGTATCATTTTATTATCACAACTGGCCTTCTGCAATAAGAAAGAGAAATAGAAAATTGCAAGACAAAAGAAGCAATTGCATTGAAATCTTAAAAGATTAGTTTTGCCACTAATACCATAAAATGTTGGAGTGAGGTTCTGCTACAAAAAGGTTGCTTACTTGGTGTCAGATCAGATTTGAGTTTTACCATTTTAAGAAAGCTGTGTTCAGACTTAAGTAACTCACTCATGCACTGTTAATCATTCTGTCTGCACAGAAATCCATTTAAAAAAAAATCCTCAAAGAGAAATGTTCACTACATAAAACATCCATGACCATCAAACTTGGAAGATTTATATTTTGGATATAAAAATAGCATGAACCAGTCAAGTGACTTTTGATCAAATAAATCCAGCACAATGGACAATATCTTGAACCTCACACATGCTGACACACCATATTGTTACATATTCAGTGGGCCAGAACACATGACATGTCCTATATATTCGCTCTTTATAAAATGGTCCGAGTCTTTCTGTTAAATAACAAAATGTAGCTTAATTACATTAACAATATTTATGAACTTTTACAATCCATATTGTGAATTTCCTAGTCAGAGGCTCAGACTCCAAAAAAATTCTGACTTTTGTTCTTTCTGGGTAATTCTTTCCATGTAATGTATTGGCTCTTCCTTCTCCTACTTGTTGATTAGGATGGCATTTGGCTATACTCATTAGTGTTTTTAAAATAATTAAATATATGTTTAATAGTTATATAGTTTTACAGTGCTGCGTTTGTGCAGAATGTTACCTTGGCTTTGTTGGTATTTGCTCAGTTTTAACCATCAATTTGACTCTTTCTCTTGAATTCTCCTCAGCCTTGTAACTCCACTTATGCATGACATATATTCCTGATATTGTGCAATTTACGCTCCATCCCGTCCCCTCACTGTGCACCTTCCATGATGTTCAGAAACCTACCTCAACCCTTTAGAGGGATATTTGTGGGAATACAGAGGGTGCAAATTTCTTTCCCATTTCAACTTTGTTTTATTCAAGGTTCTCCATAATGTTGAAGTTGTTGTTGTTCTTTTAAGAGAGAAGTGGGCAAGATAGACACGGTGACCTTTTCCTTCCAGGTACTGAAACTTGTTCCTTCACCAAACGTGAATAGCACTATACAGTTCTTGTTCCACATTGACTATTCTTTTTAAGAAAGAGATGCAGAGTTCTCACCAGAGGACCTCTCAGTGCCAAGAAATGCACTTCAAAAATAGAGTGTGTGTCTCTGTGTGTGTCTATGTGTGATATGTGTGTGTGTGTGGGGGGGGGCTAGGAGAAAAAATAAATTTGATTTCATTTACAATAACCTTTAATTAAAATTAAATACAGGTAATTTGATTATTCTGGTTAGTGACCAAAATTGGGAGTGGCAACTCCTATCACTAAGCTCTACAGTTACTATGTGAAACATCATGTGACTGCAATAGACTTAGACCTCACTTCCACTGTGATCGTTAAGTGAATCACCATGGGCATTAAGTGAGACATAACATGACCGTGGCCTCCAATTTTACTGCTGCCTTCTCCATTGACCTTGTTGCAAGCCAGTTGCGAAGTACACAAATGGCAATCACATGACTGCAGGATGCTGCAATGGTTGTAAATGCTCTCTGGTTGTAAAGCACCCAGATGTTGATCACATGACCACAGGGACACTGTACAGGTTGTAAATGCAAGGACTGGTTGTAACGTTACTTCTTTAGCACCATCATAACTTTGAATGGTTGCTAAACAAGGCAGTCAGTAAGCAAGATCTACTTGTAGTGATATATAATCATGGGCTGGTCTCAAGAACTATCTTCAGATGAGAAACAGGACCAGCAGGAGGTGTCCCAAATATGGGAGTCTGTACTGCCAGGCACCAGTGATGATGCCAAGCCAGCAATCAGCTCTACCTTTCTTGCCTTGGATACAACATATTCTAATTCATACTACTCTAATCATGTAGCACTCAAGAATACCAGCATCTGAAGACAGAGCTGTGTAGGAGTGCTTGGCTATACCAACAGATAGTAAGACCTAGCATGGCTACTCAAGAATACCCTACTAGAAGAAGCTAGACACAAACAGGCTAGCTATGCTTGAGCAGGGTCAGAGATTGCTGGTATTTAGAGAGCAAACATGTGGACGTTCCTGTCTTCCAATTCTTGGTTGCAAATATCTTCCTGGTTTGATGTGGTTTGTTTCAGACTCTCTCTTACTTGTCTGCTCCTTTAGATGCTGTCTTTTTGTTGAGTCTGCATGTATGTGCATGAAACCTGGACTGGACTGAATTTACAACCGGGAGATAAATTTGACAGATTTAGTACAACCTTAATTTAGATAAGCACTGCCATTTCTGAAATGAGAGATACTTAATTTTCTCCATCTTTCACATTAAAAATTATAACTTATGGAAGTTTCTGGAGACCGTATATATTTTGTGTTATGTCTGTACTTAGCATGAGTACACAAATGTACTTTGAGGTTTAGCTATTATAAAAAAAACATTCATTGGCCCCAACTTGGTTGGCCTTTCACAAGGCCCTGAAGACATGGCTGTATTCCTGGGCTTGGTATCTGTTAGAGCCTGTTAATTAGTTTTGTTGAAATATTTGTATCATATCCGTACTGATTTTTTTAAAAAAAATTATCTTGGCTGCCAATTGTCTATTCATTTATTTTATATTTTTGTTGTTTCTTTGCTGTTTTTTAATTGTTATTAGCTCTGCAGAATGAATAAATAAATATTACTCTTATCCTAATATCACAGCCTGGTACTATTATGTAGTACAGGATAACTGGTTTGAGTTCTGTTTCATTTGCTAAGTTTTGACAGAAGACTTAGAATTTAGAACAAGGAGACTGAACAAGATTATACCATATGCATAGCGCGCACACACACACAGGCACACACACACATTCAGGGCAGGCAATAGACAAACCCTTTATTATATGCTGTCACTTGGGTTTAATAATTGGATTTTCTTTTGACACTTTTTCTTCTTGTACTGCCCACTATCCAGGAATATTTACCCTGAGCAAATAAGGCTCATCTTACTCACATTTGGATTCAATCTCTACCCTTTGCTATTTGATGACTAGTACTTCAGTTTGCCCCAGGCTATCAAAGCAGAGACATTTATGTTACACGATTAGTCATACATATGTATGTATGTATTGGGTCTCAATAATTCAGAATGACTTGATTCCTAAGACGACAGTATATTGACTGTCAGTAGTTCAGCAGCTGTTTAAGAAATGAGACAAGATATATTCTCTGTCCAGTATATTAGCCATATGCTAGCAAAATCTACTTAGATTTTCTTGGAAGTCCACTTGTTTTAAAATGATGTTTAAAATGCACAAAAGATTGTTGGGCTCTGAAATCTTTGTCTTATGGCAATTGGACGACTATCACATTTATGGTAGCCTGAGTTTTCCTGGAATAGACTCCATTTAAAGAGATGCATGGCTCTGATGAAATGGACTATGGTCCACGATAACTTATGTATGGTAGCTGCAATATGGACTGCTTGGTGTAAGGGACTTGTATAGCTATCTGCTGGAAATCAAAGCATTTTAGGTGACTAGTCTATATGGCTACTCAGCCAAACCATATCCATGCAATAGTCTGCATATCCATATCTGGTTAATAGGATCATCTTTAATTGCATTAATGACATGTGTAAAGAAGGCCCCAGAATCAAATCTTTCCATTGACCTTTAAAGCCACTTTCATGTCAGATCTGGTCACCAAGTTGTGACTGTGCATAAAATCTAATCTAGCAAAGGGCAACCACAATGTACTGCAGCAAAAATATGTTCTTCAGCCAGTTCAGCCTAGAAAAAGTCTTCTTTTGTACAGATTGTCTTTCCTGAACCAAGAAGCTGATATGACAAGGTGGACATATTCACAATATCTATTTTGCAAGTTTTTCAGTGTTATTTTAAGTGAAAACTTAAAAAGTGAAAACATTTCCCTTCTATTCAATGATTTTTAACTCTTAGACATGGGATTTAATTTTAAATCTGATTCTGAAACTCTGTTGCCAGTTTTCTTATCCTTAGTACTGTATCAAGTAATCGGTTGTCTGTTCTCACGTGCATCCCAACCAAGTGGATAGTGGATATTTGGGCACACCTCTGGAATTCTGTCTTATAATTTGCCATTTAAAACATGTTAATCCCACTGAGTTTCAGTAAACTCCAGAAACTGAAAATTGTCAACAGCCAAATCAGTCACTGTGATGCTATATAGCTTATATGTGTGTGTGTGTGTGTGTGTGTGTGTGTGTCTAAAAGCCATATAATCTATTGTGTTTTGCAACTGAGCATTACTCATCCCCAGATATAATTATTTTATCCTTTCTTATAATTCAACTACACTCAGCTGAATTTGAACAAGAACTATGAAAGATAAAGCAACACAAGAGAATAAGGAAAGAATCAATGTAGTAAAAGGATCCCTTTAAATAAATGAGAGTGGACTTCAAACACTATTTAACATAACTGTTGCCAACTATCCAAAATCTTGGTCTTGGACTAGGCTTCAAGTAAAGCAAAATGTATCATTAAATGCTGCATTTAATAATAAAGTGGTTTTAATTAAGTTCTCCCTGTTTGCATATGAAGTTTTAAATCTAAGAATGTGGGGCTTTTATACATTTTTCCTTTCATTATGCAATCATTCTACCTCATTCATGGAATTTTAGAGGGTCTAGACTACTTCATCTTCCATTTGTAACTCTCCAGTGTTTTCCCACTGCTTTTTCATTTTTCCTTAGCAAATATGTTAAAGGGAAAAAGTTGGAATAGCTGCAGAATAAGTTTTGATTGATAGTGTTAGAAGCTCCCACCTATATGCCCATTCCAAAATAACAGCCTGAAAGCTAGAGAAAGAGAGGGAGAGAAGGAGAGAAGAGTGGTGGGGGGAAAGGGAGAGAGAGGCTGGAAATTTTGGCACTACAGTTGAGTGCCAAGTGTAGAAGTATATATTATATACTTTTTGAAACCTTTATCTGTTTATTGTCCCCTGGAAAATGACTCCCACCCATTCACCCAATGTATATGTTAGGATATAAGTTAAGGAGAACATCCAAAAGGAATACCAGTAGACCTCATTTAGCAACTGCCTTGTTTAGTGACCATTCACAATTACAACAGTGATTTTGAAACTTTGAAACCAATCCTTGCATTTACAACCATTGCAAGTCTGTAAAGCAAAGGAAATCTGAAGTAAGATCATAAGCACAGTCATGGTTTCACTTAGTGACTGCTTTGTTAATGACCAAGTTGCTGGTCCTAATTATGGTAACTAAACGAAGACTATCTGTAATGTGCTATCTATTCTTTTTGTATGATTTCTTTATTTAGCTAATTTTTTGTGTATATGCATTCCATTTTCTCCTAACCATGTTATTGACTTAATTAAGTAAATTTTAATTTACAAAGAACATCAAAGAAGTTATCTTTCTGTTTTCAATTTAAAACAAAAGCTATTTTGCATGTATCAGAGTCATCTACTGACATTTTAAAATTCTTTTCACTCTTTTTTTTTTCCCTGTAGTGGTATGATATGAAAAATGCTCTTGAGTTTGAATGACTATAGATCTGAAACTACAGTACAAGTTTCCATTTCCAGTTAAAAGATCAAACTATCAGGTTCTCTTTCAGACTCTAGAATTTTTTTTGAGAAATAATAAGAGAATTAATAACCATAACAGAGAACATTAGAATGTTCCTACCTATAAACGAATGACAGGAGTTTATTTATCTTTTTAAACAACTTTTATTTATAATAAACATGACCGAACATAGGATTTTTTTCTTTCAGAATCCATTTTTTAGGAAAACTAGAAAAGTAATTTACATAGCATACAATATCAACATCAGCCATCTTCATGCACGGGCTGACAATTAATCTCCCTGCTGTCGTTCACTATTCTCATGGATCTCCTCTTCACACCCCAAACAACTGGAGCACTCTATCACAAATGACGAAATTATTCTGATTCCCAGCAACTGTCTCATATTAGGCACTCTGTGTACAACCACTCCACCAAATCTAATTTATGGGAACCAAATCTCTTCTGGAATGTTTAATGGCTACTTGGAAATATTTGCACTACCAAACATTTTTACAGTGGTCCTTCCTTCTTCTCCTCTGCTCCCTTCAGCATCTCACATTGAACATTCTCCTGTGCTTTGGGCTTCTCTTCATTAGCTTCAATTTATGTAGCCAGCTCTTTCTTTACCATTTTGCTGAAAAAGGTGTTTTGCTAAATTGCTTTGTCAAATACTCTTTCTGTGCTTTTCTTTCTCAGCCATTTTCTTCAAAATTTCAGTTCCTCAAGGCAATGATGTTGCAGCTTTCATTTCACTTACGTATATATCTTCAACTTTAGGCTGATATATTCAGCCAATGATTTTGGGGTACTTTGATGGAATTGGAGGAAAAAAAACACACCCTCTAAATGTTTTAATAATAATCCTATGTCATGACATAGAATCATTTCAGTAAGGCATCCTGTCCCCACTTTCAAGATGAACATTGCTAGGTATTTGCGGGCAGCCAAGCCATTTCTCTAGATGGCAATATTTCTTTTCCCTCCTAAAAGGAAAGAAAAGAAAGAAAAGGTATAATTGTCCATTTCACCTTAAAATATAGGCCTAATATGTTCAGATGGAAAGAGAATTTTGTAGAAATGTGATCATGCATTTATGGCTTGACTTAATTAAAAGAGGGCAAAGGAGTCTGTGAATTCTTTTCTTTCATATAGAATCATCTTACCATACTTCCATGGAACCCCAAGGAAGGACACAAGGAAAGATCCCATTTCTAGCTAAACACATTTTAAGCTTTTAGGATTTCATTTTCTTTACATTCTTTCAGGGGAAAAATAATTCAGTGAAAGAGGATGTCGGATGATTTAGCACAGTTTGACCATCTTGAACTTCAGAGCTCTTGTGGACCTTGCAATAGATGTCAGTATAGCAAGTACAGCTTAACTCAGTAAGAAGAGTTAGTGGTGAGGAAAGGCGTGCTTGTTGAACTTTTCTCAACTATCAAAAGCAAAAACACTTGCTTCTGCCATTTCTTTCAGTTGCTCAGTTTTTCTTCAGTCTTACAGTACATTAATACCGTCCTGCTTATTCTTTATTCTAAAGAACGAAAAGCAATATATGAATCAGTGTATGGATGTAATGCTAGCAAGGGTGGTTTACAAGGATGGAAAGATATGGAGAGATAAATGGTGCTGGTGTAAACTAGATTTAGTTAGATTTCCTTTTCTCTTATCTCTTGCCTTTAATTTCTTTTGCTCGCTACTTCTTACTCCTTTTCTGTGCTTTGTATAATGTGGTTTATCTGAAAGGGAATAGTGTGATGGGAAAGTATATTTGTTTGTTCTTTCTTTGCTGGCTTAACAAAAGTCCACACAAAAATTCACATGCATTTGCATTGAACTTGTTCAGAATGCATATTTTAATTTATTCTGAGTTCTGAATTACCCCTTAATATTTGGAAGAGTGCAGTTTTTGAATTGACTACATTACAGTTTATACCTAATTTTAAGGAAAATACATTTGTAATGTCACATTATAATGATAACTGATTAAAATTATTCTTTGTTCATAATAACATGTTATTTTCAGCATTCACTTCACTCTTGGTCCTGCATTTGCTTCTGTTTCCAAAGATATAATTATAATTTTTAATTCTCTGCTGGGAGAATGCTGTTATAACCCTGTTCTTGTAACCCTTGATACAGTAGATATAAAAGAACAACTGAATCAGTCTAGCTGTTGCAGTCAGCTTACTCATATTCAAAGCTGGATTTAGATCTTGTAAGGTCCTGAGCCAAAGGGTTCTTAACCTTTTATGCCATGGCCCCTTTCTCAGAAACATGTATTTAAATGCATAAAATAAAATACTTAGGTATAGATTGTACTACAAGGTAAACCAATTATGCTCAAATGCAGTTATCAAAATATTTTAAAAATAAATATATCATTGTTGTGCCCAAACCTAGCAAACCAAATCACTCTGAAGATACAACATAATTTGATTAGCAAAAAGCAAAGCTGAGCAGCCCTGAGCAAACACAAACCAGACCTTTGGCCTGCTACATTGCAAAGACAAGACACAGAAAAAGGCAGACACGCTGGAAATTACAGTATGGCATTGGAATGTTTTAGATAAACCCATCCATGTGACCTTATTATTATTTATCCCTTCCTTCTAGGTCAGCATGCTAGCCATACTTTCTTTGAGATATGGTCAGTGAATAGAAACAATTGGGTTTACTGGACCACAGGTTCCTGACTGAGTCTTCTCCCTGTTGCTACTCAGGGTTCATTCAGCTTGCTGTGAATATTTTCTTATAAGGGCACTTTCAGCAGTTCATATGTAGTGAATGCAGCTGATGTGTATGAAGGGTTACCTTTTACCACTACATAATACAGTAATATATGTGCTTCTTTATGAAAAGTCCTTGTTTAAAAAACCTTCACTTAAACCCACAAAGTCCTCATTTAAAAAAACCTTGCCCTAAGAACTTTGACCCCAGGTTAGGAACCTCTGCCCTAAGCTATGGAAAACTGTAGAGGCTCTATTTGATAGGTGCTAACAGAAAATAACAGCTGTAACAACTGATCTTGGCAGGAATGCCATCAACACATATAACAAACCTGTGATGGGATGGGGAAGGACCCTCTGTGAGCAGAAGATGTGAATGCATGCAGAAACAAGATATATCTTAATCAGTTAATGAGGGTCATGTAAACCATACAGGAGAATTGAATGTATGTTCCCTCTGGAACAGCCTCCTGCCAGAGATAAAGACTGCACCCTTTCTCTCAGGGTTCTAGACATCTTTGAAAACCTGGCTTTGGTCCAAGGCCTGGGGTTGATACATCAATGTATTGTTGTATCTCTGGGACCCCTGTTTGATTTGTTTTTTACAAAATTGTTTTAGTCTAGGCTGTCTGTATGGTTGGATGTTTTATCTGTTTTTATGACTTTTTCAGTTTTGTACACTGCCCAGAATCCATTGGAGTTGGGCAGCTAATACACTCGAATAAAAAATAAAAATATAGAGGAAGTTATAATAAAACTGTAACAAATTAAAAAAAAAATTAAAGGTCCCTTCAGACTATGTAGCTTGCATAGCTTATGCCTAAATCTGGCTCTGCTTACATTACAGAATATGTTTGGCCCTATGCCAAAGATTTTGGTGCATTCTTCTTCTTTGGACTTTCTTTTCTCCTGACCTGAGAATTTTTAATTCCCTCTGTAAACTTAGTCCACTGTAGTATACGTAATGGTTAAAGGCATGAGCTTTGAAGAGGAATCATAATTGCATTGCATCTATATTGTAGAGTAACGTAGGTTCTATATTATCATGAACTCTATGATAAACTCTACAAATGCAGTTGCCATCACTAATGAACCATATTGGGCTTTTTGTAGATATTGAAGGATAGCGGCCTCAAAGTAGATTTTGAAATCAATACATCTCTCTTCAAATCTGCACTGGAACTCTGGTACAGAATCAAAAAACCATGGAAACAGAAAGGAGGAAAAATGGAAAGGGAAAAGGAAATACATCTGTCAGTGCACAAAAAGGAAGAAAATTGTCATATCTGATCTATTTCATACATCATATTCCACCACCAGTCTACCCCATTATGCAATGTTGCAATGTTTTCCTGCACTCCAAGCATGTGCCAGCCCTCAACATTTGCAAATAGTATAGATAATAATAGTCAATTTTTCAGTCATGCCAACTGCCTACGGATCAGCTGTTATAGACAGAATTTGTAATCAATTGAACATAGTGTCTGCTAATAACGATACACTCAATAATTTCTGCCATAGATTTCCTGTCAATGCTGTCTTTTCCGTATAATGTAGTACTGTACCCTAATTATCAACCATGTTCTTAATTAGTGTAGTTTATTGTAAAAACCTCACCCACAGAGAGTTGATATAAAAATATGCTTCTATAAAAAACATTTTTGGTGTAGATTTATATATATAAATCATTAATATATCACTCAGTGTCTACACCCACAAAACTTAGAATTGTGCAGACAATGGTTTTCCCTGTGACGCTATATGGATCATAGAACAAATCAATCCAGAATTCTCACTGGGGACACAAATGACCCCAAATTGTCATACTGTACATTGGACACATTATGCCTAGCTCTCTTAAGAAGTCTGTAATGTTGGGAAAGGAAGAAAGAGAAGAAATGAATGACCAGCAGCAAGGTGGATTGACTCAGTTACTCTGATGATCTGTGTACTGTTGGAAGACCTGAAAAGCTAGGTTGGGGAGAGATCATCCTGAAGAATGTCTACCTATGTGGTCACTAAGAGTTGACACTGATTTGATAGTATATAATCTATCAGTTAAAAGTTTGATCCCATTGCACACATATCTAACAGTATCTACCACAGTTCCCTGCATGCAAAATTAGTGAGAAGGTAATAAGATGAGGCTAGAATTTCTCTTAGAGATCTCAGCTTTTTATTTACTCCCCACCACTACCACAGAGTTTTATATCCCTGAAGATAGCATATATATACACTTAAACCTCTGAAATCCACAGTCCAGCAAAAGCATGATAATGCCCCACTGATAGTGTTGTCCTGTATTGGTCATATTTAGCACTGAAATAGTTATAACCCATATAGGAAACTCCACAACAACACTTTTTTAGAATAACTAGGGTAAAAACAACAAACAAACAAACAACAAACAAACCTTTTTAATGGAGGCCATTTAAAAAAAAATGAAGAAAAATATTCCATAGACTTTCCAGTACCATTTTTCTACAAATCAGAAGTAGGACAAATATTTGTTCTTGGTCTCCAGCCACACCACATTGTGAGGAATGTTGACTACAGGACCTTGAAGGACATGATGAAATATATTATCCTTCCTCAACAAAGCATTCTTTGGCCCCATTGTGGTGCATTTTCATTTATGACTGACTGATCAAAGAAAGAAATGTCTTTAGACACCGGTCCAAAAGGAAGTCACGCAAGTAGCCAAATTACCACATTTCTTCAGTTTATGTCATATTGGATGAATTCCATTTGATTCTATGATATTCAGCCTATCATCACTTCAGCCACTACCTCTAATCATAATCTCTGGAAAAAAAAATGCTCTGTTCCAAATTGCCTATTTCCCACAGATACACACAGCTGAGAACATTTAAACTAGCTAATATGCTCAGGTACATAAGGCTGATGGACATCTGCTGTTTTGTCCAGGCTGATAGCTTGACCGCAGAAGTAGCTGACAAGTAGTGCATAATGCTAAGCTTGGTAAGTATGGCTTAAAATTGCACTTCCATCAATTAACTGCTAAAGAAAAAAATGTCAAAATTATTGTTTTAAAACTTTAAGGAAAAAAAAAGGAGAAAGAGGGGAAATAAAAGAACAAATACCTCTGTTTCTACATGCTAGATGGAATTCGACACTGTTAATTTCCTTGACTAAAATGGTTTTTTCTGAACTGATACCCTGCAGATGGATTTTGAAATTATACCAAAGGGCACATGAAATTAGACTGAAGACTATAGGTTGGCAATCCTGCTTTACAGGGAGGAATTTGACATTTGTCCCTCCCTTGAGTGGAGAACAGATGCCTTTCCACTGAGTTTTCTGTCAACCAGCATCTGAAATGTGTACAATATGTTCTCATGTTTAAAAGATATTCCAAAAATCTTCTCCCCCACCCCTTAAATTAGTTCAATTAATGCATTTCATAATATTGTTGCTGCTTGCTCTCTCTGTTACTAATTTTGCTCTCCTCACAAATGTAATCTATGTATTTATTTTTATTTTATTTATTATTAAACTTGTATGCCGCCCATCTCCCCCAACGGGTGACTCTGGGCGGCTCACAATAACAAAAAACAACAAACACACCAAACCCTCCAACAGTGGCTAAAATCCATAAATAATTAAAATGCAAACATACATTAAAAATGTCCTTACCCCCCCCCCCCGTATATTTTAGCTCTAACACCTTCAAGATGCTGGGGGGGGGGGGGGAGCCAGAACCCATCACCCCACCAGCCACCTCCAGAGATGCGAGCCTCCATTTGGCCCACAGGCCTTCTGGCAAAGCCAGGATTTAACCCCTTTTCTGAAGGCCATGAGGGAGGGGGCACACTGGACCTCGGGAGGCAAGATGTTCCATAGGGCGGGAGCCACAGCAGAAAAGGGCCTCTGCCTAGACCCCACCAATCGGAATTCCTTGACCAGTGGGGTCTGCAACCTGCCCCTTCTGCTGGACTGAGTGGGGCGGGCTGAAATGTGTACATTTGATAGCATATAATCTATCAGTGTTGGCCCTGTATGCATTTCTAATTGCGCCGCAATTGCACAGGAATGCTTCACTAGATATGAAACAAGCATTGTGTTTGATGAGGTCCAAATATCTTGTGATGTCCATGCATTTTTTTCCTTTCTATTGTTTTTACTTAGATTATTAAAGGATATTCTTCTTTGCATGGGAGAGAAAAGGTGTACAACTCCATGGACTCTATCTTTATAATCACTGTTTTTCAAGCAAGATCATATTTCACACTGTCAAATATTTATTAAAACATGAACATTGCAAAGCCCAAAGATTTATAAACATGTGCACACACACACACACACACACTGGAATCTCATCAAGATTGCAAATTAAAAGTTTAATTAAAGTCAACAAAGAAAGCTCAAGATAATAATAGAGTATTTATGTATCATGAATTATTTAAAATTCTGGATTCACTGGATTCATTCTATCATCTCTTGTCTTTAAAAAAAAATTGAAAGAATAGCTGTGGATTTCAATAAGATTTATTTATGCCATAGTTAGGATCCTAGCTATGCAAGCTGCACATTGACACAAGTTTCACCAGATAAAGGCCTGTTTCCAAGTATATAACATGAACTACATAAAATAATTTGCAGCATCCTATAGCGTCTCTAGCTGTATATGGGTGAGGCAGGAAGAGGCTAAAGCTCAGTGGTAAAGAACATGTTTTATATTCAAAGTTTCCAGATTCAATTATTTGAATTTTCCTAAAATCTAGGAAAGTTGTTGCCAGTTAGTCTAGACAATGCTGAGCTAGATGAATAAAATATGTGATATGGTAACATGTAGCTTCTTATGTTCCTAATGGTATATCATTAAATACATATTTGGTGTCGCCAGGTCTCCTGGCAACAGTTTAGAGGAAACTGCCAGATTCCAGACACTTTTAATTTTCCTCCAATTATTGATTTATATTTTCAAAACCGACAAGCTGATTGTTGGTTTCGGAAGATGTTTACAAATAACACCACATACTGTTGCTCTTGAGATTCCCTGGACTAAAATCATTGTGTTGTGCTGTCACACTATCTGTAAGATACCCTTAGGTTTATTTTAAAGCATTTTCTGTCCACTATTTTACTAACAGAGACACATTCCTTGATTGTTGACAGAAAGTAATATGTGTAGAATCTCAGATTCTTTATAGATGTAAAAGTCAGTTACAGTAAGATTGCTTCCTTCCTTCTCTCTTTCCCTTCTTCCCTCCTTCCTTCCTTGAACTTCTACAAGCTCTGTCTAAAGAATCCTTAAGAAATGGAACCAAGTGACAGAAAAGTACACCAGCCTCTCCCTCCCTTCTCTTCCCTCCCTCCTTCCCTGATCCTGATCTATTAATTTCTCTTCTTTTGTCTTTTCTTTGTTACACAAAGGCTGACTTCTCTGTTTCCTTTTTTATTTTTGTTAAAATTCCTGACCTCACTGATAAAATAAATGTACCTCTCTGCTTCTCCAAAAATTCCCAAGCACACACAGTCTTCCTCTCTCCTTTTCTTTGTGGTGAAACATCTTATGAAGTGCCTGTATTGGACCTACTTTCTACCTTAAAAACTGCATTGTGTATGTTGTTCCCCTGTTAGACCCCAGGTTTCATTGCTATTTTCTCAGTGCTGCGGATTGTTTAAATGCTGTTAATTTCTACATTCCCATTCATTGCCATTTCCAAATGTTACTTCCCCATTGAGCGCTTTCAGAACATTTTGCATTATTCCTCTATAAGTGTATTATTTTAAATGCTATTCCCCCATTAGATGTTACTTCCCTAATGAGTGCTACTTTGCTGTTATTTCCCAGTGACTGCTACATCATCTAGTGATTAGTTCACAAACATTTTACTTGCTTTCACTGAGTTGTCATTCAAGAAAATTCAACCACTTTCTCTGAATCTTGGGGTCCCTTTCCTGAGGTTCCTTCTCCTACCGGGGTGTGTAATTTTTAAATACTCCTTAGTTAAAAGACTTGCCTACCAGCCTCTGCCATTCCCCTGGCATACCATCGAGGTTAAAAGAAAAGCTGCAGGTGAAGAATTGAGCTTTGCTAGTTGAAAATAAATCTAGTATGTTAGGAGGAAGAAATGAAAGAAACACTCTGATTTCTACCTGAAATGTATGCTTTTTCACCTTTTTGTTAAAAAAGAAGCTGAGAAATGAAATTGAAGAAAAGGGGAACTGCACTGGAAGTGGGAAGATGAAACATTTCAGAATAATAGAGGAGGAAAAAAAAAAGGATAACAGGGAAGTTAGGCAAAAGGAATGTGTGCCTGTATTCACACATATGTTGCTGTGAGTGTGTGTTATTGCTTCACCTTGTCAGAATATGAGGGGATATTAGGTGAAGAGAAAGGATGTGGATATCCTATTAAATTCACATGCCCTACCTGCATTGCAATGGGATATGCTAATATTCCTATTTAAGGTTTCCATCGAAATGCAAAGATTTTTGCTTAGGCAGATGTTAATGCTTGATTGCTGAAGGACATCTTCATTCTGAAACAGGACAGAGAAAAAAACAAAACAAACCCTTGAAAGAGAACAGCTCTGTAATCGCACATTAACATTTTGTCTGCCATGCACCGAATGCCAGTTTCAAGATATTTATTTGCTGGATATCATATTCTGTCTATAAAAATATAGTCAACGCCTGAACACCATATACATGTTAAGTACTAACAACTGTGCTAGTGATGATGATGATGATGATATTGAAAAATAATGACTTGCAAAATGATGACCAAAAAACCTCATAACCTATGGCCAAATTGTCCAGGACATGAACTGGTTATGCCACTAGACCATTTGTTTCTGGTTGCTTGTGTGTATGTGTATGTGTGTGTGCGTGTATGTTCACACCAGATTCATGGGAAGAATAAGGAATAGGTATTCCGTTGGCTGTTTGTTAGCCAATCGGATTGATGGAATTATCACTCAGCATTCTATTCCATGAATCATAACTCATACTCATTTTTAACTATGACATCAATAATAACAAAGACATCAAAATCTGTTTCTGTTCTCAGCAACATAAATAGATGTGGAGAGTTTACAATACAATGAATTGAAAATTCATCTTATTAACATCTCACTTGATGAAATGTAAAATGGATGCCATCTATATTAATTTCAGTTGTGCAGAAAAGCAGGAGTTAGGGGAGAAAAGGCATTGTGGAGGAAGCAAGAATTATTTTAATGTTTATGGAAGCTATCTGTGAGATAGAGAAGTAGATATACAATCCCTCTCCCTAGCGGGTGTACAAAAGAAAGAAGTGACTGCAATCTACAAGACAAATGCTAAGCTACATTACACCTCAAATTAATTATTGATTTTGGAACATGCATATACAAGATATGCCATACATGACACAGGCTTTTATAGGCTATAAATCTGGGCTGATTTGTGCTAAATGAATTTTTTGTGTTATTTTTTTTACTCATCAACTGCAGTGGAGAAGATGGGCTATGACAGGTCCCCTCCCCACTCTGAAGCTGAGCATTCCTGGTGGTCTCCTAACCCAGCTTTCCTTGCATCTCATTCTAGCTATACAGATTATCCTAATTTGTACAGTTGATTGGTCTCAAAGTAGTAGGGAAAGACCATAAAATATGCCATGTGTGTATTCATGCTATTTCAAGTAGTAAGAACCTTATGGTGGGAAAGAAATCCAGCCTATCTAAAAGGAGTACTATGAACTGAAGCACTCCCTTCCACTCATGAAGCACACTCAGTAGATGAAGTTCCAGGATCATTTAGTTACTTTTAAAACATCCTGACAGTTTTGGACTGGTCTAAGAGAAAGAAACTGCAGGGAGTCCTTGCTTAAGAACCATTTGTTTAATGACAGTTGAAGTTATGATGGCCCCAGAAAAAGTGCTTTACAACCTGTACTTGCACTTACAACCATTGCAAATCATTGCACCACCACTCCAGGGTCATGTGATCACAATTTGAGACCTTTTTTATGACACTCATTAAACAAATTATGTAGTTGTCAAGCAAATCACATGGTCATTAAGTGAATTCCAGCAAAAAATGTCCATTGGAGAAACTGGATTTGCTTAATGACCATGTGATTTGTTTAATGATAATGTGATTCATTTAATGACCATCATAACAATGGTTGTAAAATTGGGCCCAGTCATGTGGTGTCTCACTTAATGACCACCCTGCTTAACAACTAATTTTCCGGTCCATATTGTCATTAAGCAAGGACTACCTGTATACAACAGTATTAAAAATATCTACTGACCAACTAAATAAAATATATATTTGATCTGATGAGTGGCCTCAGGTGTTGTAGGTAGGAACAACTGCAGTGGATCCACTAGGGTGTGATCCAAAGACAGGGATCTAATGGCCCAACACGTCTTATCTGGACAGAAGTTTTATCTCTTTTGAACATTTTGTTCAAAACTAATTGCAATTGTATTGTTTTGCCCTTAAAGTTTATGTTTAGCATTATTTATTTTTTTTACTAACAAAGCACCAGTATTGCTGTTATAATAATCTAAAATGGATACAGATGGAAGTTATGTCTACATAGTTCTTGTGGTGTATATATGCTTAGTTTAGTGAAGAACAGTAAATATGTAGCATTTGGTCATTGTATGCCTACCCCTTTAGTACATGTATATGATAAAAGTAGATTACAGTATGCTAATTGAGTTTAATGGAATTCATTACATTCAATTATGCAGAAACGTATTGATTCAGTTTGATTTATGGCTTTAGTTCAGTTTGTTTGTTGTTACTCAATTCAAGAAGTCAAATTGGATTGTCAAATCAGGTTGATTCAATTTAATTTTTTTATTCATTTCAGAAAGTTGGTCTTCTGAACATGATCTATTAAAACTCTGTAATCCAAACTGAATTTGATTGATAATCCATTTCAGTCTTGCCTCCTTATAGTTTAGGCTCAGTAGGCTAGAAAGTGTTAATCTAAAACCCACAAATCTAAGAACTTTGATTAATAGAATTAATTAATTAGAAAGAAGTCAAGGTTATAACACAATAATTCTAGTGAGTACCCTACTTTCAAATGAGACACCTATATATAGGTAGTTTAGGGAAAATGTTGTCTGTTCACTGTTTCACTAATTATCATTCCTATCTGTGTGAGAAGTAACTATCACACTCTGATTCTACAAGTCACACTGTCAAAGCTTTGTCAAATCAATTTGATTTGATGCAACAAACATTTGTGAACTCTCTCTCTCTCTCTCTAACTCATAAAATCTGGCTGGGACTTCTGGGTCCCAACACATCTGAAACATTCCAATTGAAGAAGTCTAAGATGGCATATAATAGTTACATATTGTACTACACAGAGATTTCGTATAATCCATAACATGCTTGTGGAATTAGTTTCTTCACTGCCCCATTTGAATAACATTTTATTTAATACAGAACTACCAGATCTAGAACAAGAATCCACATAATTACTAAATAGCAACATAGAGTTAATATTTTCTATATTTCCTTGCTGCCATCTAGTGGGCATCTGTATTTTTGCAGCTGAAATCTGGTAGACCTAATGTAATAACATTATTATATTGTATGAAGGACATGATTATGATGAAGCAAAGCTGCCAACAGACTACACTGACAAAAATACAAAAGTTATTCTTGAGGTCTGGTCACCAGAGAAGAATGGTACAATGCTAGCATCTTCCTCCATCATCATGTAATGGTGTCCAACAAATACAGTACATGACCACTTCTGTCTCTTTTTGAATTCTTCCTGGACCAACCAGGATAGGTGTACTACAACAGCCAGTCTGGGTCCTAGGGTTTCTGTTTCAGAGAGCTTTATTAGTCTGGTATATCACAACCTACAAAAAATCCCGTAGGGGATACTTTAAGATAACAAATATTTTATGTCGTATGATTTTGGGTTTATTGTCCATTCAAATATATGCACGAACAGAAACATACAAATGCCCATGGTTGTTGGAGAAATATTAAAAACAGGGAAATCAAAGGAAAATGAAATGTTAGTAGCAATAATTACTTTGTGGTCAGTAGGTAATCAAAATCACATGGTGCGTGTAACATGGATATTCTTTTATAGGTGAGCATTTTAACACGGCTCATATGATAAAAAGTCATCATTTCTTTTCAAGCCACAGCTAAATCTTTTAATTATTAGAATTTATTTTTCAAATACCTTTGTTCAAAAATACCACTTGGAGGTATAGATAAATTTGTATTTGTTTGAATCAGGTAGTAGTCTGTGAAGAATATGAAGACTTTATATTTATTGGTTAAAATGTTTCTCCAAACTTTCTGAATCAAAACTAGAAAGTTGATCTGAACTGTCCAGTTAAATCAAATGCCTCCAAATCAATACCCACAACTTAGGTGCTTCTGGGCATGCACAGACATGTCTTTTTCCAAACTGAGTCTGAAGTAGAAATTGAATGACCCCAATTCAACCATTTAGTTTGAGCATCAATTTATGGTTAACTCTCTTTTCAGACTTTCAGACATAGAGCCATTCCTGGGATTGGAATCAAGCTGTGAATGAATTCACAGGAAAGTGCCCTATCCATGTTTAAAACTAAGCCACATTTAGCATGTCATATGAAAGTGCCCTTAAAATATTGTGAGTAAACATGCCTGTCCTTTTTCCAAAATTCCCTGATGAAATTGTATCCATGAGGAGGTTCTTGGTGACCATTTAATCCACTGATCATCCAGCATCAAACTTTCCATTCCAGGTGGAGACAAAGGGGGGATACTGAGGGGAAGAGAGGAATAGAACCTTCAAGGGTGAGAAAAGCAAAAAATGTCGCTGAGTAACCACAGGCATTTTTTTCCTTTTACTTCTACATAGCAGAAACCTGGAGGATAAATAAATGTTAACAGTGAGGTGAGCTTCCATTTCTTATCATTGATAGGATTGAAGAAAGTTCAGGTCACTTAATTTTCTGTTATTTCTAAGCTATATTTCTATTTGATTTGCGTGTGCAGTCACTGTTTTGCCCCAAGGATAATAAGAGAGAGGCTTCTTTGACCCTACAGTCTAGAAATGGGTATATCATTATATATTTGTTACTCCATCATGTATCACAGGTTTATTTTCACTCTAACAGTAACCAGTGACAGCCCTGTGCAGTTGTATGAACTAAATTCAGCTATTATACAAAACCCTGTCCACCACTGCCCCCAAATCCCACTCCACTGAGATAAGACAGCTGTTACCAGGCATTGCAACTAATTGCCTAAAATAATGAGATGCTGTCTAGGAAGAGAAGTTAGTACTTAATTTGTTCCAATTAACTGTGATAGACCAAGGGTTAGGGATATAGACCATAATCATAAAGGGAAGGTAGTTTCCAGAAGTTCCATGCAATGCTATCAAAGAACATGACAAGGCAATAAATCTTTTCCTGATATGCATAGGTGTCCATAGGAAGAGAGAAGGACAAATGATGTGACGTATGCATGTGTGTGAGACATCATGACACAAGTAAAAAATGATTCCTTTCTGTGATGACATCATACTGCACATGCTGTCATTTCGATGTGATCACCACTTGCTATGGAGGCCATTGACAATATTCTTCTTCTTCCAGGGTTCCACAAGACCAAGGGAATAGAGTCATTCCTTCTTTAAAGATAATAAAATATCAGTGAAGGAAGCTGGAACGATTTGTCTTATCTTCTGAAGGTATATCTCAAATCCACAATCTCTGAAGATCCCAATGCCAAGATAGTCAGAAGTATCTCTGGATGACTCACTTGTTAAATCAGATGAATGCTGAACCTTTGAAAACCATTTAAATAAACCATTGCCAATAAATAAATGGTAACACTAATTTTGCAGTTAATTCAAGTGTTGTTCTCTAGATCAAATTCTTCAAGAAAAATGCATTATTTTCTTCATTTTTAAAACCTTTGCCATCAAGAACTTGAACATTTAATATAAACAATATTAAATTAAAAAAGAAATATTGTAGAAGTTAAAAGGATATTTTTAAAAAATCCAAAAATCAGCCTTAAATCTATTTTAAATCAATACTAGAAGACAATAATTGTTCAGCTCAACCTGCCATGACATTCTGATTTTCTTCAGAGTTTCATAATTTCTGGAAGAACTTGGAATTAACAACCTTGTGTTGACTTCTACATATTCTCTACCATAATCTCTTACATAGTTCAAGGTGTTGTTCTGAAGCAATGCACATCATTGTTCAAAACAGGTTGATAATAACAGAACTTAAACATGTAATGGGCTTCTGTTCCCAATATATTAATGGCAATGGCAAGGACATAGATTTCCAATTCTGGGTAGACAAAAGGTTCTTACTGTGCAATTCACTGTGACCTAGAAAAAGGATTTATTCATTCTACAAGTGTCAGCATTTTAGGCAAGCTTATTATTCTTTTTTAATAGTCCACTCTCTGAACATTTCCCATCACATTTGCAGACAGCTGCATCAAACAGTGGTCTGAAGCAGGCTTCTCAGCTGAATATAGGTAATTAGGATTTCATTTTTCATTTGCCCAATAATCAGCACTGCTACCAAATTAAAACATTTTTATTCAATGAGAACAAAGAATTGAATTGCACTGATTAAATTAGCTAATGACATAAAAATGTGTTTATTATATATAAGACATTGTTCAGATTTCATTCCCATCTTCAGCTGTTTACAATGTATTGTTATAACTTTTTATAATAATATATTATAAAATATATTATTTTGTATTTTAATTTATGTTTAGGGCATTTCAAAATTTCCCAGAGAAATCTATAGTATGTGAAGCAGGATTTAACTCTAGGAGGCAAACTAAATGTTACACAAGTGATGTATCTCCCAATTTACGCACAGTTTGGCCTTCGATCTGCTATGCTGACAATATATTGAGAGGGTAAAACAACACAAGCCCAGCCATACATTTGCACAGATATATATCTGACAGTAGAAAATATTGTTAAACCTTCTACCTATGCCCTGGTTTATATACCCAATTGCAGTAAATCACTGGACATTACTGTAAGCCAGTTGTGAATATAGCACAGAAAATGAAGATTTTTTTCATGGATTGCTGTGGATTTCAGTTCCAAATGCCCTATACGAAAAAAAAAAAAAAATCTGTCACATATTTTTAATTATTGCTACCAACATCTGGAAGACTTAGAAACATCTTTCTGAATGGATGATATGATGCCAGACTATGGCAGATTAACAGGAAGGTTCTGGAACCATCTTAGAAGTTCACATCTCCATCTTGGCTGCAACTACTTTTTTTCATCTATTCATTCAAGTTGAATGGTTATGCATGCTTTTAACATAGTGCCAATAAGTAATTAAGGAGTAAGGAGAACAAAATTTCATCATCCTATTTTTTTCCCACTTAAATAATTGGTTTAGTTAACAGGTTTGTATTCCATAAACTGAGGATGAAGCCATACCCATTTTACAGCAATATTTAGATCCACATAGGCTTCTGTTTTTCACTCTTCTTTCTCTTTCCTCAGCCAGCATAATTACAAGGAGTTTGGAAGTATCCACTGGCTGTCAGTTCAGCTCTGAAAACAGCAAAACATAGTTAGTTAGGAAACAAGCCAGAAACAATGTACTGTTTATGATCCTGGCTTGTTAAGACAATTCATAATTTAATCAATCAGATTTCCAGGACAGATATATTGAAACACTAGTTAATATGAGAAAGGAGAAAATGGGTAGTTCCACTCTGTTATTTGCACACAAAGATAGAAAGGAAGGGAGGGGAGAGTGTATGAAGCTTATTGTTAAGCTTAGTTTAAATTATATCTGAATCAACCTTTGGTATTCCTTTCTAATTGAAAGCTTATAAGATTCTACTATATTATTCTACTAGCAATAAAGATGTATAGAACTTCGAGTGGTTCTTGTTTCCTGAGTTTGCCAACCTCAAAGGGTTTGACATCAATCTTGAAATTCTGCCAGAGCAGTTCTCCAGATCAACTTATACCCAGTTTAATTAAGGCAGAGTTACTCTGAGTCTATTTCTTATATTCCTCACCTCCCCTGGACTAAGGACTCTTTTTGTATGACCCTGTTTCCTCCTCCATGTTTCCAGGCCTGTTACACATTCCACCATACTGTTTAAAATTTACTTCATTAAAATGTACTTAGCGATAATTAAAAATATATTCCAAAAGGTCTAATTGTAAATATTTTGATTTCACAAAGTAGCCTGTTTTAGTCTTCCTTGATTTCACTAGAATTCAATTCATGTATATGGGTGGGGATACAAGAAATTCAGCTAAGTAGTGAAATGAATTGTGCTTACTTGGAAAGTTATGAGAGATGTCTGAATTAAAATGTGTGTGTGTGTGTGTGTGTGTGTGTAGGGAAACCCTACTCTCTAATCAAAATGGGATGTCTCTGAAATTCAAGTTTTGTTAGGAAATTGGAAATCCATATACAGGCAATTAAACACTGTGTGTGTGTGAAAATTTTAGAAATTCTAGTCAAGCTTTCCTCCTCATATAATGAATACTCCAGGGAAGGAAGATGAAGAAATGTAGATTTGGAACTGACAGCTCTAGCTTCCAATCACAGCAGATGATTTTACAAGGCCTCTCCAACCACAGGGCTTGTAGAAAAGAATATTGACACCTTACAAACTGATTTCCATTTTGATGTTCTTTGCTGTTATGGTAGGAAAGATTAAACACATTTTTGGTACAGTATGTGAAACATGGGGTGCTTGCTTGAAATTGTTGGGTGTGAACATCTTTCTTTCTCTGTCTCTATTTGCTTTCAAGTGAAATAATTCTCCACTGTCCTATTGTATTTCTACAAGACTGATGCCAATTGGGTAGAACCCAAATTAACTGAGACTGTTTATCATAACACTCCAGTTCTAGCACTTCACATTCTTTTTTTTAATAGTAATTTTATTAAAAATTATAACTACAACAATAAAAACTAATACAAAATAAAAATATATAAAAAAGAAAAAGTAGAAGGTGCAGAAAAGAAAAAGAAAATAGAAAAAATGGAAAATAAAGAAAAAATAAGAATATAGTAGAGAAAAAAAATGTAAAGAAACATTTTCCTCCTTCATCACAACCAGTATAAATAATTGTAGTAACTTATCACCTTCTCTTAAAATATAACAAATGATCTCTTCTTCCCATATCCCATCTCTGATCTATAAACAAATCCTTAAAAACCTCATTATTTCAGTCCTGATGAGCCAAAGTCTATTAAGGGTTACCAGAGATAACAACATATCTATTTTAACCCTGATCAAATAAACCAACTTTATATTCCTTCTTTTTACTTTTAACAATCTTGATCTTTAGTCCCTTCAAATAATGTTCTAAAACTTGTTTTCTTTTCATTTTTTCTTTGTCCCTTCTTACAAAATCCTTCAAAGCTTTAACAAGCCTCTTTTGTAAATCCAATATAGGAAGATTCTCCAGGTCATTCTCTTGGTTTGTTATTTGTATATCCCTTTTAATAATTAAGACCTCAGCCAGTTTCTTTTGTATGTCCAGTGTAGCATCTTTTTCCATATTATTCTTGTAACTTGTGATTTTTAATTCCACTTTCAGATCAGTCTCAGTCTTCCCTGGTAAAACTTGTTCCTCTTCCATAACGTCTTTTAAATCCAGTCTATCTATAGAAATGGACGTTCTTAAAATTAACTTCTGGGTCTATTGTTCAAAAGTATCCTTCAATATGTCAAATGTTAAAATATTTTGCTCCTTTCTGAATTAGTAAATCAAATTTAAGTAGTTCTTCTTTAATTGTAATCTATAGCTCATTCTAGTTCCTTCTAGTGTCCAACCTTCAAAGTCCCATCCTATCATTTTTTTTTTTAAAGAATTCAAAACAGAAGTATTTTCCCAGGGGAAGAATTCTTATAATTAATTCCAAAATCTTATTTCAAATTTATCTGGACCCTTAGTCCATTTGTAACTTTCTAAAATCAAATTTTAATCACCCTTTTGCTATTTATTCCAGAAAAAAAATTAAGTTCTTAAACTTGTATTTAAAACTTCTTTCACTAAGGATTGAAGGAGACTCACCCAGTGCTATAAAACCTATTGTTCCAAAGGTTCCTAATAGCTGAAAAGCAGTTAACAAGCAATTTTTGAAAGTTATTAGAAAAGGAGGTATGAGAAACCAGGATCCTTCTGAAGGCGCTGACCATGGTTTGAGCAAAAAGATGGCTATTCCCTCATCTCCCACAGCTCTAAACCCACCGGAGACCATTGTCTTGTGGTCTCCTTGCAAGGAACAACTGTCTGGAGCACTTGTGGGTGATCTTAAGTCTTCCCCTTGTCTGGAGAGGAATTACGAAGAGCCGGTATAGTTGCTGGCTCTTAATTCTACATGGTCGTTGGCTTTGCTTTTAGTGGAGCCATCTTCAGTTCGCCATTTCTTCCTCAAAACTTGCAGCACTTAGCTTTCTGATATTTTCTTGTCCAGGGACATTTTTGTTATATTATCATTTTCCTAAGAATGACTAAAACAACAACACATGAAGTACTTTAATTTTTTTTCTCTTGCCTATCTCTCTGAAATTTGCAGATTTCTTATATAATATCACATCTATGCAATAGGTTACTTCCATAACAATGCCAACAGAAAAATAAGAGGTCCTTAATGTCCTCTTGACTTCGTATAATGCCAGGCATTCACAGATCCATGTGTGTGGCATTAAGTCATAGGCTTTCCTGTAGTCAATCCAGGCTGTGCTCAGATTGGTCTGCCTAGACCTTGAGTCTCGGGCAACTGCTCTATCTATGAGCAACTGGTGTTTTGAGCCTCTGGTGTTGTTCCCAATGCCCTTCTGAACTGTGCTCATGTACTGGCCCATATGGTTCTGTAGCCTAGTGGCTATGATGCCTGATAGGACTTTCCATGTTGTGGGGAGGCAGGTTATTGGCCGGTAGTTGGACTGGGCTGTTCCCTTGTGGGGGTCTTTCATGATCAGCACTGTCCTTCCTTGTGTTAGCCAGTCTGGGTGGGAGCCTCTTGTTAACAGCTGGTTCATCTGCACTGCTAGGTGTTCATGCACTGCTGTTAGTTTCTTTAGCCAATAGGTGTGGATCATGTCCAGGCCAGGTGCTGTCTAGCTCTTCATGTTCTTGACCTGCTGTTGGATGTCTGCTACTGTGATGGTGACTGGTTCCTGTTCTGGAAGATTGCTGTGGTCTGCTTTCAGGTACTGCAGCCACTTTGCACTTGTGTTATGTGTCTTCTCTTTCTCCCATATGTTCTTCCAGTACTATTCAGTTTCTGCTGTTGGTGGCTCTGCTGTTACTGTGTTGTTGCACTGCAGTTGGGAGTGCACCTTGGATGGTTCTTTGGCGAACAGGGCATTTATCTTCTTGGCCTCTGCTTCTCTAGTGTATCTCCTTAGCCTGGCAACCAGTGCTGTGAGCCTTTGTTTAGCAGTCTCTAGGGCTTCAGATGGAGTCAGGCCCATGTATTTTTTCAGTAGCCGGGTCTTATCCTTAATCTCCACACCCTTCTATAGTTCCACCAGCTGACTGACATCTATCCGAGTTACCTTGAACTTAGCCTCCAACTTCATTTTCCAGGGGGGATATGTACTGCTGCTCTTCTTGATCATGTAGCCAAGCATCTCCAGGATTACAGTGGCTGTAGTGTATACTAGTTCATTGGTTTGAGTTATGGTGGTAGTAGGGATTGTTGTGAGGGCTCTATTGGCATCTTCTGGCATACTATCTGATGGTACTTCTCCATTGATCCTTGGTAATTGGTCTTGAGGGTTGACCATAGCTAGTTTATCCATGATCATATGCCTCATTTCAGTTGCTTTGCTCTGTAATTGAGGAGGTGTTAGTGATGTTCCAGCTTCGGGTGTTGACTACACATACAGTTGTTCTTCTGGGTCTTCTTGAGTCCGAGATGTGGAGTTCATCTATCTCAAGTTTTGAGAGCAGTTTCCTCTTCACTATGTTGAAGCATTGGGTAACTAGCTGCTTCTCAGTAGTGTTTGCCAATATATGAGTAATAATTCTTTTTTCAATTTCCAATATACAGATGATAGTGTGTGTGTGTGTGTGTATATACACACACACACTGCCTGCCATAAGAGAGTGCCTGAAAAGAATTTTTGAAAAAGAATTAGAATTTCTGTTTCTAATTAATGCTTATCAGTTGAATTATTATTTAAAAAGCTTTAATGAATGAAATGAATGAATGAATGAATGAAATGAATTATAACAAACCATTGAAAGCTTGAAGTAAGTTCCTCCCTAAATATAAATTTCTTGAAAAACATTAGCTTTTCAAGAATATTCCTTTTAAGAATCATAGACATCAATAATTGCTGTGAAGAGATCATGAGATCTCCCACTTGTACTCTGGACAGCTGCTTCTCGTAAAGAGTACAGGAACTGAGGTTTTTGTGGTCAACTTCTGAGTTGAGTAGCAGGGAGTTGAGGGATTTCAACCAAGCTCACAATCATAATGTAACCTATATGGATGCAAGGTTCACTGAACTTCATTTCTTAATCACTTGTGGAAATTTATTTTTAGCTGCTTTTTAGCTATTGGGAATCTTCACAATGACAAGTTTTAGAGCACCAGGTGAGTTTCCTTCAAACCTTAGTGAAATAAGTTTTAAATACAAGTTTAAGGAATAATAATAATAATAATAATAATAATAATAATAATTATTATTATTATTATTATTTTGGAATAAACAGCAAAAGGGTGATTAGAGCATTGATTTTGGGAAGTTACAAATGGACTAAGCATCCAGATGGATTTGAAATAATTTTTTGAGAATTATAAGAATCCTTCCTACTGGAAAATGCTGTTGTTTTGAATTCTTACAAGAAAAAAAGATAGGATGGGACTTTGAAGATTGGATGGTAGAGGGAGCTAGAAGGAGCTAAAGATTACAATTAAAGGAGAAGAAAACTTAAATTTGACTTACTAATACAGAATGGAGCAAAATACTGTAACAATGGATGTATTAAAACATATTTGTGAACAATGGACCTAGAAGTTATCTTTAAAAGTGTCACCATTATAGATAGACTCTGTCTAAAAGATGTTATGCAAGAGGAACAAGTTTTACTGGACAAGGCTGAGATTGATTTGTAAGTGGATTTTAAAATGACAAGCTACAAGAATGATATAAAAAGATGCTACACTGGATATGCAAATGAAACCAGCTAATGTCTTAATAATTAAAAGGGATATACAAATAACAAACCAAAAGAGTGACCTGGATAACTTTCCTATATTGGATTTACAAGAGATCTTTTAAAGTTTTGAAGCATTTTGTGAGAAGGGACAAAGAAAAAATGAACAGAAATCAAGCTCTAGGACAGTATTTGAAGGGATTAAAGATCAAGATCATTAAAAGAAAAAGGAAGGAATACAAAATTGGTTTATCTGATCAAGGTTAAAATAGATATGTTGTTATCTCTGGTAACCCTTAATAGACTTTTGCTGACCAGGAATAAATGACGAGGCTTTAAAATTTGTTTATAGATAAGAGATGGGTTATGGGAAGAAGAGATCATTTGTTGTATTTTAAGAGAGGGTGATACGTTACTAAAAATTTTTATACTTGTGATGATGGGGAAGTAATTTTTTTTATATATTTCTTTTCTTTTTCTTTAGTATATTCTTATTTTTCTTTCTTTTCTATTTTTCTTTCTATTTTTCCTTCTTTTTTGCACTTTCAATTTGTCAATTCTTTTATTTTTTTAGTTTGTATTAGTTCATATCTAAATTGTAATTTTTAATAAAATTATTTTTAAAAAATGAAAAGGCCATATAAACTGAACTATAGATTGAATGTGTGCAAGCAACTCTCATGATGGTTTGATATGTAATAGAACATGTGTGATTGTATGAGTGGATTCAAATTGAAATTGTTCCTCTACCTGAAATTTATTTTTACAAAATCTTAATCTGAACATTTGAAAGCAAAATGTTATATAGTCTTCCATTTTGAAATATCACTGTTTCACAGAATAAAGTATATATTTATTAGCTAAATAAAATAAAATAATTGACATGAAGAAATAAATTAGATTTTACTGTAAACCAACTTTGACTCTATCAACTCATTTCCTTTATCATCTGATGAGCATATGGCATTCACCCCACCAGCTAAATCTGGTTTGGAGCCAGAAATACATCTTAAGAGTTCTGGCCAGACCAATCTGTAGTTTGATTTTCCTTATTGGTTACCATCAAATAATGGGCCATATATTATATCAGCAATTATAACTGGGATTTAGGCATTGTTGCTTTTTGATTGGTATCTAGGTGCTAGTTTGATAATTTCTTGTGAAAAAAAAGACAGTCTATGATGGGGTTGTCAGCAGTATTCTGCAGTTGATGAGCTGTTCCTTCTTCATGCATTTCTGTGTTGATATTTTGAGCTGACTTCTCAATCCGCTGCCTTTGAGGTGTTTTGTACTAATGTTCCTATCACCTTTTGTACTAATGTTCCTATCACCTTAGATCTGGTCTGCAAAAAACCCAGATGACCATTAGAGGGCAGCAAAGTGTTCGTTTTCAATATTTCTTTGTTGCCATCTGGTGGTTGTCTGTATTTTTGTAGATCAGATCTGATAACCCTCGCTAAAACTACATTTCCCAAACTGATGAAGTTTAATACAACTATTCTTCAAGCTTCATCCTTTCCTGAAGTTTACATTAGTGCTCAGTTCAATAAATTGATTCAAGAATGTGGACTTGTGATGTGCAGAAGCAGGAAATAGGATAGTATGAACTTAGACTTCAAAAATCTGAAAGTTATGGAAAGCAAATCAGTTGGATTCATCTGTTCTATGCATGGCAGAGATTTATGCAGTAATTTAGTAGGATGGGGAAAAATACACATTTTTCTCTTTCACAATGCATTGAGTCTGTGCTTAATGATGAAATGCTTTACAGCTTTGTCTTTCAGCCTCCCACAAACCTGGTGTCCTGCAGATTTTCTGGGCCATAATTCCTACATTGTATGGGAATTCAGATAGTACAGTCCAGGACAGCTGAGAGAAGCAGGTTGTGGGAGAGATGTTTGGAACTGATGAGGACAGTGGTATGAAATAGTAATGTTGAAGGAAAGCTGGTTTAGAGCATAGATACACATTTCTTTCTGTGCATCTTCCTTGGAAATCATATATTATAGATTAAATAACTCATCTCCACATACACAGTATTTTCACTCTATCTTCTCTGTTACATGTGTTCTTAACCTTACACATTTTCATAAATTTCACATGCTCACTGATGCTAGATTCTTTCCTCTCATAGTTAGGAAGGAAGGAATAAGGCTTGTAAATTGCCCAAAGAAAACAATCTTCAGTAAGTTTTTTTTTCTTTTTACTTATAATAAATAATAATAACACTGAATATTAATCAGGTCTATCTAATTTTAAGGAACAACCTAAATATAAAGCTCATGCTTGCTTTACATTTCCTATGGCCTGTTTTTGATTATATCACAACTTCAGGACCCTTCAACCAAACTTCCAACAAATCTTTTGAGTGCTTCTTTAATCAGTAGGCTTCTTGCCCAAGCTACACAATTCTTAGAGCACACCAAGGACAAATATCTGCTTTTATACACCATTGCTTCATCTATCCCAGTATGACCCAGACTTGGCAACTTGGTGTTTTCTAGAAATTTTGGCTAGATTCATCAGTGATAAGGAATTGTGGGGGTGTTGTAGTCCAAAACAGCTGGAGAACACCAAGTTGCCTACCCTTGACTATCAGTGATACTTTGGGATTTCCAAAGGGGACCTTTCTCAGCTTTACTGAAGATGCCAGAAAATGAACTTGGGAGCTGCTCCATGTACAACATATGGTCTATTGTTGAGCTTCCTTAAGCCAAGCTTGACTCCTGGCAACTTCAGGCATGGAAAGGATTTGCCATTGCCTTCTTCTGGGATTATTTTCAGCTTCTCCATCTAGTCTGCAGTGCTGATATTCCCTAAAGGTTCTCTGTCCAAGTACTAACTTGGCCAAGCCTACTTAGTTTCTAAGCTCAAACAAGGATGGCCAGTGTTGCCACCTACTGAAACATCAGTGAGCTATACCCCATACCTAATTTTGCAATAATGGGAGAGAGAGAGAATGAGAAATAGAAGTTGTTTTTGTTTTTTTTTTAATATTTACAGCTCTTATACATATGTAACATTCTCCTATAAAACAAAATGTTATCCTGGGACTTGTAATGTCAAATTTTCTCAGGCATAAGGAGATAAACTACAGGCAAAGAATAGATTTGGGGTTCTGGCCATCTGTTTATCCCAGCAAATTTGCAAAAGGCAACTGATTTCCTTACTCTGCAGAACAGCAGGTGCCACCTTTGTTTCAGCTGTCCATAATCTCCTACCTAACACCTCCACTCCTTTTCCCCAAAGAGCTCTTCTGTTACTTTGTAATGCAAATTTGGAGAGGGGGTGGAAGAGAAGAAAATGACATTGATAGTGCTTTGTGTCTAAATTTCTCCTTTCTGGGACAAGCCTTGATTTGACAAAAACAGCACAGCATCTGCAAGCATTCAGTTTTAAATAGCGTGGGCCCAGCCGCACGCTAGCATACGCCTCCAAGAAACAGATCTACGTGGCTTTTGCTGTAATTATTTGTCACCAAAATGGGGCTGAAAACTTTCAGTGCCTGGTGATATTTGGAAGCTCCCTAACTGCAACAAACTCTTGCTGGAATGCAATACAAAACCTTTATACCTGTCTTTGTTTCCATTACCAGCATGTCTTTTGTTCCAAAAAACCAACCAACCAACAAACAACTGAAGACTGAGGCATTGTCTGTAGCAAGATGCAGGACTAGTCAAAGAAGAAAGGCAGATTGAGTCACCTCTGAGCATGGAAGCCATCTGCCTGGGTGTCCACCGGCATCTTTAAATCTAGGGCCATAAATCCATCCTCCTCTCCTTTGTTTCTAAATAAATATTGCACCACATGCCATGTACTGCATTATGAATTATATTAGCACAACATCAATCTTATCCTAAAGGGATGGGGAGCACTAGCAAAACCTTATCCAGATAGATTTAAATTGTTGCTTGCTATCTGTTGCCTCCCACCTGCTGCATTTTAGCATTTTCCCATTATATTTGGCCCTAGCAAGCTATTGTCTGAATAAAAGCCAAGACGCAGGGACTCAACGCAGAAGCCTTTGTATTTAAGAGGATCCTTTGACCCATGCTTACAACCTTAATTTCTCTGGTTTTCTTGAACACTCAGTGTTTGCCACAGAGGACCTTATGGTAAGGCAATTTTTCTCAGAAAAATATCAGGTGACTTCATTCTCTTCACACAAAAAGAAAGACTTTAGTGGTGACTAAAATATTCAAGTTTAAACTTCCTTCAGGATTGGCAGTTTCTACCTATTGCTTAATGAGTAGACAGCAGACCCTCCAGAGGTTATCAGTAGACAAGCAATTCATTGAACAGCTGATTAGAAAGTATAAATTAGTTCCATAAATCGTTTTTAAAAATTAGGTCTCAGATAAGGCTTATTGTTAAACACAGAGTACTTTTTTAGAGCCTTGCCATTATTCTAAAGGCATTCATCTGACGAAGAATCTCTGAATTCAGGTGGCTGACAAAGCAATACTCTTGGTGCATATGCTTTACAATTTTTATTTTAATTACATGACCTCATATATTTTGCAAGTCAAGAAAGATGGGTTCGTGGTTAAGCACTGGGATCCAAACTGGGATGCAATTTCCTGCTGTGTTACACCCTTCCTTTGTAACCTTGGAGGAGTCACTTAATCTCCCTGTGTCTGTTCCCCATCTGTAAATGTGATAATAATACCTCCTACTTAAATCACTGAGGGAGATGGAGAAGAAGAACATAATAATAATATTTGGAGCACTAAGAGAAAAGAAAATGCTTTGTATAAAGATATGTGAGCTCTTATACTGGTTTAAACATTTGTATTACATCTGTTTTTTTTTCCAGGTTAGCATACACTAATCATATATTCAAATATCACTGAAATGTGAGGTCTGCTTATCTGAAAGTGGTATTTAACAAGTATCACTTGAATGAGGATACACTTGGAAAAGCCAACTACTATATTTCCTTCATTTCATTCTTTCTTTTCATTTAAAAAAGATTTAGGGAGAAGAAAATGGAGAAGAAAAGGTAATGTTAATTCATTTAAGGACTGTAAGCTAACCTTCTACAGCCCACTGCTTTCCAGGTGTAGTGGGAAAATGGAAGGATAATTGATAAATACAGCTTTAGGTATTGATTTGGAAAATGCAGATTAGGTATAGCTACCATATCTGACCTGCAACAATCTGGATGGCTACTAAATGATGATAAAAAGATACAAAGAACTATGATCATTTGCTTCTATTTAGTGGCCATTTGGATTTTTGTATCCTAGATGCATTAGCCCTATTTTTTCCTCCAACCCTTTCACACTTTTTTTTTTGGGGGGGGGATACTTTTGAGTCAGTGTTAATTCCTGGTGATGGCCTAGGAAAATCTCTGCAGTTTTCTAGGCAAGATTTCAGAAGTGGCTTGCTCTTGCCTCCTGCCTAGGGCTGAGAGAAAGCGATTGGCCCAACATTACCCAAGCTGGTTTTGTGCCTAAGGTAGGACTAGTATTCACATTTTCCTAGTTTCTAGCCTGGTGACTTAATAACTACACCAAACTGGCTCTTGATACCTAATTTTACTGTTAACTATATCTCCATCATCATGGTGGATCTTCCTTTTCTGATATTTTGTATCAGCCCAGATTAAGGGGAAAAAAGTTAATAGTTCCCAGTATACCTAGACAGGATTACTGAAACAGGCAGTTCATTTGTTACCCTAGATTTCATTTCTACCTCAGTCAGAATAATCAACAGTTTCCTTACATCCAATCTTTCTTCCATGAGATCAAAGTGATGCTCATGATTCTCATTCCATTATTTAATTCTCATAGCAACACTATGGTTGGTTAGGGTGAGAGATGGCAAATTCCAGTTTTAGAGATGAGCTGGAATTTGAACCTAGATCTCTAGACATAGTCTAATTATGTGTGTCCTTCATATGTCTTGGACTAAAATTTCCATGATTCTTTGACACTGGCAGTCCTAGCTGTGGGTAACTAGAATCAAAACCCTGAATATCTGCAGGACACCATGTCCTGCTACTACTAGTCTAATTGCTACCTACTTTTACCTGGGACCTGCTGACCTCAATAATGATTACATCTGAGTAGACAGGCATAGGATTGCACTGACAGACTATTATTTTACTATAAACGGGATTTGCATTTAGAATATCTTGTTGAAAATATTCAGTGAAGGTGGTTATGTTTAGCAATCTTTCTATCAGGATGGGATAAAAGTTAAATAAAATATCCTGTTCTGTCAGATTTTCAAAATACAGATTTTTTCAAATGCTTTACATTATATGCTACTAAATTGGACAAGGTCAGACAAGTTCTTGATGTAGGATGTCCATTAATAATTGCATGTTACGTTGCATGCAAGATATCTAACTACTTATAACAATCATAATGCAACCCTGAAGGCTTAGTGTTTTTTTAACTACGGAAGGCCAAAACTCATCTTTCGACCAGATAATGATAATGGTAATATGTAGTACATTTTTTTTTACAAAAAGCATTTTATAAGCAAATCAAAGAACTACTACAGTACAGTTGCATAATTTCACAGAAACTGTAAAATGCATATCTAAAAGATGTGTAAGAGCTATTCATTCATTCATTCATTCATTCATTCATTCATTCATTCATTCATAGCAATGAGAAGTAGTTGAGACATTATTAAAAAAGAAGTAATAGCCATTTCAGACAATTGAACTGACAGCTTGTTTTGACAACTGCAAGCAAAAAAAGTTCTTCCTTCAGAGTGTAAGTATTTTTAAATGTTATAGAAAATTGAATGATGTGCAGGTTTCATTTTAATCATTTAAAAGCCCCTCCCCCAAATATTGAAACTTTTTCCTGCCTTTTGTATATAACAGTAATTGGGGCTACTGCCAATCAGCTGAATTCAAAACTGACAATATTGCAGATGATAGAAAGTGTTGTGTATGTTTAAAATTAGGATTAGCTGGGGTGTGTGTGGGTGGTGGTGGTGGGAACACTGAGATGAACAATGTAGATCTGCAGGACGTTACTTACTGAAAAATGTATTTCAAACTGGAAATGATTCTCTGGGATTAAACCAAGTAGCAAATGGGACAAGCTGTCTTGCCCGCTGTAATCCAATTTCCAAAAAAGCATTTGTGCATATGTGCAAAAGTCAGTTGGGCCTGAATCTTTTCAATTCTAGTCAGAAAAATCCAGTTTGATTTGAACTATTGTCATTTCAGTTTGACCGTTTGATTCAAAGGCATGATCAACCAAATCACCATTGAACTGTATCATGTATTTTGAATATTGACATAACCTTAATGCATATAAGTTTCCAGGGCCTCTGAGCTTCTTATGGCTAGCGTAATGTCCATCTGGCCCTCCTTTTCTCTCTCTTGATCTTTGGGATGGGGGAACAGCAATGGTCCATTCCATGGTCATGGAAACCTCCAGGCCTAAACAAAAAGGCTTCAAACAGATGCAAACATCTATGGTATATTTGCTTCAAATTGGCTAGGCTCCTTCACTATTCAACCATAATTTCTAGGTTCCTTTGATTTGGCTCAATGAGGTGTTTTACACTCCAAAGATGACACCACCTCACAGTCATGACCAGCAGATGCCTCTGTGCTTGTGTGGAAGTTTAAGAGGGTACTTTGCTGAAGTATACGATGATATAAAACGCCTTTTTGAAGAACATTGTATCTCTAATACTTTTATCACCCTTTTATATATGTATGGGCGAGTAGGTGTAGAGCAAACTCTTCTACATTTTTTGCGGAACATTTACTTGTCCTAATTGTTGTACGCTGCCCAGAGTTGCTTTGTGTGAGATGGGCGGCTATATAAATGTGATATACAAATACATAGATAAATAAATAAATAAATTGGAATAAATCTTAAAAAAGAAAATCTTTAAAATTAAAGATGTATCACTATTTATTTATTTATTTATATATCACATGTATAGACATTTGAGTAAAGCCAGAAAATTGACTTCTTACTGAAGGGTAATCAATTACAACATTGCCTTTGCTTCTCTAATTCTTTCTTTACAATGAGGAAGCAGAAATCTATCACATAAGTACGTCAGGTATTTCTAAAAGTACAAAGGTCATAGGGCTGCATTAACATGGCATTTAAAAGTATATTTCCTTTAAATGTTTGAGATGTTGTATCTCTCCTTTCCTGCATATTGGGCATTTCCAAGGAATATGTTCCATTCTTCCACACACATCGGCAATAGCCTTCTTCATACAGTGCCTGAGGAAAAAAGTCTACATGATGTTTATCTGATTTGACTGTATAATTGTTGAGTTATTCAATCTGGGGCAGAGTGCTGCTGGAAATGGGCATTTCACAGATGAAATTGAATGAACGACAAGCCATTCTCTCACCGTGTGAAGAAGAACAACCAAAACTTTGAGGAATAAAAAGCCATCTCCAAAACATAGCTTGACTGGGTATTTTTAGATTTCATGAGACTAGATGTGGCTTAGGTTTATATGAATTACATTTGTATAAAATATATCACAGCTCAGAATTACCAGAAACAATTTAAACACCGTAAAGGTTTCCTCTAAAATAATTCAACAGAGTCTCTAAACACAAGATGGGAATTTTAGAAGGCTGTTTTACTTAATGACACACTTTTTTTTTAATATTTCCTGAAAGTTTAATTATCAAGGCATGCCTAAAGGACCAGGTCCTCTGTGTAAAGGACTGACCTAAAAGTCAGTGCCAAAGATTTTCACCTAAAAAATAATTTAGATTTTCCCCCATTTTTGAGGGGGGGGGGAGGTTCCTTACCCCTGACCTCCTCCTCCTCCTCCTCCTCCTCCAGTTTAAACTATGTTTTACAATCAGAGAAATAAACAGCTCTTGGCCTTTTTTCTGCTTGTGTAAAGGATTGCCTCTCCCATATATTCACTAAACACACTTAACATTCCAATATAAGACCTCAGGTAAGTAACTGAATTAGTAAAGAATAATTACAAGATAACATCAAATGCTATTCCTGTAGTTCTAAATATTGAATTAGTTTTATGACAAAACAAGGCATATGTTTAAATCAAACATATGCTAATTCTGGCAACTATTTTGTCATTTATATGAAGCCCTTCACAATTTAATCCTCAGAACACTTGTCCATTAGTGTTGAAACTATAAATCCTAGGATTTCCAGGCAAGAACTGGCTTTCCCAGACAGAAATTGTGGAAGCATGAGTCCCAATACCAAGTCGGGGAAGTCATGTCAAGCTGAAGAATTATGGCCAGCCCCAAGGTCATCCAGGCCTAGCTTTACATTTTTGTGTGTGTTTTTGTGTGTGTGTGCCTTTGAATCACTGTTAAT
This sequence comes from Liasis olivaceus, assembly GCA_030867105.1. Taxonomy (NCBI): domain Eukaryota; kingdom Metazoa; phylum Chordata; class Lepidosauria; order Squamata; family Pythonidae; genus Liasis; species Liasis olivaceus. The sequence continues at coordinate 223,993,680 of CM061349.1, forward strand.
TCTTGGTGACTGCCTGGACAAGTCCCCACAGTTTTCTTGGCAAGGTTTTTCGGAAGTGGCTTGCCACTGCCTGCTTCCTAGGGCTGAGAGAGAGGGACCAGCCCAAGGTCACCCAGCTGGCTCTGCACCTAAGATGGGATTAGAACGCACGGTCTCCCAGTTTATAGCCTAGTGCCTCAACCACTACACCAAACTGGCTCTCAACCTTACATTTAGGGATCAAATAAAATCTGTAAGGCTGGTAAATTGAATATACTAATATGGGACAAGAAAATTAAATAACAGTCAGCAAAGCAACATGAACAAATAATTTCTTATCTCTAGTCTATGTGTAGAAAAATGAAGTGGAATCTAACAGCAATAAAGGCCCATGAATATAACCATGACCTTAATTTTTGTGCCTGTTTTGGCAACCACTATATTATCAAGCTTTAAATTAGAAGAGCAATGCACACTTCTTTGATACAATATGCTATTTCTGTTGGTAGAGTTTGTACAAATATCACTTTTCATATTTAGAACTGAGAAAGAACAAGCTGGGAAAGGAAGAAATGCCACTAGACAGCAATTCTAAATACAAATAACTTCCATTGGAAAAACTGTTTGTAGGATGTTAGAAACACATTCATACTGCAGCCTAGCTAGAATTGTGTCACAACTGCCACAAGCAAGTAGACAGAGTTTATATATTTTAGAATCTTTCTTTAACTAAGGCTCCCATAATTTTTCCACCGTGCAAAGAAATGATGTGCAAGAGACACAACAAAGCATGCAAGACACTTCCAGCCACTGTTACTCATAGAGTGGAGTAATTCCTCAGTGCCTCATGCTTGGACACTATGGGAAAATATCAAATTTGCATGACCTATAACCAAATTAGCACATGAGTTATTTGGTACTGAAGAAGATAATATTAATTATATAGATCAAAAGGTAAGTCTTTAAGTTGAGTCAGCGGCAACATGGAAGTGATTGGCAATTACCTTCTCCTAGGATTTTTTTTTTCAACTTCCCAGTCTAATTTATAGGCCAAGGATTTCACGGCAATCTCTCATCCAAATATGAGCCTCATCTAATCCTGCTTAGCTTTTTGAGAGGAAGAAGGTCAGCTGGGTTGTACTTATAGGCCATTGGCAGGGATGGTTTGCAGTGAGGTGGGCTCAAGTTCAGCCTTTTTTGTGGCAAAGTGCACTTATGGTACTTAATCCAAAGAAAAGTAACTTTGTTTCACACACACACCTTGAAAAGTGTGAAAACATGTGTGTGTGAAACAACAGTGAGGGCAACTTTTTCAGGACTTGAATTTTAGACTGACTATGTCCCACCATAACTGCCTTGTCATAATTCCAGTTTTATTGTTTGATCTTAAGAATATTATGGTATGGGCTGTAACCTGTCCTAACATCCTTAGGTTAGTAGACAAGCTATAAATAATTTAGATAAATAAACAATAAATTAATGAAGGTATGTATTGTCCTAGTCGCCTTCAAAAACATAAATATAAAATAAACAAAATAATAATTTTAAGCACATATCAATCTGGACTGTAAAGTGTGAAGAGACAGTCTTAAATGGGCAGTCTTATATTTTGCCATTTTATTCGAACCAAGTGATAAATGAACGTGCATAGCTTTAAAAGTTAATTGATCTTCATTTGAATTTAAGAAAAAAAGTAATATGCGTTATTAATGTAACTTTAACTTAATATAAGTTTCTACCTGCAGAGGTTTTCACTCCAAAAGTTAAATGTTAATTTTCCAACAGTGAAAGTGGAAACTAGGAATTATGCCAGCGTTTACCACATGGAGGCACTTCAGTGTAACCCTCTTTGAGAAGGTAGATGCCTAACAACTCTGAACAATCAAGCAGGCACCCTCCATTCCTTTGCATCTAAAGACTGTAGGAAACAGGGAATTTGCTGGCAGTGAGGAGAAGAAGGGAGGCTAGAGAATTAGCTGGCTCATGGATTTGGATCAGATAGCTCATCCTATAGCCTAGTTGGTTGAAAGGTTATATTGAAAGAAGACTAGTAAATCTGTTGGACAAAGGAAGACACTCCAATGCCAAACAAATACCACTGTTAAAACAAAACAAAACCAAATAAAACACATGCCTGTCTCCAGCCAACAGAGGCTGACATAAAAGATCTAAGCCTGACTATAGTATTCCTTCTCCCTCTAAGGCAGTGTTTCTCAGCCTTAGCATTTTTAAGATGTGTGGGGAATTCTAAGAGTTGAAGTCCACACATCTTAAAGCTGCAGAGGTTGAGAAACACTGCTCTAGGGCTTAAACTAATCAATAGATATTCCATTCATTCCATGTAACTGTTTTGCTTGTCTTCTTGTTTCTGTCATCGTCAGGCTGGTGTGCTGCTTAACTGACCAGTCAAATATTGCCACAGACTGGCCAGATAGGTCCTATTCTTTTGACTGTCTTGAAGAAATTAAAACAAGTGCTGGGGGTTGGGGTTTTGTTTTGTTCTGCATTGTTGTAATGGTTGCATTGGAATATATCAGCAGCTGTAAAGAAAAACTTGAAAGGTAGCACTCGTGAGTCATTCAATGGCCCTGAAACAACCAAATGGTTATTAAGGGAGAAATATATCTCATACAATACATAAAGCAGGGCAACATCACCCTGGAAATGAGTTTAAATCAATAACTTCCTCCTGAAAAAAAGAATAATTTTTGCTGTGACCTAGTTTACCGTATGAGAGTCCCTACTTTTTCAATATTAGGTGGACAATTGACAGAGGAATTATGCAGTCACAGATTTGGCTGTTAGAAATTACTGTGATCATAGGATAGAGAAACCAGGTTTTTGCTACTCTTGGTGTGACAGCACTGGATTCACACTTCCTAGTGGTACTACTGGACTAATGGAAAGAAATAGATCTCTCAGTGAGATTTCTGGGGGGAAAAAATCAGACAGTTATGAATAAGAAAAAGCGTTTCTTGTTTCCTGAGTTTACCATGGTCCCTTCCTCTGTGGAGGTTGGTGATTCTGACATGCCTCACGGTGAGGAAAGAGTGATCTGTCCATGCCTAAGGATGGATAAGTTTCCTCATTGCCAGATCACATCTCAACTATTCCAAGGTAAATACCAGATCTACAGTGTTACCCTCCATATGAATATATGTCAGCCTTGCGAGGTAGACCGGACACGAAGCATGGCCAGATGAGCTAATTCTACTTTAATGTAAGGTTACATTAATGGAATCTTGCAAGTCTGAAAGTGTATTTCTCCCCATTCCCTTTATAGCCCAAGAAACTAGGGGGGGTCCCTTCTGAGCTGCTTGCCCCATCCACATTCCTGCTGTGGGCTATGTTGCCTTTTATCTGACTGTTCCCTTGGTTGCATCACCCAAGATCATGGCCCACATATCAGAGATAAGCCCATGGTTCTCACAATGGCCATGAATTCCTTGGTCAGCTCTTACCTCACTCCCAAGGAAGGAAAGTTCAAATCTTCTAGAACTGGCAGTCTTGTGAGATCACCCACCAACTAAAAGCATGGGCAGAAATGCTACTATGCTGCAGAATGGCTGGCACAACACCAACTTATCCCTTGAGACCAGCTTCAGTTCTTCCCACTTCCAGGGAAAGAAGTAAGGAGAAGGCAAAGGGGCCTCCTGAATGTTGTACGTGCTAGCCCACAGGTAAACTTCAGTATACTCTGTCTTACTGTAAAGGTCATCCATCAATAGTCTCAACTGTAACAGAAGGGAGGACAAACTTGCAGGGACAGCATATATGCATGTGATGGATGATTCAATGAAACTATCATTTGCAGCAGAATGTATTAAGACCTGGAGCCAGGTCTGGGTGCCAACCTAGCTTTGTAAGATGACAAGAATGATAAATACCTATATGTAGTTCTGTACATTGGGAGTCCACTTAGTTTCTGGTTATCCCAGCTTGGGAGCCTCTAGGAGCTGGGACCTTCTTGATTCCTTATAAGGCAAATTTGGCAATATATTCCCCTTCTTCACAAATATAACACTTTACTGATACTTTTGAAAGTGTGTGTGTGTGTGTTGTGGGGGGTGAGTGACCTCATGCATAGTGACCAGGTTCTCCACAATATTGACATTGGCATTACTTTTGTATGCAGTTGTATTCAATGGTGTAATTTCCTTGGGCAATCAGCAGATGTCTGCATTTGTTCATGTCACTCATGGTCAGGCTGGGAGGGAGGGAAGAGGACATCAAAGTGAGTAATAGCATCTTTCTTCCCTGAGGTACTCTCCTACAATTCTTTGAATCTTCATCAATGCTCAAAGCAATCTGAATTAAAGCAGTTGTAGTTTCTGGCATGCCTTATACATTAACCCATGTCATATTTCACCTAAGAGTCCCTTTTTGAAAGGTCAGTTAAGCCTCTCTCCTCCCAGCCTACCTCTTGAGTTTCCACAGTGAATGCACATCCTATTGTAGGCTGCGGATGTCTCCATTGGCTATCAGATTCTTGATAAGATCTTCAAAATTAGACCTCAGACATATCACAAAAGTAGATAGCTATCCATATCAAAGGTGATTTGAATCAGGAGGAGAAGCTGTTCATGTGCAGCTCTCTCTCAGTTTTATTTATTTATTTATTTATTTATTTATTCATGCATGCTATTTATTATGAAAGCTATTCTGCCACTCCAATCATCTGACTCTAAGTGGCTTTAGTGGCAACTGATCACATAGAACATTACAATAATTATCAAAAGTATCAAAAATAATAAATATAATGGCATACAATATTATATATAATAAGTATAATCTACATAAATCATATTGTAATGTTAACATCATGAGGCTTATCATGAATCATACCCCAATTTGGTTGACGGGGAAATTCTCTGGCCTTGGGGAGATGTAGATATCACAAAGAGCAGGGAAGGCAGTAAATGTGCTTGGATTCCCATTATACTTGTCTGTCAGGCAAGTGGACCCTCAGTGTTGGATGCCTGCAGCCCTCCACATGTCTTCACAGTCTCCCCAGGGTCTTGAGAGACTCAGTGTACACCCTGCAGAGGAAGGTGAAGAGAAAAAATATTAATGTGTAAGCAGACATCCATTCATGTAATGTTGTTTCACCTTTTATGTTTGTTAAAGCTTATTTTCAGCTCAAACAGCTAAGCATGATCTCAGTCTGTTGTAGGGCACAATCCAGGCAGATGTAAAGCATTTTTATAACCCAAATTAATTTCAACAGGAGAGGATTAAATTAAGCATTATTCTCACATTTAACTCAAAGAGACGTAGATGTATTTCTCTGTGGCTGCACTGGATTTGCGTTTGTTTTAAAATTTGGTTGATCTATGAACAAGACTCTGGTCTCTTACTTTAAAGAATAATTGCAGCTCAATACATAGCAGACATAATGAGTTTTAAAAGTTGTTTTCAGTAGCTCTCACACATAATAATCACCCACACATAGGTATTATTAGCATATTACCTGAAAGGTATTTTCTTATCATTGTATTACAGATCTTCACTTTTTTTAGTGCAAAAATATGACAGCAAACACCAGTTAGAAAATGGACAATAATTGCTGTGGGTTTCAGTGCCTTCTATAGTTGTAAAATGACACTCTCAATTAATATGCATTAGTTCAAAGAAAGGCATCCATTAATATTCATGGTTTTGAGTGACAACTTGGCAGTTATTCTAAATGTGTATTGAGCAAGACAAGTGTATTTCATTGTGAAAATAATCATATGTGTCGGGGGGAGACTCAAAACCTTATACAAACAGAAATGGTTTGGATTCAAGAAAATGTTTTAATGAATAGTTAATAGATTTCAATGGAAAGTTAATAGATTCAGAAATATGTTGGAAAGAAAATCTATTTCAGCATGTTATTATTTTTCCTTTGAAGTCAGACAAAACTGAAATCTTTTTTTTTAATATATATATATTAGCTTCTATAACTGAGCCATACCTGAATATCACAACTTGTAGCAATATTAGTGATTGATTGATGTAAATTTAATGCATTAATGCATAATTGTGCAAAAAGATTTTTTAAAAACTTCTTGTATTTACTGACAGAACTGTAAGTATAGTTGTTTCCACAGTACAGTATACGGTAGTCCTCACTTAATAAATGTTCATTTAACCATGATTCAAAGTTGCAATAGCCTCGGAAAAAGTGCTTTATGACCTGTACTCACACTTATGACTGTCGCAAACTGTCATGCCACCCCCTGTGGTCATGTGATTGCAATTTGCAACCTTTTTTTATGACAGTCATTAAGTAAATCACCATGGTTATTAAGCAAAGCACATAGTCATTAAGTGAATTCTGACAAAAAAGTCCATTGGGGAAGCTGGATTCTCCTAACAATCATGTGATTCACTTAAGAACTACAGTAGTTGCTTAACAATCATCACAAAAATGGTTTTAAAATTGCGTCTGGTCATGTGGTGACTTGTGTAATGACTGACCCATTTAACAACCAATTTTCTGGTCCCTATTCTGGTCATTAAGTGAGGACTACCTGCATATTTAATCAGCACTGACTATCCATTCCAGAAAATGGCTTGATCCAAAAGATACAAGATGGCTCCAGGGAATTTTTTAGCTAATATGAAATAGTCTCTTTCTTCTGTAGTCCTGATATATATAGATGACCTAGGTAGTTGAAATGATTCCTTTTTTTGTGTCTCTTTATACAGCCCTTTCAATCCTTTGGAATCCATTTGAACCAAGGTTAATGAAACAAGTATGATGAGATTAGAATGCAGATAGATGGAAACCTTTCATGAATCCAGTTGATCATAAAGGCTTATTATTGAACTATACTTTTGCAGTGGTGGAAGTACATTCCCCACACCCCTCAAATAATGGGATACTGTCATTACTAATAGTAATCTTGTAACTACTGAAGTAGGGGAATCACAAACCATGCAAAAAATAGCTTCATGTAGCAGACAAACCATGAGTATGAATGAAAATGGCTTGTATTCAAATATTGCTCAGCCTGAAAACTTGCAATTCAGCAGCCTAATCTACACATAGAGATGCCATTAAATTGGAAGAGTGTGTTAGCCCTTTTATAAGATGGATGGAGTTAAAATATAGTGAGTGTATCTGAGGTTGTAAGTTGAAGAGTTTTGTCCTCCTCCCTCTGAAGGTCTGAAGTAAGAAGGAGTTAGGCATGGACCATCATCATTCTTGCAAATACTCATGCAACCTCATCCTATGCAAATATGTTTCTTAGAATAAAATAATATGAACAATTACACAGCATTTATAAAGCTGTTTTTGGCATGTATAAAAATTCCATCATCACCCAAAGGTCACAATTATATATTATATAATTATATATTAACAATTGGCATAGCGATTATTCAGGGCAGTTATTGGGCTAAAAGATACCTGAATAAGATAAATTTATGCAAGTTTTTTTCAAAGGGTTGCAATGTCAAGTCTGATATTTTACAATTATATGATTATTTACTTTTAAGATAAAGCAGACTATATACTAAGAGGACTGAGAGTCTCAGTAGTATGGGCCATAACTAGAGATCAGTGTTTTGACATGATTTTTGATAAAGCAGATAAATTAAGGAGGGAAGAATTTGGAATTCAGAAGATATGGAATTTTAATTAGAGTTCTTTCAACACAGTGCAGCTAGGGAAAGCACTGAAAAAAAGGAAGGAGAGTCCTATTCCTCTCAATATATATAGATTTTGAGAGGTTTTCTGAGGCTCAGGCCTGTATAGGCAAACCGTGCCATGCTGACAATGTCTTTGCTATTCTAAAACTAGAGCAACTGCCACTGTGCAAATCACAATAAACTGGCTGTGTTGTACCCACATGATTAAACTGTGGAGAAGTTGCAAGAGAAATGTGGTGGAAAAAAACTCCTGCAGAGCTCCTGTTAACCCTTTTTTTTTTCTGGTGCTTTCAAATCGTTGTTGACTCCTGATGACGGCCTGGACAAGTCCCCACAGTTTTCTTGGCAAGATTTCAGAAATGGCTTGCCATTGCTTCCTTCCAAGGGCTGAGAGTGAGTGACAGGCCCAAGGTCACCCAGCTGGCTTCGTGCTGAAAGTGGGACTAGAACCCACGGTCTTCCAGTTTCTAGCCTGGTGCCTTAACCACTAGACCAAACTGGCTCTCCAGTCCTATTTTCTAGGGCCTATTTAACTTTGCTTTCCAGAAAATCTGGCTCTAAAGCAATCAAACCTTCATATATATCATTATTGGATCTTTTTGGTACAGTTCATCTTTTCTACAGTAGATCTTTGCCTTTTTTTTACTTTTTCATACTCATACTTGCATAAATGTTTCTCCTGATTTCTGTAATTTTCCTAAATAAACCTCTTGTACTTCCACTTCAATTGTTACTCTCAAAGGTCTTTGCATTGCTGATTTAGATATGATTTCTTCTCTTGTTCTCTGAAACTCAGTGTTTGGGTGGGCAATTTTATTATATATTTTATGTGATGTCTTTTAAAATATATTCTCGGTATGAATATTCATAGCAGACATTTGTAATAGTAATGCTAATGCTTTAATTATGGTTTACTTTTACATTTACATTGATGAAGTTACTAGTTTTATGTTATTCTGTAGCAGTCTATGACCAAAATAAAGCATTTATTTTCTTCTGTGTTGCCTTTTGTGTCCTACATTTGTTCAACTATTTTCAATGTGTCATCACACAGCCATTTCACCTTCTTTTGTTTTTTTGCATTTTGGGATATTTTTGTTTGCTTCATTTTTAATGAATTTCATTCCATACTTCTTCAGACACTCTATGTATCATATCTAATCCATTCGATCTACACCTTACCTTCAGTGCAAAATCATGTGGAATGTCACTGGGGTAGTATCTTGCTCATCTGCTGATTTTATTTGTTTTCTTCAAGTTGTAAGTTTGCAAGAAGGAGCTTGTGATCTGAGCTTCAGGTAGCACTAGGTTTTATTTTTGCTGGCTTGAATAAAGCTTATCCATTTTTGCCTGCTGAGTATGTAATCAGCTTGATTTTACAGTAGTCCACCCGGTGATATTCAGTTGTAGAGTTGTCCCTCAGGTTGTTGGGAAAAGATATTTGCTAAAAACATTGAGTTGTCTCTGCAGAACTCTATTAAAATGTCTTCTTTTTCATTTTATATGCCAAAGCCAAATTTTCTTGTTATTTTGGGTGCTTGTACTGGTCTATGACTGTAATAAATTGATTGAATCGTTATTTTAGATGCTATTTCCAACTTTATTATACTATAATTAATAAGCTGACTTTTTAAAAACATTTTGTAACAAGCTGTTGAAACTCACCATAGAACTGTTCAACTTCTGCTTTTTCTGCATTTCTGCTTGGGGCATAGAATTGGATCAATATTAATTTTTTTTCCTTCAATGCAAATTGAGATCATTATATCATTTTGAGGTTGCATCTGAGCACTGACTTTGACCCTTTCAAAGTCATTTTTTCTTTCTTGTTCACAATAGAAAATCTGATGGTCCTCTAATGTGAAGTGATCCATTCCAATATATTCCATGTTGCTGATTCCCAGAATTTCAATGTTCAAATTTGCATTTTTACTTGGGCAAGTTTTCTTTGCTTCATGATTATGAGACTATTCCAAGTACCAATGGGGTGTGTGGGTACATGAATGTATTTGCAGCATCTAACTTTCCTTTTGCCATTGGGCACTTTGGACATCTATTCAACCACATCAATACAGCCACATCATAAGCACTCGTGATATCATGCCTGTCCTTTGATTTTTCCCAGCAGCTTTTTGGATACCTTCTGACTCATCATCCTATACCATGCTGATACTGTCCCAGTTGGGAATGTTCATTCAGCTTTCTTAGAAGAATACTACAATCTCTTCTCCAGTAGATTGTATTTACTCTGATCACTTGCCCATGGTTGACCCTTCTGGGAATGAATACTCCTAACAATGTAGCCCATAGTGTCACTGGTAAGCATAATACCTTCATGAAGGTAGAAATTCATGGAGGGATAGCTAGAAATTATTTAGAAACTCATGAAAAGCTTTAGTCAGCCTTTTTATTCTTTCCAACCCAATTTTTCCATCTGTTTGTAAGCAGGATAATTTTTGAAAGCAGAATAGAATAGGACCATATTTGGTATGGTGTTACAAACTCCCCAGATCGATCAATTGACTTGATAAAGTACTATACCTATAAGATGACTTAATTAATATAATACTCAAACATTAAAATGTTGTTTTAATACACTGCTATTTTACTATACTGTACTATTAAAATTTTTAAATATTTAAATTTAAGGCCTTTGATAAGATACTTTATTGAATTCTTTATTAAGATTACAGGTCAGTGCCATTAATTGTCTTCCATGAGTTCTGTAATATAATACAATAATAATCCCCAAATATTTGTCTAACTTTGATATTTCTTAGGGAATCATCAAATTAAGCATCGTTAGTTAGAACTTTAATACTTGCAAGAAAATTGTTTGATCCTTATCTTTAAGTAGATATTTATTTATATACCATCCAGAGCACTGAAAATTTTATTTTTAATCAAGGGGAATATACTGTATGTGCTCCTGTTTACTTGTCTACCTTTCCTCCACATACTTTGTTAAATGGCAGATAATTTGAATCTTAGCACTCTGGGTGGGAGTTTTTGCTAAGAGTCAACACTGATTTGATGGCATATAATCAATCAAGCAATCAAAACCAGGGAGGGAAAATGTACATTAACAATAAGCTACAGCAATTAAATTTAATTAATACTGCATCTGCATACCATTCAAAAAGTAGAACTAACATAAGCAGCACAGCTCTTGGGGGAGACATGCATACTAGGGTGTCCTTTACCTGCACTCAGAAATGCTAGTAAGAAGACTGAATAATATCCATCTAAATGGCTGATACTGTTAACTTTAGTATCTTTCTGGTCCACATTTCTGGCAGAGATGTATCATCCACTATTAAGAAATGATTCCAGTCTTTCTTGGAGGTAGGGGCTGGATAGTTTCTGCCGACTCCTATGACATTTAGTTTTCAATGTCCATGGTGTTTGTTCTGATTTATAATCCATCTTTCTACTTAAAGACACATTGCCTTTTCTTCTGCTGCTAATTAATATCTATAAGGAACAATTACCTTTTCCAAAATCTAGGGTGAACATCTACAGTATATTTTTATTCTGTTTCTAAGAATGTTCAATTCTAGACATTTATAATTACAGGAAACTTGGCTAGGAAAAACAACACAAAGAGGGATGTATTAGTGTGGTTCACTCAATATAAATTGTCCCAGGATGTCACCCGGTGTCAGTCCCACCAAGTAGACCAGACCAGGAAATCAACTCCACAGGAAGCTTAACATGTTTTACTGAAATTGGCTATAATAACAGAATCTTGCAAGTCTGATTGTGCTGTACCTTGTAATGGGCTGTAATTATAATCCTGAGGAACAGGAGGAAGAGCCTCAACGAAGACAATGATTAGATAAAAGAAATTTGAGTCAAAAGCAGAAATGTAATTTGAGAAAATGTCTCAGACTTGACCCTCCTTAGTTTTCTTAAAGGTAAAGGGAGGGAGCAGGGAGGCACATTCAGACTTGCAAGATTCTGTTATGTAACCTTATCATAATAGTAGTATTATCATTCATAACTTTGGTTTCCTAGTCTTCTCTGCCTGGAAGGGCTGACCTATCTCCTCCTCCTTCTTATAGTTCAGTAAATTAGGGATACATCTGCCTGAGCACTTCTGAATGTTTCAGGCCCTTTTACCTAGGCAAAAGTGTGATGGAATGGATGTGATGATTGTAGAGAGGCATAAATCTAAATTATCTCCCTGCACTAGTACCTGTTAAGACTGGGGGAGAGGCCATACTTCTATGATAGACGTATGCCTGCCATACATACTCTGACATATGGGTGTTCACTAGTTCAAACCTTGATAGTTTTAAAAGCTGATATATTAAGGCTATGTGGAGGATGAGGGCTGGTGGTAATGCCTCTATCTGGCATTTGTTGTCAATCAGAGTCAATAGTAGTCTAATTAGACCAAAAGGGTTGCTGCCATAAGAAAACTTCCTGTGTGTAAGTAACTTGTCTTTTTTTCCCATTGCATTAAACAAGACCAGCATTCTGTATACTATGTGAACCTAAGGACTGAAGCCCTCACACTGTGCCAGATTGCTGATCATTTTAGCTGTAACTTCTGGCTTTCAAAGAGTGCAAGTTTTTTTGTTTTTTTACCTAGCAGGAGCGGAGCTTGTTTGACAAAGATTTGAATTGCGTTGAACCATGCCCTCCAGGAGCATGAGTTTGAGGCTGTGAACACTGCTGCCAGTCTCATGTTCGAAGTGTGATGAAGGGCAAATGAACATTACGCTCAATAGCCAAACAAGCTGCTAAACATGTCAAACAGCCCTCCACTTGGGAACTAGTAGAGCGAATAACAAACACAAGGTGATGGGTGGAACTACCACAGCAATGCTATCAGGTTTGAAATATGATTTTGTGGAAGGAGAAGAGCTGACTGTGAATAGAAATAAGTGGGGTGGGGGTAGGGGTGGCAGAATCCAGCTGTCCTCTGTGCTGCACAGATAATAATTGAATGTAAATGTCAATTCCTTGTTCAAATAAAGAATCGAAAGACAATCTAACCCTTACCACTGCCCCTGGGTGGGCTACTCAAAAAAGTTTCCAACTGCCATCTCTTTATGCATGCCTTTGATATTGGGGTTGACAATTTAAAAAGCAAGAGCTCTAACTAATTGGCAAGTAGAAATATTAGGCCCAAATCCAGCCCATCTGAGAAGCTGGAGTTAATAATTCCCATTATTAAACTACAGGCAATATGGGTTTGTATGAAGGTGGATCAAAGCAGCAATAGAAGTTGTTGTTGGTCTACGTACAGAAACTGGGGAAGACTACTTACCCTCCTTTGGTGTAAAATTGTAACCATGCACGTGGTAACTTGCCAAGATTAGCTAGGAGATGATTTTATGTGCAGCTAACAATCCAAGAAGATATTCCTTTGTTCTCCCATTCTTACATCTTGGTAAGTTTTACCAGTAAAGCCGTTCACTGAGACTCAGTTGTTGAAACAGAAGAAGTTACTAAACCTAGTCTAGATTAGGAAATTACTCCTTACTGTATCAACACATGCCCAGATAATTTTTTTCCCCATTTACCTTGCTAAAGGTTATGGGCAATGATTCATTTTAGTAAAAAAAAATCTGAGAATGTGTATGATTCATCATTTTGACAAAGGCATTACTCTTTGTTTCTCCTGTCCCCTGCCCCAAACTTACATAATAGAAAATGCTAACGTAAGAAAGCCAGACTTTTTTCTTGTTCTGAAACTTCCTACGCTTGGCTGCAACTTCATAAAAATATATGTTTATATAATTTAAAACATATGATTGAAACTGAACTTGGCTTTTCTGGAAGAGGAAAAAAGAATATGGCTGCTTGAAGACATTAGAATGGGCCCATATTTGACAAAGCTTAACTGTGGTATTTTGAATTACTTTGTATCACAAAGGCTCTCTTAGCCCGCCAATGGGGTTTTCATGTCAAACTAAATCACCCACTCTAGGTGACAGCGAAGTGACTTCATCATGCCACAAAGTTCCAAGGAACTGTGAGAAAGAAGGGGGAAAAAACGGGGGGAGGGAGGTATGAAGCGACAAAATTGTCAAGTAGATGGATACAGTCACTTAATACCCAGCGTAATGGAGAAAGCTCTTGCCTTCATGTAAATTTGTGCTTAGTGTGTGAAAAACATTCTCAGAGGTTTTATATCAATGTCAGGCTGGTACCTACCATGGATTCAAGACTTGTGATGAATTCTAATTCAGATATGTAATATATTCATCTCCTGAAGGCTTTTTTTAAAGTACTTTGTTTCAGTAAATTATAGCCTATATGGACCTTCTTTTAGCAGCATTTCACAGTGCAATGCGTGGCGTTTTGTTTAACAAAAGATTTAAACATGGCTGTGACTCTGGTTGCATAAAAGAGAGGAGCAGAAAAGCATTAGCTAAAATGGTGCACATTGGGATGCCATATCCTAATTCCACATATATATTGATGGTGTCTGAAGTACCATGACCGACTGGGATCTATGAGTAGTGGCTGAGAGAGAAGCGAAAAGATCAAGCTACCAAGCCAGGTTTAAAATGTTTCCCCATATTTCTTCTCTCTCTCTAGCTTTAAACATTGGCAACAGGGCAAAAACAGTACATTTTCCACACTAGCTTAAGAGGTACAACATAGGTGATGTGGCCTAATATAATTAAAAATGGTTAATGCATTGTATAAATTCAACAAATATTAAAATAATAGTCTAATCATTCCATTATCTTTAGCTTCAAGTCCAACAAATGAATGAAAGTATATGGCAAAAGCAAATTTAGTGTTAGTATCATTAGAAGTATTGTGACACCTCTGCACTCATTTTATGACATGACCACACACGCGGTGGTATTCAGAAGGGAGGGTGTCAAAATTGGCAAGATAGCAGAGAAAACATTATGATGCAAGCTCTGTCACTTCTGTGTGTGTATCTTTGTTCATTGTCATGCTCTGTCCCCCATTTTGCCAATGTTGACCCTTCTTTTCCCCACAGATTCCACTGCACACTTGAAAGACTATGTACTGTTCCTTCATCTGCTGCTTAAAAAGAAGATTGCAGAGCTGATGTACGTGCGTAATCTTCTTCTTTTTTACATATATTCCAGGTGATTAAGCAACTAAATCAACTCCTATACGAGGAAAGCTATTTTAGGAGGCAAAATAGGGCCATATACAATTATTACATTGTAGAGAAAATGGATAGTGGAATGTTTTCTTAGTTTCTCCTAATACTAAGAGACCTGGGGTCTGCAGACCTGGAGTCATTTAATGAATTCCAAGAAAATATCAAGAAAGTGCTCTGTCAGATAGCACATATGTAGCAGTGCTCCCAACATTAAGTGGAACCATTTTGCTCTTTCCTGTTCAGAGAGGACATGTGAGCTTACCTGCAATGCTCTCATGAACTTCCAGCAGGACCCTGGCTATTTCCAACTGTAAAAGGCCAGGCCACTCTCTTTTTTGTGGCAGTAAGGGATTTGCCAACTGCGTACCATTGTAGGGAGTAAGGAAGATGACCTTGAGGAGATATGCAGGATTCATTGCCTAGGCAAAAGGGGCTGAAGCATTTTTTAAGTCCACAAGATAACATTTGGAAATGGCTCAGGCAATGCCTCCCTAATTCACTGAACCATAGGAAGGAGGAGGAGGAGGCATGGCACAATCAAACTTGCAAGATTCTGTAATTATAGCCAATCTTAAGAAAAGTAGTTTTAACCTTCCTATGGAGTTGATTTCCTGGTCTAGTCTACCTAGCTGGGCTGACAACTACCAAGTAGAGTAACAACTTTAGAGTGCCCTTGAGTGGCTTTAGAAAAGACATTTTTGTCTACTTCTTATTCCTTTTCTTTGACTTGGGTTCTCTTGATGGGAGACTTAAACATCCTAGCTATTTTTAGCTGTTTTGGTAAGCAACTAGAGGCATAAAAAATGAAGGATCTCTGTACCTTTTTGGTAACTGGCTTCAGGGGCTGGGTAGAGGCACTTTTGAACACAGTTTCTACCAACAAATTCTCTATCCATCAAGATAGAACAAGAAAAGATTCTTTGTTTGTGGCAGAAAGTTAAGCATATGAGATGATCTAGCTGTTGAATGAATTTTCTTCTTAGAAACTTTAACAGATCCTGGTGGCTAGTAGTTAACCAAATACTGTTTGATGCCTCTCCATCTTGTTGTTGTTGTTGCTGTTGTTATGGCTCTTCCTCTACCATTGGATCTGCCCAGCCAATCGGGATACCTCTGGTGATGCAATAGGATTGCTTCAGCTGGTGTTTCTATTTAGCAAGACTCTAGTGGTTGAGCGTTCTGGTTTTTGTAGTCCCAGCGTACATATTTGGAAGGCAGAAAATCTGGAGGGCAGAAAATTGAAGAAGCACCATCAAGCTTTCACGGATCCTTCTGTATGGGCTACATTGCTTCTCTTTCTCAGCTTTGGAGGATATTGTTCAATTGTAATAGTGGTTCATCAAGCAATGTAATATACTGGAGATATTTAAATTTTGGCCATAATTAACATGAATTAATGTAGGGGACATAGACATTTCGAAGGAACTATTTGTCATTAAGGGACTGGGGCTTATGTTCTTTGTGATTTATGTGGATGTAGTATTCTAATACAGAAGCATATTTGTAGCGGTGAATGAGTGAGGGAGATATCAGTACTATGCTTCTCGTTCCATTGAAAACTTCCTTAAAGACTTCTATAAGCAAGAGCAAGCTAAGGGTTAAACAACTGCCAATCTGCTTGACACGTATTGGTTTATTTCATATAGTTGCCCAATATTAATGCACTTGAGGTGATTATTGCCATTGTAAAGTACTAAATGAAAATACATAATGCAATGTGACACACGAGAGTGCACGTCTAAATGAAAGCAGGGCTCACATATTGTTTTTTACACAGAACCTGCCAGTCAAATCAAAACTTTATGAAGAGCCAAAAGGCAATTTTCAGTCATATAGAATATATCATCCAGATCAGATTCTTTGAGGTAAATCCCTTTCATTTGGGTGTTTAAATTCCAATAATATACAGGTCATATTAAAAGTGTGGCTTTTATTTCACTTTTTTTTCCTTTAATTCATTCTGAGTTTTGGAGAACAAGTGTTTTATTGATCATCATGTCTGAAAGAGGTGCTGTGCAAAGAACACTTGTAAGAAAGGCCCACATATGCTTTGAATAACAGCAGTCTGGTGGTTCTTGGCCTCCCGTGTCCCAGCCTGCTTTCCATGGGTGAGCAGAAGGTTGTCCAGGTTCCAGCAAAGGTAGCAGTCTTGCTCTTTATTTTGGGACCTCTTGGTCAATACTAATAATAAAGGCATTCCCCTTCCAGAATCTGCTTCTGGAATCAGTTTATTCATAAATTCATCTGGCTGAATTCATTGGAACTAATGTGTGCATACAAACTTAATGTGTTTGAACTGAAGCATGGATAAACTTGTCTATCTTCAAAGATCTATAAGAACTCATGAACCTGACTTCTGCAACTTGTTCTTCTACTATTTGGGATAAGGCCAGAACTTAGAGCACATACTTTGCATACAGAAAGCCCCAGATCCAGTCTTTGGTAACTCCAAGTAGAATTGGAAAAGGCTTCTTCCTGAAATTCTGAAGAGGCAGCAGCCATCAGTATAAATAATCCTGAATTAGGTGGACCAAGTGTGTTGAGCCACTCAGTAATATTGAGTTAGGAGTGCTACATTACATTTCAGTGGGCTTAAAATAATAAACTACCCAATACCATAAACTTGAATTATCTACCCTGGCTAGTAATATTATACACTCACAGTGGAATCATCATAATTTAAACGTGGATTAACATAAGCCAACTTTTTAACTGGCTTTACCTAGTTCATACAGACTCTTCAGTTCACCTGTTAGAACTGAATAACATATTTATCAATAAAATTAACACAGTATGCATCCATAAGCACATTCCAGTCCCAAAAAACCTGCTAATTCTTAAAATATATATCCTGATATGTTTTTCTTCTCCACAAATCAGTAAAAGCTAACAGTCTCCGTCTTGTGCTAAGGCTCCATCTCAAATGAAGAAGCAGTCTTACACTGACTGGGGTACCGTATTATAGATGTGGTAAATATTAGATCTGCTTGCTTTTAATTTAGTCTAAAGTATAATTAAAAGGGATCCCCCTTCAGTATCCAAAAACTTATGAAGAAAGCAATAGGAGTATATGACTAGTCAGATTTCTCCCATATGGCTTGCACATGTTCTTAGAGACATTGAAGACTTGTTCAATCTTTCTATTTATGTATGCATAAATAAAATTGAGATCACAGTTCTCTCCATTATTTTTAAGAGCTAAACTTAATATATATGTATATGTATTATCTGTATATCTATATGTATATGCATGTATGTATGTATACACGCACACACACACACACACATCTTTTTTGCTATAGTATTAGAGGGTCAGGGTCCTAGTATGTTGTACAAACTCCTTAACCCAGTTAATTAGCTCCAACAACTAACCCAGGTTGATTTGCATTAGCCCTAAACTGCCCCGAGACAAACGACTTATTGGTGGATTAACTGTTTCTTTTCACTTTTGAAACAAAGTCCTAAAATGGTTCTATAAAATGAAGTTTCTGTAGGCCAGTGTTTCTCAGCCTTGGCCACTTGAAGGTGTGTGGACCTCAATTTCCAGAATTCCCCAGCCAGCAATGCTGGCTGGAGAATTCTGGGAGTTGACGTCCACACACCTTCAAGTGGCCAAGGTTGAGAAACACTGCTCTAGGCACTCTGTCACCTTTTTACATCTTTTCCTATGGCCATATAGGTATGTGTGTGAAAAAGCAGAAAGAGGTGTGGGAGGTTGAGCCTCCCTCCAATTAGTTTCATATGGACTCCAAAAGGAGAAGCAACAACCATGAAATAACGACAACTATTGTGCTCACTTCCTGAAACCAAATGATCTGTGAGTATATGTTGTCAACACCCAAGAGTCAGTGAATTGCCTAGGGAGTGGATGAGGACTCCATTGGTTGTGTTATCCAAACACTATCATTGTGTTTAGACACACAGTTGGAATAACTTATACTTTCTCTTCCTAATTAGTTAGTGCTAATGAAGGATGGTTCTCTAATTCTCAGGAATTAGAGAAACTAGAACAGATAGTGTAAAAGACAAGTCACTTAGATGTGCTGCTGCACTGCCTATGGGATATTCCATAGATGGAGGTTCAGTGGGTGGCCTGATATTTATTCTTTTATGTATCACTACTTATAGCCTGCCTCAGTGCTGGAAGATTCTGGGCAGTCTACAAGAACAGACAAAAACCTCACATTGCAATAAAACCATCATCAACAAGAAAAAATGAATTCAAATTATGTGCCCACAACCAGTCAGCTAGGGCCAAAGTCTCATTGGAACAGAACTGCTTTGAGTTTCCAAAATGTCAGCAAAGGTGGGGTCTTGCATTTTTGGGGAGAAGGTATTCCATAGAACCAGAGCTACCACAGGGAAGGCCTGCTGTCTCACCCATATCCCATGTACCTTGTGAAGAAAGAGTACTTTTAACAGATTCTCTGTGGGTGAATGGACTGGATGAATAATTCAGTTATCTTAATATATCCCAATGATGTGACTTTTATAGGTTTAAAAACAATGACCAGCACTTTGAACTGGATCCAGAACCCCCAGGCAACCAATGCAATGTCTTTAATATAGGTGCAGTTCTACACTTGTGAGGTTGTTCCACCAGAAGTTTGGCTACCACCGTTTGTGCAAGCTGAATCTTCTGGATTGTCTCCAAAGGCAGCCTCTTAAAGAGCATGTTGTAGTAGTCCAACTGGATGGTGATTGGGGTATTAGTTATCAGCATCAGGGCCTCCTGGGACAGGTTGGGTTGTAGGTTGGCACCAGCCAAAGTTGGGAAAGACCCCCTGGAGGCTTTCATTTGCTGTCTGAGCAGGAGCCAAGAGTTAGAAGAAACCCCAAGTCACAAACCATCTCCTTTGGGGGGATTATCATTCTACCCAGAATGACTACCTGGACCATTAATTGGAGTGCTCAGATGGGGGAATACAAAATTACTAGAATGGTTGCATTTCATGCTGAGCCTGTTTTGTCCCATCCAGATGTGCCATTAAAAAGGTCCTATGGCATAGGAAAAATTTTCTTTCTTGCATAGGCAGAGTTCTACAGATGCATATAGGGAGAAAAAGGGTAGCCGAGATAGTATTCTGTCTTATTGGTCAATGGGAGTAGAGAATTGGCTTCTCTTCTGGATCAATCACCTGTTGGGTCTATGGATAGAGCAATTAATTGGCTATGGCTCTCCTTCTCTTTGGTGCGTACTGTATAGCATTCCTCAGTCCAGGTCATGGAATGTCATAAACATTGTGTCACCCCTAACCCTCAGTGAAGGCACAGCATCACCATATTTCCGTAGCTTTCAACTGGACAAGACAACCTAGGATCCATATCATATGAAGATGTAAGCATGCATTATTTTTATACCCAATGTTATTTCATATTAATAATGCAAATTAACGTATGGAAATAAATATGGGAATTATCATTTCTTTTGCTTTGACCATTGAAGCTTTATGTTACATTTTATTTATCAATTCCTTTAAAGAAGGAATACCAATTAATATCCATTTAGCAGCTTTAATTATATTTTGCTGCTGTTAGATTTTCCATCAAAATGGAAAATACCTTTTGACTTCCTGCTAGCAGCTCATAATTTTGCAAATGATATAGACCCATAAAATGTCTAATATTGTACCAATTGTCAAGGCAGAAAGGAACAAGCTTTTTAATATCAAATTCTATGTCTTTTTTATTCATTTGTGCATGTCTATTGTCACAGGATAACTATGCTTTGGTTAATAAAAACATTCATTTGGTCCTTTTTAATTTTTGGCTAAATTAAGTTTTCTATAAACAGAAAATATTTTTTAAAGAAAATGAATTTCTCAGGTTTTTGTTTAAGGTAAAATATTTTAATTAAGAAATCAATGTAAATTTTAAAACAAAATTAAAATTTAACATGGAAGACAGGAAAAGATAGATTCTCCATTGAGTTTTGAATGCTACCTCTTTTAAAGGCAGCTTGAAAGCTTTTGTATTCCCCCATGTTTTTAAAGATGCATAAGACTGGCACCTCCATTATTGACAAGCTATCATTCTGAATTGCTCTGTGACAAGCAAGTAGAACATGGCACACTCTCTCCAGGGAATCTTCTCAAATGTGATCAGGGCAGATAGGAAAAAATTCGATTAGGTTCTTTAAAAGGATGAATGTGTGTTTATTTGTTTCTTTAAAGTTAATTTCATATTTTCCTCCTCCTACATGAAGAAATGAAGGAAAGAATTTGAGATTTTTTTAAAAAAAACGAACATAGAGAAGGAAGGAAAAGAGGAGGGTAGCGGAAGGAGGAAGGCAAGGCACAGCAAAGTGAAGCGAAGCAAAGCAGAGCAAAGCAAGGCAAGTTTCGTTCATACAGTAAAGCATGATTTGGTGTGATGTGTGAACCCAATTACTGAGAAATAGGAAAAAAGGGGAAGGAGAAATGAATGAATTGGATTTCAGCGCCTCTGGCAGGTTTTCTTCTCAAACTTATTTTTATCTATCTTACAGACAAAATAACTTTTAAAACTGGCTGGTTGATATAAGAACCTGATAATGACATGAAGTGGAGAACTAATTTATGTTTTTCTTTGCTTCAGTATAACATTGATTTCCATTCAGTCTTACTGATAATTAATGGTTGATTGAGAACTGTTCCGTGGTTTGAATTAGCCTCTGTTTTTATACGGCAGACACGCTCAAAAGGAAATTCTATGGGGGACAGTTAATTAGCTGCATTTCCCCAACTTTCTGTGTTTAAGAACTTTTTGCCATCTGCATCTATGTGATGCAGTGGGAGGTGAAAGGTTAGTCAATAGTCATTTAAATGAACCATAAAGTTGCACTTGAAAATTCCCTTAGTGCTTGATATTGGCCTTGCTGTGTTGGCCAGGTTCCAATTAATTCTCTTATGTTATGTGGATAGTAAATAGAATCCTTTGAACTGTTTGGTATGAATGCTCTGCAATCTTAAAAAAAAATTAAAGATACTGAAGTCCATTTTTGGCAATACAGTACAATATTTTGAAGGATCCTTGTTCCAAATATGCTGAATCCTTTGGAATATGTTTCCTGTAGGGTAGCAAGTCTTTATTAACCCCTTTCCTTTCAATGGAATAGAAGTCTGGTGCACAGGTTTAAGTAAGAGGGTCAGGGGGGTCAAAAAAGTCAAAATGGTGGCTGCAACCAGGTGATTGAAGTCTTACCTCTTTTTATGTGCATTGCATGCATGATGCACATAAAAAGGGGCAGGGGTCTTGATCACATGGCACTGCATGCTATCTTGCATGGCGTAACTGCTATCTTTACTTTTTACACCTACACACACCTACACACACACACACACAAACACCCCTCCACATCCTCCCCTGAACCCCCACAAACATCCTTCGTTTAAGATTCATTTCATCTTCATGCCAGGAAATGAATATTTTACCCATTTCACTTTTAGCATGCCAAGAAATTCTTCAGTGTGGGTGAGCTGGCCTAGTTGATGAGGGTTCCTATGCAGCTTATCTTACTGTCAAGAAGTTCTTCCTATCGTCGAATCTGTATCCTTGAAGTTTCATCCCATCAGTTCTAGTCTTACGCTTTGGAGCAAGGGTTGGAACACTCTGTGGTGTTCTTTGGGAATCCCCTCTAAATTGGGGTGTCGGAAAGTGCAATGACTGGGCACAGGAGATTGCCTTTTTATTGATTTGGGGGAATCCATAAACTCAGCAATATTGGGGCTTCTGGATTTCGTTATCTGTAGTTCCTGGGAGGTGACTTGTTGTTCTTTGAAGAGGTTTAGGAGGCAGCAATTAATTTCCCTATGTAGTTTGGGGATGAGACTATTCTAGATTTCTTGGTATGTGCTGGTATCTCCAGGTACAGTTTCTGCTACAGAATGTGAATGTAGTCTCTTTCTGTTTATGATGACTGCGGTTCATCCTTTGTCTGCTGGAAGAATTATGCTGCTAGGGTCTGATTTTAATTCTTCATGGCTGTCTCTTCTTGCCTGCTGGTCTGGGTGAGTAAATTGTCTTGTGTGGGGGATGAAGTTCAATCTGGAATCTTGTTTTCTTTTCTGGGAAAGTCCTGCAGCCTGAAGAGCAGTTAGCTCTGATAGGAAGTGTGGGATGTTGAGACAGAGTCCTTTTTGCAAGAGATTGGTCTTTCCTGGAGAAAGTTTTCTGTTGGAGAAGTTCTGTTGGTTCTGCCCTTTGTAGTTTGCCTCTTGGGGGTAAGATTCCCGTTAATTTCACTTCCAGGCTAGTTCTCCCTGCTGCTCTTCTAGTGCAGTTTGGGGAAGGACAGAAAAGTAAAGATGTTTCAGGAATCCTCTGAATACCTTGACTAGTATATGGAGCTTTTGGCCCTGTATGTTTGAAATCCAGTGACTTCTAATCAATATAACTTCACCTTCATGCACTTGTTTCCTTCATTTTAAGTGTCAGTGAGTTTAGTGAATCTGATGCTTTCTGAGTATGGCTTGCACTATATTCTTAGGCAGAAATCCCATGCACACTTAGCTGCAAAGAAGCATCATTGAACTCTTCTGGTGAACTCTGGACAGAACTACACTATTAGGGGCATAAACGCTAAACATGAATTCTGAGCTTCACAAGAAAATGCTTTGCTTCTTGTTACAATACAAAGCCTTCTGAATTGTATTAGATGAAAGCATCTTTGGCTTTCTTGGCTAGATTGTATAAGTGATGGTGATGGTAAATCTACTTCCCCTCATAATTGTTCCTCCCCATAGTTGATCACTGTCACAGGAAAGGATGACAGGAATCATTCATCTTGCTTGCTTTAGGCCAGATTGCAGCTTGTCCTTCATGCAAGAGAGCTGAGGATGAATAAAGCATATTCTTGTTTTCTGGCATAAATTTAGGTTCTATCATTTCTTCCAAATAAGAGAAAGTTGGTAATGTACATTCTTTGTTTAAAATGAGATGAGCAGTTTGAATGTGATGTTTTCATCTGTGCTATACAGTATTTATTTGGGCGTATGTTCTCCAAAGTCATTTCATCTTTTCCTAAGATGATGCCATATTGACTACAGTGCATTAATATCCTGAGGGTCTTTGTTGGAATAGTGTTGGGGAAAAAAAATAACTAGCTTTTGTGATCTCCATAGATTTCTTTTTTAGGACACTCTAGATAAACTGAGCCACAAAACTTTATATTACTGATATTGATGAGTGGCTGTCAAGAAATGAGGAATGAAGCTTTTATGAACTCTATATGGTTGAGGTGCATTTCTCTTGACCAAACAGAATTCAACTAGATCAGTTTCTTCCTTTTTTTCCTTTTTTTCCTTTTTTTTTTTTTGCCCCCAAGCATTCTCCAGTTCTACTTCTAAAAACTGGGATAATCTCCTTAGTAGTTTTGGGAGACAAGCAATGGATGGAAAGCAGAGAAAAAAGAAGAAAATGAGGCCATTTTGCTTATAGCCGCTTGGATGCTATTGATACAAGCCTCCCCCCCCCCCCCCACCATCCAGCAAGAGTGTAGCTTCCTGGAATGCCCACGTGACTGACAATCTTGTATCATGCTGAGCATCCCAGGAAAAGAGAGGCTCTTAGAGAAAAACTCTGTCCCATTGATACGTAAAAAAAGAAGCCTCAAGACTCCTTGGAACCTTATAAATAAAGACCATAACATACACCACTCTAAATAGCTCTGACAAATTTTGGTTGAATTTTCTTTTAAGACATTATTAAAATGAACAAACAAAAAAGACTCATTAATGAATCGCCTTGTGAGCAATAAAATGGAGCAAGGTTTTACAAATCTGCACCTATACAGCTTTAAGAGCGTCTCCAAACAGCTTCCATAAAGGAAAAGAGCTTCTATTTTTTTTTAAAAAAACCTGCTACTGACATTATTACTATCTTGTTAATTTTGGGTTAAAACTTTTCTTTGTTTGTTGTCCTGGTGTTTTAGACGTCTAGTTTTAGATTTTTCTTCTTTTTAGATTTTCTGTTACTGTTTTTTTTTTTGCTTTTATTGTATATTAAGATTGCAAAACTATTTTCAGGTTTGGTTTGGTACTCCTATCAGTTAAGAGAAAGGACAGCTCTTGCCCTTTATTAACAATGGCAACATCTGGGACCATGATTAGGTTTTCCAGTGAGATTAGATTTCTTGATCTCTCTATCTCTCTCTTTGTGTGTGTGTGTGTGAGAGATACAGTATGTTGTAGGATCTTACAATTCCCACTAGCACAAAGCTCTGTATATTTCATCCTCCACTTTCCTGTATTTTCTAGGGACTCCTCAAAATCAGATTAATATAGTTTTGCCCAAAGTACTTTGACCTACAGGATTTTAAGTTTATTGATGAGTAAATAAAGGTTAAGTCCCAGAATAAATAACAAAAGATCGTACATGGATTTAAAAATCTTATGTTGAACTTGAATGTTGACCTTCTATTTAGTAGTCCGGCACTTTACCACTCCTAAACTACTATAATGGGGAACTGACAATAGAGCTGACAAATGGATTGTATGTGAGAAACACATTTTATGATTTTATCAGCAGACAATGGCTGGAGAAGGCAAAGAACTGTCTCTATAAATTAAAAAGATAACTGGAAGTTATTCCCCTTGGAATGGTATCTCTAAATTATATACACACCGAGTTGAGTAATCCTCTTCTCCTAGATTATATAAGGATTGTGATGTTTGTCTTTTTTCTCCCCCAAGTAAATTATAGCTTTTGTTTATTCCTAGAAGTATATTAGATGCAAAATGGCCCATACCAAACCTGGTACAAGAAGAACACCTTACTGTAGTATCCACCTTTAATCCAACTTAAGCCATAGAAGACTCATCACACATGCTTGGTGATCCCATTTGTATCAAAAGATACCTGCAAACAAATTCATTTAAACTGATAAAGAAAGTTATGAAGAGGGATCAGCATGTCTATGGTTGTTTCACTATCTAGGATTTGGACATTTTTAATACCACAATCATATTATAATAGAGAGAAGGTATCAGTTGCACAGTGGATCTCATGGGCTGAGGGAAATTATAAGCAAGTGTTGAATCTATGCCCTTCAAGTGTCAACCATTAAAATAATATAACTGGATGCAAAAGGACAGAGTAGGCTTAAAAAAAAATGATGGGGTGGGTTGAAAATTGCAAGAACCTTAAAAAAACCCATCTCTAATGGGCAATGGAGAGTATATAGCAGTTTCTTCTTCTGGTATGGGCTGATTATGACTTTGGCTGATTTCCTCTCCTCTCACATGTATTTATTATTAGATTTGTATGCTTTATTTTGTATAGCTCAAGGTGGTGTACACAATGTTTCTGCTTCCTATTTTTCCCCCAACAACAACCACATGAAGTGGATTGGGCTGAGAGAGAGAGTGACGGGCCCAAGGTCACCCAGCCAGCTTTCATGCCTAAAGGACGATTAGAGCAGTTTTCTGGTTCCTAAACCAGCACCTTAGCCACTACACTGAAGTGGATCTTGAATCTAATCACATTTGAAAGCAAGTGACACCACCAAGTGGCTGTAGCTAATCTGATCTGCATCTAGCCTGTGCCTAGTTGGAAAACCAGTTCAGGATCTGATATAATCATACTTCCAACTTACTTACTCATTTATTAGATTCATATCCTGCTTTTTTTTGGTATAAGAGCTCAAGGCAGCATATGTAGTGTTTCTTCTTCCTATTCTTCCCCACAACAGCAACCCTGTGAGGTGGTAGGAATGAGAGCAATTGGCCCAAAATCATCCAGTGAGTTTCTGTGGTAGACTCACATGCCTAGAATTATGAAGGCATTTTGCATGTCAGATAGCATTTTTTTTTGGGGGGGGGAGGAGTATTTTCAAGGGCAGAAAGGATGGAATTCTTCAACACTACAATGTTTTGGAACTGCCCAAAACACAGTAGCCTGACAACAAATGTTAGTCCAAAAGCCTTAGTATTTTGTTAATTTATCAGCAAATTTATGTAATCTGTCTTCAAGTGTGTGTGTGTGTGTGTGTGTGTTTTGAGGGGGGCATTTTGTTCATTTGAGGTTTGAAAGGCATTGGCACACTTGAATGCCCAAACTCAGTTTCTAACTAAATATGGTAGATGAATCAAATGAGACCTGCTACATGTTATTAGGATGTTTTAAAGCACTCAGATGGATTTCAGTAATCTAGAATTGCTCAGACTGAATGGCATAGGCCATCAAGAGCATTAGCTTTGCAAACATCATACGTCTGAGCATCAACCTTTCTTTCATCCACTCTTTCTAAAGCCCGAGAGTCACGAAATCTCACATTTAAAAATTCAAATGTGTTGTAGACTGTTCACGTCTTAAAATGCCTATGAATATGTGCATGTTTAAGAACAATTCTGTTAGGAACATGCACATCTCTGCCCATCATAAGACTTATCCCACATATTAAGTTGCTTTCTACAAGAAACTACAAGTGTTTTTACTACTTAAGCATATTTGCTTAACTGACAAGACCTTTTGTCTGAATTAATGCAACATATTCTAATGGGGCTGCCCTGGAAGCTGCAGCTGGTCCAGAACACAGAAGTTATGGGTGCACCTCAGTACCTCCATGTAACACCTACTTCCTGAGCTGCTGAATGCCAGTATGCTTCCAGTTTGCTGTTTTAAATGTTTCTTTCTTTATGTTGCTTTAAATTCTGCATGCTGTCCTGAGTCACATTGGTCAGCACTATAAATTGATTAAACAAATAATTAAATAAACAGCCTCACTATTTAACTGGTAGTATTAGCCAAACAGATTAATATTTGTCTTGTTAGTATTGAAATTTCATACAGCCATTCTAGTATGTAAAATGTAAAGTGTAACTCCTATATTGGTCACATAAAAACCCTATGATCAAACCATCCTTGTTTCCATTTTCCAAACTTCTGTAAGTCTAGAACTCATAGGAAAAATATGAACCTGTTTTTCTTCTTGGAACTATACTGGTTCTCCAGGACTGCCATAACTGATATAATAACTACATGAACTTATGCAAGTTTACATAGTTTTTGGGTTTGCTCAGTCTAGATCAACTCACTTCACATTAATGTCTTAACTGGAAACATGGAGCCCATTAAACTGCTGGTGTAAGTTTAGACTGCACTCTTCCCTTTTTGTTATTGTAGTTTTTTTTAACCATTTTTAATTGGTTTTAGTGGTGGAATTATGGAATTATGTTGATTGTTTAGTTTTTGGTTTAGTTGAGTCTTATGCAAGTAAAATGGGCAGCTATATGAGTTCAATAAATAATAAATAATTCAGTAGGTGTCTCTGTGTGTGTGTGTGTGTGTATGTGTGCACATGCACTCACACATGCATATTTGTCTTATTTTATATTTAGTGGTTAGATTTATTTTCTGCCACATTCCTTTAGGAGCACAGGATAGAACACATAGTGTTCCTTGTTTTGATTTATCCCACAATTCTTTTGTACACATGTTCCTATCATTTATTTTAAGCACAAGAACTTTCCCCTACTTGCGTGTACTTCTCTCAGATACAATTTATTATCATTTTTTTGTGTGCATTCTTTAAGAACTATATCACATCACAAAATTCTGAAAAGTGGTATACAGTAGCATTCCAATTAAGCCTTTGATAGAAATTGAGTCGGTTGACATAAAAATGTGAATTCAACACTTTTCTTACAACTTGGGTGCACAAACACTTTTTAGCAAATGCTTGAAAATATCTTTTCAATGTTGTAAAGATACTTCAGCATTAAATGCTTGAATTTCTCTGAAACTTGCTTCCATATTAGAAGCCAAGGACCAAAGTGTTTGAGGCTGACATAATGAACCCTGAACACATATTACCTATGAAGTCCACATAGTCCTCTCTAATGATGCCTCCAAAGAGAGACTCCCTGTGAGTTTTTTTTTACATTAAAATCCTTTTTTTTTTCATGAATTACTTTTGAATGATTATAGTGATAACACAGATAATATTCCTCCACCCTGGGTCGATGAAAACTATCACATTCAGTTGAGTTTTCACAGTCAAACCAGCAAAGTCTATTAATGTTGCCCGCTGCCAATATAAAATAGTCTCTAAAGTGCTGCAGATAAACAGGCACATCAGCTCATATTGGTTAGCTGTGGCATCTGGACAATGAAGTTTCTCTTATCCACTTTCCCTCTGAATGAATATAGGATTATTTGCTACACATTTCATAATTAGGCCAGAGCATGTTTTGCATCACAGTAGGGAAAGGAATTCCCCTACCCATTTGCCATAAAAGGTTGATGCTTTATACTCTTTTCAGTGATGAAGTAAGAAATCTAGGCTTAATTTTTCATTTGTGGGTATATTAAATAAGCTGCCAGCAGTCACTTCATCTGTATAGTCAGCAGACGCACACTGCTTTATTGTACTGCAGGACAAATGAATTCATTTTCTTAATGTAAACCAATTGTGGTTTGGAAAATATAATTTGTATGTTAACAGCTGATAAAGGAACTATAATCTAGTTAGCTGCATATAATGAAGAAACACATACTGAAAAGCAAGGGAAGAGGAAATACAGAGTGGACAAAAGGGCCAAGGGGAAAGGGGACCATAAACATAAGCTTTATCCTTATGGGAAGAAATCATTCTATTTATTCATTAAAGTTTCATCCCACCTTTCTGTGAATTCAACACACCAGACAGCTTACAGCAATTAAAAATACAAATGATAAAACATGACAAAGAAAACAATACAGTTAAAATCAAGGGAAAATGAAAATCAGAATCATTGAAATAAAAATCAGTTCCACCAATAATAAAAATCTTGGTGAAGGAGATTTTCTAGAATACTGTACTGGGAGAATGGGAGCCAAATGCATT
This sequence comes from Liasis olivaceus, assembly GCA_030867105.1. Classification (NCBI taxonomy): domain Eukaryota; kingdom Metazoa; phylum Chordata; class Lepidosauria; order Squamata; family Pythonidae; genus Liasis; species Liasis olivaceus. Next base: position 224,023,205 of record CM061349.1, read on the forward strand.
TCAATGCCTGGGGAACCTCACAGGAAGATAACTGCATAGGAAGAGGTCCTCTCCCACATACTAAAAAGGCAAGCTTCTGGAAGTGGGGGAATCCTCTCAACTTTCTCTTTTGCTAATATATATCAAACAGTTCATAGCAGAAGAGATGGTCTCTCTGAAAGTTAGATATTAAGCCATTTAGGATTGGAAGGTCAATATTTATTTATTTATTTATTTATTTTTCAAATTTAGCCACTGTCCATCTCACGAGGAAGTGACTTTGGGTGGTTTACAATAAAAACAACAAATAAATATTAATTAAAATACAATAAAAATAGTATAAAATGCAGTAAACATACAATAAAAACCAAATGCATACATAAATAATAATATTTTCCAAGGTGCTGCTGGTAGAAAAGATATTAACATACGTGAGCATCTTCGAGGTGCTAGCCATCCCCAGGGTTGGTTGCCCCTTTTTTTGCTCCATGCAAGTTGGCAGAGTCAGGTCTTAACTACTTTCTAGAAGGTCAAGAGAGTAGGGGCCTCCCTCACCTTTCGGGGGAAGGGTATTCCATAGGGTGGGGGCCACAGTAGAGAAGGCTCTCCTTTTGGGCCCTGCCAGTCAACATTCTTTCACTGACGGGTTCTGCAACATACCCTCTCTGCTTGACCGGGTGGGACAGGTCAATATAATGGGGATGAGATGGTCCGTCACGTAACCTGGTCCCATACCATGTAGGGCTTTAAAGGTGATAACCAACACCTTGAATTGGACCCAGAAACAAACTGGCACCCAATGCAGCTCCTGCAGCAAAAGTGTAACATGTGCCATCTTTGGGGCACCCAAAATTGCCTGCATGGCTACATTTTGAACCAGCTGTAGCTTCTGGATACTCTTCAAGGGTACCCCCATTGCAATAGTCTATACAGGAGATGACTAGGGCATGAGTGATTGACTGAAGGTCCTCCCGAAACAGGAAAGGGCATAAATGGCGCACAACATGTAGCTGAGCAAAGGCCCTCCTGGCCACGACTGCCACCTGCTATTCAACTGGAGTCATGAGTCCAGGAGGGCCCCCAGATTACGGACTGGGTCTGTCTGGGGTAGTGCAACCTCATCCAGAACCAAAGATGGTAAACTTCTGGATACAGAGGAGCCCCCAACCCATAGCCACTCCATCTTACCAGGATTCAACTGAATCCTGTTGGTCCCCATCCAGACCCACACAGCCTCCAGGCATCGCAAAAGGGTAGTCACAGTATCACTCAGGTCACCTGAGATGGAGATGTATAACTGGGTATCATCTGCATACTGATGATACCTCATCCTATGGTGGTAGATGATCTCGCCCACTGGATTCATTTAGATGTTAAAAAGGAGAGGGGAAAGTACTGAACCCTGTGGCACCCCACAAAGGTGGGGCCATGGGCTGGACCTCTCACTCCCCATCAACACCAATTGGGACTGGCCTTGGAGGAACGAGGTGAACAGCACAAAACTGTGCCACCCACCCCCAACTCCCTGAGCCGGCCCAAAAGGATACCATGGTCGATGGTATCAAAAGCCACTGAGAGGTCAAGAAGAGCAAGGATGGATGCACTACCCCCATCCCGCTCCCACCAGAGATCATCTAAAAGTGCAACCAATGCTGTTTCAGTCCCAAATCTGGGCCTGAAACCTGACTGAAAAGGATCCAGATAATCCGTTTCATCCAGAATCTTCTGGAGCTGCAACACCACCACTTTCTCAGCCACCTTCCTTAAAAAGGGGAGGTGGGAGATTAAACAAAAATTATCCAGTTTGGTGGGATCCAGCGATGGTTTCTTGAAGGGGGGGGTGCACCAGTGACTCTTTAAAGGCAGCCGGAAACACTCCCTCTCTCAAGGATGAATTCACCATCGCCTGGACCCACCTACACATCTCAAGCTGCCTTAACCAGCCAGGAGGAGAATAGATCTAATTTACAGGTGGTGGCATTTACAGCCTGGAGGACCCTGTCCACTTTCTCAAGTCCAACAGGATCAAACTGCTCCCAGATAACAGGGTAAGTACGTACCCCAGGCATCTCCACAGGCCATGCCACATGCTTGGTATCCAGCTGGGAACGGATACGAGTGATTTTATCCTCCAGATGCCCAGAAAACTCCTGTATGCAGCGCTGCAGGTCGGTCAATATCAAGTCATCATGAGTGTGAAGTTTTATAAACAAGAGCATGATGATTGGTTTTATCACTGTAGTACTATTACTTTTATACTCCAATATGCAGAAACGTTGATTGTGAACTAAAAATAAAGTATGCAATGATCATTTATAGGCAAAATTATGGCTGATATACACAATCATTTCAAGAAATGTTTAAAAATGTATCAAGGCTATTGGCAAAATGTTTATCTGTAGCTTTAGTCTATAGGAATTGGCTGGCACCTTCCTCACCACTTTGATTGGTTTTGGCTTCTATGTAATTTATATATATATATATATATATATATATATATATGAATTTTTAAACTGTTGTATATGTATTAATGTTTGCTGGTTTGATTTTGGATCATCAATCAAGAAATGTATAATATACATTAACTTTAACAATGACTTAGGTAGTATGTTTTAATGTGTTACATGAGACTTATTCCTTATCCAGTACATTTAGGATTTCAAGCAAATATAATTGTTATTCTCTTTATTATTAATAATAACACTAATATTAAAATAATAATGAGCTGACATTAAAAGCCACACCCACTTAAAGTTGTTTGCTTATTAAATTCAGTACAATAAAACAAGAAAAAAGTAGCGTTCCAATAAGTATTTGGTGCTGGAAATTGAATTCACATTTTGTCAGATTGCCAGAGATAACCCCATGAATCAACACAGCCTAATGTGCTAGAAATAAACCACAGCAGTGCAATATATCAACCCTGAAATGGCACAGGAGGAAATTGATACATCTTGCCCTAATGAAATACACATTTAGACTACCCATTTAGCTAATTAGTCAAGAACACCAGATCTGATTATTAAATCTATCTTTAATATGCTGGCTTTACCCTTCACAACATGGGGGTATAGAAGCAAGCACATGCATGCACACACAAACACCATTTTGCAGTGGTAGTTTAATTTTGCAAGTTTCCTAAAAGGAATATAGCCTTGTTTTCAAGATTAGATCTAGGGATTTTTCAAAATGCACCGTGACTGCAGGATTCAGACTTCCTTTCTCATGAATGAGGGACAAAATATGCCAGGTTTGTAACTAGTATAGTTTATGTATTTCCTTCCCAGAAATTCAGTAAACAAATAAATGGCTATAAAATGCCAAATTAAAAGGAAAAAAGGAAAACTAGCTCTTCTTCCCAATATGCTTGCTTGCTGCTGTGAGCCACAGGGCATAGGAAAAATCATTCTCTGCTTTCATTTCTCCCTCTCTGATCTCCAGATTGATTTTCCCATTACACTAGGTCCAAACTTCTGTAGAACTGCAGATTTCATCCCTTGTAATTTATGCCCTGCCTTTGCAAGGGTGTACAAATCTGCTTGCCTCAGAAGTCTCTTCCATTGCCCATGGCTGATCCTTCCCAGAAATAATTGCACTAGCATTCTATTCTCCAGGTTCATTTTATTCCCAGATCCTATTGGCATTTCCTTATAATAATCTTAGCTTTCCACCAGCATATCTTGAATCATAGCTGGAGTAGAGTGCTGCGGTATAAATTGAATAAATAATAAAAACTGGCTCTGCTCCTTCTTGTTTTGCCTATTGCAACTTAGAGTTTTCTCCAGTTAATTTCTAAATTGCTATAAATTTCTCTGCAAATTATTTTCCCCTTCAGCTAACACATGTGCACAAATAATTGTGTGATTTCAATGATGGTCCAAGATTGTGGCTTTGCCTTTGAGCGCATCATTCAGCACCATTTCTTGTTAGATGTCATCTTACTAGCTCTTTCAATTGACCAAACTGTTGCAAGGGAACTTAATTCCCCATCCTACCTCCTAGCATGGAAAGCTTCAAGAAACTATATAGTCTTTTTATATAGAATTTTAGCTAATTTTAATATGGATATTTATTTTTTTACTGTTTTTACCATTTTGGATTTTAATTGTGAGCCACCCTGAGTCACCCTCTGGGGCAGATGGGTGGGATATAAATTTAATAAATAAAATAAATAAAATAAAATAAAATAAAATAACTACTGTTTGAGAAGCAGCACAGTAGGTATTGTCTCTTATATTAGATACAGGAAACTCCAGGCTCCATGTAGGTGTAACCAACTCCAGTGGCACAATGGGATTTTCTGATATCCTTCTTGGTTTGCTAGCGCTCTTCCTTTGCCTCCATCCTCATTTCCATGTGGTTCTTTTTCAATGAAGAGTATTTTGAGAAAAAGAAGCTGGCAAGATGTGTAGGCAGCAGAATAAAGTGTCACTTGCCCACACATCTTGTTATATACAGTTCTAGCTGGTATTAAGATTCCATTTCATTACCATGACTAATACTGCAAATTGCATTAAGAACTCTGCAAAGGGTAACTAAGAAAACCAAACCAAACCAAACCAAGCAACATCCTTGTACTATAACCCATGACCTCTGCTTTGGAAGGCAATGATTTAAGCCACTGGGCTGCAGTTATAGCCCGAAGAGGGGAAAAGATGCAAAGAGGGAAAACTGCATAGCTATCTATTGTATCATTTCATTTTGACTCTAAATGCCAGAAAATCACAAAAGAAGAACTGGCAATTGAAATATCAGATAAAATGGAGGCTACTAAAGAATGTTAATGCAACAGTTGTGTTCATATGCATATGCTCAGAAGCAGAATGTGTGTGTCTGTGTGTGTTTCCCCAACCTGATGCCCTTCAAATCTGATGAGAGTACGACTCCTAGAATTTCCAGGACTATTGACTGTTTTCATGCTTGCTTGTGTTTGGCAATGCCAATGGGAAATAGATGAGTACTAACCAATAACATGAGTAAAAAGATCAGGTACAATTGAACTTGCTGGAATGTGATTCATGTGTAACTGCATCTTAATAAAATAAAATAAAATAAAATAAAATAAAATAAAATAAAATAAAATAAAATAAAGAACCTTTAATATTCATAGTTGCATGCATGCAGTGGCTTAGTCAAAGGGAAAACTGCATAGCAATTGTAGAAAGGAAACATTGCAGCAAAACCCAATTGTGCTTGCATCGTTTTCTATATATTTTCTGGACATCTGTACTTTAAAAATGGCAAAAGAAAGCAGCCTCATTTAGCAATCATAACAGTGGAAGTTCTCTTGCTCATGCCAAAACTGAAATTGGAAGGAAATGAAATACAGAAGCCTCCTAAATTCTGATTTGAAAAATCCTGCTAATCTGAATTTCTAAACATCTGACTAGTTTTGTAAATCACCTAATTATTCTGTGTAAACTACACTGCACTGTTGTGTGACACAATAGTTCATTATATGTGAACCCAAACACAGTTCTATGCCATTTGAAAATTAAAAGCAGAACTTCTTAACAAAAGATAGGTCTGTGTTAAAAGAATAGTTAAAATTATAAATCAGAGATTGACACAACTTTTGGTAACATAAAATAGAGACAGTGAACTAGCAATGTAAATATAATTGCATGCATGAAAAATTAATAAACATAACTTTTTTTTAAAAAAAGTATATTTTATTTTTCGTTCTTTTTGGAGGAAAAAAAAATGAGTCACCGGGCACATTTTCCTTTGCTTCTCCCTGTCTCTCCACCATGTTTTAAATCAAAGGTTTTAAGCTGAAACTCTTATGTCTATTAAGTATACGCAGGTGAACCTATGCAGGCGGCTAATTCTCCCGTGGTATAGGCAGAACGTCCCTTTGTCCTTGCTCTGTTCCTGCAGCCCAAGGCTATTTATCTCTGTCACACTCATGTAACTCAGTCCCAGAACTGCAGAGTCTGTGTTAGGGCCATGCTCCTGTGGTAAACAGAGACACTATAGGATATTGACTACTGTGGGGTTGACAAGGTTGGCCTTTTGGCAAGGTGAAACAGGTTGTTACAGTAACCATCAGGAGGCAGACAACATTATAAATCTAATTCTATAGGATGCACAAAGTATTTGAGACATGGAGCTTTCTGATATAGTAGCCTCTTGGGGACAAACCTGCACAGTGTGGGATTTTTCAAACTGTTAACATATAGTTATATGCTTGAAAGCATGTTCAGACTTGATTGTTCTGTCCCTTTGCAGTGTGCATTGAAATAGACACTCTCTTCTGAAAATATCTGGAAACATGAATAGGGAAGAACCTAACCCTTTCCCAGCTACAGGATATTCTATTATGGAGTAAAATAAAGCAACACACAAAGGAAAACAGGAATATTTCTAAATGGCCAGCATTGTCACAAAAGTTATGAAAAAGGCGAGATTAATCTCCTGCTCCTTTGTATTATTTCATAGCTTTTAAAAGTTCAGACGTGCTGTACATCGTAGTTCTAAAGGTGAGCATACAGAGAGGATGGGTGAATAAGTCCTCCGTGCTTTCAGGCCCTGTCCAGAGGCAAAGGATCTGCAGGTCTGAGATGGGCACTTTCTGTGTGTGCCCCCACAATGCCATGGGGCTTCTGATCTTCTTGCAAGGCTCAGCCAACTAATCCTGCAAGTCAGTTGATTCAGTCCCTGTTCCAGATGACATGCTGTGCTGACAGTTTCCTATCAGGGGGAATTCCCACCTCAGCCTTCCTTCTACTCTGGGATTTTTTTTCCCCCCTCTAGTAGCCAAAACACCATGTCACTTGCCGCCCCCTCTCCTTCCCTGTTGATGGAAGAAGTGGCTCCATTGCTCCCCTTAGCAACAGCTGGGTGGTTTGTTTTCCCTTTCTTGCTTAAAAAAAAATCCTAGTGTGGTAAGTGGAAGGACAAGGATGGGAACCAGGTGCTATCCTCATAGTCTGACATTCATACTCTGGCTTGCAGGAATGTGTCCTGGCTAGTATGGGAATGAAGATAGAGACATTTGCTGTGCATACAGAAAGGGATTAATGCCAGACGGAAGTTTGTTTCAACACCAGCGGCTGTGTAGAAGGAGCCTTGACATCATTTTTAATGCCAACTTTGAGGATACTCTTTTGAGAGCCTGTATAGTTTAAGGCAGGGTTTCTCAACCTTAGCAACTTTAAGATGTGTGGACTTCCACTCCCAGAATTCCCCAGCAAGCTTGCTAAGGTTGAGAAACCTGGGTTAAGAAGTTAGACTAGAGTTGAGAAGATCCAGGTTGGGGTCCCCATTCAACCTTGTGGCTTACTGGGTGACTTTGAGTTGGTCACTGTCTCTCAGCCCAGCTTATGTGCTAGGAAAGGTAAAATGAGGAGAAACTTATTCTGTGTGCTCCCCCAGAAAATAGGTTATAAATGTAACAATAAATGAAAAAAATGTGCCCAAAATAGTAAAAAGATATGCAGAGCATATTATTAACTCAGGATGCAGCTCCGTACAGCTGGACACTATTCCAAAGTCTTGTTCAACCCTTGCTGGGACTTCTATCTTTTGAGATATTATAGCAAATTTGTTTTCCTCTCAATTGCTCTGCTCTTTCGAAATGGTCTTCCATATCTGTGACCTGCTGTGTTTATGAAAAAGATTGCTACGCATCTCAGTAGTACCTAAGAGCAGTGCCAGACGTACAACTTCTTGACAGGTTTTGTATGGTTATAGTTTTCATGAATGTGTGTTTCCATGAAGATAGATAGCTTATAGCTTCAATATTTCAAATGGCAGGGGTTACCAATGAATTTGGTGTGTCTCCTAATGCAGTGTTTCTCAACCTTGGCAATTTTAAGATGTGTGAACTTCAACTCCCAGAATTCCCCAGCCAAACGTGACTGGTCTAGATGCTCTCAAAAGTAATTGCATAGAGAATGAATTACCAGTCTAAAGTCTATTTCTTTTGTAGAAATTGCTTCCCTACTATTTGTAGTTATTAAGTGCTTTACAATTACAATTGCTTTTCCATTTATCCTCATAAAATACCTTTGGAGAATACTCTACGTTTAGATGTCACTAGGTCTCCCCTTCATAGATTTCATCAGCAAATCTCTCCTAATTACATATATGGCTTTCAGAATTATATTTGTATTGCGTATAGAAACTATAGCTTGGCTCCTAAGATAATTAAAAGAAGTTTGCTGATCACAGTAATGGAATAATGGTAAATTGTGGTGTGTAGTTAGAATGAATATATATATATATATATATATATATAAAAAAAAAATTCCCTTCACACCCCTATAAGTGGTATGTGCCTTCCTCAATCTCGGGTCCTCTACCAGAGGCCTGGGAGTTTGAGGGTTCTGCGCAGTATCTTAGCTGTTCCTAGCACTGCACTCTTCTGCACAGAGAGCTCTGATGTTGTTCCTGGGATCTGTTGGAGCCACTCTCCCAGCTTAGGAGTCATGGCCCCGAGTGCTCCTACCACCACTGGGACCACTTTGGCCTTGACTTTCCACATCCTCTCGATTTCCTCCTTCAGGCCCTGGTACTTCTCCAACTTCTCATGCTCCTTCTTCCTGATGTTGCTGTCACTTGGCACTGCTACATCTATCACTACCGCTGTCTTCTGGTCTTTGTCTACTACCATGATGTCTGGTTGATTGGCCAGTACCTGCCTGTCCGTCTGGATCTGGAAGTCCCACCGGATCTTAGCCCTTTTATTCTCCACAACCTTCTGTGGAATCTCCCATCTGGACTTTGGGGGGTCTAGCTCATATGCTGTGCAGATGTTCCTGTACACAATGCCAGCTACTTGGTTGTGCTGTTCAGTGTATGCTGTTCCTGCCTGCATCTTACACCCTGCCACTATGTGTTGGACTGTCTCTGAGGCCTCTTTGCACAATCTGCACCTTGGGTCCTGTCTAGTGTGGTAGACTCCTGCTTCTATGGATCTGGTGCTTAGTGCCTGTTCTTGTGCTGCTATGATCAGTGCCTCAGTGCTGTCTTTTAGTCCGGCCCTTTCCAGCCATTGATAGGATTTCCCAATGTCAGCCACTTCAGCCATCTGTCAATGGTACATCCCGTGCAGGGGCTTGTCTTGCCATGGTATTTCCTCCGCTTGAACTTCCTCCCATGTCTGCTGCTGCCTGAAGCATTCTCTCAGCAGCTCATCTTTGGGTGCCATCTTACTGATGTACTCCTGGATACTCCAGGTTTCATCCAGGACAGTGGCTTTGACACTCATCAGACCCTGCCTGCCCTCTTTGCAGCTGGTGTACAGTCTCTAGGTGTTGGACTTGGGGTGGAAACCTCCGTACATTGTGAGTCTTCACATCGGCAGCCTCCATGTCTTCCTTTGGCCAGCTCACTATACCGGCAGGGTATCTGATGACTGGCAGGGCATACATGTTGATGGCATGGATCTTGTTCTTCCCATTGAGCTGGCTCTTCAGGACCTGTCTTATCCTTTGGTGGTACTTGGATGTTGCTGTCTTCCTTGCCTCCTCCTCATGGTTCCCGTGTGACTGTGGGACTCCAAGGTATTTATAGCTGGTTTCTATGTCTGCTATATGGCCCACTGGTAGTTCCACTCCATCGGTCTTAACTACCTTCCCTCTCTTTACTATCATCCTGCCACACATCTCCAGTCCGAATGACATCCCAATGTCCTCGCTGTAGATCCGTGTCAGGTGGATCAATGAGTTGATGTGTCATTCACTCTTAGCATACAGCTTGATGTCATCCATGTAGAGGAGGTGGCTGATGGTGACTCCACTCTTGAACTTGTACCCATATCCAGACCTTGTGATTATCTGGCTGAGGGGGTTTAAGCCTATGCAGAACAGCAGTGGGGACAGTGCATCACCTTGGTATATGCCGCACTTGATGGCCACTTGTGCGAGCTGTCTTGAGTTCACTTCCAGTGTTGTCTTCCACAGTCCCATTGAGTTCTTGAGGAAGGTCCTTAGTATCCTGTTGACTTTGTATAGTGCCAGGCATTCACAGATCCATGTGTGTGGCATTGAGTCATAGGCTTTCCTGTAGTCAATCCAGGCTGTGCTCAGATTGGTCTGCCTAGACCTTGAGTCTCGGGCAACTGCTCTATCTATGAGTAACTGGTGTTTTGAGCCTCTGGTGTTGTTCCCAATGCCCTTCTGAGCTGTGCTCATGTACTGGCCCATATGGTCTTGTAGCTTGGCAGCTAGGATGCCTGATAGAACTTTCCATGTTGTGGGGAGGCAGGTTATTGGCCGGTAGTTGGATGGTGCTGTTCCCTTGTGGGGGTCTTTCATGATCAGCACTGTCCTTCCTTGTGTTAGCCAGTCCGGGTGGGAGCCTGCTGCTAGCAGTTGGTTCATCTGTGCTGCTAGGCGTTCATGCACTGCTGTTAGTTTCTTTAGCCAGTAGGTGTGGATCATGTCCGGGCCGGTGCTGTCCAGCTTTTCATGTTCTTGACCTGCTGTTGGATGTCTGCTACTGTGATGGTGACTGGTTCCTGTTCTGGGAGATTGCTGTGGTCTGCTTTCAGGTACTGCAGCCACTTTGCACTGGTGTTATGTGTCTTCTCTTTCTCCCATATGTTCTTCCGGTACTGTTCAGTTTCCGCTGCTGGTGGCTCAGCTGTTACTCTGTGGTTGCACTGCAGTTGGGAGTACACTTTGGATGGTTCTTTGGAGAACAGGGCATTTATCTTTTTGGCCTCTGCTTCTCTAGTGTATCTCCTTAGCCTGGCAACCAGTGCTGTGAGCCTTTGTTTAGCAGTCTCTAGGGCTTCAGATGGAGTCAGGCCCATATATTTTTTCAGTAGCTGAGTCTTATCCCTAATCTCCACATACTTCTTTAGTTCCACCAGCTGACTGACTTCTCTCCGAGTTGCCTTGATCTTAGCCTCCAGCGTGGGTATGTACTGCTGTTCTTCTTGATCGTGTAGCCAAGCATTTCCAGGATTACAGTGGCTGTAGCATATACCAATTCATTGATTTCAGTTATGGTGATGGTAGGGATTGTCTGGAGGGCTCTGTTGGCATCTTGTAGCATACTATCTGATGGTACTTCTCCACTGAGCCTTGGTAATCGGACTCGAGGGTTGACTGTAGCTAGTTTATCCATGATCTTATGCCTCATATCAGCTGCTGTGCTCTGTATTGGAAGGGGTGGCAGTGACATTCCAGCTTCAGGTGTTGGCTGCACATCTGCTTGTTCTTCTAGGTCTGCTTGAGTCCGGGTTGTAATGTGGAGTTGGTCTATCTCAAGTTGTGAGAGCAGCTTCTTCTTCACTATATTGAAGCACTGGGTAACTAGTTGTTTCTCAGTTAGTGTGGATGTAGGCCTTCTGTCTATCCATAGTTCCCTCATACGTTTCATATATCCCCTCTCATTAGGTCTGCTGTTGTAGTAGCATTCCATCAATTCCAAGTTCTCTTGTCTCGTCCATGTATGGTTTGTTCCAGTAGCCCACTTAACATCAGATTGTCCTGGTTCCCCAACATCTGACGTGGACCTTGTTAATCTGGGTGACGTCCGAGCCGGCATGACTCTCTTAGTTCATGTCACTCTCATATTTGAGGTAGGCAGGTGAAGCGTTAGGGGGTCTTTGCCCAAGGACCCCTACTGGTAAGGTAGGTACCAGCCAGGATTTGAACCCCAGTCTCCTGCATCAAAGGCGGTGTTCTAACCACTACGCTATATATATATTCTAACATAATTAGCCTGTGACTGAACAATAGTAGCAATATTTTGGAGAAATTCTCTGAAACAGTTCCATTCCAATCAGCAATATTTATAATCCGAGGCACATAGATGTCAAGTTGGTTTGCCTCTTCTTCTTTTATAAAATATTGCTTGCCTTATTTTTATTCCATGCAGTGGTAGAAGATGGCGGCCCAGACATCTTAATGATGCCTGCATATGGCTCCAGCAGAATTTATGATTAGCTATCCATCAAAGCACTTGAAGCCCTGTGTTTAAAATTATCCATTTAGTATTCACTGACATTTATGCTTGACTTTAAAAAGTTTAAATTAGAGCTTTTGAACTCTGAATTGCTAGCTGCCATGGTTGGTGCACATTACCTTTTTCTAAATTTTAAAGCCCTTGTTTGCTATATTTAATGATGCTGGATCCCTTTATTAATAGGACCGACTGAAGAGGATTATGTCCATATGCAGTGTGAGAGAGGGTAAACACTGCTACATTCGACAGATAGTACCTTGGAAAAACTGCAGAAGAACATAAAAAATACCTATCAATGACTGCCTGTGGGAAAAGCACACCACCGTTTTTTATTGAAGGTTCAACTGACCAGAATTCTTAAGATTTCAGTGAAAATATTGAAATTCTAAATGCCAGATTTTGAATTTATTTGATCACTGGGCCACATAGTTCAAATAAACACTACACTGATCTTTGGGAAGGGGAATGAGAGGAGAAAGTGTGCCTTGCCTGTGGTTCCCCCATCTCCCACAGACCCTGGCTATACAGGGGCTGTCAGAATCATCACTATGGCCCAATGCAACCAAATTGGGCTTGATTAACACGGCTGGGGTTGCTTTCAGTTATTGGTGTGATCAACGGAGTGCTCATTTCTTTTCAGATCAGCACTTATTATTAGCATTTTCAGAAATGTTATGGCTGAACATAACATTTGAAAGGAGTGCTGAACAAACACTTGAAAGGATTTCTTCATTGGGAGTCAAATGACCACAGATGAAAACAGATACTGAACCACCAGGGGATTGCATGAACTGGCCATTATCCTCAGGTTTGTCTTCAGACTGGAACGGGCCCTAGTGAAGGAGTTGATCCGCTTCTGGGCCAATGGCCCCCCTCAGCAGTTATAGCTGTTCGCCAGCATACTCTTCACCTGTTCCTTCCCCTCCCCCACCACATAGTCTTTTGTTTCTTTCTTTCTACTTAAGTAATTTTCCTCTCAGCACTGGGTGGCACTAGTGTCAGGCAGAAAAAGGCTTCTGTATTTTTTCCTACTAGCTTTCATTTAAACTGATGAGAGACTACTCGCTGGGGCATTTCTTACTAAGAGAATTTCAGTGGAATTCTACTGAAGGAGGGAGCTGTTGAAGGGTGAAGGGACTGTTCTTGTATTCTTTTAGTATATAATGGCTTAGAGATGCTTGTCTTTCACTGTACAATCATCTCCTCAGCGCTTTGCTGACACACTTCAGTCTAATCCCAAAGGAAGAGATTATGAGGGAACTCTTCTCATCAGACTTTCTCAGTTAGGAAGTTTAGGCAACCAAGGAGGTTTCTGAAAATAGGGAGGAAGGAAAACAGAAATCTGTTTCCTCTTTCCTGTTTTCTCTCCTCATTTGGAATAGCCATCTGCCCAAGATCTGGCTGGCCTGACTCTGCCTGACTTTGGGAAGACCTGGTTATTTCCTCAGGCGTTGAGGTCTGGGAGATGTACGACCTGCTGGATGTGTTTTTATCCGACATTTTATTTGTTTACATGTTTCCAGTTTGGTTTATGTTTTTACATTGGTCTATTATGTGGTTTTATGGAAACCACAATAGACAAATAGACATCAATTAACATTGTTGTTAATTGATGATATATGCCACCCTGAGTTCTGGGCTGAATGGGTGGCTAAATAAAAGAATAAAATTTGGCATTTACCCCTTTCCTGTATAGAAGTAGCTTTCTTCCAGACACTCTGTGGTGTGATGATATATAATTTAGTTAATCTGTACCAAATGTCCACAATTTACATTTCTTTCTGTAATGTTCTGGATGCATCATCTTTTTGGGCTTTGGGACAATTTTAAAGGATGTTCTCTCCCATCTAGACTGTTTTTTCAAGATGAGAAGGATCAGATATCAATAACAAGTGATCCTTAGGATTTCAGAGTTTCACTTCAGCTGAGACTTTGGCTTTCACTTTTATATTGTTTGAAATACTGGACCTAGTAATGATCAATTTGGTCCAACTGCCTTTCATTCATATATTCACTTTCCAGATTCTAACATTAATAAACATTGCTTCTAAACTTGCTGTTTCTTTCTTTCTTTCTTTTTTACAAAATGATAGCAAATGACATCATGGAATCAGATTGTTTATGCACAGATCAAAGAACTAGCTCATTTGCTGCTTCCTTTCCTTCACATTGCCATTCTAGGTTCACTACCCCAGAAGAAGCAGCACTGTATGTAAAAAGAAAAAAAAAGAGAGAGAGCAAATTAAATTAAATATCTCGGATAAATGTCTTGAAACTAGCAGCTTATGCATTCATGCGCAGGATCCTCCACAAGCATGATTTTCTTATTTTCTTACCTTCATATGTTAGAGAATATACTGTGCATACATAATGCATAATTGTATCTGCACCACAAATTCTGCCCCCCTCTCCAGAGGACCATGAAATGCCACTGTTTCACTGTGGCTCTGGAATAAATCTTTGTACCCTTATTACTATTTTGGTGCATATAACTGAATTATCATCATGATCACTCCAAATCAATTCACTGCAGGATGCAGGCTTTTTCACTGAAGATTATGGGCCACAGTCTAACAATCTGATTTAGTATGAGTTGGTAGGTTTCCTTCTTGTGCTTCTGCTTCATCATTGTTTCAAGGAGTTGATAGTGGTGCCCACACATTCTTGTGAAATGCTGACAAGAATTGCCCTTTGAGTGGGAATCCGTTCACCAACCTTTCCCATGTGAAACTCATCAGTTGTTGTCAAAGATCATCCACTTCATTCTTAATCACATGAATCAGCTCTTCCTGGTTCACTGTCTTTGGCCCAGAGATGCACAGTACTTTCATTAACAGAGTCATCACCATAAACAACCCACATTTGGTAGTGGTTCTTAATTGTGGGACTCTTTGGCAGTCAAAAATACAATCATGGTGTGGGACCTAGGAAGAGAGCATTTTCTGTAGCTGTGCCTACTTTGTGGAACAGCCTTCCCCTTGAGATGTGGAGACCCCCTTCCTTCCTTGCCTTCAGAAAGTCATTAAGTCCTGACTTTTCTCTAAGGTGCTGGGTCAGGAGTGGAGGTGAGTCCATCATTTGTGGTTTTGTGATAGGATTATTATGGTGCTTATGGTAGGAAATTGTTTCTAATTTTTTTTTTTTTTTGGTTTTGGTTATCTGTCTATTTATTGTTAGCCATCCAGAGTTACTTTATATAATATGGGCAGCTAAACAAATCTTTTAGATGAATAAATAAACCAGCATTGATTTAGAACTCACTGCAGATTCCATTTCATGAACAATAGCAGCACAACCTTTTCTCACAGCAACTTCATGCCAACTGGAAAGGAGACAAAAAAATATGTTTCTCTCTGTGGTCAACTTATAACATTGGAGGAATTACGTTCCATTCAACCCTTGTCTCTTTCTGCCTCTCTTTCTGTGCCTGCATGAAGAGATAGAGATAGAGATACTGCAAGATAAATATGTTGCTGATATATATATAATACTGGCAACAAAATACTATAGTTTTAAGCTGGATCCTTGGAGGTATTGGAACAAAGATTCCATGTAGGGTACAGAAAGTGCAGAAGTGCAGAGATAAAATAGAGGATACAGATATAAAAGTGATGTATAAACATCCCAAGATATTAGGGGTATGAAAGGAAAAATTAGAAATGTAAAGGAAAGAAAGAAAACAAAAAACAAATGAAAAAATCCTAGAATTATTTATTATACACATGTATCCCACATTTTCACCTTGTAATTCAAAGCAGTATTCCAAACTATTTTGTAGGCCCCTAGATTGATTAGTTTCAGGAGATGTAGGGGTAACCCAAGGTATTTTACTTGTGGGATACAGGACAAGGTGGAATCCTCCTTTCTTATACACAAGCAATAGATTAATATCTATGGAGGGTATAAATTAGTCTATCTAGCTAAAGAGTTACCATTGCAGGTAGTTATATGCCCTCAGAACAAAATCTGTGAATTAAGAAAGTGGTACAAGGTATCCAACAAAGAATTATTTCTGTACGAACCCTTTTAAAGACCCACTTAACCAACACTAGTGGCAACTTGGTGCTCCCCAGATGTTTCAGACTTCAACCCTCAGTGGCCCATTTCAACATGACCAATGCAGATAATTTTGGAGAACTATTCAGAACTATTTCAGGTTGGATAAATTTGGCCACTTTGATGCAAGTGATTGAGGAGACAATTTTGACTTTATAAAGAAGATAGAATTCAATAATATCTTTTTCCTTGCATCTGAATGCTGAAATAAAAAAAATTCTTGGATTTGAGCAATGGCTATTAATTATAGTCTTCAAGCATCCTAATAGAAACATTTTCCTTTGATGAAAAAAGGGAAGGTAGTGAGAAAGCGATTTATAGGTTGCTCAGAAAAATAGTGAAGTTAATATTTGTAAAGCAGGCACAATATGTTCATCTAATGGGTCCATTAAAGAATATTTCTGGAAGTTTTTATTTCAGTGGTATTATATGCCAAGTAAGATTTAAAACAGTTTGGAAGTGTATTATGCAAGTACTGGAAATGTCAAGCAAAAGAGGCATTATAAAATCATTAGAGATGCAGACTTCTGGTGAGGACATGGTGACCTTGATGTCTCCAAGGGAGCTGAGATGGCATTGTGGTGAGATTAGCAGCCAAATGCCTTTTTCAGGCAAGTCAAACCTCTCCAAATAAAGGAGTGATTGTGAGATTGCCCACGTGTACTCCTGAGAGCTGCTCCTCATGGGTAAACTGCAGGAACTGAAGTTTCTGTAGTTGGCTCCTGAATGGAGTGACTGGGAGTAGAGGGATTTCCATCTAAGCTCACAACCACAATGTAGCCTTATGGACACAAAGCTCTGCAGAACCTCATTTCTTAATCACTTTTGGAAATTGCTTTTTAACTGCTTTTCAGCTATAAAGAACCTTCTGATCAACAAGTTTGATAACATGCATCGGGTGAGTTCACTTTAATCCTTAGCAAAAGAAGTTTTAAAAAGAACCTTACGGACAAAATTAAAAAAGTGCAATAAGTGGCAAAAGGGTGATTAAAACATTGATTCTGGAAAGTTATAAACAGATTAGGGGTCCAGAAAGATTTGAAATATGATTTTTAAACTGATTGTGGGAAACCTTCTCATGGGAAAGTGCTGTTGTTGAGATGGGACTTTGAATATTGGACACTAGAGGGAGCTAGAGGAAACTAAAGATTACAATTAAAGGAGAAGAAGGCTTACATTTGACTTATTAACACAGAATGGAGCAAAATACTTTAACACTGGATGTATTCAAGGATATTTGTGAGCAATGGATCCAGCAGTTAATCTTAAAAGTATATACCATTATAGATAAATGGTTTTTAAGAGATGTTATGGAAGAGAAGCAAGTTTTACATGATGGGACTGTGACTGATTTGAAAGTGGATCTGAAAATGTCTGGTTGCAAGAGTGATATGGAAAAAGATGCTGTGTTGGATATACAAATGAAACTGGCTGATGTCTTAATAATGAAAAGATATGTACAAGTGGCAAACCAAAAGAGTGACTTGGACAACTTTTTTACATTGGATTTACACAAAAGATCTGTTAAAATTTTGAAGGATTTTGTGAGAAGTGACAAAGAAAAAAATGAAAGGAGAACAAGCTCCAGGACATTATTTGAAGGGATTAAAAATCAAGATTGTAAAAAAGTAAAAGGAAAGAATATAAAGTGGGTTTATTTGATTAAGGTTAAAATAGATAGGTTGTCATTTCTGGTAACCCTTAATGGACTTTTGCTGATCAGGACTGAATGACGAGGATATAAGGATCTGCTTATAGATATGATATGAGATATGGGATAAAGAGATTTTTTGTTGTATTTCAAGAGAAGGTAATAAGTTGTTAAAATTGTTTATACTTGTGATGAAGGAGAAAATTACTTTTTTATATATTTTTTTTCTTTTTCTTTGCTATATTTTTTCTTTTTTTCTTTTTTTGCACTTTCTATTTTTTTCTTTTTATTCTCTTATTTTTGGGTAGTTTGTATTAGTTTTTATTTGTTTAACTATAATGATTAATAAAATTATTGTAAAGTCATTAGAGATATTGGAAAAGAAGGTGCTTGCTGTAATTAAAATGATAACGTGATTGAAATGTCCATTTGTAATATAGTTTTGCTTGTTCACATGAGAACCAAATTATAAAGAAGACCAGGAAACAATCCATTAAAAATTGGAGGAACAATTTTGATAGAGGACAGATCTAGAAAATTAAACATGTCGTAGAAAACAAACCAATGGATCATCAAATAAATGAACCCAGAGTTCTCACTCAAGGCACAAATGACCAGGCTCAAATTACCCTGCTGTGGATACATTATGTGAAGACCCAGCTCTCTTCTGATGCTGAGAAAGGTAGAAGGAAAGAGAAGAGGATGACCAGCAGCAAGGTGGATGGACTCAATTATAGTGGTGATCAGTGCACCATTGGGAGACCTGAAAGAACAGGTTAGAGATAGATCATTATGGAGAAGATCTATCTATGTGGCTGATGGCACATAATCAATCCATCAATCAATAAAATGAGTTAAATAACGACATTCAGAGATATAAGGGTTATAAATCCAGCTGCATAACATTATAAAATTGGTAATAATTTTTTACAAACTAGAAAAAAAGAAACTGTGAAACAATATGGTAGCCAGAGAAGTTATTGTTGCAATAAGTCAAACTAGAAATAGCAAAGTGCTATCTTTATACTTTATTATGTATTTGGATTCTTTTCTTATTGATAACAAGATTTTGGGAGAGAAAGTTTGAAAGGAAAAAACTTTAAAGACCTAGGGATCAAGTTTACTCAGATAACAATTTTGAAGACATGGCATAAATATTGTCCAGCCACCAGTGATGGGTTTGCACTGTTGTTTACCCATATTTTCTTATCCACCAAGAAAATGCTTATGCTCCTGGCAGGTGCCTAGTGCTTACTTAGAAAGGTGCTCTAACACAAGCATCCCACTGCTGATGATAATAGTTGAAGGTGAAAACAGAGGCACATTGCTTCCATGGAAATGCCATGGTTCTTCAATTCCTCAATATGCCCCCCAAATCATCATGGGTGCTCACCATGTCTGAGGCTGGCATAGTTGATTATTTCCAATAAGAAAAAAGAAAAATCCTTCTAGCTCAGTGGTACCATGAATAAATATGATGCTGCTCCTTAATGTGTATTTATTGGGATCTACCACAATAAATGACAAGAACACCCATTAGGAACAATAGGAAACCTCTGAGTGTGGGAAGGAAAGTGCATCAAATCATCAATATACCAAAGATAAACAAACAGCTAGAAGAAAATCAGAGAAGATCGTTACAACACAGGCCAAAAAACTGGCTAGATTTTTATTTTTAATTCCAGAAATCCCTAACCCCACAAAATTGATTAGATCTTGATTATGTTAATACAGCCTTCATAATAAAATACATTGTTTGTTTGTTCTTTGGCAAAATAATTCCTGCTTAACTATGAATGAATGAAAATCAGAGCCTTAAAACTCATTTTTTATATAACAATTTTTTTTCCAGTATATCCATTTTAATTCATAGTTTGTAGAGGTAACAGCAATGTTGATCTAAAATTGCTAGTATGCTGGAATTTCATTCTCTCTCAAAATCAGAATATTCTTTATGGAGGCAGGGGTGACATTGTATGGTTACACCAATCTAGGGTATTTCCACACCACAGTGTTTTCTCAGTTCCTCAGTGGTAGTTGGAAGGCAATCCATGATTCCCTTTACTTCTCCCACCTTGAAATGCTGAGAGATGAAAATCAGAGCTTCATCTAAGCTGCTGCAGATAGTGTAGTGACAAATCATCTCCTTCCCCATCCTGCACAAAAGGGAAGGGAAAATAGTCATCTGATGCTCTGCACGTTAACTTATGCTAGCTGAAATGGAAGAGGAAACTGATGACATTTTTGTCATTTCCCCATTGATGGTGATGTGTGGGCTGCTGAGGAGGAACTGCAAAGCCATCAAGCTGGGATAGCTCAGGAGTCTGAAAGAAAGTGAGGCAAGAACTCCCCCCAAAAGGTGGGAGTTAGCATCTCAAACAACAAAACAAACAGAACTTTTTGTGGTCTTTCAGTTAGAAATATATTGATTCGGCTGACACCTTGGAACCCAAAGGTTCTAAGCTGCTTTCAAATTGGCATACTCCCTTGTCCTTAATTTTCAGACAAAATGATTCTCAGCTTTACTGTTTCAGCTTCATTCTTCAATCTAGGAAGCAATATACAGGAGCCATTTGTACCCAGCTAAAATGGCTTATTGAGAACTACTTTGGTATAGTGGTTAAAGGCACCGGGATGAAAACTGGGAGACTGTCTTAGATACAAAGCCAGTTGGGTGACTCTGAGTCAGTCACTCTCTCTCAGCCCTAGGAAGAAGGTAATGACAAACCACTTCCATGAAATGCTATTGAGAAATCTGCACACACACACATACACACAAACACACACAGAGCAAACCTCATTATTCCAATTAGTAGAATTCAGCAGCAAATTGTGCCTTTTGCTTTCAAGTAGCATCAAGGTGAAAACTAAATACAAATGTACAGTATTTGTCACATTCCCTCCCTCCATATTTTCTGTAGCAAAAAACTGAGTAAACAATATCAAGGAAGATTATGAGTCCAGGTAAACATTTAAAATTATAATATAACTTGAATAAAATTTAAATTATAAAAAGAAGAAACATCAAAGAGTTTGTGGGGCTTTGCTGTTGTTGACCCAGTATGTTTTATTTTTTTCTTCCAATAAATCTGTCATCAAATAGGATACCAACAAAACTGCTAGAGACTAGATAGGTTAGAAATGAGTATGTTTTCCAGTCCTCAATAAAATAACATAATGCAGAAAGATGTACATAAACATGATCCTTGGGCATCCTTAAAAGAAGCAACATTTTTGAGAAATTGAAAAGTTTAGGAATAGAGTGACAGGAAAAGTTGTGTTTCAAGAACTCTGATGGAACTTCAGTTATACTTCAGAGTATATTCTGCTGAAACTAAAATTGGCTTGCGCAAAGCTCTTGTGAGAGTGTTTTTGAACATGAATAACAGAAATCTGTCACTTTCCACATTTTTTTTGTAACTAACTACAGTATGCTGTGAAATAATAAAGGAATTGAAACACTGCAAGCAGGGGGAAAAATCACCTCCATCCCAACCAGTCTTGGCTCAGTCTTTCATAAGACTATGTTATTGCTCTAGACTTTCTTACCATATCTATGCATTGGTTCACATTTGAATGCAGCATTTCTCAAACTATCATTTTTCAGATATGTTGGAACTACAGTTTCCAAATTTTTCAGCTGGAATTGTAGCCCCAATACATCTGAAGGGCAAAAGCTTGGGAAATGCTGCACTCATTTTTTTAATGAGAGGACCAAGTGTGTGTCTGAGGAGGCCATTGGCTGAAAAAGCCTCTGCCTGTGAATGGATCTTCTCTTCTATTATTGTTCTCTTGCTTGTTCTTCAACAAGTAGAGAACCTGCTACTTGCTCATAGTGCTGTTGGGTCATAGTGCTGTTGCTTTTTAAAAGAGAAGTTTCCAGACATTGGCTTTCCCCCAGCAGTTCCTCTGCTTAACATGGGCCAGAAGAGATGATTCCAGATGGACAGGGAAGACAAACAGGTAGACTGTGATTTCTTCCCATCTTCTTCAAAATAATAACAAGGCAATAAGGAGGAGAATTATTTAAGGGATTCTATGAAGGATTCATTGCCTGAACTAAAAATTTTTAATCCAAGGCATACCTTGTAATCTATTATGAAGTGCAAAGCCCTCTAGGCTCCAGAATCTATACTGTGAGACAGGGAGATACTGCTTTCTAATCACACACCACACATGTCATTATCTAGAGCTTAGCCTGGGGAGACACAGGAAGAAACACAGAAGTCAAAGGAATGATATCATCCAAACAAAATTCCCCTTGGATGTGGGCTGGGAAAGAAGATAATTCATCTGGACAAGAAGGGGGCAGATGCCTGACTCTTGGAACAAAAAAGGTTGACAGAGTCAGGGGGAAAAGCACACTGTGATGTTCTCAAGCTTCAAGCAGAGTGGAACTTTGCATTTTCTTCCTATGTTTTAGGGCCTCGGTATATTACATCCAGAAAAACAAAATGTGTCTAGTAAAAGAAACTGATGATTGCAGGAGGAATCATTATATTCATTTTTAGGTGGCAACTGTAGTTTGTGATTAATACAGAATGTACTATGGTGGAGGTCTTGAAAGTGCTGAATGTATTTAATTTCCATTATAATAATAAGCAATGACTGGGATTTTGAAGCAGAATGTTGCCATGAGTTTGGTTGTGTAAATGGATTTACTGTGCAATAAATGGGCACTCTGTGATTTTAATAAAAGAACTTTCCTATGCTGTGAGCTATCTCTCCGCTGCTAATGGAAGGAGACACACTTCAGTTAGCAAAAGGGAGAGAAAAAGCATTTTGTTGCTGTTTTGAATGGAAGAACACACAGAAAGCTAAGTGGCAAAGCTAAAGTAAACATAGGGTAAAGGCCTGTGTTCTCCTTTAACTTTTGTTCTCTGTTCCAGGTTATAAGCATATGGTTTTAAACACATGCGGTTTTAAACACTGTGTTTGTCTGTTTTCCTTGGTATTTTGTATGTTAGTCTTTTGACCATAACAAAAAAGACAAAATTAAAGAACAATGTGGTTTAATTGCTCTCTTGGAACTGAGGGTGAGATCTCTAGTTTTCCTTGCTATCATCATCATCTTCATCCTCATCATCATGGTCACCCTCATCTTCATCCTCATCTTTATTTATTTCAAAATTTTATATAGCCACCCGTCTTAAATACATAACCTTGGGTGGCTTACAATAAACCACAAAAAATACATTACAAGAATCCTCAAAACACAAGCACAAAAACAAAATTAGAGAACAACCATAATACATTAACTGAGGCACCACAGCAAGCTTCCAATTCAACTGCATGTGTATTGGGCTCAACAAACATCTCAGGGCCTGGGAGAAGAGCCAGGTCTTCACAGACTTCCAGAAGGCCAAGAAGGTCCAGGCCTCTGGATACATGGGGGGAGTCTGTTTTCTGAAGGCAGACACCACAACAGAGAATGTGCATCTCCTAGATCCCACCAGATGACACTGTTTGATAAAGGGGAGCAGGAGTGCACCTACTCTTGGATGGGGCAGATAGAAACCCTTGGGAAGAGGTGGTCTCACAAGTAGCCTGGCTGTGTGCCATGCAGAGATTTAAAGTTGGTAACCAGAACCTTGTATTGCATCTGGAGGCATTCTGGGAGGCAGTGCAGATTGTGCAGCAACAGTATAGCCTGGGTGAAACTTGGTGTGCCCAAAACAGCATGTGCTACTGCATTCTGGACCAACTGAAGCTTCTGAGTACTCTTTGAGGGAAGCCCTGAGCAGATCACATTGCAGTAATACAGTTGAGAACTGACTGAGGTATAAATAACTGTGAGCAGACCCTCCTGACCAGAAACAGGAGGGTCTGCTCAAAGTTATTTATAACTGTGCACAAGACAAATTAGTGCAAACTACTCACCCCGAGCCTGAACCATTTTGATTGTTTTTTTTACAAAAATGTATAAATATGCATATTTAAGTAAAAAATGCATTTGTGTCATAGATTAATATAGAAATCAGTTAAAACGGATTTATGGATGAAAATATGCAAACCTAGTCCAAATCCCCAGCAATTGTATTTGCTGCAATTAAAGACACTTTATGGAGTGAATGGAAGTGCCTACCATTCGAGCATCATAATAAAAATTCTTCAGGTATTTCACAAAAGAAAAGAAAGTATATTGTAGTGTGTGTGTATGTGTGTGTCATAGCTGTTTCACCATTATGTTTTTGAAAATATAGAGATGGAAAATAAATAAATAAAAACAGAAAGTGGGGATAAAAATAAATATATTTTTATAATGTACTATAAAGAAAAAAATGTAGAAGCCAAGGGGAATCATATTTGATTTCTGCATCCTCAATTTTTTGAACTCTTCTGATTGCTTTTTGCCATTGAGGATTATTCATTTTGTACTGAGAATTATGCATTTTCAAAACAAAAGGTAGTTGTGTGGGGGTTTCATAACTTCGTATCACCTGCTGGTCTGATGCATGCATATTTTACAATATATAAAGCTATGTCTTCCAGTTCTATATTGCACTCAGAAATACGTAGCTTGGCATGTTGGAGATTTATAGCAAAAGGTACCATATGCACCAATTTCTAAATACTCTCGGGAACAGGTTATTTCTGCCATAAAGTTGTCATAAAGTGTGAACAACAGGTATATATAAATAGGAGGTTGCATTGAATCTGGCAAAACTCCAAATTCCAAAGAAAGAGTTTGGTAATAAGAAACAGATTTTCAGTTATCTAGGGAGTAGCAGATGCATCTGAATTTGTCCTGTTTCAGATGCGGGCATTTCAATCTGCTTTCTTGGAGCTCTAACAGACAGAGAACGGCAGTTGTATAGTAATCACACCACAAAGAAAAACAAGGAGGAGGAGGAAGGAGGGGGAATATTGGGTTCAGTGATTAGCAGTCTGTCCTCAAATCATACTGACTCTTGCAATCAGGTCAGGAGCAGCCAACAATTGGCTCCTCTCATCACAGGGTCTTGGTCAGGTTGCAAGATCAATGGGAGAGAGGAGAAATCCTTAGTTACAGCATTTACACGATGTGTCACCTTACTATTACCAGTCTCTTATCTGGAGCTGCATTAGCTAGCTGACCTAGCCAAGCAGCAATGATTGCTTTTATGGACAAGTTCAACAAGTCAGTCTCTTAGTTTTTATGACTATCTTCATACATATTCTAAATCTGAAAATGAGAGCCAGTGTGATATGCTAATTACACTGTTAGACTAGAACTGGGAAGACTTGATTCAAGTCTGCCATCAACAAGGAAGTTCACTAAATGGGTTTGTGTCATAATTTTCTCTCAGTTCAAGGTAGCTCATAGAGTTATAAAGAAAGAGAGAGAGAGAGAGAGAGAGAGAGAGAGAGAGAGAAGAGATGGAGGCATGAATGCTATGTAAAGGATATCATCTTGAGATCCTGGGGGAAATAAATATTAGATATTTACTTACTTACTTACTTACTTATTTATAGGACTTATATGGCTGCCTATCTCATGTGATGACTCTAGGTGGCTCACAACAATCCATAAAAAAACATAGTTAAAAGCAAAAGTATCCTTACCACCAGGCACCAGACCAGTCATCCTTGCAGCTCAACCTGCATCCTATCCCAATGATGGGGAAACAACCAGGTCTTCACAGCTCTCCAGAAGGCTAAAAAGGTAGGGATCTCTCAGATCTCAGGTGGAAGGCTGTTCCAAAGGGCTGGGGTGGCCACCAAGAAGGCATACCTCTGAGGTCCCATTAGATGACAACATTTAAAGGAGGGGACCTGGAGTGTGTCCACCCTATCTAACCTAGTTGGATGGGCAGATACCCTCAGAGAGAGGCAGTCCCACAAGTAACTTGACCCCATGACATGTAGGGCTTTAAAGGTGATAACTAGCACCTTTAATTGCACCTGGAACACAACTGGAAGCCAATACAGCTCATGTAGCAGTGGCATTACTTGGGTAAACCACAGGGCGCCCAAAACTGCATGTTCCTCTGTATTCTGGACCAGTTGCAGCTTCTGGATGGTCTTCAAGGGCAGCCCCACGTAGAGCACATTGCAGTAATCAAAATGGGAGGTAACTAAGGCATAGGTGACTATGAGCAAGGCCTCCTGGTCCAGGAAAGGGCACAATTGGTGCACAAGATAGATTTGTACAAAGGCCCCCCTGGCTATGGCTGCCACCTGCTCTTCCAGCAGGAGCCATGAGTCCAAGAAGATCCCCAAACTGTGTACCAGATTTGTGCAGGGGAGTTTTACTCCTTACTGAGTCAAAAATGTCAACTCTTCTGACCTCAGGTGCCAAAAACTCACAACCATTCTGTCTTGATGGAGTTGAGTCACAGCTGGTTTCTCCCCATCCAGGCCCTTACAGCTTCTAGGCCCTGAGCCAGCACCTGAACAGCAGCACTTGCCCAGCATGGGATAGAGATGCATAATTGGGTATCATCAGCATACTGATGATACTGAACCCCATTCCAGATAATGACCTCTCCTAGCAGCTTCATATAGATGTTGAATAGCAGGGGAGAGAGACCTGAGCCCACAAAGTAGGGCCTAGGGCTGGACCTCTCCTCCCCCACTAGCACTGACTGGTATCAGCCATGGAGAAAGGTATCAGGATTTTCTCATGGGAAGAAAGTTCATCCTGTTAGCTTTACAAAACAAGTGTTGAGATAACAAAGTATCTTGTGATGTTATTATGATTTTGTCTACTGCCGCCTACTGAAATTGTGTATGTGTGTTAGTGATTCAGTAGGAGTGTTTTCAACTGGCACTATAAGGGAGGGTTACAATGCCCAACCTGTCCAGTGTGTGTATGTGTGTGTGTTTTTAGTCTTACAGTTAACCATGTAGGTTTATAGGTTATGTAGTCTTAACAAGTAACTAAGTAGTGAACCTCTTCTCTGAGAGTGTTTTTAGCTAGAGGCTTTGCAGTGATAAGTTTTGGAAGCTAATATGAGAAGAAGTTTTTGTTATATCCTATCTTTTGTATGCAACTTGTATTTTATGAAGTTTTTGCATTTTTATCAATAAAGACCAGTTAGCTTATATTTTCTGACTGAAGTTCCTTTGGAGTTCAGGATATGGACATTGCTACTTGCAAGCTCTCATGCTGATGTGTATTTTTCCTGAGAGCAAGGTTTATGGGTCTTTTGCTGCACTCTGCTCAACAGGTTATGGGCCCAGAGCCCACAGATACCAGGGCTAAGAGCCCAGAGCACCCAGAGAGCACAGATCCCAGAGCCCAGGGTTCAGGACTAAGTTTTAAAGTCCGGAGGGGACCCAGTATGCAGAACCAGGACCAAGTGCCCAGGACTGAGGACTGAGGTCGGTGGTTCCGAGGAACAGGATTCCAGGCGTGAGGTTCCAGGAATGATGTCCAAGGCATGACTCCAGGCATGCTGAAAGTGAGGACTTAAATTCCTGAGTGACGGGTGATTTATGGCTTTATTACCCTGCCTGTGACTGTTTCGTTTGAGGTTTGGATTTTTTCTCTGTGGTTGTGTGCTTGTTTTAAGTGAAATATGGCAGCAGTTCCACCTACAGCAGTGAGCCTTCCGTTTGAAAGGTTGAATTCAAAGAATTACCAAACATGGAATATAAAGATAAAATCTTTTTTCATGAGAGAGGGGCTTTGGAGTTATGTGGACAACGCACCCCCGGCGGCACCCACGGATGCAGAGCAAGCTTTGATGGACCGTGCATATGGTAATTTGATTTTGGGGCTTGAGTCGTCTGAATTGGTGCATGTTCGTGGTTTGAACACTGCTAATGCATGTTGGCTAGCTTTGCGTGGGATCTATGCAAGGGAAACTGCATCTGCTATCGTGAGTTTGACAAAGCAGTTGTATAACCTTAAGTTGGAGCCAGGAGCTAATGTAATTGAGCACCTGAATAAGATGAAAACTTTGTTTGCTGAGTTGGCAGATCGTAATCTGGTCATTCCCGAGCAACAAAGAGCATGTATAATTCTTTCAAGTCTGGATGAGTCATTCAACATATTAGTAGAAGCCGTGCAGACACTTCAAATCACTGACCTGACCGTGGAATATTTAACAAACAGGTTACAAGAAATTCAATGTACACGTGACTTGCAGACTAATCGTAAGAAAAGACTTGATAACGTAAAGCAGCAATTTTCTCCAGCTGGCACGGAATGTGCGTATTTGGTGAGAAAGTGTTTTCGCTGTAATTCTACCAAGCATCTTATAAAAGACTGTCCTATAAAAAATCAGCCTGCTGAGAGTTCCAGAAGGTTTGTCCGTTGTGGAAAAGCAACAGTTAAGAAACAAGGGAGTACTAGGCTGGTGTCTGCCTTGATTTCTAACAGAGACAAACGTAATGCTGATAAGTGGTTACTGGACTCTGGTTGTAGTGAAATCATTGTAAACAATGAGCAGTTATTGTTAACTAAATATAAACCTAAAATTCAACAGGTTAATTTGGCTGATGGTTCTGTAGCTAAAGTAACCATGCAAGGCGAAGTGTTCATACCTTGTTTGGGAGAAGTGGTTTCTGATGTACTCTGTGTTCCTACACTTGATTTTTCTCTTCTCAGTGTCCCTGTATTAACTAGCATTGGTTATTCTGTTACATTCCAAGGTTCTGAATGCTATGTTACAAAAGAGGGGGCTGAATGTGCAAGAGGGAGAATGGTTAATCAATTGTATGAAATGCTTCCTAAACAGGATGTGTTAATTGGAAGTTGTGCTGGTAATGTTCCTGTACATGATAAATGCATTCATTATTATCATAGAGTACTAGGTCATCCTGGATGGAAGTGTTTGTCAAAAATGGCCAAAGTGTATCCAGAACTGAGATTCAAGAAGTGTTCTAAGTTTCTTGATTGTACTGTGTGTAAGCAATCTAAGATAAAATGTGCCCCTGTCGCCAGAAAAAGCAGCAGGATTTCTACAAGACCATTTGCTCTTGTGCATGCTGACTTAGCTGGTCCATTTCCTCCGAGTGAGGGAGGAGCAAGATTCATGTTTGTTTTAGTGGATGATAAAACACGTTTCACATTTTGTTATTTGTTGAAACAGAAGTCTGAAGCATTCTCTCGTTTCAAAGAATTTGTGGCTATGATTGAAAAAAGACATGGATATCAAGTAGGGAGTTTGCAGACTGACAGAGGGGGTGAATTTATGAGTCTTGAGTTTAAAAATTGGCTACATAAGAAAGGCATTTTCCACAGATTAACAAATGTGGGCATGTCTGCTGAGAATGGAATTGCTGAGCGCAAGATTGGTGTTTTGAAAGTAATTAAGGATAGTTTCTTAATTGATAATCAATTACCAGTT
Organism: Liasis olivaceus; assembly: GCA_030867105.1. Classification (NCBI taxonomy): domain Eukaryota; kingdom Metazoa; phylum Chordata; class Lepidosauria; order Squamata; family Pythonidae; genus Liasis; species Liasis olivaceus. The sequence goes on from CM061349.1 coordinate 224,052,092, forward strand.
AGTTTCTGGGGTGAAGCTATGTTGACAGCTGTTTTTCTTACAAACAGACACTGGAATTCAGCTGTGAATGAAGTTCCTTATTTTTTGCTGTATGGTAAACATCCATGCTTAAAGCATCTGCGTACATTTGGAACTTTTGCTTATGTACAAATTCCTAAGTCTCAAAGAAGGAGAAACCAACCAAAAACACAGCGTCTCAGGTTTATTGGTTATTCTCAAGAATCAAAAGCTTATCGCTTTTATCTTGGAAAAAACCAGGTTGTTATCTCTAGAAATGCGAATTTTGAAGAGCCTTCTAATTGGCAAAGGCTGCATGCAAATTCAGAGGTTTTTCTGGAGTCACAGACAGACTTAGCTAGAGAGCAAACACCGCTTGTGGTATCCTCCTTTCCACAGATAAAGCAAGAAGCAGAAGCTTTAGCTGAAGAAGCAGAAGTTTCAGCTGAAGTAGAAAAAAAGGAGGAGAAAGAGGAAATACAGGAGAGTTTTGAGATTCCTCATAGGTCAACAAGAATAACAAAAGGTGTTCCACCAGAAAGATTTGTTATTCAACAAGTCAGAGTGTGTCAAATAACTTGTGAGCCACAAAATTCTCAGGAAATGTTATCTTTGCCAAGTGATGAACAAGAGAAATGGAATGAAGCTATGGATACTGAGTTCAATGCATCAGTAAACAAGAATGTTTTTAAAATTGTTGATTTACCTGAATCAGAAAAAGCCATAGGTTCCAGATGGGTGTTTAGAAAAAAGCTTTTACCTGATAACACTGTTCAGTATAAAGCTAGATTGGTTGCACAAGGTTATTCACAAGAACAGTTTGTGAATTATAATCTTACATTTGCACCTACAGTTAGGCCTGAATCGTTGCGTGTAATGTTGGCCTTAGCTGCACAAAGAAACATGGTTGTTCATCATTTTGATGTAGATACAGCTTATTTAAATGCTGAGCTTCATGAAACTGTGTATATGAAGCAACCTCCAGGTTACACATGTGAGGATTCCCAGAAAGTATACAAATTGCGTAAAGCACTGTATGGATTGAAACAAGCTGGGAGATGTTGGCATCAATGTTTAGATAAAGCTTTGTTGGAAATTGGTTTCAAGAAATCAATAGCTGATCAATGTGTATATACCAAAGGAACTGGAAAAGAGTATACAGTACTTCTCACTTATGTTGATGATTTCTGTCTTGCTACAAGTTCTTTAAACATGGTACAAGAATTTGCCAAGCAAATAGAGCAATATTTTAAATTGAAAGATCTAGGTATGTTAAAATACTACCTTGGAATTGAAGTGCAGAGAGCTGAAAATGGAGAAATCTATCTAAGTCAAAAGAAAAAGATAGAACAGTTGTTAGCAAACATGGGAATGTTAGATGCAAAACCTGTAAAAACTCCAATGACTTGTGATTTTTTGAAAAATGAAACATGTGAAAAGTTGTGTGAAAAACCTGCACTGTATCATTCTGTGATTGGTTCTGTACTGCATCTAGCACAATGGACACGTCCAGATGTATCTTATGTTGTTGGGATTTTGAGCCGTAAGGTGGCTAATCCTACAGAACATGACTGGCTAGGATTGAAAAGATTACTGAGATATTTAAAAGGTACAATAGACCTTTGTCTTAAAATGTCAACTAATGGGTTAGAAAAGCCTGTAATTTTTGTTGATAGTTCATTTGCAGAAGAAAGTGATAGAAAGTCCATAACTGGATTTGTTTGTAAATTTGGTGAATCTACAATTGCATGGAAAGCAAGGAAGCAAACCTCCATTGCCTTGTCTACTGCTGAAGCTGAATTCGCAGCTTTATCAGAAGCAATTTGTGAATTAAGATGATTTAATCAGTTGTTCATTGATTTAAACATCCAAGTGTCATTGCCTTATACAGTGTATGAAGATTCCCAAGCCTGTATAGGGTTAGCTAAAACAGAAAACATTAGAGCTCGTACAAAGTATGTTGATGTAAAGTATAAAAATGTGAGACAAGCTATGTTAGAAAATTTCATTGATCTTGTGTATTGTGAATCTAAAACAAATCTTGCTGATGTATTTACAAAATCATTGCCTATTGTACAACATGAAGCAATGTTGGCAAACCTTGGGTTAGAACAAATGTAAATTGTTATTGTATTGCTGTAATCAGTTGTTTATACTATCCCGTAACACGTGTTGTTGTGTCGCAAACGGGCTGAGAGGGGTATCAGGATTTTCTCATGGGAAGAAAGTTCATCCTGTTAGCTTTACAAAACAAGTGTTGAGATAACAAAGTATCTTGTGATGTTATTATGATTTTGTCTACTGCCGCCTACTGAAATTGTGTATGTGTGTTAGTGATTCAGTAGGAGTGTTTTCAACTGGCACTATAAGGGAGGGTTACAATGCCCAACCTGTCCAGTGTGTGTATGTGTGTGTGTTTTTAGTCTTACAGTTAACCATGTAGGTTTATAGGTTATGTAGTCTTAACAAGTAACTAAGTAGTGAACCTCTTCTCTGAGAGTGTTTTTAGCTAGAGGCTTTGCAGTGATAAGTTTTGGAAGCTAATATGAGAAGTTTTTGTTATATCCTATCTTTTGTATGCAACTTGTATTTTATGAAGTTTTTGCATTTTTATCAATAAAGACCAGTTAGCCTATATTTTCTGACTGAAGTTTCTTTGGAGTTCAGGATATGGACATTGCTACTTGCAAGCTCTCATGCTGATGTGTATTTTTCCTGAGAGCAAGGTTTATGGGTCTTTTGCTGCACTCTGCTCAACAAAAGGAGGAGAACCACTGCAAAACAGTACCTCCCACTTCAAATCCCTGGAACTGGTCAAGCAAGATACCGTGGTCTATGATATCAAAAGCTGCTGAGAGATTCCAAAGGACAAGCCATCCCCGCCTGAGCCCTCCAAAGGTCATCCACAAGTGCAATCAATGCGATTTTGGTACTATAGCCTGAATCCTGACTGAAAAGGGTCCAAATAACCCAGTTCATTCAAGGCCCTCCGTAGCTGGGAGCCCACCTAAAAAGGGAAGGTTTGGAAACTGGATGGAAGATATCCAAAACAATAGGGTCTCAGGATGGCATCTTGAGGAGGGAGTGAGCCACTGCCTCTTTCAACAACAAATTGCAAGTACTTGTTGATAATTCTAAAAATTAACAGTGGGGGAAATTCTTATCTGAGATTCCTTTTTAAGAAGCATTGTTATGTGTATGGCTTTATAAAAATGATATTAAAAGTAATGTGTTTAGCTCTTCTAAGAATTCAGAATGAAACCTTGAATGGACTGTATTTTATTGATTCATAAATCACACACACACTTCTCTGACAGACTAACTGTAGCATCAATGCTGGATAAGAAAGCAGCTTCATATTCAATGACAACTTTGGTAATATTAATGAGAGAATATCTGTGCCCCAAGAGTAAACAGCAACTTTTTGTCTTGTTGAGAATTTAGAATCAATACATAAGAATGAATTACTTGAAATTGAGCACATTCACTGGCCATCCGTTTCAATTTCTAAGGGAATAAAGCATTACAGCGGCTGACACCGACCATTCTTTGGCTGGTGTTTCAGACTCATTTTCTCAAAGTGCTTTGCTGGCACATGATCTAGGCTGTCTGTGAAGAGGATGGCTCAACTCAAAAAGCAGAGAAAAACAAAGCTTCTCCTGAGACATCACTAGCTATCCACCTATAGTAAATTTATTTGGTTGGATGGCTCATACGCTCCAAGCCATTGAAGGAGACATTAAAAGCAGAAATAACTCAAATAGGATAATACTTTATCTACAGTCAGATGAAATCCTCCCTCCCTCCATCTTTCCCACCTTAAAACTGAGTGAATACAAAGTGCTAGTTCTTATTCTCCTTTCCTTGGGTTGCAGTTTTGGCTAATTGCATTGGCTGAGAGGAATGGGAAGGATCTAATATGACATTTTGATCTTGTTGAGCATGTATGAGACATAAGCTAATTACCATCCATAGAGATATAGTTAGACCAACTTCTGTATTTATATATATATGGGTATCAATATAAATACATAAAGGCCTGATCAAATCAAGCCTGATTCCTAATAACTATATCCATGTTGTTGCTTGATTGGCAACAATACAGAAATGATTTACCATTGCCCTCTTCCCCAGTGTTTTTTGAATGTATGGCCTATAGTTCTGAGATTTCCCTGGTAGTCTCCAAGGCAAGTACTAACCAGACCTATCTAGTTAACTGTCTGTCTGTCTGTCTGTCTGTCTGTCTGACTGTCTGTCCATCCACCAGTGAGTCAGTCATCTCAGGCCAGCTTCTCCAATGATTCAGATTCATGCAGGAATGTGACTTTTTATCCCCAAACAAAACCTTCTTTCCACTTATCCTTCTTCCAGCCAAATATCTTGGTGTGATGGAACAGTGGCTGGCAAATAGAAAATAACTGATTTGAGTGTCAAGTCCTAGAATCTCAGTGGCTTCCACGATATGAGAAAATTAATGAAAACATTCATGGGACATTCAGCATACAAATTTGTATCTACTGCATAAAATCATCCACAATAAGGCAAAAGAGAATCATTCAATGAGATGCAGGGTGACAAATTTGATATATGTATGTATGTATGTGTGTAAAGTAAGTAAGTAAGTGTGGGACCATGAGGAGCTTCTCCCTAAATTATCTAATAAGTTGGGCCAATTAAGGTTGGAGCATGGAGTCCTGCAGGCACCTAAATGTTAAGCCATAAAGAGATCTATAGATCAAAATCAGCAGTTGGTTTAGTCCTTTAACCTTACCTGAAGAGAAATCTGCATACTTATCTGGGTTTTGAAGGAAAATAAAGTTCTGAAAAAGAACACAATCTTATTCTTTAAGTGCAAGCCGTAAGCCTTAATCCCCACGTATTCCAGTTGAGGGTTGCTAATTATTATTTATTACTATAAAACACACTTATAGTGGCAATACATCTATCTCTGAAATATATGATAAGAGGGTCAGATGGCCTGACCCACCTTGCAGGGGCTGCAGTGTCTCAAGGTCAGAAGAAAGAGGCAGGTTCTTGAACATATTTGGCCTTAGATATTTAAGCATTTAGATAATTTCTTTTTTCTGACAGCTGAATTATTTTGCCTATAAATCTTGTTCACTTACCCCAGAAGGAAGAACCAATATTCAGAGATAGGAAGAACAAAAACATCTGAAGAATGTCATGTGTCTCATACAGGCTGCACTAAATTAATTTCCATAGCTTTATAGCAATCTATTGTCAAGTCATCTGATCTCAAGGATCTTTTGCTTCGGATTTTATCTCTGCCCTATGCTGTTAGCACTTCTTCATTTGAATGATGCCATTCATGTTTCTTTTTTTGTTTTCTCTTCTAGGACATTGGATTTATTTATAGATTTTCTCACTATTCTTCCATATACAGTATGAATTATGAGAGCCAGTTTGATGCAATGGTTAAAGCACTGGGCTACAGGCAGGAGACTGTGAGTTCTAGTCCCACTTTAGGCACAAAGCCAGCAGGGTGACTTTGGGCCAGTCACTCTCTCTCAGCCCTAGGAAGGAGGCAAGGGCAAACCACTTCCAAAATCTTGCCAAGAAAACTGCAGGGACTGGTCCAGGCAGTCACTTCAAGACTGACTTATCTGAAGGCATCCCCCTCTCCTCAAAAAAAAATAAAAATAAATCTTCAATATACTAGAGAGAGTATATAGTATATAAACACATATACACACACATATGTGCATGTACATATGTTTGTATGTATGTGCATGCAGATGGATACGGATGCCTGCATGCACATATGCAGAGAGAAACACATTATTTTGTAATATCTTACTATTTTAGGGGACGCGGTGGTGCAGCGGCTTAATGATGCTGAAAGTTGCCAGCCAGAAATGGTCGACACTTCAGCGGTTCGAGCTCAGCCTTCGCGCAGCAGGGTGAGCTCCTGTTTCTTCCCCAGTTCCTGTCAACCAAACAGTTCGAAAACCTACGTGAGTAGATAAATGGGTACTCTTACTCCGGTGGGAGGTAAAATGCTGGCGGCACCTTGCAAAAAGGAGTTGGGAGCAGTTGCCGGTAGCGCGGAAGCCACACTCGCCCAAAAAAGGCACGAAGCAACGGAAACCCCGCCTCCTGCGCTCGCCAGCTGGGCTCTGCTCTAGGAAGGAGGCTCTGGCAAACCACTTCCAAAACACCTTGCCTTGAAAACTGAAAAAAGGACTCGTCCAAAGCAGTCACTGCAGAGTCCGTAATGACTGAGTGCAGATTAAAAAAAAAAAAATACTATTTTGATTCCTTCATTTACACTTCTGATTTTCATTCCATAATGTGGTTTACCTTCTCTAGCTGGTATGAGAAGCTGCTGGAAACACAACTGTTCTAAGTATCTCTGGGGGAGATGAGCAGCATACAAATGTAATAAACAAACAAACAATTTATCCATCAAACCTTGCTCAATTTATATCTACACTCTTGTCTGCATTTGATCTAGGTCAGATAGTAAAATATACCAGACAATGTAACTCATCACATGGGGAGGAACGGATACATGCACCTCCTCTTTACCTCTGAGCATGTTGGCTCTGGTTCCATGATTTCTCCACATGCATGTAAGAGGGGAATGTCCGAAAGCTGCATACACAAGTTCCAAGATACTTAAATGAATCCAAGCAAAATGTGAAACCCTATTTTCTTCAAATATCAATAGCAACTTTAGAACCCATAGGAAGATTTATTCTAAAATATGGAATAATCTGAACATTTACCAAAGGATGGTACAATATTTTTTTGTAAATGTATAGATATTGTACAATAAAGTAACTATAGCACAGAATGTAATTGGCATACAATCGTTAATGTTCCACTCCAGTACTTGGATACCTAAAATATCTTTATATTTCTATAATAGCCTAATAAAACAAGCCAAGGATTCCAGAATCAGATGAAATAAAAGAGAATGTAGACATCCCTGACAAATTCCATGCAGTATCCTAATAAGTGAAGAAATAATTCCATTTGTGATAGTCCTCACTCATAGATTAAAGAACCGCATTTTAATTCAAATTAAACATCAACAAAGTTGAAAGACAATCCAGATTTAACCAGAACATGTTCTAAAATTTGATCTGCTCTGTCAAAGGCTTTCTTGGCAAACAACAAAACAACCGTTGCCAAATCCAGTTTATCTGATTGTGTGTAAGAATATCCACTAATAATCTAATACCTTGTTGCTTGTTGCCCTCTTATGAGGCCAGACTGTGCAGAAGAACCATGAAAAAGAGCACAGTCCTGGAGTGGTCAAAATGTTAGCATTCATATTTAACACAGAAATCAGGTGATAACTTGCACAAGAGCCTTTGCTATATAGTTGCTTTACATATATTAACTTGTTCTACCTTCTCGGTACCCAAGAACACAGACTGAATGTGCCACGTGCACTACATCTCTGTTTTTATTTTAAGTACTGTAGGGTTTTATACAGGTGTAATAAGTGTTCTACTACTTACAGATGTTCACATCTGCATGAGATTCTGACTAGAAATGTAGTGCCTATGAGGGAAAGCATATGTCTTCCTTCCCCAGCATAATCAGGACAAAAATCTTTTCCTCCACAGCTAGAAAACTAGGAAAAGAGCTCCCACTGACAGCAGTGGGGACATTTTCTCCCAAGGCTCCTAGTTGTTTTGTTAGGTGGTAAAAAGTATTTGATTAACATGCAAAAGGAAAAATAGTATTTGTCTGCTGCAGTCCTAATGGGACCTCTCTGAACACCTATAATGATTAAAAATAAAAAACATGTTATGTTCTCAAATGTCTCTTTGACCCTCAATGGTTATATTTGAATGAAAAATACTAAAGACCAGTGCTGTGATTGCCAAAAGGGTTCAGTTGTCCACTTACCTGTAGTATATCAGTAATTGACTTCAAAAGCTCTTTGTAACACTGTGAGCAAGAATAGCACCCTTGAGGCATCTACTGAAGCATCTTTAATTTGGGAAGCTATAACTGAGGTCATGTAAATTCTCCTGACCTTATCTCAATAAATTCAACAAATCAGGCCATTAAGTGAGGATTTCTTAATGAACTATACCAGTGGCTTCAACGAAGCCTATAGAGTGATGGAGTTGACCATCCACTTCTTGGAGAGGATAGCAAAGGGAGATTATAAAGCAGAATTGAAAAGCCTTTGGTGGGAATATAGCAAACCATCCTTTGCTCTTGCTTCTTGTTGAGGAAATCACATTATACCTTCCCCTCAGTGAAGAGAACTGTAGCACTTTTGCAATGGAAAGCTCTTCAAGGAAGCAAATCTAAGCTGCCTCACACAGGCCTCTTTTGCATTACCTTCAGCTACAGCATCAATAGAAGCATGAAGAAATAAAGCTAGCATAAGTTTTACAACTCTAAAATGCCTTTACAGCTGTGTTTTTCAACCTTAGCAACTAGGAGGGGGGGGGGAGGAGGAGGAGAAGTAGTTAGTAAATAATTTCCATTGGAATAAATATGGAATTAATGGTTTCTCTCTTCCCCACCACCCGTAACCCTGCAAAGAGATTCCTGCCAGAAGTGGAGTAAGTTAGAGTCAAATGAATTGCAGAGAATATCTATCTTCTTTTTGATATAATCCAGAACAGGGCCAGAAGTTTAATTTAGAAAAATAGTCTAAGCTGCCCCATATTGGTCTGGAAGATTTTGTCCTGTTCCATGCTAGCTGGGGAATTCTGGGAGTTGAAGTCTGAGCATATTGCCATGTCTTTCATTGTCTTGTCTATGGATATTTCCTGTCTATATTATACTTTACTTTTGAAGTTATTCTTTTGCTATGCTTTCCTTGATAAATGCTTTCATCTTGTGTATTGATTGCTATGAACATCCTATCCATATTTTAGTGTGGCAAAATACCCTCCTTGAGTGAAATGAAAATCTGCTCTAAAATAGCTGATTCTGTTCTTGGTATAAGCAACCCCAGTGATTCTTACACAATTTGAAAGCCAGACCAGCAGTTATATGATACCATTTCTTGGGTCATTAAATTGTGTCTCTATGCATGCGCATGTGTATATTCTTTAAATTTCAGAGTCTTTTTACTATCTTTATACATGAACAGTCGACCTTTTGGTGGATGATACATGGAGGGCTGGGTGTGTTTCAAAAACCATTCTTCCCATTCGGAACCTAGAGGTTTTCTTCTCTCAAACAGAGAACTCTCTCCTTTCAGGGCAAGGTAAGGTGCCATTTTTATCCTTAAAAATCTTGGAGCTTTAAAAAAAAAATCTCTGAATATACTGTTTCGTAATAAACTCTTCTCCAGTAGTACCTGATGTTCTCAGCAGTATCTTTGAGAAAAAAGGGCACTTTAGAAATTCCACTTGGCTCCTTTATTGTATTATTACTGACCATATGATTGTGGAGTGGCTTCCTGACATGACATAAGCAAGAGAAAGATTATTGATCCCAAGTGCAGCATTACACGGGAGCCTCCCTCCCGCTCTGGACAACAGAGTGGACAACCTCATTGGCAAGGACTGCACTTAGCATTGTGTGTGTTGGGGGGAGGGTAAGTCCACAGCAGACAGGATGGTAACACATATGCTTTATCACCACAATACAGATTGATTTGATTTGAGGTGGCTGTGGTTGTGTCACACACAGAGAAGACAAATATGCTAGGGTTTTTTCTGATTATTTTTTGGGGGGGAGAACCTCTGTAGGCTTTACACTATTGTTTTTTTTAATGTATTTCCTACCTCAAAATGGTGGAAAAACAGCCTGATTTTTGGCAATATTAGCTAGATGGGGCTGAGGGAAGGCAAAAAGGGTGTGAGAACTGCACATGCCGTGGGCCCTGTTTGCCCATCCCCACTTTATAAGATCCTTGACATACTATATGGCTTTAATTGAGCTTTGGTTTTGTGAAAGCTGTTTAAAACCACAATCTTTTCAACACTGAAAGACAAGGGAGTGCTTTGTTATTTTAAAACACAATGCAGAACTTCTACAAAACAAGATCTGTTATTTATCATTCTGATTAAACCAATACATAGTATTTGGGGTATTTTTAAAAGATGTATATACTTTTGAAAAGTATTAAAATGTCTTTCAAAAAATGTTAAAAATATTCAAAGTAATCTAATGCAGATATTCCAAAAGATAGAAAGAAAGCAAAACTAGGAATAAAATTACAAATGTTTTTCATTGCTGCCAGACCAAAAAATGTGGGTATTTGTATGCAGGCTAAAAAGATAGAGAGCATGCAATCATATACTGACAAATACTAATTTCTCTCTGTATATCAGAAATCTATCATAGGCTGCTCAAACCAGGGCTGCTTACAAAATAGCCAGGCCAATTTTAATGATGATTGATCATTTGAACAGCCGCGGCACAGTCTCCATTTAGTTCGCATTAACTGCTCCAAGATTTAAGTGACCTGTCCTACCTTCACGCATACACAAAACAAAGCAAATAACTTGCAAGGAGGAAACACAGCTAGAAATCTTGTTTGATGCTGCTCACATCAACTGTACAGGTTGCCTTTGGCATCAGAATTTGTTAGCTCCTTCTCCCTTTCCATTCTTCTATTTGCTATGTATGCGCGTGTGCGTGTCATTCTGGACTATTGAGCATTGCTGCTACTGACAGGAAAGGGGCTGGGGGTGTGCCTTTAAAGTGCCCTTCACTCAGAAAACTCACTTTCTATTATAACAGGGGAGTCACTCTGCATTCTATCAAGATGTGCACTCAGCTGAGACAAACGCAAGATGCAACTTTCTTTTTCTTTTTGGCCAACTAATTATTTGCCATTTGCTTTGATGCTGGCAGCGGCATCTGATTCATTTATATTGCTCTTCTTTTGACTCATCCTGTTCATATAGAAAAAGGTGTGTGTGTGTGTGTGTGTGTGTGTGTGTTTTAATTCCATCCAATTGGCAGGAAATCGGATTGTGTCTTTGGAGGGCACAGTTAATTATTCATGTCAAAACTACTGACTCATCTGTTAACATGAATAGGAACTTAATCTGTTTTAAGGAAATTAATTATTATTTTACTTTTCTCACATTGCTTTGAAAGCCCATATGGCTTTTTAGCCTCAGGGCCTAGTAATTGGAGAGTTATGACCCAGAGTGCCTAATTTGGGGCTATTTCACAGGGGAAAATAGATTAATCTGACATATCAGTTTGCATATTTGGGTACTGAGCCTGAAACAGTATTCTTTTTGCTTTTGTAACAGCAGAATGAAACATGAAAATGCTGTACAATGAAATCTAAACTGAGGTCGCCATCCAATGCATTACAGCCTGTTCAGCATTTAGTTAAAGATATGTTTTCCAGGGCAAATGATTTTAGCTGTTCTCTTGGGTACTCCTACAAAGGGTTCCACTGTATGTAAAATCAATGATGGTTTAATATTTCCCCATCTAGGATTACTGATAATATAGTATCCGTGCTTTCAAGTGAACAAAAGACTTGAAAATAATATTAATATATTTCAGAGGGTTTATGGGATTATTTCTCTATAGCCTCCACGTACATCAGCACATTGATCATCAGAAGATCCCTGCTTGAAAAACCATGAATTAGATCAACCCTCTAAAATGTGGAACATTGATTATAGAAAATGTATTTAGATTCCTTTAAAGTTGTTTAAACTACTTTGAGAAATCAATTGTTTCTCTTAAAACTTGTTTGTGGAATGAGAAGATCCTGGTGCAAAGAGTTTTTTCTCATCTTTATTTTGATAATGTACAACACTGGGTAGTATTTGCACAATTTAATTTACAGTCCTTATGCAGCTCAAAATGTGTAAGTCAAGCTACAGGAGGTAAAAAAGTTAACATGGTAAAGTACGTGCAAAAGCCCAATCCATGGGCTTTCTCTGGCCTGAGTACTCCCAAGTGCTCACTTCCTTCTTGAGTTGATGGTAGCTCATGGCTTTGAGTCTAATTTGAGTCAAATTAGAACTGTTTGTGTTCATTCCAAGATGAATTTTGTTGGATACATTATCCCTCTCTGTCAAATTGTTTCCTTCATGGTACAGAATGGAGAAGGGATTACCTGATCTCCTACTTTCCGTCTCTATTCTGCTGCTGTTATGTACATAAAAGGGCTAAGGCTGGAATAATGAAAGGTCACTCCCTTTGGGATTATGCAAGCCAATTAACCCAATAGAGTTGTCATGGGAAAAAACTAGGAAGGAAAGCTCTGGATGCCACCTACGCTCCTGCAAGAATGGTGAGATATATATCTAAGAAGCAAACAAATGTATAAAATAAATTCACCTCTAAAACTTACCTAGATATTTTGAGTTTGTAACCACACCCACAATGTGTGTTGTATTAGTTGAATTTTGTAACTCAATTCAGATCAGGTATCTGGAGCTATTTACAAAAAAATCGAAAGCTGTGTTACTGAAATGTGTATCCACTAAGTTGGATAAATAAATATAGCAGTAATAAATATTGTATTAGCTGGGTGTAGTTCCATGTCTAAAAGGGATTGATAGCAAACAAGGCACCACTCTGAAGATAGTTTTCCTTCTCTTTGATATGGAGCATAAAGTTGGATCCACATTTCATCATATTTTAATGCTATCCCAACACAATCAATTGCTTAGTTATGACTAACAAAACCCCACTAATTTCAATAGATTATGCATATTTGCATAAATATTTTACATATATATATATATATATATATATATATATATATATATATATATATAATATTTTGTTTGTTTAGCCAGACCTGGATTTGTTTCTCAGTAGTCTTGTGTCCCTCACATGTAGCTTACAACATTCTTCTCTCTGGCTGGTGTGGATCTTCCGGGCTGTGTGGCCGTGTTCTGGAAGTTCTGTTTCCTAACGTTTCGCCAGCATCTGTGACCGGCATCTTCAGAGTGCAGGAGCACAGACAGGAGCAGTTCTCTCTGTGCCCAGGATGGTGTGACCCTTTTGTGGGTATTTATAGAGATCTGAAGGGGGGGGGGATTGGGGGGGCTGGATGGGTGGGTGGGTGGGTTAATGAGTGGCTGTTTGTTTTGGTGTCAGAATATGTGTGTATCTTCCTGTGGGTTAGGCAGGGTTTTTTCTTCCATTGAGTTGTTAATGAGTGGCTGCTGAGGGTGATTAGCATGTTCATTGTGTGAGCTGTTCGCATGTCCTGGTGGTTGAGCTGAGTTCGTTGACCTTTTGCAGGCTGTATTTTTCAGGATTGGTAGCCAGGTTTTGTTGATTTTTAGACTCTCCCCTTTTTTATTGAAACTGTGCTGGTGTTTGTGAATCTCAATGGCTTCCCGGTATAGCCTGGTATAGTGGCTGTTGGTGTTGTCCAGTATCTCTGTGTTTTCAAATAGGATTTTGTGTCCAGTGTGCCTGAGAGCATGTTCAGCTTTTTTGCAAAAGACAAAAGGGATCCCCTCACCACTGCAGGAGTATACCGCATACCATGCAGCTGCGGGCAAGTATACATTGGGACCACAAAACGCAGCATCCATACCAGGATAAAAGAACACGAAAGACACTGCAGACTACAGCAACCAGAAAAATCTGCAGTAGCTGAACATGCTCTCAGGCACACTGGACACAAAATCCTATTTGAAAACACAGAGATACTGGACAACACCAACAGCCACTATACCAGGCTATACCGGGAAGCCATTGAGATTCACAAACACCAGCACAGTTTCAATAAAAAAGGGGAGAGTCTAAAAATCAACAAAACCTGGCTACCAATCCTGAAAAATACAGCCTGCAAAAGGTCAACGAACTCAGCTCAACCACCAGGACATGCGAACAGCTCACACAATGAACATGCTAATCACCCTCAGCAGCCACTCGTTAACAACTCAATGGAAGAAAAAACCCTGCCTAACCCACAGGAAGATACACACATATTCTGATCCCAAAACAAGCAGCCACTCATTAACCCACCCACCCACCCACCCACCCAGCCCCAAGCCCACCCCAATCCCCCCCCCCTTCAGATCTCTATAAATACCCACAAAAGGGTCACACCATCCTGGGCACAGAGAGAACTGCTCCTGTCTGTGCTCCTGCACTCTGAAGATGCCGGTCACAGATGCTGGCGAAACGTTAGGAAACAGAACTTCCAGGACATGGCCACACAGCCCGGAAGATCCACACCAGCCTTTGTATGCCGGCCGTGAAAGCCTTTGACAATATATTCTTCTCTCTCTTTATAACTGTTTATCAAAAGTTACATTTACAGTTATATTGCTTTTAAATTTTCAAAGCTCACATTTTTCTCTTTTGAGGACATCAGTCAATAACCTGAATATGAAACCATGTTCTTCATTCGGATACCTGTCAACAGGGACAATTTTTGGAAATCTTTATATATGAAACTATGCACTTTGCTATTGATCGGTTTCAGATGGCATCTGTCGAAAACTGGAGCTACTGTAAATTTGATATGCTGGACAACATATCTTGCTTGCTTTCCAATAGATATTGCATTGTTTCTGAAATATTGTTCTGAATCCCAGGAACACATAAAGGATGAACAGGTTAATCATTATTTAATATAGTTTATTTATTGTTCATTCAGTCTTTACATAAATGGTAACTAATGATTTATTACATGGGTAATTGATTCACATGTAAATACCCTGGATATCATTGCTCCTTAGATATATAAAACTAGTGCCAATGGTTTGATTTCTTTATATTAAAGATTCGTGTTTGCTCAATACAAATAGCTTTTCAAGCATTATCCATATCAGATAGGATTATACATATATTAGGTTAGTAATATACAAATGCTGAGAAGTGAAAGATCATGTGGCCCAGTTCATATGTAACAATAGTGGTTTAATGGGTTATTAGAATGACTATGATTGTTGAGAATCTTGGTCATTACCCATTTCAATATAAGCTGACCTAGTCTGCCTTTGTAGATGAATATGTTTGATGGAATATAGCTACTGAACCACCCATTTTTCTTAATTTTGAAATATAGTTCTCAGCTTAAAAAAATGTGTCAAACAGCATTTAGAAATGCACATCTTGAGAGGAAAACCATTTTTAAAAAACTGTTTTAAATATGCATGCAAATGCAAATCTTCATGATGATTTTGTTTTAAAAATATTGAGATTAACATGGAATAAGACAGCAGAAATTTATAACTGAACACATGTGCAAGAAAGATGGTGCCAAAATAGACTTATCTATCCATAAATAAATAACAATTATTGTGCCTATAACCATTTCTGAAGCTGTCAGGAATTCTGCAGGAAGAGAACATGGATACCCCACCATGTTTAGGACTGAGGAAGGTGAGACAGAAACCAGCAGTTCCCTGGCCAGATGTGGCCACCATATAAACATTCAAACATCCACTCAACTCCAAGACCACCAAGTTTTCATGCCAAGTATTCATTAATTGAGAAGCCTGAAAGAAAGAAACCCTAACCCACATTTAAACTCCTAAGGATATATGAAACATTTCTAGCTTGGCACAATCAGTTGGCAATCAACTGTTGTGCATGGCAACACTTTTTCTACACTAACAATTCTGATTTAGCCAAGGTATGCCTGTGAATCTTCTGCGAGGACAAGCAAGAAGTCAAGCTAAATTAAGAAGTTTCAGGAGATCTGTGGTTATTACTAAGTCCAGAACAGGAGGTTCTGCTACCCTGATGTTCAAAGTAGCCACAACAAACTTCATTAGAAACCATTGTAAATGCTGACTATCATGTGTTGACTGACCATTTGTCAGAACTTACTGTCCCCTTGACACTTACAAAGAATATTACACTGAAATTTACCACGCAGTTTCTCAAAATACTTCTCTCTCTAGGAAAGAAACTTCTGCCTTGCTACCTTAATCTCAGGGTACTTGAGAATTCCTTCTGAATTTCTCTTGGTGGAGTGGCATAGGGTACTGGTGGTATGGTTGTGTCTTATATTTCTTGCCATCACTCTGAAGACTTCTTGCTGCCTTCCTGATCTGAGAAAGTCCAAGGGAAGATCCCATCACAATGTCTTCCCTTGGGGTTTAATTGAAGCCTGGGAAGTCAGGCAGGCTGCAGGCTACTGGACAGACAATTTCACAATAAAAAACAGGGCATTCACAAATACCCATTGACCACCTTGTACCTAAATCATTTCAAGAATGCCACAACCCATCCATGAGAATTTCATCACAATTTTCTCCTTGCTTTAAATTAAATTAAATAAATTGAATTAAATTAAATATCAAAAGCAAATTTCTTGATTTAGAACTGGCAGGAAAAATACAGGAGAATTTTTCTGATGGCACTACTCACAAAATGACAGCAAGCTTTCTGTACATTTTTTAATAACCTTGACTACATGAAGTGCATATACAACAAAATCTGTGCATATTTATTTTTTTAGTTGAATTTAACATCTATTTGTTCTAGAAGAGCTTTCACAATGAAGCCTAAGGCAGGGAGAATTGACAAGGGGCTGAAAGATATATATAGTCAAGGCAGGATAAACTTCCTTTTTAGTTGATGGCCATATGTGCTTATTATTTCCCTTCCACTTTGCCAATTAAGTGGCTCCGAGACCAAAAAGAAACCCCGACAAAACCTTGTGTATATTTCTTTTTTGGCTTGGTTTCCTTCTCTTATAAAGCTAAGCTGTGTACAAGGGTAAAAGCAAGATTTTGTGTTTTAAATTCCCATCCCAAGAGAAGCTTATACATGGTAATTAAAAGTTCATGAAAAATGAGATAAGAGAAATGCTGACATAACCTGCACAATAGCATGGTGAGCAGTGTCCCGTGTTTGACTTTAACATCTTGAGCATTGCTTCGATAAATCTTTCCTAAGCTACATGTGTATTAACCACCAGGCAAAGGAAACCTAGGCTGCTTTAGACCCTGCTTTAGACAGAGAGATGTTCACAAGAACATTATTAACATTGTATAATCTCTGCTTTCTCTGTGCACAAACTGACTTGCCAGGCAAGCTTGAACATGACAGATATGCTGTTAAAAAAGCCAAAGCGTGGGCTTCTTTTTTTTCAGAGACAGAGCGAGACAGAGGGAGACAGAGCACTCTCCTGCTATTTCATTGTGTGCCAAAGACTTCTGTGTTTCTTAAACAGAAGTAGACCAAGAGGCGTGAAAGTCATCCGTACATGCATCACAGATTACAAGGCAAGCTGTTATTGGCATTTCTGTTCTACAGGTCTTCAGACTCACACACATTCTGGCTGCAGAAAAGTGAGAAGTCCTGTCCCATCTGATAAGATAGAGAAATCAAACCAGTGTGTGTGTGTGTGTGTGTGTGTGTGTGTGCGTGCGTGTGTGCGTGTGCGTGTGCGTGCGTGCTTGCCTGTGGATGTATTTAAGGACAGAGTACACCAAATAGTTAGCCCAGAGCTGTTTTTGTGACCCTTTTTGATGTTTCAGGCATTCTTCTTTATATATTCAGATTTCCCTATTCTAATTAACCACATATTTTTATTGTTCTTGGATTCAGCTTTAGCTCTGATAAATTAACAGGGACATGTCCTTTGGTGGTCAAGCAGAATGTCTTACATCCCTTGGATTTGATGCTGCAATTGAACGTAGAGCTGAAGAGAACTGCAAAACACCTGATTCCCAGAGAAAATATATAATGTGTGTGAATAATATCCAAACATTTTTTACCATAAGATAAAAGTTTAACAGTTATTTTCAGGGTTTTCATTAAAAACAAAAGAAAAACCTTTGGAAAGATTCAAGATTCACTTCTGTACTTTGCTATAAATTTCCAGATAATACCATCTGTGTTGATACAAATAATGTTCTAAATCTGCACCCTGACAGTGCATTAAAATCCTGTATATATCTCCTAGTTTTTGGCATGTGGGCAACAATAATCTTTAAATTAGAAATCCTAGCTTGCAGAAAATAGTATGAACATGCTTGGAATAAAACTGGTTTGGTTGCACTAGGGACACAGTGATTGAAATATGCTAAAACTGACATGTATTACCCATAACATTAGCAGAGAATGGCATATGTGGCAAGGGCATGACTAAAGTTAGTAACCCTAGAGAAGTAAATGAGCATTGATTAACAAATGAAAGAAAAAATAGGCATGTTGTGATCTGTGAAAAAGAGAAAGGGGAAAGATGTAATAGATATGAGGGAAGATAGTCTAATGTGGAATCCTTGGGGTTCGCTGAGCTTGGTTGTTTTCTTGCAAAGATTTCATTACCGGCTAGGTAACATCTTCAGTGCTAGAATGGAGTGGAGTTTGCTCTGCTCCAGTCCACTCCATTCTAGCACTGAAGATGTTACCTAGCTGGGTAATGAAATGTTTGCAAGAAAACAACCAAGCTCAGAGAACCCCAGGGACTCCACAGTTAAACCCTGAGCTACCCATATTCTCTTCTAGGTAGTCTAATCTTGTGGATTTGATTAAAATATTGAGAGAAGTGAAGGTTTAGGTCTAATTAGGGACGAAAGAGCTAAAATGGATGTCAGAAAGTACAAATTGTCACCTGGATTGTTGTGAGTGCATATATAAGTAGAATCCATGGATTAATGAGAGCTACATACAATGCTTCTGTCAATGGGGTGATAATGAGTTTTAAGGAAAAAAGTATGCAACATTCTGAATGGAGTTGTTCATTCAGAGAGGGGAGAAATATTATGCCAAGTGACACAAATTGATGGGTAGGAACAAGACAAAAGAATACAGAAAAAGAGATTGGGCCAACTGGGGACACAGGAATGAATGAGAGTGTTGACTGTTCAATATGTATATTTTGAATACCATGTTTAAGTATAAGTCTACTCATATGTATACTTAAAGAAATAAATATGAATCTATAAGTATGACTGATTTGATTGTTAATGGTGAAAGACTGACAGAATTAGTGCAGGTAATGAGAGATTTTGAATGTTCAGCAAATTAGTAATAGTAGTTTTAAGAGTGGAATTTGAGAAAAGATGGATATGAAAAAATATAGTTAAAAAAAAAAACAAGGGTGGAAGTAGAACAATTGCAGGAAGGGAACCTATGAGTCTTGTATGAAAAATTGTTAGAAGATGGATTAATCTCCAAACAGAATTAATGAAAAATGGACTTAAGGAAAGAGGATATAAAAGCTGATTGAAACAGAGTAAAAAGAATTATGTTACAGAGCACCACAGAGGTGTGGAATTATGCTAATGAGAAGTATTAAAAAGGATGCCTGGTGGAACAGTGATATGAAAGAGGCTGTGGCTGAGAAAAATGCACCTAAGAGAATGATTGCTGCAAAAAATAAAGGTGACAGTTATTGTAAAATGTACATATGGAGAAAAAGATCATTGCAAATAATGTAGTCGAAGAGAAAAGGGAACAGTTAAAAGTACTTATTTATTTATTTCACTTATTTAATAAATAAAAATACATAACAAACAATGAAACATTACTTATTTAATAAAAATCATAATTAAACTAATTAAAATGTATGTAATTATTTAATAAATAATAATACAAGAGGTAGAGAAAAAGCAATTTTGATAGAAATAAAAGATTCTTTTTGAAACAAATGCAGAGGGCTAAACAAGGAGCCTTCTTTTGTGCAAATGGAATGAAAAATAAAAGTGATGAAGAGATTTGGGTGAAAGTAAAGTGAGAGAATGCTCGGAATAATATTTTAGACATATCTATGGAAAGACAGTGATACATCAAATAATGGAATTGAAACAAATTTTATAAAAAAATCTTATCTGAGCTGAAGAGAAGGGAAAGATTGAGAAAGTCATGGCTGCATGGACTTGATGAGATTCTCAAAAAGAGGTAAGTGAGAAGTTTTTGAAAAAAAACAACAGGAAATGTTATAATCAATATATGGAAGTGGCAATAGAATAGTTTGCAAGGGTGGAAAGATATGGGGAGGTATAATGAATGCCATTGGTGTCAACTAGGTTTAGCTGTATCTTCTTATCAAATGTTTTAAATTTTTTTGGTTTATTATTTCTTACTCCTTTTATAATATTATTATATATATGAATATATATATATATATATATATATATATATATATACACACACACATATATATATAGTGTGTGTGTGTGTGTGTGTGTGTATCTTCCTAGCATTTTTCCCACATGTGCAGGGAATGTTGATCCATTGGTTCCAATAGGAATTGACCGACCGGCTTGTTGCCCGAGCCTGACGTCGTCAGCTGAGAGAGTGACTGAAGCAGGACTAGCACTCACCGTCTCCTAGTTTCTAGCCTGGAGCCTTAATGACTAGACCAAACTGGCTCTTATATATACATATACACACATACATACATGCATACAGAAACACACACACACACATACATGATCAAGGTATCTCCCCTGCCCAGTAAGTAGATTACAGTGGCAACAGCCAGATTTTTAACTATGGCTATAAAAACAAGGTTTTTAGTAACAAAATGATGAGTTGGGCTTTTAAGCATATCACGTAATATTTATGTAATATTTATCAAATATTTTATCTGTTAAACTGTTTTATTTAATGTCGAGTCTAGATTATATTTACAACTTGCTTTTGGGCTTTTTGGTTGTAAATAAATACATTAAAAAAAAAAAAGAGCTTTCTGTCCAGAAGAGTGCAGTGCTAGGAACAGCTAAATTACTGCACAGAACCCTCAAACTCCCAGGCCTCTGGTAGAGGACCAGAGACTGAGGAAGACGCATACCACTCATAAGAGTGAGAGGGGATTTTTTTTCCATACTAGATAAGGTTGTTTATCATGAAAGAGAATAATGTGATGTGTAAGTAGGTAGGTACTAAGTTTGTTGGCATTAAAACCTGTCCATATTCATTCCAAATCACTCTCCATACAAACTTACTTAGTCTTACTTCCAGTCCAACTTTCCAATTTTCCAGTTCACATGAAACCAGATAACCCTTGCCACAGCTTTCAGTTGTGTAAGTAACTCATTTAGCTACATGGCTACCAATCTATGTAATAGCTTTTGATTTTTGAAAATGATAAATTTAAAAAATTCTATTAATTCAAACTGCATAACTTTATGATATTTTCAGCCATGCTGCTATGGTTCTCCGAATGTATTTGTTTATACAGTTAGATCATATGTGGCCTAGGGCTGTATATATCTTCAGAGAGGAACTTCAGTTTGATGAAGGTCAATCAAAGCTGCCCCTTGAAGCAAAAGTGCCAAATTAAAGCAGCACATTGGATTGAAGAGTCGGATCAGAGCAGCCACATTGCTTCAATCTGGATGATAAAAGGGTCTTTTGTGCATGTGCGTGTATGTGCAAAAGAAACTTTTCTCTGGCTCAGTGGAGCCAATCAGAATGAAATGCCCACTGCACTGCTTTGATCTGAAGCACCAAAGAAGAGCAACATCCTATTTTGGATCAAAGCACTGCTAAGAATTGGATCACATTGGTCACCAGAAATTGCATATACTTCCTATGTTAATTGATGAGTTTGGAACATATTTATTCACTTCAAAAAAAAGCTGTTGCGTGTATCATTTGCTATGTAAATCTACCTGGATGCACTTTTGCCATAGACAAAAGACTCCCTTACAGCATGCATGTCAGAATATGAGCTGAATTGAGGCTACCAGGTATATGGCTGTGTAATGAGGGAAACTACTGGATGGTGATGATGGTGATGATGATGATGATGATGATGATGATGATGATGATGATGATGATTCAAGGAGACTCGCTATCACCACTACTGTTTGTTATTGCATTGATTTCTCTGTCAACAATACTGAACAAGTCAAGCCATGGCTATCAAACATCAAAAACATCTGCCAAGTTATTCCACCTCCTTTATATGGATGATCTGACGCTGTATGGAAAAACACCACCTGAAATGGAATCACTGCTCAACACTGTCCACATATACAGCCAAGATATTGCAATGGAGTTTGGACTGGACAAATGTGCCACTCTTACCATCAACGGGAGAAAAATAGTGAAAACTGAAGGAGTTAAGATGCCCTATGGAAATAACTTCAAGAGTCTGGATGAAGAAAATCACTCCAAATACCTGGGCGTCCTTCAGGCTGACATCAAGTACACTTAAATCAAGAAGAAGGTTAGTAGTGAATACATCAGAAGTATGAAGAAAAGTCCAAACTCAGTGGAGGAAATACCATCCAGGCAATTAACACCTGGGCAATTCCAATCATTAACTCAAGCAGAACTAGAAGCCCTGGACAGGAAGACCAGAAAAATAATGACAATGAATCATGCCCTTCATCCACCCAGCAATGTTTACAGACTCTACTTACTAAGGAGCATAGGTGGGCATGGAATGCTACAAGTACACAGTTGAAGAAGAAAGAAGGTCATTAGAAGAGTATCTGAAGGACAGTGAAGAAGATGCACTGAAGCAAGTACACCATGAAAACTTACTGAATACTGAAGAGACCAGACTGGCCTACAAGAAAGACCAAGTGAAGAACAGAAAAGAGACATGGCAAGGCAAAGTATGACATGGCCAGTACACACACACACACACACACACACACACACCTACCAGGCAAAGCAGATAACAACAAGACCTGACAATGGCTAAGAGCAGGAAAGTTGAAGAAGAGACAGAGGGGCTAATTCTGGCTGCACAAGACCAAACCTTAAGAACAAATGCATATAAAGCCAGAATTGAGAAGACAGCAACAGACAGCAAATGCCACCTCTGCAAAGAAGCTGAAGAAACAGTGGACCACCTAGTTAGCTGCTGCAAGAAGATCACACAGACTGACTACAAACAATGGCATGACAAAGTAGCAACAATGGGGCATTGGAATATCTGCAAAAAATACCACTTGCTTGCAAGCAAGAACTGGTGGGACCACAAAACAGACAAAGTAATAGAAAATGAAGAAGTGAAAGTGCTCTGGGACTTTAGAATTCAAACAGACCAGCACCTGCCACACAACACCCCAGACTTAACAACTGTTGAGAAGAAAGACAAAAAAGTCTGGATAGTGGACATTGCAATACCTGGAGACAGCAGAAGAGAAGAGAAAGAACTGGTGAAAATCACAAAATATAAAGACTTGCAAATAGAAATAGAATGACTGTGGCAAAAGAAAGCAAAGATACTACCAATAGTTAAGGTGCCTTAGGTGCAATCCCAAAACATCTGGAGCACTACTTGAACATCATTAGCATTGACAAAATCGCCACCAGTCAATTGCAAAAGGCAGCTTTACTTGGAACAGCTTACATCCTGCAACGATACCTTTAACGCCATCAAACAACGTCTGCCTATCCCAGGTCCTTGGGAAGGAATCAATAGGTGGATAAAAATGCCAAATCTAGTCTAAACATCTGGCTAACTGTGCGACCAACACTAATTATTTATTAAACTTGTATGCTATCTGACTCTCAACTCACAACAAACAAATTACAATAAAACTGATAAAAGATAAAGATAGAAGATAAAAGACGGCAGGTGCAGCAGAGAGATGGAAGTAAAGTGAAGATTCTACCCCTCCCTCACCAAAGGCCTGGGTGAAGAGCCAGGTCTTCACGGCTCTTCTAAACACCAGCAGAGTGGGGGCCATCCAGATCTCAGGGGGACCCTCGTTCCAGAGGGCAGGCGCTGCTACAGAGAAGGTGAGCTTCCAGGATCCTGAGAGATGACATTGTTTAATCGAAGGAATCTAGAGTGTACCAACTGCAGGTTCGAATGTGCCAGGCAGATATTATGGGAGACAGGTGGTCCCTCAAGTAACCAAACCCTATACCATTTATCCAAGAACAAAGTGGGGGGGGGGGGTAACCACAACATTTTCTGTCAAATTCAAACAGAACATTTTCTGTTTTCCTGGGGGAACATTGGCTTCTGTACAATCTCTGGATATTTCAAGAAAGGCAAAGAGTTCTTCCCTGGGAGATTCCTGCTGGGGAGTCCTCACTTCCCTTTCTCCAGATTTTACCACAGGCAGGCTAAATAAGGCTATGTTGCTATTTATTGTTTTATTTCCTTTCCTTGTTAGGCTATATTAAGCATTATTTTATTTCAGATACATCTGTAATGGAACATGAGGGGATCTCTCTGTTCCACTCTGAAAGGACTATATAAAATGACAAAGTAGAAGATCCCCTACCTGCTTCAGTTGTAAGGGCATGATCAAATACATGACCCCCATATCCCCCAAACTGCCCTTATAATGCAAACAGAGACTCATCAAGGGCTCTTACCATTCCTATGCCAGCGGCTGCATTTTCCCAGCAAGGATCACCTACCCGAGCTTTGTCACATTGCTTTTCCACTGTTAATATTGCTTTTCTCTCAGCAAATGTCACAGGTTTTTCTTCCCTTAGTTTTCTGTAAAAATATTACTTTCTTCCCTAGAAAACATTATTTTTCCAACAGGCAAACTAGTTTCCACATGAAGCTCGGATAGGCTTTAACAATTAAAGTATACCATGTTAATTCCTTGGTAACAAAGGATCAATAGATCATAGGTCACCAAAGCTAATGTAAATTGCATATTAAAAAAGTAGCAAACTGATTCAAGAGAAAGTTAGACTTTACATGTAAAAAGAACTCTAGAAAAAAAGATTTCCTATTACATGTTGACTATTGTATTTTTTTTTAAGAATCTGTAAGGTGTGCATACACATGCATACGCCTTCATTAAAAAAAAATGAAATAGGGGATCAGCACTGCTTTTTACCAGCCTGCATCTCAGGACACTGCAAAACTTTATTGTGCCTTCTTTTGACCCTACAAATAAGGCTAGTTTCATCCCTGCCATTGTCAGAATACCACATGGTTTGGAGTGTTGTCCCTAGAATGCTTGTGTACTGTCAAAACAACAAAAAATCCACAGACAATATCATGACACTAATGGGAATTAGTTGTCAATGTATTTCTTTATTTCCAACAAAACAGAAAGTGTTAGCAATATAATTGCTGTCATAAATGGAGGGCAGGATCATGACAGTGAGGCATTTACTGACTGAAAGAAGAGAACTAAAGAAGGCTTCTTCACCTTTTCATTCTGGTCTCCGAGACTGGTGTGGAGCACAGAGAAATTCCATTGCTCCTGAGCCAAGTGGCACATTCCCAACGTTATGTATATATTATAACGTGTGTGCTTTTACATCTTTCAGGAAAGGGCATTTAGGAAAGCAAGCGGAACGTTTGCTCAAATTGCTTTATCTTGGCAAGCTCAACTGTAACCTTTGCGCTCAGGGATAATTCCAATGTGGAATAGATACACAGCTGACTCTGCTGCTGAGGAATTTGTCCCTGGCTGTTTTCTGAATACACATTAACAGTGTCCTATGTAGTTAAATGTTTAAGAATCTGTCCTTTGATAAAAAAAAGGATCCAATGCCCTTTGCACTGAGTATGTTTAAGTGAGATGAGAAGCAGCCTGAAAGGGAGGAGGAGGCCAACAAGGCTGAGAAAAAATGCAAAACCTTAGACCTGTGGATGCTTTGCCATTCACTTAAGCAGCTCCTCTTTTCTCAGCCTGTTGTGCGAGCCTCAAGGAAAGGTACAGTTGCTCTGAGAGCGGCTTTAAGCTGAATTGAACAGCTGCAGCTTTTCTTCAAGCTCATATGGGAGTCAAGGTGCTTTCATGAATAGCAGAGAGATGGTCTGCTCATGCTCACCCAAGATGCCATACACTTTTTCCACATCTTTTGTGAAGTGCGTGCAACCTTATAAAATACTTTCGTAAATAAAGCACATAGTTTCCTCTTTCAAAGACACTCAAGCCCTCTTCTCCTTCTCAGGGGGTGCTCTTAAGACATCTTTATGCAGTTCCCTCTCCAATGAACTGTCTACTGGCGTTGGATTGTTTTTGTCGGCAAGATAGAAGGGGGAGCATTAACTACACCACCTTAACTAGTACAAAATAAAGGTGGGATGAAGATAATGATGACGACATAGACCTTCACCTTGCCAAGCTGATTCACTGCTGTTGCTTCTTAACAGATGTATTGCTTTATTATTTATTTGTTTGTTTGTTTGTTTATTTATCTATAATTTTTATTTATTTATTTATTTATTTATTTATTACAGGGTGACTCTGGGCAGCTTACAATTAAATTAAATTATCTCTATTTATATAGTGTGAAGTATGCATATTGTATATTTACAATGTGATGTATGTGACTGTATATTTTACATTAATTGTTAGTTGTACTGGGCACATTGTTATAGAAAAATTACTACTAATATAGTAATAATATTACATGGGACATACATATTTTCTTCCTTGTCCTTCTCCTCTTGCTTTTCCTTCCTTCCTTCCTCCCTTCCTCCCTCCCTCCCTTCCTTCCTTCCTTCCTTTTTTCCTGCTTTATGCCTCTAGTCTCATTGCTTGCAGTCCTTCAAATCTAAAAAATGAATGACTGAATGACTGAATGAATGACTGAATAGTGTTAGAGGATATGCCCCATAAGCTTTGTGAACTGCACAGAACCTAGAAGGCTGTAATAGTTGGCAATTCTGTATGGAACTGCTTGCTCTGCAATGGAACATTCTTCTCACCTCATTCATAATCAAGGTCAAACTGCCAAGTAGCAAATCTTTATAGCGCTGACAAGACCCACATCTTTTACTATGAAATATTTGCCGTGCGTCTAAAGGAAGCTTTGAAATGTATGTCAGATGTCCTCCAGTTATGTTTGATTTCTTCAAGGATATAATAAATTAATTCAGTCTTTCCTATGGATAGAGAACAAGAAGAGCCACACTGTTACAATAACATGAAGGGGTAATTTACAGGGTTTCTGTGCCTTTGATAAGTTAATGTCTATGTGTTGGGATCTTTCTTCCTAGACAAGTAGCTGCCACTGCTTCCAAAGATGACCCCCTATACTTCCTTATCTAGATGATTGGAAACAAATAATTCAATCAGCATATAGTATAGGTGATATAACCTATATAAGATATGTGTCAACAAGACAGTGAGGCTCTTGACTTTGCTTGCTGAGAGCCTGGTGAACACTGTTTTCTTTTGCAAGCTTAATAAAGGAAGCTGGTTTTTGGACTTCTCCAATCGTTTTGGCTTTCTTTAGAGATGAGTTTCCTTCCTTCCTTCCTTCCTTCCTTCCTTCCTTCCTTCCTTCCTTCCTTCCTTCCTTCCTTCCTTCCTTCCTTCCCTCCCTCCCTCCCTCCACTTTCTACTTCTTCTGCATTAATTGAACAGAATTAAGTACTTCTGCACTACATAAGACCAATTTCTTTCTCATATACTTTTCTTGATCATATAGAATGAGGAAGTTGTTGGAAAGGGAGGCACATGTTAATTCAGGCATGCACAATTTTGTCCATCTGAAGGCAGCTATGGAGCTTTCACAAAAGGCCAGGAAGCTTCCCAGCTTTGCTGTCCTCTCAGGACTGGAAAACAGAAGTTGTTATCAAACAATTGGTAAAGTACAAAGCATGGCTAGTGGGCTGGTAGTTTGCTCAGAAACGAAATCCGTTATCACCATTGTTATTCGTTTTAACACTGGAGGTTTTGAATAGAAAGATAAGACAAGATAAAGAAATAAAAGGCCTAAAAATTAAAAAGGAAGAATATAAACTACAGGCATTTGCAGATGATTTGGTCTTCATTTTGGAGGAACCTAGGAAATCAGGGAAAAGATTGCTGGAAAGAATAGAAGAATACGGCAAGTTTGCAGGGTTGAAAATTAATAAAGAAAAAACTAAGTTAATTGTGAAGAACCATACAGAAAGTCAGAAAAAAGAATTGATAGCGGAATTAGGTATGCAAATTACAAAGAAAATTAAATATTTGGGGATATATTTAACAGCAAGGTGTGTAACAGTTAGGAACGATAACTATGATAGATTGATGAAGCAAATTAAGAGCGATCTGGAAAAATGGAAGCACTTGCAATTTTCATTGGTAGGAAGAATAGCAACAATCAAGATGAATATACTGCCAAGGTTGTTATTTTTATTTCAAACAATACCGATAAAACTAGAGAAGAAATTCTTTGAGGATCTTAATAAAATCGTGTTGAAATTTGTTTGGCAGGGAAAAAAGGCAAGAATAAATTTGAAAATGTTACAAGATGCACGAAGCAGGGGGGGTTTTGGTCTGCCGGACTGGGAATTATATTATCAAGCAGCAGGGCTAGTTTGGATAAAAGAATGGGTAGAACTGAGAAATGTAAGACTATTAACATTGGAAGGGCATGATTTACTGACAGGTTGGCATACATTTTTGTGGTACGAAGGAGGTAAAACCCATAGTTATTTTAAGACGCATTATATAAGGAATGCTTTATTAACAACTTGGGAGAAAATCAAAAAACAAAAATATGGGAAAATCCCGGTGTGGGTTTCAACAATAGAAGCACTCACACATCCAAATCTCATAGAAATGGAGAATGTGATTAGATATAAAGATATCTTAACTGATAAAGGGGAGCTAAAAAAAAAACATGAGTTGGTGGAGCAGGGAATAGACATGACATGGTACATACAATGGCAAATACAATCAAGATATGAGAAGGATGTTAAACAATATGGAATTTCTGGGAAACTAACAGAATTGGATGAGATATTGATAGGGAAAGATGAGAAAATGATTAAAAAATTATATGATTATTTATTAACATTTAAGATGGCAGAAGAACAAGTTAAAGGAACAATGATTGCTTGGGCAAAGAATTTTGGATATACAATAGATCTGGAAAAATGGGAAAATTTATGGGAGAAAAACTATAATGTCAACAGCTTACAAGGAGAATCTCTATAAAACGTTCTATACATGGCATCTTCCTCCTTTAAGACTAGCGAAGATGTTTAAGAATAAATCCACTAAATGTTGGAAGTGCCATCAAAAACCAGGATCCTATTATCATATGTGGTGGACCTGCCCAGAAGTTAAAAAATACTGGAAGAAAATACGTGAATGGTTAGAAAGAATGACACTTCAATATATAGAAATGAAGCCAGAGATATTCCTATTAGGAATGATACCAGAAAACTATAGTAAAGAAGATATATATTTGATTATTCATGTTTTGACTGCAGCTAGAATTGTATTTGCCTAGAATTGGAAAAGTGAAAAGATACCGAATGATGAAGATATAATAAGGAAGATATTAGACTGTGCAGAAATGAATAGGTTGACACTGGAGATTAGAGATAAGGAAGATATTGAATACTATAAAATATGGCAGGTTTTTTATGCCTGGTTAGAGAGTAAATATGAAAAAGAGTAACAGAAAAAGTTAAGAAGTTTAATTAGATAATATGCGAAGTTTTATTTTTATTGATGATACATACAGTATATACTTGGATATATTAGAAATATGACAACATGATTATGCACCTTTGTATTTGTAACCCGATTTGACTTGTTGTTCAATGTTTGGTAAGATTGTTTTTTTTAAGAACAAAAAAGCTCTAATAAGTAAATAAATAAAAAAATAAAAAAAGAAATAAAGCTTTTTTCTACTAGGAAAAACAACTCTGATGACAAAGTGCATGTACTAAAATTGTAAATTATAACTAATAGCTGCTCATAAAACACCCATCTCTTTGTCATTCTGTGCTGCAGTCACTGAAGCCTCTTTTAATTTAAACAAAGATTACTGCCATTTATTTATTTTATTTTGTGACATGCTATTCTGAAGCATTTAGCTAATCATAACAAGGTCGAACTAGAAGCACTTTCCGAAAGAGCATTTTCATTAAAAAGTTCAGACAATGACTCTGAGTATAAAAGCAACATCTTTGTCTACCTTTTGTTTTGCTTCTCTATCTGCCTAAACAGATGGCTCAGTAAAAAAAAAAAGAAGTCTCACTTCAGATACTGTCATCAAAGGTTTATGTAACGTAAATAATTCGAAGTTATGAAACAAGGCATGATGAGTCAACAGCTAACCAAATGGCTAGTTTTTAACTAGCCATATTTAAATGTTTTCAGGGATACTGTTGCCTGTGGCTTCTTCTGAATCTCATGCTAGAATTTATGGCATTGCCCACAGTGTCTCTCTGGATTGGCAGACGAGGACGGGGCTTTGAAATACTGTTTGATTGATTCTAAGAGTTGTCCTCCCTTATCTTCTCTGTCATTTAATACCTACCACGGAACCCGTGGAGGTTGTCCATGGATTGGATGTTATTAATATGTGGAAAGCATTCATCCCTGACCCTTCTTTCCACCTAGTTGTGAAGACTAGGGACATGAGACTTTGCTCAGTCCAAGGGAGGCATTTTGCACCTCTGGAGCAGGCCTAGGTCAAGGAAGTGGGTAGGTCTTGGACACAAAATAGATTTGATTTCATTTTTTTTTAATTGATTCAGTATACTTTAAATGACTGCTTCTTGTGTATTTTAGTAATTGCCTCTTCTCTCATATTACAGAGGGTGTCATTGCAAATGCATCTGGCTGAGGTTTGTTGAACCGGCCAGCAAACGCCGGGTGCGGACGCTGCTTTAGGGGGAAGATTGTGAGACTATTCCCCGCCCCCGGGATTCTTTCCATCTCCTAGGGCTGAATTGGGTGTGGGGGGAGACCTGGGAGGGGTTTTCCCCCTCGGATGGGTCCCCCAGGCGCAAGCACTGGGACGGGTAGTGGAGCAGTGGAGCGCGGCGGAGAGCAAGTGCGGCAGAGAGTGGCAACACCGGGCAAGCGACGGGTGACAGACCTGGCTGTTTTCGGTGTGGTGTCGGTGCGGGGCGACTGGCCCCATCGATCCCTAGAGTGGAGTGGGGTCAATGCGGTGGGCCCTGGGACGTGCCAGTGGGGTGTGGTAGGCCCATTGAGTTTTGGAGCAGCGCGGAGAGCTTGGCTGGCGCGGAGAGTTTGGCCGGGCAGCGACCAGTGGCAAGCTTTTAGACTATCTGCCCCCTCTGGGGCGCAGCGAGCGGCAGGGAGCCTAGATGAACCGCAGCACAGCGTGGCAAACTCCAATAGAATACAACGAACTCTGGCGGGGCCCGATACGGTATTCCCAACCCCAGGCCCAGCGGGCCTATCAACCCAGCGGACTCCAGGCTGAGTAAGATCAGCAGCCCCCAACGAGCCTCGGACGGTGCGGCGAATTACAGCAAGCCCCGTTGCAAGGCGGCTGCCTAACTGTAGAGGAAGATCCCTCAGTTGGAGGAACAGTGGGGCAGCAGGGGGGGCGCCAGACGGCATCCCAATTGTCCTTGTTTTAAGAGGGGCGAATTGGGGCTCCAGGATCTAGCCACCCCTACTCAACCCCGCCCAGTGCCAGTGCAGAGTCGTGGGATCCCTCCAGTAGGTATTTGGGACTCCCCCCTGGTAGTGAGAGTCTGGGGGGGATTCTAGGAGCGTATGGGGATGTGAGGCTCCACCTGCTGGGTGAGAGCCAGGAGGTGTGAGTATGTGTATGGGATGCCCGCCCTGCTGACTAGTGAGAGGGGTCAGGCAGGGAGGCAGAGTGTGATTGTGATGTGAGGTTGGTGGGGTGTGGGTCTCAGCCTGCACCGAGAGCGTGAGCTGGTGCGTGGGCAAGATCTCCCCCTCAACTGGGAGTGACTGGTTCGGAATGGAGATGTGTGATTGGATGGAGGGATCTCTGCCCCAGATTGGGAACTCCGAGGGCCTGGGATTGGAGGTATTTGGGCCTGGTACCCCCGGGGATGATGGGTGGGGGCTACAGTATCAAGGTGGTGATGAGTAGGGGACATTATGGCAGGAGCAGGGGGGCGGGCCATCTTCGGGGAAGACGCCCCCAGTGTGTGTTGCCGGTGGTGTGTTCAGACCCTCCTTGCTCACTCCCAGGTCCTGGCCAGCAGGTTCATAGGGGCCTTGGCCTCCATCTGTTGCTGCTTAATGCCAGGTCAGTTAAAAACAAGGCCCCCATCACAGGTGATTTAATCACTGAGAAGGGGGCAGACCTGGCATGTATTACCGAGACCTGGCTAGGGCCTGGGGGGGGTGCCCCTCTCGGAAATGTGCCCAGCTGGGTTTATGGTGTGGCACCAGCCGAGATACCAGGGCAGGGGAGGGGGGTGGCTGTTGTCATCCGAGATTCTCTAGTGGCCTTCAGGGGCATTGCTCCACAAGTGTCTGGCTGTGAGACACTGTTTCTTAGGTTGGGTGCCCGCGAAGAGTTGGGAGTGCTGCAACTGTACCAACCTCCCTGCTGCGTGGCAGCCTCCCTGCCTGAGCTGCTGCAGGCCGTCTCGGGGTTGGCGGTGGAGTTCCCCAGGCTTATGGTTCTGGGGGACTTCAACCTGCCATCCCTGGGACGGTCCTCAGAGGCAGCTCGGGAGTTCATGGCTACCATGGCAGCCATGGGCCTGTCTCAAATTGTGCGGGACCCAACCCGAGATAGTGGCCACATGCCGGATTTAGTTTTCTTGTCCGAGCAATGGCAAAGTGATCTGAGGGGAGATGTACAGCTTTCCCTGGTGTCATGGTCAGATCACGTCCTGGTGACCGAGTTTCTCCTATGCCATCCCCCTCCGCAGGGAGGCTGGACTCATGCGATTGGTCAGCCCCTGTCACCTGATGGACCATCAGGGTTTCAGAGGGAGCTGGGGGATATTCCCGTGGACCTGCTGCACGGTCCAGCGGAGGCCCTGGCTGCTGCCTGGAATAGAGAAGCGGCCGGGGCTTGGATAGGATCGTGCCTTTGCGGCCGCTCTTGCCACATCGGCCCCGACACTCCCCGTGGTTTATGGAGGAGCTGAGGGTGCTGAAGAGGGTTAAGAGACGCCTAGAGTGCTGCTGGAGGAAGACAAAGACTGAATCCCACCGAACACGTGTTAGAGCCGCTATTAAGGCCTACATTGCGGCGATAAGGGCAGCGAAGTGGCAATACTTCTCCGCCCTTATTGTGTCTGCAGAGTGCCGCCCGGCGGCCCTGTTTGGGATCACCAGGTCCCTCCTTGGTAAGGGGGATCTGGTGGTTCACTTGCAGGGCCGCACGGAAGAATTTGCAGAGCACCTGCAGGATAAAATCGCTCAGATTCATTCCAAGTTGGACTCTGAGTGTGGTGCAGGGTCTGGGGAGATACCAGGGGATCGTTCTTGCCTTGTTATCTGGGAACGGTTTGATCCTGTGGTTCCTGAGGAAGTGGACAGGGTCCTCTGGACTGTGAGGGCCACCACTTGTCATCTGGACCCATGCCCCTCCTGGCTCGTGAAAGCAGCTCGGGAGGTGACATGTGGTTGGATCCAGGCGATGGTTAATGCATCCTTGCAGGAGGGAGTGTTTCCGGCACCCTTTAAAGAGGCGTTGGTGCACCCCCTCCTCAAGAAGCCCTCCCTGGATCCTCCTGTACTGGACAACTTTCGTTCAGTCTCCCACCTCCCCTTTTTGGGGAAGGTGGTTGAGAAAGTGGTGGCTTTGCAGCTCCAAAGGGTCCTGGAGGAAACGGATTATCTGGATTAACCTATCAGTCAGGTTTCAGGCCCGGCTATGGAATGGAAACGGCATTGGTCGCACTTATGGATGATCTCTGGTGGGAGCGGGATGGTGGAAGTACGACCATCCTTGCTCTCTTTGATCTCTCGGCGGCGTTCGATACTGTCGACCACGGTATCCTATTGGGACGGCTCAGGGATATGGGGGTGGGCGGCACGATTTTGTGCTGGTTCACCTCCTTTCTCCAGGGCTGATCCCAATCGGTGGTGATAGGGAGCGAGAGGTCCCATCCTCGGCCCCTCTGTTGTGGGGTGCCGCAGTGTTCGGTTCTCTCTCCGCTCCTTTTCAACATCTATATGAAACCGCTGGGCGAGATCATCCACCATCATGGGATGAGGTATCATCAGTATGCTGATGATACTCAACTATATATCTCCATCCCTGGTGAGGTAAGTGATGCCGTGACCGCCCTTTTGCGGTGCCTGGAGGCTGTGAGGGTCTGGATGGGGAACAACAGGCTCTGGCTGAACCCTGGCAAGACGGAGTGGCTGTGGGTTAATGGCTCCTCTGTATCCGGGACGTTGTCATCGTTGGTTCTGGATGGGGTGGCACTGCCCCAGACAGACCCAGTGCATAATTTGGGGGTCCTCCTGGACTCACGGCTCCTGCTCAAAGAGCAGGTGGTAGCCATGGCCAGGAGGGCTTTTGCACAGCTTCGGGTTGTGCACCAGTTACGCCCTTTCCTGGATAGGGATGCCCTACGTACAGTCACTCATGCCCTTGTTATCTCCCAGATAGACTACTGCAATGCGCTCTACATGGGGCTACCCTTGAAGAGTATCCAGAAGCTTCAGCTGGTTCAGAATGCGGCCACGCGAGCAATTTTTGGGGCCCGAAGAAGGACCCATATAACACCTTTGCTCCATGAGCTGCATTGGGTACCGGTTTGCTTCCGGGTCCAATTCAAGGTGTTGGTTATCACCTTTAAAGCCCTACATGGCATGGGGCCAGGTTACCTGAAGGACCGCCTCGCCCCTACGATTTCAACCCGTCCCACCCGATCTCATACAGAGGGCATGCTCCGGATCCCCGCAGTAAAAGAATTTCAACTAGTGGGGTCCAGAAGGCGGGCCTTCTCTGCTGTAGCCCCCGCCCTTTGGAACATCTTGCCCCCAGGGGTGAGACAGGCCCCCTCACTCCAGGCCTTTTGGAGGGATGTGAAGACCTGGCTCTGCCATCTGGCCTGGGGCGGGTAGGGTGGATATCAGAAATGGGGTTGGCTGGCCCCTTAGCGGCCTGGTGGGGCCCTATTGGCCTCTTGGAGTTTTTAGCTTTTTATCTCTATCCTTTTTTTGTAAATTTCTAGTTTTTATAACTTTTATAATTTTTAAACCTTTTATAATTTAATTATGTATTGTGATTTTAGTGGTTGTAAGCCGCCCAGAGTCCCCCGTTGTAAGGGAGATGGGCGGGGACAAATCAAATAAATAAAATAAATAAATAAAATAAATTACAAGTCAGGAGGTCCTGAACTGCCCTTTGAACACAATATTGACTAGATCTGAAGAAATTGGCTGAGGTTTAATTATGTAAGATTTTAACTGAAACAAGAAAGAGATTCTGATAGTCAGAAAGAAAAATGATTTTGAAACTAGGAATGCAGTTGCAGCTGAATGCCTTTGCATTTCTCTTGTGGGATCAGGATGTTATTCTTGATCTGATTTCCCTGCAGATGCTCAGTTTGCTTCTGTAGACCTTTTGTGAATATGTCAACTGCAATTTCTTTTGGAGAAGTGGCTATATATATTTTTTAGTCCCAAAGAGGTTTTTTTTTTTTCAAACTAGCCAAGATGTGGACCAGAATCTGCTCCACAGTGCATATAACTAACACATGTCACTGACGGCTTTGTCTTCTAATTCAATTCAGGGTACAATTTAAATTCTTGAAGATGACTTATGAAGCCCTAAAGAGTCTGAGGTGGGATCATCTTCTATGCTTTAATAATAATCACTGAAGTCTTGGTTCTGTGGCTTTGGAGACCCAGCTGATTGGGGCCAAAAGCAGAACCTTCTAGTAGCAGTTCCAAGTAGGGGAAGTAGGGAAATACCATTTCTTAGGAAATTAGATATGCTGCCTTCCTTTTGTTATTAAATAAACTCTCACATCTTTCTTATTTTCCTATCTATCTATCTATCTATCTATCTATCTATCTATCTATCTATCTAGTTCTCATTCAATCTGATGAAAAAGATTTGCTTTTGAGATTTCTCTCAGAGGGGAAGAAAATTTCAGAAAGATTGCCATAGTGTATGGCGTGCTTATTTAGTTATGAGAGGGCCAAGAGATATGTAAGACAACCTTCTCTCTTGACCCTCTCATAACTAAATAATGATCACCTATTTGCAATTGTCATTCCAGCTGTTTGTAGTCTCCCTGGATACTCATACGTCAGTCTAATTCCAAGAATAACTACTATGAGGGAACACCTTTCATAGTGGGAGGAGTAAGCAACCAGAGAGGCTTCAGTTATGGAAAGGTACGTGGTAGAACACTATACCTGCAGAAACACCCTCTGCCATTTCCAACAATGAATTCAGCTCAAAAATATCATCAAGAGAAAATCAAAATAGATTTTTGAGCATTTCAGGAATATGGTAGAAAAACAGAAGGCATTTTCTTAGGGGGAGAAAACTTTTGAGAAAGGGAAAAGTTGCGTATCTTTTAAATCTGTAATTAAGCAATCTTGGTGGGCTTTTTTTTTCCTTCAAAAAAGCATATCTATCTATCTATCTATCTATCTATCTATCTATCTATCTATCTATCATCTCAACCAACACCATACACTGAAATCCGAAATACATTTTTATATACATATTGCCCACAACTCTCATAATACCTGAAAACTGCCAAGCAGGAACTAGTGAAAGTCAAATTCCCTTCAACCCAGTTGAGGATGGATTCCTTTGATGCAAACATTATTTTTATAAGTTGCATAGATCAGTGTTGTCCAAACTTGGCCACTTTAAGATGAGTGGACTTCAACTCCCAGAATTCTGGGAGTTGAAGTCCACTCATTTTAAAGTGGCCAAGTTTGGACAACACTGGCATAGATGGACCAGGTGTATTCCTGATTACAGAGTTGATAGTATGGAAGGTTCAAATAATTTCTCCATCTCTATAAGCAACACAAATCTCCTTGATAATGGGAGCAGTAATGAAAGCAATGGCCTCTAAGCTTATCATTTCCCCAGTTTCTTAAATTTTGGAGTGTCCTATTTGATAGCAACATTGTGTTCCTGAAAGCCCTAGTTATGGCTACTTTTGCCTGTGGTACAGTTGGGTATACAATAATAATGTTGCCTCAAAGCAAGTAGAGTTTTTCTGTTATTTACATCCATGGAGAAGAAACTTGCATTCTTTGTTAATTTATTTATATTCAGAGTTTATATTAAGAGATGGAGAAAAATCTCTTCTCCCTTCCCCCAAAGAAATGGTGATTAATTTATAATTTATGCAGGAACATAGGCAAAGAATATATACCCCCCCCCCCCCCAAATCAGGGGTTGAGGAATAAAACCAGTAGAAGGAATAAAAGTGAAATGGATACTTGTGCTGTCTAAATGGCTCTAAAGACACATAACATTCAGTCTGACAGTAACGTTTATTTGTTTGTTTGTTTGTTTGTTTATTTGACCAATTTATATAGCCACCTATCTCACACAGGCAACTTTGGACGGCATACAACAAGGCTAAAAACAGTCAATAAATACATTAAAAATATAAAAATAAAAATAAAACAAAGAATAAATAGATGTTAAAAATAAGGGAGTGACCTCACTAATTCTCCCATTTCCTGAGGTTGCCAGGCCTGCTGGCATAACCAGGTCTTAATGGACCTCCAGAAGCTCAACAATGATGAGGCCAACCACACCTCAAGGGGAGAAGATTCCACAGCGCAGGTACCACATCAGAAAAGGCCCGCCACCTGGGGCCTGCCAAACATAGCTCCCTAGGTGATGGAACCTGTAACATGCCTTCTCTGCTGGATCTGGTAGGACAGGCAGATGAAACTGGGGAGAGGTAGTCCCTCAGATAGCATGGCCCCATGCCATGAAGGACTTTAAAGGTTAACACCAGCACCTTGAATTGGACCCGGAAACAAACTGGTAACCAATGCAGCTCGCAAAACAGATTTGTAACATGTGTTCTACTAGAAATACACATAACTGCTCGTGCTGCTGCATTTTGCACCAGCTGAAGTTTCTGGATACTCTTCAAGGGCAGCCCCATGTAAAGTGCATTACTATAGTATCTTAACTTTTTAATATATTTTTATTGCTATCTTGGCAGAAAGTCCCTTCTAAATACTTCAACCAACAGCAGTACAATGTGATATGAAGTGATTCTGTCATATAGCTACATAGAACCATATATGCAGGAATGTCTACTTCCCATGGCCCTTGCTGAGTTACTACCACATATGTCTAGCCTGAATCTATTATGATCTCTCTCTCTCTCTCTCTCTCTCTCTCTGACTTTTCTAGATTGCTCTTCATCCCAACTTTGGCTTCATACTATACTTATTGGACTTACTTTGCTTATGAGCTTGGAGCTTCATCATACAATTACTCTTCAGATCACCTGTGCAGCTTTCTCTCCTTGTTAATTAAAATCTAGGGGATGACTCCATGAGGAAACTCCTTCCATGAGTTTCCCCCCCCCCTCCAATCAGAAGGAAGGACCAATGAAGAGGCTGCAGAATGATGGACTGTAGGTCCATGCAAAACTTTGAAATGGTGCTTTGATTCAACAAAGCTTCAGCTGAATCATCCCATTGAGGCATTTTTGCACATCTTTGCACTGACTGACTTCAAAGCTGTGAATTTCATCTAAAGGTTTGAAGCTTTTTAAGTTTTTTGTGGATTTAATGGCTTTTCTCCTACTTCTGGTGTGGTTACAGACAACATACAGTGTTGCAATTTCATTTCCATATGTGGATAATGCTCTGTTGAGCTTCCCTTTGACCATAGTATTATGAACTAAAAGATATACCAAGTAGTGTTTTTTTAAAGCAACCTTGGTTCCCATTTTCTACTTTTTTGATATATTACACTAAGAGAGTAGCTAAAAATAAAGTATCTTGACCATAGTTTGAACTACATGGATTTGGCAATTTTATACTATTTATCTTCCTCTTATTTAGTCCCTCTCACAGGAACAACCAAACACTGTTCAACTTTTTCTTTCTCCTTTTATTCTTAAAATTATTTTCTCTGTATGTTTTTTTTTCCTCCATAGTTCACTGAAATTTTAAAAGGAACACACGCACACACACGCACACACACACACAATTTTCAACAAAGCTCAAGACTGGAACATGACAATGATTTGGTGGAACAGTGATTTTTGCCAACCTTGTAAGGTTTATGAGATCCTCTGTTCTGAATTTAAATCAAATACAGATATACACGAGAAAGGCACACACGTACGCCTGAATTCCAGCTATTGTTAATTTACATCCCAGCTACAGATCTTTTTGTACTTTATCTCAATTATTTTGTTGGTTAAGTTGTAAAGACAGTAGAAAAGATGAACTGTTTCTTTAATGTTTTGCCCTACATCAGTCTCATGGCCATGAAATACAATATAAGATGCTCTGCTGTCCATCAGTGGTAGCCGATCATTCCTATTTAGAAATCATTACATTAACAGCATGACAGTCCAGTCTCAAGCATGTGAATTCAGAGGCAAGATGCAACAGAGCTAATTCTTAAATCAGTGGATATAAGTGGGTATAGTTTGACCTTTCAGCTGTGCCATGACAGCAGAATCCTGTGCAGGTTCAAGTGACTTTCCCCAGGCAATGCTATATCAGATCACAGCCTGAACTGATTATAAGAGTTGATATGAGAGTCCTGG
This sequence comes from Liasis olivaceus, assembly GCA_030867105.1. Lineage (NCBI taxonomy): Eukaryota > Metazoa > Chordata > Lepidosauria > Squamata > Pythonidae > Liasis > Liasis olivaceus. Next base: position 224,091,285 of record CM061349.1, read on the forward strand.
TACCAAATGCAAAAGAAAAATATCCCTTTTCACTCGCACAATTGCATTGCTTACTTCATTCTGAGCCTAAATGTGATGCTATCAAGGACTATGATCCCTTTCAATAGAAACACTAGGCATTAATTCTGGGACTTAAGTGCTTTCCTGGTGAGTTACATCCTGTGTTCTAATGTACAACTAGAACAATGGTTTGTTTATAAGTACATAAGCTTGATTTAGCACTTAAAATACTATCTGTTGCCTTTTCACTGACACTACAGAATGAGTGCACTAGGGCCATAAATAGGCCCAACTAACTTGTCTATAACCCTTTTGATTGTTGTATTTTTATGCCATCTAGGTCAGCTGATGGAAATCCACTTGCCTTGGGGTCCTTAAGTTTAGGATTTAATTAAATCAGAGCAGGTTTGGTGGTGTGGTTAAGGTGCTGGCCTAGAAACCAGGAGACTATAGGTTCTAATCCTTCCTTAGACATGAAAACCAACTGGGTGACTTTGGGCCAGTCACTCCCTCTCAGCCCAATCTACCTCACAGAGTTGTTGCTGTGGGGAAAAGGGGAGGCAGGAGTATTAGGTATGTCTGCCACTTTGACTTACAGTATATATATATATATATAAAGGCAGGATAAAAATCTAATAACCATAATGATAAATAATAATAAATACATCATGATGAAGATGCAGTGCCATTGCTAACAACACTAGCTAGAATCAATGAGATTTATGTTGCTCTGCCAATATCAATGGGTCCTCTCTATGTAAAATTAAGTCAACTTGCAATCCAATTACTTTTTGTAGAATTCCCCATCCCAGAGCACACAAAGATATATACCTTAACTGTTGCTTTTCCTTGACTTCCATCAGTCATTGATAGTCAGCAGAAACTAGGAATTGTTTTCATCTCTATATGTGGAAGTGAAATCAAGACTGCTAACCTCAGCCTAACTCTCCACCGGCCTTTGTACCCAGACCCCTTCTTTCCAAGGGAAAGTGAGAACATTTACAAATGGATGTGATATCATGAGCTGTAAGTGCACCAGAATTCCCACCTGAATGTAGTTTCTGTGCATTTATAATGAATTTTGGCCTACCCCTGAATTTTTAAATTTTATTTTTAAAGTTTTCTTCATCAAAACAATTAAAATCACTTTGCACAGATCTAAAATATTACCATATATGGAACAAGTTATGGTTTAATATGATTATGACATTTTAAGCTATAGCCTTGTGGTCCCTGTAAAGCATAAATATTTATTTGTTTCTTCTTAAATCAGTCCAAACATACTGCATAAGTGAAGCGCCTTTACTTATTTTCTTGGTATCTTTCTTCTTTGTTCTTCTACTGGTGAGGAATCTCCTACAATCCAAAACTGACAGAAGTCAATAGAATAACAATGATCAGACTTTACATTATGCTCTGCTCTTGAATATCAGCTGTCAGGGCAGGAATTTTCTGTACACTTGGCAATAAGTTGTACTGCAAGACTGTAGCAACTGAAAAAGACTTTAAAAATGCTACAGTGAAATATGATTTTTTTTAAAAAAAATCCAATTTCCTCTAAGACTCAAAACTAAACACAACAAAACAACATGAGCTCTCAGTGCTTTGCATGATAGGCTGCTAAGCCCAGAGAGAATGACTTAATATTCCTTTCACCTTATCAATTCATCTCTGTTCTTGACATCAATGAAAGTTCAGCATACAAGGAAGAAAACACTGGAGATGACATCTGCCATTCAGATCAAAGAAGTTAATTTGGCCTTGGGTCATTTGATTTCACCAATCCTAGCTTTTCAAGAAGGCTCTCATGCAGGTGCAAAAAGCAGGTGGATTACTAGTGGCAACCTTAAAAAGTAAGCATTAAATGCTAAGCTGGGCAAAAAAGCAGTGTAATGAATAATTCCCTTTTAAGGTGCAAACCCTCCAAAGCTTTAGATGTTTGCATAGCACAGGGCTACTTAGTCTCTGCCATTGTTCCATCTATCTAAGAAAGGAAAGATTTTGACTGTTTAGACATGAGGTTTTTTTTTTTTTTTAAGCCCTTTATCCTTCCATGTGCTGCTTGAGGTTGGTAGGGCTACAGTATCAGGGCTGGCAAAATCTAGCTAATCACTAGATGGCAGCAAAGTATTAGTGTTTCAGGTATCTCTTTCCTGCCATCTCATGGTCCTCCAGTTATTTTGCAGCCCAGATTTGGTGGACCTAGAGACAGAGAAATCAGATGCTATTTTGTTCATTACGCTACAGCAAAGGTAGGTGGGAGCATGGCAATTATGAAGCTAAATGATAGAACACATCTTGGCATACAAAAGATTGCAGTTTCAATTCTTGGCACCTCAAGATATGGCTGGGAAAAAACTCCTACCTGCAATCTTTTCATAAGGGATAGAAATGCATTCAGATTTTCATCTTGCATCCAACTGGTTTTGTTGGCAAGATTTTTGGGGTTATACTAGTGGCATAATTCATGATTTGTAAACAAAGTCAATTTACAGCCACTCCTCATTTAGCGACTAGCTCAGTTTGTGACCATTCACAAATACCATGGTAATAAACAGTAATAAAAAATTCATTTTCTGACCAATGTGCACATTTACATCCAAATTTCATGAGCCTGACAACAAAAGCCTTCAGTGTGAAACTGATTATAGTCTGGTTAGTTTTAAGGAGCAGCGCCAGCCAGCCTGGAGGGTTCTAATCAACTAATAAAGTCACAGAGCACAGCCTGTTAACTTTTAGGGAAGCGCTGCACTGCAGAAAAGCAGCAGCTCAGGAAGAGATAGCTTGTTTAAGCACTCTCTCTGCCCTGTCGGGGGGGAAAAGAAAGGGAAAAAAGGGTCAGGCGCAGGACACTGTTCAAGAGAACTTTATCTGAATGGGATGGCAGTAATCAGCAATCTTCGCAGCATCTCTCTCTCTGTCTCTCTCACTCATGTGTTCACTTAGCAACTATTTCACTTAATGACAAAGTCACTGGAACAGATTGCAGTCGCTAAACAAGGAGAGGGTGTATTATAAAAAGCTCAGATTATGATAGGGGCATCATATAAAGATATCTCTCAAAGATTTTATGGAGATGCTCCTAGACTAGGAATAATGAGCAAATTATTTGACTTGTCATAAAAATGAAGCTTTCCATAACATGTTTCATGTTGCATTACTTTTCAATGTTCTAGAAAAAGTAGCCACTTCTGTTTTAAAAAAGCCCTCTCCTCTTTCTCCCCGTACTCTCTTGAACCAAAATTATGAAGGCTAATATAGTCTCTTCTACTGAAGCTTCTCTAACCTGGATACTCTTCAGATATGTAGATTTTAACTCCCAGAATTCCCAGCCAATATTGCCATTAATGAGTATCCTATGAATTAAAGACCGCACATCTGGATGATGCCTGAGACTGTTCTAACTAAATTACACAAGTCATTCGCATCTGGCAGGTTTCTTAGGATAAGCTGGATTGCAACCAATTAAAGACACATACAGGAATCTAGGAACTTTTGATGCATAGTTTTATTACAGAAAAGCTAAGAAACCATAATAAAAGAATTCCAGTGATTATTGTTTATTATGTATTAATAGCAATATACACACACACACACACACACACGCACACACACACACACAGATATACAGACAGACAGCGGTGGTGATAGATATAGCGGTGCCAAATGACAGCAACATCAGGAAGAAGGGGTATGAGAAGCTGGAGAAGTACCAGGGCCTGAAGGAGGAACTAGAGAGGAAGTGGAAAGTAAACACCAAAGTGGTCCCAGTGGTGGTAGGAGTACTCGGGGCTGTGACTCCTAGGCTGGGAGAGTGGCTCCAATAGATCCCAGGAATGACATCAGAGCTCTCTGTGCAGAAGAGTGCAGTGCTAGGAACAACTGAGGTACTGCACAGAACCTCAAATTCCCAGGCCTCTGGTAGAGGACCCCAGATTGAGGAAGACGTTTACCACCCATAAGGGTGAGAGGGATATTTTTATTATATAATAAATTCCCTTCTCACCCCTATGGGTGGTACATGTCTTCCTCAATCTCAGGTCCTCTACCAGAGGCCTGGGAGTTTGAGGGTTCTGTGCAGTATCTTAGCTGTTCCTAGCACTGCACTCTTCTGCACAGAGAGCTCTGATGTCGTTCCTGGGATCTGTTGGAGCCATTCTCCCAGCTTAGAAGTCATGGCCCCGAGTGCTCCTACCACCATTGGGGCCACTTTGGCCTTGACTTTCCACATCCTCTCGATTTCCTCCTTCAGGCCCTGGTACTTCTCCAACTTCTCATGCTCCTTCTTCCTGATGTTGCTGTCACTTGGCACTGCTACATCCATCACTACCGCTGTCTTCTGGTCTTTGTCTACTACCACGATGTCTGGTTGATTGGCCAGTACCTGCCTGTCCGTCTGGATCTGGAAGTCCCACCGGATCTTAGCCCTTTTATTCTCCACGCCCTTCTGTGGAATCTCCCATCTGGACTTAGGGGGGTCTAGCTCATATGCTGTGCAGATGTTCCTGTACACAATGCCAGCTACTTGGTTGTGCTGTTCAGTGTGCGCTGTTCCTGCCTGCATCTTACACCCTGCCACTATGTGTTGGACTGTCTCTGAAGCCTCTTTGCACAATCTGTACCTTGGGTCCTGTCTAGTGTGCTAGATCCCTGCTTCTATAGATCTGGTGCTTAGTGCCTGTTCTTGTGCTGCTATGATCAGTGCCTCAGTGCTGTCTTTTAGTCCGGCCCTTTCCAGCCACTGATAGGATTTCCCAATGTCAGCCACCTCAGCTATCTGTCGATGGTACATCCCATGCAGGGGCTTGTCTTGCCATGGTATTTCCTCCGCTTGAACTTCCTCCCATGTCTGCTGCTGCCTGAAGCATTCTCTCAGCAGCTCATCTTTGGGTGCCATCTTACTGATGTACTCCTGGATACTCCGGGTTTCATCCAGGACAGTGGCTTTGACACTCATCAGACCCCACCCGCCCTCTTTGCAGGTGGTGTACAGTCTCTGGGTGTTGGACTTGGGGTGGAAACCTCTGTACATTGTGAGGAGCTTCTGGGTCCTCCACTATATACAGGTGAAACTCGAAAAATTAGAATATCGTGCAAATGTTCATTTATGTCAGTATGGCAACTCAAACGGTGAAACCAATATATGAGATAGACACATTACATGCAAAGCGAGATATGTCAAGCCTTACTTTGGTATAATTGTGATGATTATGGCGTACAGCTTATGAAAACCCCAAATTCACAATCTCAGAAAATTAGAATATTACATGACATCAATAACACAAGGATTGGAAATAGAACAATATCGGACCTCTGCAAAGTATAAGCATGCATATGTACTCAGTACTTGGTTTGGGCCCCTTTTGCAGCAATGACTGCCGCAATGTGGCGTGGCATGGATGCTCTCAGCCTGTGGCACTGCTGAGGTGTTATGGAAGACCAGGATGTTTCAATAGCGGCCTTCAGCTCCGCTGCATTGTTCGGTCTCATGTCCCTCATCTTTCTCTTGGCAATCCCCCATAGATTCTCTATGGGGTTCAGGTCAGGCAAGTTTGCTGGCCAATCAAGCACAGTAATCCCATGGTCATTGAACCAGGTTTTGGTACTTTTGGCAGTGTGGGCAGGTGCCAGGTCCTGCTGGGAAATGAAGTCAGCATCCCCATAAAGCTCGTCTGCGGAAGGAAGCATGAAGTGCTCCAAAATCTCCTGGTAGATGGCTGCATTGACCCTGGACTTAATGAAGCACAGTGGACCAACACCAGCAGATGACATGGCTCCCCAAATCAACACAGACCGTGGAAACTTCACACTGCACTTCAAGCATCGTGCATTGTGTGCCTCTCCATTCTTCCTCCAGACTCTGGGTCCTTGGTTCCCAAATGAGATGCAAAAGTTGCTCTCATCAGAAAAGAGGACTTTGGACCACTGGGCAACAGACCAGTTCTTTTTTTCTGTAGCCCAGGTAAGACGCTTCTGACATTGTTTGTTGTTCAGGAGCGGCTTGACAAGAGGAATACGACATTTGAAGCCCATGTCCAGAATCCGTCTGTGTGTGCTGGCTCTTGATGCACTAACTCCAGCCTCAGTCCACTCCTTGTGAAAGTCCCCAACACTTTTGAATGGCCTTTTCCTGACAATCCTCTTCAGGCTGCGGTCATCCCTGCTGCTTGTGCACCTTTTTCTACCACACTTTTCCCTTCCACATAACCTTCTATTGATGTGCTTTGATACAGCACTTTGGGAACATCCAACTTCTTTTGCAATGACCTTTTGGGGCTTTCCCTCCTTATGGAGGGTGTCAGTGATGGTTTTCTGCACAACTGTCAGGTCAGCAGTCTTTCCCATGCTTGTGATTCCTCCTGAACCAGCCTGAGAGACCATTGAAAGGCTCAGGAACCCTTTGCAGGTGTTATGGATTCATTAGCTGATTAGAGTGGGACACTTTCAGCCTAGAATATTGAACCTTTTCACACTATTCTAATTTTCTGAGATTGTGAATTTGGGGTTTTCATAAGTTGTATGCCATAATCATCACAATTATACCAAAGTAAGGCTTGACATATCTCGCTTTGCATGTAATGCGTCTATCTCATATATTGGTTTCACCTTTTGAGTTGCCGTACTGACATAAATGAACATTTGCACGATATTCTAATTTTTCGAGTTTCACCTGTATATATATATATATATATAGTGGCTTTTCTTCCATTAACTTCAAAAGTTAACTTCCATTAACTTCCATTAACTTCAAAAGGCAAGTTTTGGACTAGTCAGTGACTGGGAGATTCTACTGAAAGATTACTGAAAGGTCCCTGCAGCTTTAAACAGAAATGTTCTGCTTTCCAAAGCTAACTCCAGATTTGGGAGGCCTCCTAACAAGTATCTTCTGATGGATTCCTCCTACTCTGTGAACTTTGCTGCAGCTAGCAAAAATAGCTGTTCCCTAATTAATCTATTACTGTTTCTCATGGTCCCATGTTTAGCAGTTTACAATTAAAGCCACAGCTTACAATTAAAAAGAAAAGAAACAGTGCATTCTATGCTAAATCAGGTTGGAATCTAACTTCAAACTACTTGACTATATTACATTTATATTTTGTCAGCTGGCTTAGTCAGAATCTATTTGAGAACCCAATTTAAAGCACTGGGTTTGATCTTTAAAATCTTAAATGGTTTAAGATCGTGTTACATTAAAGGTTATATTAAAGATCACTATGGCTAGTTTAAGTCTCTCAGAAGCATGCTGGATCACAACTAATTAAGGGGAAAAAAAAACATTAATATCCCCTCTCCTTTGAACAGGAAACAATAATAAAGGAAGAATGTGCAAGAAGGAAGAGCTGGGGATAAAACTTAGTGGAACATCTTGATCAAAATGCTAGCCACTGCCTGCCTAAAGCTATATACATGACATATGGAAAAAGAATTTGAATTTCCTGCTATATGATTGAGAAAAACAACTCTTCAAGAAGCTAAATGGCCCCATAAGTAAAAGAAATCTCAATTTTACTAAACTTTATAAAAGCTTTCTGTTCTCCAACATAAGCATGCATGGAGTTTAATCTTATTGTATCACTGATACTTGTAACTAAGGCACACTACTGTAGGTCTTAAAATTGGAAAAGTGTAAGTGGAATTCCCTGTTCCACTTTTACTGTCTCAAGAGTTGCAGTTTAGTATTGACATTTGCATTCCCTTCCCCCAAGAACCTAGATCTAAGTAAAGAAGACACCTTATTACCACAGGATAGTAAATAATCACTAAATTGTTCTTTTTTTTCTTTTGATGTACACAGCCTTTTTGACTGGAAAAGATCTGTATAGTTTACATATATGCAAGTTTCTTTTTGTAATTTATTTATTTTACACAACTCTTGATGGCAGTGCGGATAGGAAGTCATAATATTCCCTGGAGACAGATTTTGCTCTGTTAAACTGTATGAGAATTTCCTAGTCCTAACCTTTCTTTAACATACTCTGTTCCTTTTTTATTCTACCACTTGTAGCAGTATAAAAAGAAAAAGTCTTGCATGATAGAAACCATCTGTACAGTAACTCATCTCATAAAATTGCTGAAGAGCTGTTTCATTTAAGTGTTATCAGTGTCTTCAAACTTACTGTGCATTTTTCTTATTGCTAAAAACAACTTGAAGCATTCTGTTTGGCAGTTTAGTAAAGGATTTAAGTAGCAGATGTCTAAATCATATTCCTTTTTTCTTCCACTTCCTTTCATATTGATTCTCCACAATATCAAAATGAAGACTGCTACTTGGAATTTGAATCAAATGTTACACTTCAGTTATCTGCCTTTACAACAAGAAACAGTACTATAAGGAAATTATATTAAATAAATATTGAATCTGTTGAGCAATTCTAGTTGGAAAAATTACATCAAAATAAACAAAAAAAATTCTTAAAAAATCTCACTAAGCCTCTAGTTTCTTTGCTTTGGGCTACTCTTACATGGAGAATATCTCTAAGAAAATGTCACTTAAGAAATAGATTGCTTCACAGGGAGCATCACATTTTTTGGGGAAAAAAGGAGACAATGGCATTAAATCAAGCCTATGGTTAATTTAGAAGGCAGTACAAAGACTATAAAACCCAAACATTGGGAAAATCCACATCCTTGAAAATTATTATTGGAGCAATTTCAATCATGTTCTTGATCAGTGATCTCCAAACTGGCTCTCTTCCAGTGTTGGAACTTTTCAGCTTCAGGATAACCAGCTGGGTGTTCTGGAAGGCTTTATTTCACTGTAGATGAAGAACATCAGTTTAGTAAAAGGCTTTAAAAATGTATTTAGATGTTTTATCCCTCCTTTATTATTTTTATACATAACTCAAGGCGGCAAACATACCTAATACTCCTTCCTCCTCCTATTTTCCCCACAACAACAACCCTGTGAGGTGAGTTGGGCTGAGAGAGAGGGACTGGCCCAAAGTCACCCAGCCAGCTTTCATGCCTAAGGTGGGACTAGAACTCACAGCCTCCTGCTTTCTAGCCTGGAGCCTTAACCACCAGACCAAGCTGGTTGTAGTAGTAATTATACTAATAATACTAACAACTAGTACAGGTAGTCCCCAGGTTAAGAACATCCAGGTGACAGATGACACATAGTTAAGAATGGAGCCTATTATACCAAAATTCAAGTTAAATACACAATGGTTTGAGTTAATTACACAATACTACTTATACAGTATTATACGATAATACTGTTCTGGCTTACATACGAATTTGACTTAAGGATGGACCTTGGAAACAGAACTCATTCTTAAAGTGGGGACTACCTGTAATTACTAACCCTTCTATTATTTCCACTATTACAGTAATCCCAAATCAGAAATGCAACCAATATAAAACCATAAAAATCATAATATTATGTCTTCATAAAACTAGGAGAAAGAAGAGGAGGAGAAGTACACCAATCCTTCTGGACTGCCTATAAGGCCTGGAACTTGAGAGGTGGTTCTATATGGTAGCGACTGGGAATGTGCAAGCAAGCCTTTAGTCAGCCGTGCATGGAGGACCACAGACTTAGTTCTCTTCTTCCTGCTGCCGGAAGTAACTTGTCAGTATGCTGGGTTGTTAAGCTGAGGTTGAGCAGAAGATGCAACAGATGAGCTCACTTGGTTTCTGGCAGATGTAAGGAATTGGATGGGAAGAAAAAACGCTGAATTTGAATTCTAGTATGATAGAGTCACTGTTCATTCAAAAATGATCTGTGTCTTTGATAATCACTAAGTTGTTCTGGAGTGGGGTTGCGGTCTCCTTAAGGACCAGGCCTGTGATTTGCTGCATCCTCTTGGACTTACAGCTTCTGCATGATCAGCAGATGAAGTCCATGGTGTTGCTGCCTTCCAGTTTCAGTTAATGTGCTAATTGCAGATCTTGGCAGCTGCAAATATTATTGGCAATGGGAGGCTTTATGTCCTTATCACCTCAGTACAGAATTATCAGAATGCATTCTGTTTGGGACTGCCTTTGAAGATTATTCAGTTCTGCTGGTGGAGAATGCAGCAGCCTGCTTGCTAGACCCATTTAAGCATCATACCTATATTGCAAGCATTGCATTAGTGCTAATATGTTTCCATTCAAAATGCTGGTTTTGAGGGATAATGCCATGGTAGCTGGCCCATGGTACCTACTGGAACATTTTCTTCAACTAGTCTGTCCATTCTATGCAATTAATCCTAGACGAGACACTGTGGATGCCTTTCCCTCAGGGTGTTCAGAAGGCAGGAGTCAAGAAGAAAGCCTTCTCTATGGCAGCCCTTTCTCTTTGAAACAGTTCCTCCCCAAGGCCCAGATGTCCCCCTCCCACTTTTTACAGTCTAGAAGGTGGCGAAGACTGTGCTTCCATTAGTTGTTTGATGTATAAGGCTTCTGATGGGGGTGGGGTGGGGGGCTGCTTGTGGTTTAATATATTGCTTTTTGGCTATTATGATTTTATGTGAGGTATCCAAATTTTTTTGAACTGGGTTGGGATATAAATTATGTAATAAATAAATCATTGCTATCTTAAGGGCAGCTTTTCTCATAAATCTGGGTGGATTCCATTGAACTGACTCAGCAGGGGTTAATGCTTGCCTGACCTTGCTTGGACTTACAAGCTAAACAATGTTAAGCCTAGGTGATCTTTGGATGGAAAACCTATGGTGGTGGGAGAACCGTCTCTACATGGCAGCAAAATCATCTCCATGTTGTTGCTAAGAAAACTCCATGAATGTGTCCATGAAGTCACTGGAATCAAGTTTAATTTGAAGAAGGCTTTAATTTTTATCTTGTAGTGAATTCCATTTCCATTAAAGCATGGTTGGCAGGTAGAAGTAATGGAGACTTTTTAGTGGCAGCAACAAAATGATAGAATGGCCAGAGACTTGCGAAAGAGTGTCAGACTGCCTTTTTATTCACACATTGTTTTTTGAAGGATTTATTTTTTATTTGCTATGAGATACAGTTGAAGGTAACTCTGGAAATTCCATTTCATACACTTCATTTCAAGGACTGAAGTTTTTTTTTCCCCTTGAAACCTATGTTGAAACTTCAGATAAAGACATCTCATTCTATCATTGATGGCTAAATAGAATGATAAGCTGTTCTCTTCTTGTAAGACTCCATTATCTACTTATAGTTATAGCTAGTCATCATACTTCCCTTGTGGTCACTATGCTTGGGCAACTGAACATCTGCTCAGAGGTTTATTGGCATGACACACAGCATAAATAGCCAGCAACAAGTTCTATAGCACAGACTAGGGAATTTGGGACTGAAAATGAGGAAATCCATAATCCCAAGAAAATACCTTCTGTTCCTATTGAATGGCCTCAACACCTGGCTGCAAATTATCTTTGAGAATGTCCTTACTTTCTCAGAAAAAAAATATGGCATTTTACAAATGGTTGGACCAATGAATCTGGTTTTTTTTTTTTTTTCCTTGACACTGCATCTGAACTTTAGATTTTTTGAGGGAGACGGTCTTAATTTATGTTTAAACTTTCCTGTAAATTAATTAATATTTTGTTACAAGGTCCCCATTGGTTTAGCATTTCTATCTCACATATTTGGCCAGAAAGGAATGTCAGCTGCTGACAACCAGACTTCAGTTAATAATAAGCCATGGTGCTCATGAATGAGAGTATAGATCCTTTTAAGTTCTGAGTGCCACTTTTGTATATGTATGAGAGCAAACAAATATAAAGAAAAAGGAGAGAGAGAGATACAGTAAGGAGTTTCTTCTTTTCAATTTCTGAAAAGATGGGTAGGCCTACAATAAAGGACAAGCTTAAAAGGGGGGGGGGGGGGAAACACACTTCAAAATGGAGTTTGTCCCAATAAACAGATCATTTTCCTCTTTTATTTAATAATTAATGTCAGCAGACCGGCATGTTCAAATCCTTTACAGATAAGATATAATTAAGTTAACAGCACACGTAATGATATGTAACATCTCAATCAGTGAGAATTTTTAAGTGAGAGCAGGGAGAATTGTATGATTAGAAGCAGCCCTGTAGGCATCTTTCAAAGTGTAAACTGAAACCCTGATTCATATGCTATAAGTTGGAGCCATTCTTCTGCAACTGTTGTTAAAATAAGGGCTGAGGTTGACAGCATGTTCAGTTATTTTATACCTTTTTGCTTTAACTTGTCATTTTATTAAATTTTATAATTCCTGTTCTAGTCATATGTTTAAAAACAAACAAATGATGAAAAAAGATGAATATATATTAATATGAATATATATATATATATATATGTGTGTGTGTGTGTGTGTGTGTGTCTGTATTCAAAAGTAGATATGGGTCTGTTTATCTGCAAATATAAAGAGGGAGGGCTTAGCAGACAACAGCACTTAGCTCACTTTGGCTGATCTTTAAAGGTAAATACAGTTGGTCCTGGTTAATGCTTGCATGGGGAGGTCAGAGCTGTTGGCTGGACTGAGATGTTGAGCGGGGGGGGGGGGGGCAGGGGGGAATCCCAGGACAAGTCAACAGCAAAGTAACAAAGTTCTGACATGCTGCTTGTAAGAGAACTACATTGGTAGTCTTCAAGAATAGAACTCAACTTGAAGGTGTTTTTAATTTACTCTTAGAAAGAGAAGAAATGGCAATGGGATTTGGGGATGGGAAACTAACAGGCAGAATCCAGCTTCCAGATGCTGAGCCACTAGTTATGATGTGTGGTTTAGAGAGACAGGTGAGGATTTTAATGGTAGGGGCTTGGCAAACTCACCACTTTCTGTAGAAACTGGAAGGAATTTGAGATTTTGTAGTGTCAAATGTGGGAGAAAGGAAAACTTACAGAATTATTTAAAAGGCCAGATTTCAGTCCCTATGTATTCAGCCATGTTTGTAATGGTGAATGAAGTTTGCCATTTATTTTTGTTGAGGGATTTCTCATCTGCAGCATGGCAAGGACATATAACATGATCCAATCTCCATTAGAAAGAGTTACCATTACTGAATTTGGTTGAGACTTGTGTTTGTTTTTCTAAATTAGAAATTACCAACATTCACAAACCAATCCATAAATGGTACTAAAAAAAGTTGGGAAAATCTAGGAAGAAATGAAAGAATTGACCCATCCCTAGCAATATGTCTTGTTATAAAATCTGTCCTTTTCTAACCGTGCACAAGCACACTTGTTGGCAAGATTACTGTTATTTTCTTGTTCAAAATATTTTTTTTGTCCACTCTTTAGAGAAAAAGACTCCTGACTGACTTACAAAGAGTAAATATGATACTCTTACCCTCTGCTTATAATGTAAAAATATGACACAGAAGAAGGGGTGGTAAAGGAGGAAGGAAAGAAAGCAAACTCACTTATCAGTCTTAAAGTTACAGTTCTTAAAATAAGCAGCTTTGAAATTCAGTCAAAACAGCCTAATGGAACAGATACAGCTAAATAAAAGGAAAGAGCCAGTTTGGTGTACAGGTAGTCCTCAGCTTATGACCACAACTGGGACCAGAGCTTCCACCACTAGGTGATGTGGTTGCTAAGTGAGTCACACCCAATTTTGTGAACTTTTTTTGCTGTGGCTGTTAAGTGGATCATACAGTTGTTAAGCAAATCTGACTCCCCCCACTGACTTTGCTTGTTGGAAGCCCCCTGGGAAGGTCACAAATGGCGATCATGTGACCCCTGGATGTTGCCTACTGTCTGGATTTTGATCATGTGACTGCAAGGATGTTGCAATGGTCATAAATGCGAGGACCAGTTGTAAGTGACATTTTTCAGCACCGTTGTAACTTCGATTGTTAAACAGATGGTCATAAGTCAAGGACTAACTGTAGTGGTTAAGGCACCAGGCTAGAAACTGGGAGGCTGTGAGTTCTAGTCCTGCCTTAGGCACGAAGCCAGATGGATGACCTTGGGCCAGTCACTCTCTGTCAGCCCTAGGAAGGAAGAAATGGCAAACTACTTCTGAAGAACCTTGCCAGGAAAACTGCAGAGACTTGTCCAGATGGTTGCCAGAATCAACACTGACCTGAAGGCACAAATAAATAAATAAAAGCTGAGCAGGGAGAAGCCTTCTTTTGTAGCCTATTAAATTGGCTGTCCCTAGGTGACCATTTTATTTTAGACGTGAAAGAAAACATTATTTAAATTGCTTAAAAGACATACCATTATTAGAAGATTATTGCTGATCTGTCAGATTTCAAAGCTGTGTTAGGCCAATCTAGTTGATGATTAACTGAAGAAAAATGTATCTCCAACTTGTCTCCAGCTTGGGACTGTAGACCCTCAATTTTTATATGGGTGTATTTCATTTAACAATATTTCCTATTGTTACAATTTTTTAAATAATCATTGTATCTGCATGGTGCTTTCACAAAAGTTCCCACAACTGAAATATGAAATGGAATAGACTAGGGGTGTCTAACTTGATTTGACTCAGGTTTCCAATTTGCAATGAAAAATCCATTGGATCCAATTTTGAATGTCAAACTGATTTAGAAACTGAATCAAACCATTACAGACTTTTGAACTGATTTAGAAAACTGGTTTTTAGGCATAAACCAATTTTTAGGTCTAAATATTTCCTAATTCATTTGGAGGCATGCCGTTTGGCATTTCAAAAAAAGATTTGGAAACTGAACTTGAATTTTGAATCAAAGTGTTAAATCAGTCACACAGCTCTAACAGAATCTCCCTGACATGTATGGGCCATGGAGATAATACATACATCTATTAGCCAGAAGTTTAATTCCCAGTGAAATGAAAGAAACTCTTTGTGGACTCAAGAACATTTTTCCTTAGTTCCCACCTGCAGTTTTCTGTAGCTGCCTTGAAGAAGTTGGACATTTTCCTTGTGGCAGAGAAGAACAATCCAAACTGCTTGTCAAAATGATTCTTAATGGGTTTCAATGGCTCTCATCCATCTGGTGTGTGTGTGGGGAGGGGATGCATTTTGGGTAGCTATAACTCATGTACACTATGTTTCACAAAACTTGTCAGGTCATTCTAAAACCTGGAGCCATGGAGCTCTCTTTGCTGCCAGGGCGTACAAGCTGAAATTGATAGTACCAGCAGCAGGGCAAAGCCATTGCAATGCTATTTTGTACTTGCATCGTTTGCAGTATCCAGCTGGTCATGACAGATAATGCAATTTTGGAGAGTGACATTAAGCACTCTATTTGCCAGGCCCTTAAAACAGATGGATAACATTCCCGTTGTGTTTTTCCTTCGAAGCCCTTCCGTTCAGCCTTTGGGAATCCATACGGAATCTGAGTAGGCCCCATGGAGTTCTCCTGATTCAACTTGTGTAATTATTCTTGACATTGGAAGCTTTCATTTCTTTGAAAGAGAAAGAAAAAATACACTTAGAATGTGTACTACAGAGGAAAGAATATTAATTATGAGCGAATGGAGATTTGGACTGGAAATCTGTGATACATCAGCATCCTCTGTCCATCCATCCATGATTATATTACAATTTACGCACACACACACACAGCAGTGCAGTATAGGCCTTATGAGGCTTCAACTCCACTCCCCACCTCTATATTCTTCCTCCTTTACTGGTGGTATGCAAGACAGCTGAGAGCCTGCTAATGAGAAGATAAATAAAGACTTTTGTCTTTTTTCTTTCTTTTTCTTTGTCATTCTGACTTGAGTGACATCATGATCCATCTTAATGAATTATGGGAAGTGTATTTCTTTCAAGGACTCTTTTTCTTGAATCACCCTTATATAATATTGTGGGTCAGTTAAGGATGACAGAGGAAATAAAAGCAGAATGAAAGGGAAGAAAAGTTGTATTTTCTGCTTCATCAGTGCTACTGTGCCTTTCCAATCAACTAGGGAAGAAGGGAAGGATGGGAAGAGTGTCCAGATGGAAATGCCAAGGATGGAAAAGTTGGTGAAGATAGGAAGGGAGTTCCTGGCCAAGGATGGAGGATCTCCTCATTGTTTGATCTGAGAGGAGGCAGAATATCAGGGATTGTTGAGAAGGGGCTTCTGAGTTTGGGCTAACTATCCATTTCTGATACCCTGTTATATATGTTGTATTGTTGATAGAAATATTCTTTCCTTTTATATTTATTTTGTAATTGGTATGCAGCTGATATTAGAATTAAAGACTAACTCAACTAATTCAAGGCTCTTCTACATAAGGATTCTGCACCAGTTTGAAGATAGTTCCAGTCCTCAGGGTTCCATAGTGCTTGCAGTGCTGGAAAGCTGAGCTGATTTATTTTTGTTTCAGCTGTCGAGCAGTTGAAATCACTGCCAAGCTAGGTTTCCATTTGCTTGTTTTGATAAGTTGTAGCTCCATTTTTCCATTGGAAGGAATTCTTGCCTCACCTTCCCAAGTCCTAAGCTTCAGGTCCTGTAAGAGGAATGCTAGCCTGGAGGCTTTGAAGCTCCCTCTACAAAACTGTTGTTTTTGTTGTTTTTACTGTTTTGTGCACTGCCCAGGGTTATGGGTGCAATATGGGCAGCTATATGTCTTCTAAAATAAATAAAAATAAATAAAATAAACTCTGACAACATGAGCAGCTGTTAGCCCTTCAAGTTAGTCCAGATAAGAAGTACAACAATGAATACTAGCTCTATCTTTATTGTAAGGTTATATTAACAGAATCTTACAAGACTGAAAGTATTTCTCCCCTCCTTTCCTTTTACTCTCCAAAAAACTAGGGAGGGTCCCTTCTGAAACACTTCCCATGCCTCCTCTCCTTCTGTGATATTTTTTATATGACAGTTGTCCAGTCTGTGGCTCTTACTCATGTCTCCCAAGGCCATTCCCACATACCATTACAGCAGCAAAAAAATTGACAAGTCTTTTTAGCAGGGAAGGATCTGAGTGCAAAGCGTCAGGCTGAGATTGTTTTGTGAATGATACCAGTGCTGTTGTGGAAGTGCCCCAAGTTTTAAATCTGAAGCCTCAAAAGTATATAACATTATATGAAAATGGGGTTAATGAGAATTAAATGTTATATTAGTGAAAGTGGAGGTGGCCTCCAACTAGTAGCAGGTATTGAAGAAAAATCAAAGTGGTAGAGAACAGAGGATTGACTGAAGTAAGAAACTATGGTATGTATTAATTCTTATCCTGGGACAACTGGAGATACAAAGCTTGACTTTGATCCCACCATCAGCACCTGAAGAAATACCTTTTGTCCTGAAAGAGATAAAGAGAAGAAGAAAAAATAAAACCTGTGGTTCTGCCATGACAAAATGTACTTATACCAATATCTGAAGTCTGAAGAATGAAACTTTCCTCATTCCCTGATACTTAATGAAGAGTGTTGGAATGAAATATATATTGGGGGGAGAGGGAGAGAGGGGGAGAGAGGGGGGAGAGAGAGCAGAAAACCATCATCATGACAACACCAGAGTGAAGAATCTCAAGAAAGGGAGAAGAATCTTTCTGGGGGGGAAATAAAGACATCTTAAGCGTAACTTCAAAAGCTCTCTACAGCAAACAGTAGTTGTGGAGATACGGTTTCATCTTTGCCTCTGGGATATGATTAAGCCTTTCTAGTAGCTCTAACTGTGGGAGAAGGGATTATGGAATGTGCCACTGTGTAGCTGCCTGCCATACAAATGCTTGGAAAGGCACAGATCATGTTTCCGTGCAAAAGGACACTGATTAGACCCATAAAGATTAACCCGGCTGAATCAAATGGCAAATCTCTAGAGTTGGGGAATGTAGGGAGACACACACATGAAACAAAACCAAATGAAAACAGTTGAAACTTACAATACATGGAGGCCTTTCACGTACGTGGGGAGAATTTTTCCTCCTGATTGCTGCTTTTAGTGAAGTTGCATTTCATTCTGAGATATAGAGATGTCATTCACTTGCCTCCAGGAAAGAGGTGGGATGGGGGAGCTCCAGCATTTGCATGAAAATCCCATGCTTTGAACTGAAAAAAGAAAACGAGGGAGGGGGGAGTCACAATTGACACTGACATGCATGTAATGTTCCACTGTAAAGAGATTTGTGTCACTGAAAACAGTAGAACCAAAAGAAAGTAAGCGATTACAGGCCCCTACATTTTTTTTATGAATGCCCACTGATCTGAAGTCTGAGGTGCAGAGTAAGAGCCCTTGACATGAACTAATTGGAAGGTGGTCTGTTAGTGGTGAATTGCCAACATTTCCAGTGCAAATAGGGACTGTTAAAATGTTGTTTATTTTGACACCTGTTTCTATTCCTGGTTTTTCTCAGCTGTTATTTCAAGATTTGTTGTGCTTTTGCTATGTGACTTACACCAATCAGTGCAATATCATAAGAAAGAAGGCTGTGTCAATACTAGAGATCTATTTTGATGATCGGTCCCTGATTTATTGTCATTACTTCAGCTTCACTTCATAAGCACCTTTATTTTTTTTTTTAAAAGTATCCCATTTAGAAGGTTAGGTTTTGTTACAATGGGTACTGGGATGATTGGAATTTTTTTTTCTTCCTTAGTAAGAACCACAAGATACATGAATGTCATCATCAATGAGAAAGGAAAAAATCCTTAAAATTAACAAAACAAAACAAAAAAACAATTATGAGAAAAAAAAAAACTATTTGATAGCCAGTTCCCTAATTATGAACACAGTTTAGGATGAAGGAAAGATAGACAATGCAGTATCTTCATTTGGGGATATGCTTAAGAAAAATAAATTTAACTGATATATTTCACCTGAAATATTTGATGATCTGGGCAGAGATGTACAAAACTAAGGTGTTAAAAGTCTAGATTTGAGGAATTGCTTTGTATTAACAAAAAGAATAATAGCTGGATCATTCATGAGAAAAAAAAATAATCCAAGATCCAGACACAACCATAGTTTGATAATATCTTTTGCCAGGACCAATTAAATGAACCCAAAAGGATATGCAGAGTTTCAATTTCTCCAGAACTCTTCATTGAAGACAATGCTATAAAGATAGGGAAATAGGGGGAAAGGAAGAATGTCAAAAAAAATTATAATAAGTTGGGCATTTAAAAGCCATGAAGTTTATGATTTCAAATTATTCTCAGGATGGAAGAAATGAATGTAAAGTAGGTGCTATTGCTATCAGATGACACTCAAGTGTAGGGGGAAAAGGAGTTCCCCATAACTCTAAAAACATAAAAGACTCTTAACCCACAATATATCACTTGCTAAGTGTACGATTTGGTACAGAACAGAATGTCCATCTTTACATTACATATAGTCCTGTGTATTCACACATTCAACAAATAAACAGCCCTAAATGTATGCCTCTACAATACAGTGGATAAAGATTTCATTGGTACAGAGGTAATAATTTTGTTGGCTTCATTTTTGTGTATGTAAAGCTTAAAGAATGAATAAATTATTTTATAAACAGAAAAGAAGCCTGCAAGTAGACAAAGCTGTGAGAAAATGTAATTAGTCTGCATTTTGCACATACAGTATAGTATACACTGAACCAAAAGATACTTAGGTAGATCATTCATTCATTTAGCCCAGCATTGTTAGGACTGCCAGCAGGCTTTCTGAGTTACCTAGTATGGTTATACTATATACACTACATTAGCTTTTCACCTATTATTTTCAAATGTGATGAACGCATGCATTTTACTACAATGGGAAAAGAGCTAATGGGCAGACATACTGCCCAACAAAAGGATCTCCACCAGGTGCCACCTTCTTCATCTCCAATGAACTCAAAAGTGTTTACCTGCTCATCATCTGCACAATATTGCCCCTAAAAACCCTAGAAGACTTTTACACTTACCCCCTGTAATGCCCTTCTTCCACCCTTTTGGAGAGAAGGTTATAGAATATTGTTAAAGAGCAGCCATTCTGCCCTTGTAGGAGGGGGAAATTGAAATTTTGGGTCATGTGTTGCTGTGCTCCCTCTTTTACAGGGTCCCTCATATTTTCCCCTTCATAACAGAATAGCCAGGCACGACAGGTGCTGATTAGCTTAACCCCTTGATAGCTGACTAGGAAGTAGGGATTTCAAACAGCGTAGTGCAGTTCTGTATCTGAGCTATGATTGAACACAAAAGACTCATCCAAGTGAGGTGATGCTGAGCAACATCTAGGTTAGCATAATTTAATATATCTCATAATCTTCTTTCTTTCCCCCTTTCCTTCCCCCCTAGTTTCACGATGTTTTATCTTGTTATCATCTCGCTTCTAGTTGGTTGGAATATGCTTGCAATAATCCAAATCAAATCCTAGCAGGCCTAAGCAAATATTAGGCTCATTACAAGTTAGGATAGTTTTAATTTTTTATATATATCCTATTATTTCTTTTGTATCTATAGATATCTAGCTTAACTATTTATAGCCTTTAGACTACAGATTGCAATTTTATCAGTTTTTTCCCTGGTGCTATATTTCATATTTTGTAATTAAATGCTAGTCATCTTCTATTTTATTTTATTATGATGATATTTTATTCCTAATATTTTTGGAATGGTTGTAATGTTATTTGTCTATATGCTGGTTATATGCTGGTCCATGACCAAAATAAAGGCAAACAAACAGTGAGAAAATTACTACTGGGGATCTCCATTTTTAATCAGGAGACAAGGAGAAAGGAATGTAGCCAACGCTGCCATATCCTAAAACCTCTATAATATTTGCCCCTGTGTAATATTTTCTTTAATGATAAAATGAATCATAGGATTTCTGAAGGTCTGAGGGATAATATAATTGGCAGAAAATAAGATTTGCTGAATGATATGGTGAGTACGGCAATTTTGAAATAGATTACATAAATAGAATACGTTGGATAAATAAGTTTGTACTATTTATTTTTGTAAATTAGTGCTTCTGATATTGTACAAATAATCCCATCCTGTGCCCTCAAAGGAGATTTAGAATGTAAGGATTTTTCCTTCCTTTTTCTTTTTAATGAGGTAGATTGCTTAGTCTACCAAATTGCAATTGAAATGATAGCTTTAGTGAACTGGGAATCATCTATAAAAATCTGCCACACGTTCCAGTTTCTTGGATCAGTTTGAACTTCTGCCTGCTTTTGTCAGATTCTGCCTACGGACTAAGATTATTTGATGGGGAGGACTGAAGACAGAGCAAAGTGTTTCCCCTCATGGAACACAAATTGTAGAACTGGATATATTCATTTCTTCCTTCTCTTCCCTTTTTGTGACTTTTCTGTCTTACTGTGTTTTCCATATGCTTTCTGTGCTCATTTTGGTCTTTCTTCTCCTTTATTTCCTGTTTTTAATCACTAAAGCTGATGTTTGGTTGTGTTTCATCTGCACTGTTCACCTCGGTAGGTATTTTTGGGAGGGTAAGTTAACAGTAGTTTATGAGAAGCCCTTAGGGAAGGAGAGTTTAGCAAAGATCTGACTGATGAAAAATTAGATATTTGCGAAAGTAAGGTAAAAAGAGAGAAGGGATTTAATGAGGCATGTTAAAATGTGCAATGTACTTTATTAGTGGGTCTTCAATACAAACTGTCTCTTGGTTTGAATGATAAAAGTGAAGAGACGGAATGGTAAGATTTTGCAAAACAGAAGCCATGTAGAACAATACTTCCAAAGAGAATACAGGGAGGGAGGGAGGGAGGGAGAGAGAGAGAGAGAGTGTTTTGCTCCTGAGACATAAAGAAGCCAGGTTCCCACTTTGATGCATTTACCATAAGCTACATCTTGTGTAATAAGCTTTAAGTATCCAAGCACTTTGATGAATAATAAATAGAAATAGAAATGAACAAGCAACTTATATAAGGCAAAGAATATGCAGTTTGTTTCCATTTGCCTTTTTTCATTAAGGTAATGTCTTCCACAGCCAGCTTTAGTAAGGGAAAGGAAAGGGACATTTTAAATGGTAGCTGAAGCATTATAGGCGTAACAGTATAGGCCAAAAATTCTAATCGGGCTGGCGTTCACTTTAGGCTCCTTGCTTCGTATCAGTAGGGGATTACGTTTTCCAGCATGTTTGATAAACAGAATAACCAAAGACTTCATTGCACAGTTTAGAAGATATTCTAAATCTCAAGGCACATCAAGGGACATACATTAAGATGCTAGCCCCAGCTCCCCTTGCTTAGTACAGGCAGTCCTTGACTTATGACCACAATAGGGATCAGAAAATTCATTGTTAAGTGGGGTAGTAGTTAAGTGAGGCATCATGTGACCACAATATTTTACGATATTTATGGTGGTTGTTAAATAAAGCATATAGTTGTTAAGCAAATAATATGGTCATTAAGTGAGCCACACGGTTCGTCATTGATTTTGCTTGTCGGAAGCCACCTGGGAAGGTTGCAAATGGCGATCACATGACTCCAGGATGCTGCAACCATTGTAAATACATGCCGGATGCTAAGCACCCAAATTTTGAGCATGTGACCAAGGGGACCCTGCAATGATTGTAAGTGCAAGGACCAGTTGTAAGTCATTTCTTCATTTCCATCATAACTTCGAATGGTCACTATATGAATGGTCATAAATTGAGGACTACCTATAACTTGGTGTCCAGGGAATGACAGAATTTATAATCCAGTGTAGCTGGAGGGCGTCAGTTTGGAAAAGCCTGTTTTTGACTATTGCCTCACTTGTGTGGTGCAAATATGGGGGGTGGGGGGGGAGGCTTTCAAAGTTAGTGTGCAAATCTGCCTAGTTTAGATTATATCAATTAATGAACAAATGAGGGACAGGGAGGAAAAAAAATGAAAAGGTACGCAGACATAAACTGAAGATTTGAAAATAAATAAATTAAAAAAGAAAAGAAAAAGAAAAAAAAGGCAAAATATATCGTATGTTGTAGCTAACTCCTAACTCCTTAAAAAAAAGACATGAATTTAATGTAGAAGGTAGAAAATTAAGTCCAACTCCTTGAGTTGAACTAGATACAACTGTGCATGCTTATTTTTATGTGTGTGTGTTATAATATAATTATATTTCTTTTTATAATTTAATCTCAAACCCACCCACCTCCAGAAAGAAAGAAAGAAAGAAAGAAAGAAAGAAAGAAAGAAAGAAAGAAAGAAAGAAAGAAAGAAAGAAGAAAGATTTTACCTGTCCACATGACCCTTGTTTTATTTATGACTTCTCTATTTCAAAATAGCAAAGGTAGTATCTATGTGAAGTGGTACTAAACGTAGAATTCTATTTGTGAGGAGAATTTCCTGAACTTGGGAGAATACAAATAATTACCAAGTAGTACTTCTGGAAGAAATGTTTATTCTTGTACCTAAGTGGCAAAAGCCAGCAATCTTTTTTCATTTTTTTAATTTTTTTTAAGTTGATCACTTCTATTCAAACAAATTGGTTACATAATTAAAAAACAAAGAAGCACAGTGCTAGTCCTTTCAGACACTGTGAGGGAAAGTTCTAATTTTAGATGCATAATAAAAGATGCCACTCTTTTTTAAAAGA
This sequence comes from Liasis olivaceus, assembly GCA_030867105.1. NCBI lineage: Eukaryota > Metazoa > Chordata > Lepidosauria > Squamata > Pythonidae > Liasis > Liasis olivaceus. The sequence continues at coordinate 224,114,612 of CM061349.1, forward strand.
AAAGAGCAGTTTTATTTTTATACAGTTTTTGGCTTTCTTTCCCTAATACAGTAACCAGGCAGAACTGAATAATCTCAAACAATAAAACAGTATGCCTTTAATTCTAAAACCTACTCATAAAAATTAATTTGGATAATTCATCAACAGTGGGATCCTTACAGGGATGACATAAGGGCTGCCCCCCCCCCCCCCCCGCCTTTGTACATAGTGACTGCCTATTCATTTCCAAGAGCGCGTTAAAATGCTGGCTTTCACCAACCCTAAACAGCTTGAGATCAAGTTACCTGAATGGCTGCATTTTTCAGAATAATTCTGCCTGAGAACAGAGATCTTTCACAGGGGCCTTTTTGCTGTCCAGCGCTCCAGGTATTCACGAAGTGTCAGTGTGCATAAATGCTTCTCTTGTGATGGGCTGCGTCCCTGGGATTCACTTTCGCTTCTTCCATTCTGGAAGACAAAACGATTTACTAAGGCTTTTCCACCCTCCTAGCTATTTTGGCTTCAGTGAGAACTGTTATTGCAAAATATATTTTTGCCTTATTTCATGCCAGTCTTGTTTCCTTTGGAAGGAAAAAAAATGCATATAAATGATAGAAATAGGTAAAAATGAGCATTGATTGATTAAATCAATGGCATCCTAATTTTTTTTTTCATCCTAGCATTTTTCCCACATGTGCCGCATCCCCATGACTTTCCCCCCCCCCCCGGATCAACTGAATGTTGATCTGTTGGTTGTGACAGGAATTGACCGACCAATATGCTGTATATTTTTGCCTAACTGTACATTTGAGGCTTTTCCCCTCATCAGCCAATGTGGCTATTATTCGTGTGTGTCTGTGTGTATAGTGTTTCTCTCTTTTTGTAACCTTTTTTTTGGGGGGGGGGGACTTAGAAATGGTAGAATAAAATGGAGTGCACTGTGCTAATTTGTAATAATCAAACAAATAAACAGGACACAAAATTTCATTTAAAAACAATCTTGAGAGTCTGAAATACTATATATAAGAAACCTTAAAAGGTCCAATATTCTGGAAAATCTGAAACAATTGTCTCCATAAATTTTAAATTCCTTTCAGGTTTATAACTTGGGAATTCTGGGAACTGTAGCCCTAACACATCTGTAGTACTTCTTTTAAGTGAATAATAGGGTTGCTTGTCAGCTTCCAAATTAAAAAGAAATATCTGCTGAAAATAGCAGGAAAACATCTTATCAGTTACTTTAATTTGGAGATTAAACCAGGTAGCGATACCCAATGGATTGGGCAGACCCAGAATATATAACAATGAAAGGTTATTTATCTAATATAGCACCCCATTTGGGCCCCTCCAGCACCCTGAATTTGCAGTTCCAACATTTGGTAGCAAAATGCCTGAATTTCAATTTCAATGAAGGATTTGTGGATGAGTTTTGTTTTGTTTTAAATGTAAGGGTGGACATAGAAATAAGAAATGAGGTTTTAAGAACTTTGAACCCTTCTTTCATGCTCTTGGGGAGGGGGTTAAGGCTGACAATGGGAATGTGATGGCTTTCTGAGGCAAATTGCTCCCATTTCCACCCTTAAGCTCCCCCAGTGCAAAAAAAGGGTGCCAAATAAGGATGCCCTGTCCTTTCCAGTAATATCGTGTCACCAGGTGACCTGCAACTTCTTAGAAAGGCAAGAGATTTTGTTGACCCTTAAAACATTTCCCACCATGACTTAACAGTAAATGAAAAGTCAAAACAAAAATTAAAGAGCTTTGCTAAAACATTTATGGTACAAAATCTCCAGAATTTGTTTTGTTTTAATTATTTAGCAATACTGTTAAGGAAAGAGCAATCAGTGCAGAAAATTCATAAAAAATCTTTTTTCTTTCTTTTCTTAAGTCGTCATCTCTTCCCATAGCCTGTGCAATTTCACGAGCTTTTGATTTTATTTCACTATCAATTCATCCATGCAGGATTAGCAAACTATATGCAGTCTGGACTTCAGCACAATTAAGAATAGCAAATGGTCTTCTGAGATCTCTATCCTCCTGTCTTAAATGCTCTGGCATTAAAAAAGAAAGATGCTGCTTTTATTTCTAATCAGTCTTCAGATTTACTAAAGAGTTAATACCTCTATAGATCACTCAGTATATTGTTTCTGAACTTTTCCATGAGCTGATGTGGGAGGATTTTAGCTTTCTTTGGTGATAATAGCTGACAACTAGCGTTTTTGCTTTATATCACTTTTAAGCATCAAACATTCCTGAGAGTGAGAGATGTGAAGGCAGTCCTTCTAAATGATTTTCTCCCTTAGTTTCAATCTGCAGCTACTGATGGAAAGGAAAGCAGTTTGTGCATTTTCCCAACTGATAACTAATAGCTGTAGGAGCCATTCAGTCTAATCCTGTCCTGGTTGATTTACAAGAAAATCTCACTGATTCCAGTGAGACCAGCAGCCTTTTTAGCAATGCATGGAAATATGTTGCACTTCAAGGGATACAGAGCTTAATATTGATATTTTAATGACAGACGTGGGTTGTTTTAATGATAAAATAGGAAATATGCTTACAATCAAAATTTTATGTGTTGCATTTATCAGGAAATATTTTTTGGCCATGATATGTTTTTCACACCTTTGTTTCAACTCTGTTAATAGATGCTGGTGAATTATTTATTTATGTAGTACTGCACTGATTTCCTCTTAAAAATTCAAATAAAGCATAAGCTTGCTTGCCAAAATCAACAGAGTGGGGAGATGATTCATGTGTAATCTAAAAATCAGAAAGGAATATTTTGTACTTTGGACCAATACATATTTGAAGATATTTGGAATATAACTCTTCATCTTTTTTTTTTTAATTTAGAAAAGTAACAGTAATTCTATAGAACACATCTTTAATGTTCAGCCTCCTTTCAAAGGTAATAAATGTAGCAACAGACCTCTCAGGCACAAACTGAACAATGTAGAAAGGTGGGGAAAAGAATGGAGAAATAGTGAACAACAGAGAAAATTGCAGTACCAAAGAGGAATAGCTTACATTTAATTTAATGTTGGGAACAAATAGCCATAAACAGGTTAAGAGAAAAGTTGGCTAATTCACTGAATTAATAAGCTCAAAGAAAGGCAAAGCCAACCATACAAAAGCACACTAACTACTTCCAGATAGCTGAATACTCACAATCATGGGATGTTACTTAATAATTGTTTTTCATCTTTTCCAGTTCATTTTTAATCATATCTTCTAAAGCCAAAAGCAAGTTGCTGGTTTAACAGCTGTAGCAAAGGGAATCAAAGCAGTGCTGTGAGCAATTAGGGTAGATTGACAGAGGCTGTAATCTTAGAAGCCATAGAATTGTTAGATGTTTTCTTATGAGTTCAGAGAGCGACTTCTGCTCTCAAAAGATGGAAATTCATCTGCAGATTTCTGCCCTCTCTCATGTCACCTTCACACCAACCTCTGGACAACACACTTCTGGGGAATCCTTAAAAATAGCCAGCAATTAGCCATATACTGAAAGGACTGGAAATCCAAAGGTTCTTAAAATTCTTCAGTTCTCCCACCCAGAAAAGAAAAAAAGAAAATTGAGCCAACTGTAAAGGTGAGTTGTATGTGTTCCCTTCTACTGTTCCAAATGGGAAATGACTTCTTACAAGCAAGTTATGAACAAAAGCCAAGCACACACACCCTTTATTATTAGAAGCTATTTATACATTTTAGCCCAGCATTACTTATTTTGACTCGGTGCAATTCATGTCCATTCAGAGACTTCCCTAATCACCTGCTTCCTCACTTTTTAAAGTAGTTGTTCCAGACTTTCTCAGTATTGCCATCTGAAATACACATAGAGAAAGGGAGACCTAAAATTATGACGCCATTTAATCAAGCTCATGCAAATTCCTGACCTCCTTCAAAAAATTAACTGTCTTCTTGTGAATGAATCACTAGAAGAAGGAGGATGAAATGACACCAGGGGAGTAAATTTTAAAACCAACTAATTTCAAATTCAAACTAATCAAAGTCTAAGGTAAACTATTTGTAATCCAGATTAGGAGTCTTTCTCCATTAGGAGTACCACATCTGGACTACACCATTCTAGAAACCCACTAGATAGCAACAAACAGAAAACTCAGGGCTGCCTTTTAGTGGTAGTCTGAATTTCTGCATCCCAAATTTGTTAGCCCTGTTCTCCATAGTCCTTTTATTAGTCTGCAAAAAACCTCTAAATCTAAAGATTCGTGTTAATAATGTGAGGTCCAGAGTTTTTACACCAAAGAAATATTGTACAACAATATTTGATAAGCAAGTGTATTTGAAAAGCATCTTTTCCTATACTACATGCCTTTCCAAACCAAATAAACCTTTTCTGCTTAACATACAGCGATCTATTAAAATATATATTAAATCAGATAGCTTTTGTTCATTTCAAAACAGCCTACTGATTTTTTTCTGAGATTTCATAGCATAGAGACTCATGTAGGAAATTGCAGAAATACATAAACATTGTTACATTATAGCTAGCCAACTTGAGCTTTAGCAAAAATCTTGAATATTAGCCCATAAATTTAAGATACATTTCTACAAGTGATAGTTATATTTTTGAACTCTATTTCCCATTATGCCTGAAATATCTACTTTAGTTCACATTTTATTGTTTACCTTCTTTTGTTTGGAAATTTAATATTATGAGTTATAAGGAAAAGCTGGAATTGCTGATCTCTACTATCCCTGCTGTTTTCTTCTTCATTACCAATGCACATACAGCTTTTCAACCCTTGTGAGTCATTTTGAAACTTGTGAGAGTATGCTGCAAGCGATATCTTCCTTGATCGTGCCAATTTGATGTAGGCTCATTCTCCAGGCAGATCTGAAAGGGAAAGTAAATTGGAATTTTTTTCTTTTTTTTTTCTTTTTTCTTTTCAATTGGTGATGTAGCAGCAGAGGTGCTGTCCCAGAGCCTTGATTTTTTAAGATGGTTTGGGGAAATAGGAGTAGAGGGAGTTCTACAACAGGGAAGGGAGCTTTTTAATAGTATCCCCCAAAATTGGGTGCAAGGCATTAACCCCTCCACTATGCAGCTAGAGAGTTTTAGCACAATGGCAATACAACAACATATTTTTATGGGCAACAATGCTTATGCATTAAAAATATTTTTGGAAGAAATAGTATTGTCTATACTTTCAAAACACGCAGTGTAAAATGACAAACTTCTAGTTTATTTCAGAAGCAAAAAATGCAACATGTTCTGTTTTCTTAATTGAAGGACAGTCTTCCAAATTGATTGTGGTACACAATATTTGCCTGTTTGATTAGTGCCTTCAGGAATACTCATTTAGAACAGTGGTAAGTGATCTGATTAAGGGCAAAGACTCAGGATAAGAGATGGCTTTTGCTAATACTAATGTCAATACTAACTCTATAGTTCAGGAGGAATATATTAAGGAAAACACTAGGACTAGTGCTTTTTGGAGCACATTGATCCTTTGACATACTAGCAATCACAAATCACAGTTTAGGTGACTTCCTAAATGGGAACTATGCACACTCATAGGCTGTACACTCATAGGCTGTACATGGTAGGCTTCCATATCAGAGACTAAAGAGAATTAGTACACATATTGAGAGCTGCTCCACTGACAACACACACTGTTCTTAGAGATAAGTTATCCTTCACTATAATATTTTGGCTCTTCGTCCTTCTTTAAGATCTTCTCTAAATGATCATTTCATTTTTCTAGAGGCTTACCAATGTTGAAAATCTTTTCAGCTAAGAAATGCCCCCAGATATATTAAACCTTTAAATCAAGTGACTATGTCAATATCTTCTTCTTTTACATTGCCTTTATATATATATATATATATATATATATATATATATATATATATATATATATTACATTCATTTCCTGAATCAATCTTCAACATCCATTGTCAACCTGGCAGGAGCTGGAAATGTACCGCAAAAGAGATATAATATTTGCAAGCAGCACAGATTCGGTCTTTTTCCAGAGGAGTAGCAAGATCTTCTCTCACAATGATCAAGTGCTTACCCATTGTTTAATTAATCCCTATAATAAAATATAACCAAACCTACAATGGGACAAGGCTTGATTGTTCCATTATTCATCCTGTATTTGACAACACTGTCTCATTGCTTGATTGAGAGTTAGTCTACTTTCTCAAACAATTTTTATCATTTAGTGCACATTGAAGGACAGCCACATTCATCCTGTCACTCAATAATTGTCCCAATCCAGATGGTTTCCATCATCAATATGAACTGCATATAGAGAAACTCAGCACCTGATTTCTGTGATTAATGCTGCAAATTCTATTTTACAGTATGCTAGCAGGTGGACAACTATTGAAAAAGCAATGATTAGGAAGCTTTTAAAATTGTCTGAAAAAAAATACTCTGCAAATACAGTCTGTAGACTACTTATTTCCAGTGTTTTTTGTGGATATTGCTGTCAGAACTACATACTAATATATGGGTGTGACAAAAGAGTTTCTTTCTTTGTGTGTTGTTGTTTTTTTTATAATTTTTTTTCCTGGAGCAAGAGTTTTGATGTTGGACCTATCTTTTTATATAATACCAAGGCTTATTGGCTCAAATGTTGGGGGTGAGGGGTAGACCTGAAAGGAAGGATAGAAGATATATTATTAAGGCAAGGAAAAGATGGAAGGAATATAGATGAAAGGTCAGCAAATGAAAATCAGGCTGAAAATGCTATATATTTCGAGGCAAACATGTAGAAGAACATTATTGCCAGTTTTCACTTGTGATTTCCAACACATTTCCTGCATCAGATAGAACATTTTCTCGCTCCCTCCCCATGCAGTTTTGAAACCATTAGAAAAGTTGATATCCAACTGTAACTTTGTGCCAACATGCAGGAGGCTGATAACTTTTGATTATCTGCAAACACTTCAAAAACCTGAGTGGTGTAATTTGCTGCCTCCACATCTGCAGAGCACAGCAATGTTGGAAAACTCCTGTAAGGTGAGGTATACTTGGCTTTTTGATGTCCTTTTTCCATGATCCTTTTAGGATTTGCTTTAAATAACCTTTTTAATACACACACACACACACACACACACAGCTCAGATGCAAAGTTGACCTCCCCACATGATTTACTGTTTGGCATAAATGAAAAATAAAATAATCTGAATCAAATTTTAACTACTGTTCCTAATAAATATATGATTTGCATGGGGAAGGAAGGAAGGAAGGAAGGAAGGAAGGAAGGAAGGAAGGAAGGAAGGAAGGAAGGAAGGAAGGAAGGAAGGAAGGAAGGAAGGAAGGAAGGAAGATAAAAAGCACTATTATAAAGGGAGCTTTTTCATTTCCTTAAGTTTTATGCCTTCAATATAGATTAATTTCCTTAAGCTTTATGTCAGGTTCTGTAAAACTTTATTAACATACACTGAAGCCAAAGAGAAAAGCATTCAATTTTATAATGTAGTCTTTATGGATAACAAATGCCAAAGTGCTGTAAAATGATAAATGGAGATGGTATTGTCATTTGCCCTTAAATGCAAAAGGAAGCACAGAAAATGTTCTTTTCTGTTTCATGAAACTCTAACTTGATGAACTTGGACCAAACAAGCTATATTCATGTGGTCAGCCTTTTTTAAAATTAACATTTCCACCTAATTTATGATGCTGTCTGCATTGGTACCCACATGTCTGCATACCCAAACACATACTGTAGGGATTCACCAAGCAGATGCCCTCAGCTCTGCCTTGCCATTCTTCGTATTTTTCTATTAAAACTGAGAAGTATGCCCAGGGCCACAATGTAGCAAGGGTATTACAGGCCATGTGAGAAAATAGCGTCAGACCAACTCATTACTTCTTTGAACAGAATATATAATTGCATTTCTTTACTTCACCCTAATGTCATGGTAAATTGGGGTGTATGTTGTGGGGTGACAACTGCTATGAAAATCAGGGGTTTTCTAGTTTTAAAGCAAGGTATATTAGTGCTAACCAAATCTTCTTTACAAAACAAGCTTAGGTGAGAACAAATTCAGTAAGATAGGAGTGAAAATGGCACACAATGTTTGATAGTTCAGGAGAGAAAACAAATAGTGTTTGCTCCTCCATAAGGATACCAGATTTCTCAATTTCTATTCCATTATTAATCCACATTGGGCCATGCTGTGTGTTCATTCTTGGCTGTTTATGATAACAAGGGTATATTCAGAAATGATAATTTTGTGCCATGGAGGAAGAAAAGGCTTCTTTTTGTCAGCACAGAAATCACGTTAGAGTGGGTTTAGGTTATCCTTTTAATAAATAAATACATGATCAAACATAAACTCTATTTATATTTTTCTACAGAAAAAATCATGTCAACTTATGTTTCCCCCATGCAGAATTAAACTTCAGTCCAATATCTATTTAACTAGGAATTGTTACTGTTGCTAATAAAAATGCTAGTGTACTGAACAGATTTTTTTGAATGAAAATGTTTATTTTTATTTTTATCTAATGGCAACAAGTTATATTTTCTTTCCAGAGAGATGCAAATTTGATCAACAAGATTCTAACATGACCATTGTCCCTTCTACAGAAAGTACAAGGAATTTGGAAACCTCAAAAACAAATTTTGCCTGGGAGGTTCTCTATTCGTGGTTACATTTGCCTAGTTTGTATGATTCAGACTGCAAGGGGAGGGAGGTTTGAAGTCCCCCCATGAAAAATAAATATCTCTGGACTCCAGCTTCCTCTGAACTTGCCATCTGTCTCTGTTGGGTCTCTTTTTAGTGGGAAAGATTTCAAAACATTTCACATATCATCCCATCGCCTGCGTTCTAAACGGAACAATCCCTGGCAAGGAGCTATTCCGTGCCTCGGTGATTTATGGAAATTGGTCCAAATGCTTCATACTTCAAGACATGTACATCTCTTTCCAGCTATTCAAAGCACTGTCTGCTTGAAACAGGGAGGAAAATGACAATAAGGCATTGGAGTGCTACAGTTCCCCACTGCTCTCAGGGTAATGTTCATTAATCGGAAGAGAGAAGATCTTGGTAAGGTTTTAAATGATCCTGCCTATTTCTATCTCTCTTGCATGCGTGGCATGACATATTTATGCTCATAAAATCTGCAGAACAATAAAAAAAGGATATGAATAATTAACCTATCTCCCATTTATCTGAAGACTGTCAAAAATGATTTCTATTTGGAGTTGCAGATACTATTAAGATGTCAAAGAAACCAAAACCTAGGTAATACATGAAGTATAAATACTGTACATTTTTATTAGTTTCCTTTTTTGTAGGGGTTCTTTTGAAGACTGCTTAATGAAATAGGCTGAGCAGTAGCTGAGGGGATGTCCATATCGCAGCATTTTGCTGAATGCCTGTCAGCAACTAAGAATATTAGCTGACATTGACAGTGGAAATCTTAGGAAAAAAGTCCAGAGCCCATTTATATGCACTCTCTCAGCTTGGTGGGACCACAGTATAAATAAAGCATTTTCAGCTCCATTAAAAAGAAATACGTTTGTGGAGAGGAAAAATATGGTGTTGCTGAAAATAATGAATTTATAAGGAATAGCAGGATATTAAGCTTTAAAGTGCTACAGTGAAAACAAAAATCCTGATTCCCTTTAAACTATAAATTCAGTAAAGGATTCTACCTGCAGTGTCATGTTTGAATACACCAACACACACATGCTCACACACACAGACATCCCTTTTCACTGTGTTGTTCACTAATAAATATTTAGCAACCATGAAGTGGTGAGCTACATGCAACAATGTATCCTCTAAAAGTCATATAAAGGTAAAAACAATTTATTATTTCTAAGGGCATCATTTAGTTCATGCATCAGATTAATGAAGAGTGAAAACGAATCATCTCCCAAACTGGATGAGACTAGTTATGTAGAAACAAAATCTGAGTAAGAGAAGTGGCATTGCCAGATAGCATTCAAGGAATGAAGGAAGAGAAAGGTGACATTTTTAAGGCACATAGCTTAGCATTGTAGGAAGGGAATATTAGAAGCATTTGAAATATGATTCCCATTATTTCATTTGGGGACATTACATCCAAGTCTTAATTGAAGTCAGTTGTAACTAAGCACCGTATTCATTCCCAGTGTTAAGTAATGCCACTGAGGAAATGAACTGCAAGGGCTCTTTAAAGCTTGTGTTCTCTCATTGGTCTATGGGAAATAAATTGACATTCTCCCGTTTTGAGTGTTGCCCAACGCTTAAGCTTGATTGACTCAGAACACCAGGCCAGCTTTTGGATAAGAGATGGATGTTTCTTTACAAGAGTATAAGAAACCCCAGGAGGCTCTGATAGAGAAGTTCAATCCTTGTGACCAGTGGTCAGCGAAGCTTTTGTTGAAAACGTGACGTAGACGCTACTGCCTGGAAAAATATATGGAGTCTTAGTGCCTGTAATGCCCACCCCTAATTCTCAGAATTTCCCCCCCCCCCGCCCCATCTGCTTACCCATGAATTTGTGACAAGGCAAATTGAAAATTTCTGCTCAGCTGATATTTCGTCTTGTAATGGGCAGTCCTCTGGAGCCAGTGAATGCTATACAGTACAAGAATATGGGCTGTGGCTCTAGGGAAGGGAGATCCCTGAAAATCAGAGGATTATGCTGCAAACATCAGTCCTATGGTTTGTTGTCACTAGACACCCCCCGCTCCCCAATATTTAGGCAGACTATTCAAGTAACCTCTCCATACATTGGCCTGGGAAAATGCATGTGATCATGTTATACAATCACAACAAAGGTAACCATGTAAAATATTATCAAGGAACCAGGGAAGAATTCATGCTGGCTCAGTCTCTCTCACCTCTTGTTCCTTTTTAAGCATAAAGCCCAGTTCTGTCTTTATAGATTCTGTAAACACTTTTTTTAAAATGCAGAATGCATCTGGTGGCCCTGAGAACAGTCTTAAATGCTACATTTTTTAAAAAGGAGTTTTCATTTGGAATTCAATTCATTATTTATTTATTGCCATCTTTTGGATTAAATTATTATAATGCTGACCTCATTTGTTTTTTTTAAGAGTTTAAGAACCCATTTGTTATTAGCAAGTTATATAACAAACATTTCAATTAGAAGAAAATGAAGGAGTAGTTGTTGTGAAGATGCTCCCCCACTATGAATAGGCAAGTAATTTCAGTGCATTCCATTATTCAGAGAACCATTTAATTATCCGAGAATACAGTGAACATTATGATTCATAAAGGAAGGCTTTGTAAATACCATTTTTGTAGAAATAGACAATAGAAAATTTTAAAAGGAGGGAGACATATCAACATTAAAATGTGTGCATGACTGATTTTTAGTCATTTTGGAGTTGAATGATGAAGGACTAATAAATAAAACCAAAATCTGTTTTACACAGTTTGGGTAAAAGTTTTTCATGTTACTTTCCTTACTTCAGAATTTTTTTGGTAACATTATGATCTATTAAAAAGCTATTTAGGGCATATTATCATAGCCAGTATAATGAGATTCTTCAAAGCATGTTTCACTGTTGTTCTGTGAAAACAACAACAACTACAACATAAAATGTTGCATAGGGGTAACTGGACTTCCATGTAATCAGAAACCAGAAGAAGAATGAAGGAAAATAGTAGCTATGATCAAAATGCTTTTAAAAGTCATCTTGTGTATTAGATTCAACACAGAAGTATCAACCTGTATACTTATAAACTTATCATTCAGTTAAGAAAGAGGTGGATTTTTTTCTCTCTGTCCAAAAAAAAAAATTTTTTTTCCTAAATAGCTCCAAGTCAAAACATTGTTTTGTGTATGTGCAAACATAGTTCCTACAATGTATTTGTAGAAAGAATCTAATGGGATAAATAAAATGTCAATAACACTCAAATAAAGTAAAGATACATATAGTGCATACGTTATTGCACGCATTTTTCAGTGCCTGTTGTCTTAAAATAATAAAACAGAAATATTGGACTGTGCTCATATAGTATAATTAAAATGAAATTGTGTAAACATGCAGTATGGCTGCGTAAGTGTCATACGAGTTATACTTAGGGGTCAAATTTCTTGAGAACAGCCCCTACATTTCCAAAGATCACAACCATGATTAACATGTTCTAAAAGCACGAAAATTAAAATGTGCTTTCTCTGTGTCTTTCTTAATAACTGCAGCAATGCTGGTTTTGTACGTGATACCTTGTCCTCCCCCCTGCCCCCATCCTTCTTATTATCGTATTCAATCACATGTCAGTTGCTCATTTAACTGTAATCCTGACCTGTAAGTCTTCTTGGGAAAATGAGGAAAAATAGTGAAATAAGAAACAGGTTAGAAAAGCAATAAAATGTGAAAAGTGTGTGTGTGTGAGTGAGTGAGTGAGTGAGAGAGAGAGAGAGAGAGAGAGAGAAAGAGAGAGAGAAAGATGTGATGTCAACACAAGCTCCAAGTCTGTGGATGGCATTTATTAAAAATAAATATGTATGCTGCTATGTCACACGCTTGTCATTAATGTTTAATGTGCAAACACTGGGCAAATATTCTACATTTAATTAAAACTAAAATTATGAGTTTCTTCTGTGTAAAGGGGGCTCAAGGCACCCACACATTTACATCTGTTACTTAAATATTAGTTGCAGAATAGGATAGCATAAGCAGGTTTCTTTCAAACTGCATTACATTTACACAATAAAAAAATTGGAAGGATTGGATAACATTTTCAGGCAAACCTGACCCTTCTGATAATCATTTTTTTTTCCTAGGGAACTGATTTATTTGTCCTTTTCCCTCTGCCCCATTTCACTAACAACAATAGCAACAGCCTTTTCTTCATTTTTTGTTAGTTATTTTTTGTTAGATTTTGGTAATTGTATTAAACTCCCATGTACCAGAAAATAAGGGTGTATAGGTTACGGAATTATAATTAATTAAAAAAAAACAGCCTAAGGCGCGCACGCGCGCTTTCTCTCACTTTCAATTCATCATGCTCAATTAGCAGCAAGGATAATAGGAGGGAATACATGAATGTGGCAGAGAGAATAAACTTGAAAATTTGGTAATCACCAAGTAAGCATTCAAATGCTAACACCCTTCTAAATCCTACTGATTTTAAAAAATATTTCTTGCCTCTGGGAAACAAAATTAACCCAAATATGGCCACAAATCTAACATCCACAATCCCTTATATTTTTCCTCAACTCTTTTTCTTTATGTAGAGAATTTGGTGAGAAAGCCTATAAATGGATGATATTTTGGTGTCTTCTGTATTTATGATAACTAAGGAAGTTTCAGGCAGATCCAGATCTGAATCTGGGCTGCTTCAAACAAAACCATACACACAACTTGTTCAGTTTAAACATTTCCCAAATCTCTCTGAACTAGCCTAATTCTGTTCAGCATTTGCCCAACTCCAGTGCATATCTCCCTTTCAACCCTTCTTCTGAAAATGATTCTCACTTTTTAAAAATCTGTTCTCTAAAGTTGAGCTGTATTTGTTCATATCTTTCCAGGAACAACTAATTCAAGGTGTGCTTCATTTGCAAATTATTTATCTTTTTATTGTTCCTCCCTGGAAATGTTATTCGAAGGAACTGCCTACTTGTTTAACTTGTGACAATATTGGTCCTTTTCCCTGCTAATACAGCTAAAAATGTATGGGTTTGTTCAGAATCTTCTTTATCAGAGCAATAAGAATGAGGAATCCAATTTCCATTTTCTGACAGAGGAATAGAGTCTATTAGAAGAATAAGAAGGGGATCTTTCCAACAACAATCCTTTTCTATGTGGCCTCAAATTGTGATCATTAGGCTAGGTACTCCCCTTAGAGCAGATTTTGTGACTGTTCTGCACATGCATTTTTTTAAGCCCAGGGTCTTCCTCATTCCTCACTGAATTATTTCTTAAATTAGAAGTAGCAAATTCTTCTTCTTTTTCACATAATACTTAGTAGCAGCTCTGCTTAGAGACAAGCCTATCTTAAAATAGAATGCTTTCCAACAAAATTCATACAGACTTCTATGACATTCTTATGAAGCTTAGGCCTAGACAGTGGTATGTTGGTGGTTTCCTTCTGTTGTGCTCAAATTGAATCGTAGGTTGGAATTAGGACAACACTCCAATGCCTTTTAATGGGTGTCTAACACACCCACATAGGAGGCAAAGCTCTACAGAGAAAACCAATTTAACCAGTGATAAAATTTCTAGAGGAAGAAAGATGGAATATGAATTTATATCAAGGCCATCATGCCATTTCCATACATAGACATATGTACACATGCACATATACTAAAACACACGTATAATCACCAACATCAATAGTTAATTTGTTAATGGAGGAAGTTCTGCATGCATTGGGTTGGTACTTCCCAAAATATTTTTCCATATAGGCATACTGCATACTATCACAATAGCACTTATCATATCTTTCAGCATCTTTTGCTTACTATGAAAATGAAAAGGAAACCTGTAAGTGTCATATCACAACATCCTCATCCTCATGTGAAGAACATTTATATTTACAAATCTATCTGGAAATACAAAATTGGTTAGCTTGAAGAGCAAGATGAGCTGCTTAATAGTTCTTCGTCTTAGATTATGCTCACATGTACAGAAAGACTTTAATAGTAAACCTACTGCTCACTATTTAAAGATGTGCTGCAGGCTATGGAACTTTGTTACATACTTGGGCTTCAGTTCTTTAATAACTATTGGTGGCACCAAAACTTTGTTATGAACTGTATCACCAAGTGGCTTTTACTTAGTTACTACAGTTAGGGGATGTGAAGTATCTTCCTTGCTTTTATGAATTCTCTCTCTCTCTCTCTCTCTCTCTCTCTCTCTCTCTCTCTCTCTCTCTCTATATATATATATATATATATATATATATATATATATATATATTCCTGTTATAATCTTTCTGTGATTGCGGACCCTTTCCACCAGAATCAAAACTCACATGGGCTTCTTTTGGGAGCAAACATAGATGACAAATAACCATACAGTTATTTGAAAAAATGCAGTTCCTTGAGGACAGTCTTTAAAAGGAGCATGTGTGCAGTGCATGCAGACCCCCAGGAATTTTTGCAAAGAAAAAAACAAAACAAAACAACCTGTTCCTCAGCTCCCATAAACATGTTGCAGTTACAATTTTTGTAAAACTCTGGAAGCATATGGCTATTCTCATATCCATAGCATTCAACTCAAATAAGGGATTCATAAGAGGGATAGAGACCGGCACAGTCACTTTATTTCCTTCTTCCCCCAGTTTGAGGCTCAGTTCTACTCACTGTCTGTAGAATATGAGCAGAAGTCCCTATACAACTGGAAATCATAAGCTAGCACGGAGGCCAGCAGTGCTGAGAATTCTACTTGCGTGCAAGTGCAAGTGCAAGTGAAAGTGAAAGGTAGCCTGCATCAGAATTACCACTGAACATGGCAAGATCAGAAAATGAGGTAGAGATGTAGTTCATTCTACAGTCAGTGTTCAGGAAGGGTTTTGTACTAACATTGTGCACTGAAATAATGCTGAAAAATATACAAGAGCCATAAATAATAATAATAATTATAACAACAACCACAACCATTACCACCTTCAAATAGAAATCAAGCAAATGTAAAAAAAAATTAAGTCATAGTGGTGTCAATAGTTGTTGGCACACTTGGTGCCCTTCCAAAAGATCTGGAGAAGAATAGGAATGGATAGAATGGATAAAACCTCATCAACTACAAAAGATGGCATCACTTGGAACAGAACATATATTATGATGATATCTTTAACTAGCTTAGATCCTTGGGAAAGATCTGATTGTCAAAAGTACCAAATCCAGTCAGAACTATCAGGTAGACTGTGTGTAAGTAATAGTAATGGTAATAATACTGACAATAATATCAGTTATATTAAATTACTAGGGAGTCCTTGGGGTTCTCTGGGCTTGGTTCTTTTCTTGCAAACGTTTCATTACCCATCTAGGTAACATCTTCAGTGATAAAATGGGATGGGGTCTGCTTTCTATTTATATACTGTGGCATGCCTTGGCAGTGCTGGTGGGGGTGGGGGTTTTGTTTTGCTCCTCTGGTAATTCCTTGATTAGCATCTGTTTACTGTTTATTGCGTGCCTGGTGGTAACCTTTGCTTATCTGGGTGATGATTGCTGATGAGGTGATCTTTTGGTCTTTTGTCTCTTTTGAATAGTATGTAGATTCTGTTTATCTCTATGTGTCTGTTAATTGCTGCCTTTTCTGATTACCAAGCTTCCAAGAATTCCCTTGCATTTTTGGATTTAGCTTGCCCTAAAATGCTGACAGTTTCCCAGTTAAAACTATGGTTCAGTCTGTCCATGTGTTGTGAGATTAAGGAGTTTTCATCATGTCTTCTGACTGGTAGTTGGTGCTCGTGGATACGTTCTGCTAGTCTTCTGCCCATCTGTCCTACATAGTGGTTGTTACAGTCCTTACACTGTATGTTATAGATGGCACCTGTTTTTCCTTCTTGGACAACTGGGTCTTTTGGTTTACTTAAGATATTTTAGAGTGATTTTGTTGGTTTGTGTGCTACAGAGATGCCATGTGGTTGTAATAGTCTGTTGGTGGTTTCTGAGACATTTCTGGTGTATGGCAGTGTGATCCTTTTCATAGCTTGTGTAGGTTGTGTTGTATCTTTGTTGTATAGGTGGTCTTTCTCCTTTTTCACACACACATGTTTATTACAGCCCTAAGGCCAGATACAATCAAAGTATACAATAGCAACCATCTTACATTTATATATATCTATAAAACAAAATAATTAATATTATTTAATCTAGTAATTAAAATAACAGTGCTAAAATATATCAAAGTAAGATACTATGTTGTGAAATTTTAACTCTAAATAATGGTGGAGCATATTGTACAGATGGTAGCACAAAACCAAGCAACTTGGGAGAATATTTCTGGGTCTTTGTCTGAAAGGAGTAACATTAGATGGAAATCACATTCCCTGCCAGGAAATCTCTTCAATATCAGATATATATATATATCTGTCTAGGACTGTGGTAGAATGGGATTGTGGAGGCCAGAGTCGGGGAATCAAGCATTCTCTTTCGTCTCCTGAAGCAAGAGGAAAAGATAATAGGAGGAGACTGGCACCTCCCTGAGGAATGCAGGTGCTGTTTACTGATTGACCCTGGGAACTGGTTGCAGTCTGGGAAGATTGATGTCAGGTTTAGCCCAGGGAACTCCAGGAGACCATGCAGATTCAATCCGGCAAGGTTTATTAGCTATCACCTCTATCAAGAATCTTCCCAGACTGGAACCAGTTCCCAGGGTCAATCAGTAAACAGCGCCAGGATTCCTCAGGGAGGTGCCAGTCTCCTCCTCTTATCTCTTCCTCTCGCTTCGGGAGACAAAAGAGAATGCTTGACTCCCCGACTCTGGCCTCCACAATCCCATTCCACCACAAGGATCCTTATATAGGAAGCAATATAATTGCATATGGCTTAGTGTTTCTATTGAGCAATCTCCACATGGACATAATTGAAGGTGCATAGGAATGCCCTTAAAACATCCAAAAAGGACTGCTGAGGACAATGCGTCCATTCTAGTTAGGGTGAAATCTTTACGAAATTTCAGAATTGTAATAGATGTTAAATAAGAAGCTGGAATGAACCCTTGGGGTAGAAACTGACAAATATTGGATTTTTTCCTTTTTCTGCTGTTCTGGGTTGCTGCAATGCATTTGTGCTTGCTTGAATAATGTTCTTACACAGCTCCTCTTATATAACATCTTCCAACAAAATGTTATACAACATCTTCCAACAATGGATATCCATGCAACTTTATCAAAAAGTGCCTGACCATTCAACCTACTACAACACAACCTGAGCAGACCCCATCCCATTTTAGCACTGAAGATGTTACCTAGATGGGTAATGAAATGTTTGCAAGAAAAGAACCAAGCTCAGAGAACCCCAAGGACTCCACAGTTCAACCCTGAGCTGCACATATTTGCCTCTATTGGTAAATTACTAGGTTTCTGCTCCCCTCAGTATTTGACATGAGAAGACAGATAGAAATCTCCATAATTCAATGAAAAACCAAGTTGTCCTTTAAAATTAGACATTGAGTCAACCTCCTTTCTAACTGCTGTAAGGTCATTTGCGTACTCTGCATTCACTCACCTAACTTATTCAATGTGCAGCTAGACTTATTGGAAATCTGCTCAGGATAGAAAATATACTGACATGGATTATTTGAGGGTGGGGAGGGATAGATCATTAATGCCAAATATAAGATTTGTTGGTGTGGATCTTCCGGGCTGTGTGGTCGTGTTCTGGAAGTTCTGTTTCCTAACTTTTCACCAGCATATACAATTCACCATGGAAAAAGAAATGGACGGCAAACTTCCATTTCTAGACACTTTGGTCATACGCAAACCAGACCTCAAATTAGGACACAAAGTTTACAGAAAACCCACCCACACAGACCGGTATCTACACAAAAACTCCAACCACCACCCACGTCAGAAAAGAGGCATTATCAAAACCCTCATGGATCGTGCCAATCGGATCTGCGAAACCCAATTCCTAAACTCTGAACTTAACCACCTTAATTGGGTCCTACAAGCGAATGGCTACTCCAAGAATGAAATAAAAAGAGCCATCAAACCAAGAAAACAACATGTGACTGAAGAAGAAAAACAGCCACCCACCAACAAAGTATTTCTGCCCTACATCAAAGGGGTCACAGACCGCATGGGAAAACTGATGGAAAAACACAATTTCCAAACAATCTTCAGACCCACCAGAAAAATACAACAAGTGCTAAAATCAGCAAAAGACAAAAGGGATCCCCTCACCACCGCAGGAGTATACCGCATACCATGCAGCTGCGGGCAAGTATACATCGGGACCACAAAACGCAGCATCCATACCAGGATAAAAGAACACGAAAGACACTGCAGACTACAGCAACCAGAAAAATCTGCAGTAGCTGAACATGCTCTCAGGCACACTGGACACAAAATCCTATTTGAAAACACAGAGATACTGGACAACACCAACAGCCACTATACCAGGCTATACCGAGAAGCCATTGAGATTCACAAACACCAGCACAGTTTCAATAAAAAAGGGGAGAGTCTAAAAATCAACAAAACCTGGCTACCAATCCTGAAAAATACAGCCTGCAAAAGGTCAACGAACTCAGCTCAACCACCAGGACATGCGAACAGCTCACGCAATGAACATGCTAATCACCCTCAGCAGCCACTTGTTAACAACTCAATGGAAGAAAAAACCCTGCCTAACCCACAGGAAGATACACACATATTCTGATCCCAAAACAAGCAGCCACTCATTAACCCACCCACCCACCCACCCACCCAGCCCCAAGCCCACCCCAATCCCCCCCCCCTTCAGATCTCTATAAATACCCACAAAAGGGTCACACCATCCTGGGCACAGAGAGAACTGCTCCTGTCTGTGCTCCTGCACTCTGAAGATGCCGGTCACAGATGCTGGCGAAACGTTAGGAAACAGAACTTCCAGAACACGGCCACACAGCCCGGAAGATCCACACCAGCCTTTGTATGCCGCCCGTGAAAGCCTTCAACAATACATAAGATTTGTTGCTGCTATGTTTTTATTCCATGTCTTCAGAATGAAAGTCTGCTTTCTGAACCTTTTTCACTTCTTGACTGAAATGGGTGAGATGGGAATATCAACTGAAATGCCTGGACTGTTCTTCCTTGCATCCCGTGGCTGGTTGATAAGGCGTCTTGGGAGCAGTGCGTGTCAGCATATGTCTGTATTACTTCTTTCACTGGTGTTACTATTTTGAAAGAAAGAGAAGCCAATGAACTGGTTGCTAATAGAAACAAATGGTAAACCCACCAAACAGGAAATGGTTCTAATAGAACAACCTGCAAGAGAATAGCTGTGACAGTAGAAGTAGCTATTAAAAACAATATTTGAATGTAATAGCTTTTATATCTGTGTCTATTCTTTAAAAAATAGTGCTATTCCAAACATCTGTGTTTTTCAACTTTTCTTATTTTTATAGAAAATATATTGCTTTTGATTTTTTTCCCTCAAAGGAGAAGAAAATTGTACTGAAATTCTCATGGGTGGAGCAAGTATTCTTCCACTTATGTTAATTATAGAGTAGATGAGGGATGGGTTAAAAAGCCCTTGTATAATGGCCTCTCCAGAGGTTTGCAACCTCCTCGGGTTCCCACTTTTCAATTAAAACTCAGGGAAAAAGACCATAAAGACCTTCCTCCCCTGGGCTGTTTTAGATAAGGAAAACTTGGGCAACCATTAAATCTACAGGATAATGGAGAGAAAGCATAAACAACAGCATCAGTAGGGTAAGCTCCAAAAATACCACCAAAAGAAAATTTAAAAATACCCTGAAAATGGCATAGGAAAACAGAAAGCTCTTTTGCTAGAAATAAAGCATTTAGGACATTGCAGAAAAGATTTTGATATGGCATTAATAAAGATGTTTGAGCTCTCATTGGAATTCATTTATTCTGCACTGTGTTTCCAAGAAACATGAAGTTAGATTCTCTTTAAAAAAAAATAATAAAAGGTGTCAATTTACATGAAAGGAGAAGGATAGTCTGGGATTATGCTTCATGTCAGAGCATCTACTTTCTGTCTGACATCTCAGAGAACTTTTTTCTCTTGAAATAGACTATCAAGGTTGATGGACACTTTAGCTTAGTATAAGGCAGGCTTCTCTACTCCATTCTGTCCTCAAGTTATGATCAATAAATTGTATGTTTCTGATTAAGATCTCCAGTGGTTCTGCTTTTTAAGATAGTGGACACATCCCCATGCTGTATTTGCAATGCTCCAGGACTGGTTTTTCACCTCTGTGATCCTATGACTTCAGCCCTGTTCAGCAACTTAACCAATATATTTCTGCTTCAGCTGCCATGTGAAACCACTGAGAGATTAATTTGGTTTTTGAAGTTCTGTGAAGGTTATGGGCAACTTACTTCTCTATTTCTGGAAAGCTTTTCTCACCACAATTCCAGACTTCAGGGCTATAGTTGTGCTAGCAGGTCTTTCAAGAGGAATGGTAGGCTATTGGTCTGATTGCTTTTTTGCTTCTTCCTCATAGAAAGTGCTGCAGGGTTGGCTGGTTTGTTTGCAGAAAACTAGACAAATTTAGAGCCAGCCATGGGGAAAGTATGAGAGAGATTCCCCAGAAAGAGGCATGAGAAAGAAACTCAACCCTGCCTTGATAAAAGAACTTAAAAGATTCTATGGAACATAGAGAAACTTGGATAGGTGTTCAGGATTCTGTTATATTACCTTATCACAATAAAGAACATTCTTGGAACCCCCACCATGCCTATTTCTTGACCTGGTTTACCTTGAAAGGATGACAAAAAATTAACATAACATGAAGTACGGCAAGGCTGAGGAAAGGAATTTATTTTACTTTATTTCACATGAAAAAAAAAAAAAAAGTGAGGGAATTTTATGGCAGTAGCTCAGAGTGAACCAGTGATTCTTACCCCTTAACTGCTAATCATGTTGGATCAGTCCAAGTGAAGATCATGAATCATCTTCAGAGTAATTTTGAGGGGTTGAGGATTGGCACTGTGAAAATGCCCACACAAGTGGTAGACCCATTCTCTGTTGAAACCTAGAAGCAGGGCAAGGATCAAAGGGTTGAAATGAAAAGAACAGAGGTTTGAGTTGGATATTGGGAAGAATTTCCTGATGGTAAGAGATATTAAGTAATCAAGTAGTCTCTCTATAATAATGATAAGCTGTCTATTGCTGGAAGTTTTTAAATGGGGCTTGATGGCCACCTTCGGGGATGATTTCATAGATTCCTACACAAAGCATGGATTGGACTAAATGAGATAAGGCTCTGTTCAATTCATATATTCTATGATTCATTTCAAAACACAGTTCTGCAAATTAGGTTGAGTGCAGTTCCTATGTAGCAGAACAAATTGTATCATAAAAGAAAAAAAAATAAGTACAGATTTGGGGCATCAAATGAACAATGTGCTATGTAATTTTTTCTTGATTTTGGCCACTGTCTGACACTGCAGTGAACAGAAAACAATTTTTACAGATACCTCCTTGCAGCTACTAAGGTCTCCCAACCTCCTGAAACTTGTTATGGGGGAGGCTAGAGAAAAATAAAAACACATTTCTATATTTCTCCCTTCCTAAAGAAGATAATCTTACATTTGCCCATTTATAAACTGATAAATGATGTTTTTTGGGAACACTCCCTAAATGTTTCCCTAAGAGGAAACAAATTGTCTTATTTGTTAGCTGCTGCTACAACTACTACTATTAATATTCATATAGCACAGCCAGTTTTAGACATTAGTGGACTAAGGTAGATTTGTTCTGTTTGTCAGCTTTTCAGACAAAATTTCAGTACAAAAATTTTCATTCCAATTGTTTATTAAATCTAGAAGAAAATCCAAAAGTTCAGAATGAGAAGCATATTTTCTAAACTTTATAAGATTGCTGCCAGCCTCTTTTATCTTTTTATTTAACCATTAAAAAGCAGAAGATGTTTATGTAGAGGAAAACATCTGTTTCAGGTGCTTCTTGGAATTACCATGTGACCATTTCACCTTATATAGTCACATGGCCCATCCTAGAAAGCCTTTCCTTAAAAAAAAAAAAAGCTCATGTAACTACACCAGCTATTTACCTTAAAAAAAAAATGATGGAATATGTTCTTGGACAACCTGGAAGGTTTGGAATATAGGTAGATTCATCTTGCATCTTTTTCATCAGTGAGTTCTTTTGGGGGAAGAACAAATGCTACCCACTCACATTTATCCTGTCAAATCCTCAGCTTGCTTTAACCAGGATCCATGGCAAAATTCTTTCAGTCAGTGCATATGAGGCTATATAATCTAAAATCTGACCCAGAGAAAACATCAGGGGAAGGGAAGGGAAGGGAAGTGGAAACGAGTAAAAAGGTGGAATGGAGCATTGTTCCCATCCAACATGCTTAGCTTTAGTTCACTGCAGCAGGGCATGGGAAGTGAGCTGAAAACTTCACAGAAAAGATGAATTTGGAGCAAAGAGTTTTTCTTGTTGCTTCTTTTTAACTATTTGGATTTCAGCCTGTCATTTCTTTTTCATGATTTCCTTATTATCTTTCTTACTCCTCTAACTTTAAGGTAACAGTTTGGTTTGGGGCCATAAGTACAGAAGTATTTCTATACTGCTTTTCTCAGGATCATTCTGAGGCTGTTGGCTGCTTGGGGTAGAGTAATCAGTAGTGCCTCCCTGCTAAATAACAAACTGCAGCCCTTTGATTATCCCCCACCTCCCCCACCTGCTGGCCAAGACATTCTTTAGCTGGCTTAAGCAAGTCCAACCTGGGTAGAATGATTGAAATGGCATTCATATTTCTTTAGTGTTTTGGTCGCTATAACTTCACGAGCACAATGAGGGCATCCAAATTGGTTTGAAACATTTGGCAATCCAAACTCTTCTGCTAAAAACTCTAAAACTATGCCAACATTTTCAAACATATGCATGGAACTAGTTCCTCTCTTGCTGTTGCACTGAGTATTTTCAGTTCAGGTAATAACTGGCTTTCAAGTAGCCATGATGGAACTCGTTCAGAGGGATCTATCTGTTGAGGCCTGGGTTGGATAAGCTTTTCAGCTTATTCATCATGTGAAACTATTTTGACCTATGAAAGATCTGTTTTTTGCACATATTGTTCCTATGAATGATAATGAGAGGATTGCACAAGTGTTGACAGCTGAATGCCACTTTTGGTTATGGACTATTAGTCCAGATTATTCAAACCACTCATAGCAGGCAGGTGGTGAGCAAGGCAGTAAATTGTTGTTGTTGTTATTATTTTCTATTCAGAACTGTGAATGTATGCCTTGAAGCTAGGGAATTCTAAACTCACTGGAGGAGTTCAGTGGCCTGGTAGTTTTTCATAGTTTTAATTTCTATCAATCATCTTATTCCACAGCACTTTTATTCATTTCTGTCCAATTCTCCATCATTCATCTGAGAAATAAATGATTTTGTTGTCTCTTTCCTTTTTCATCCTTTCAATAGTAAGTGGCATAAAGAATGCCTCATCTTGCCACTGAACAGAAACAAAACTCCCAAAATGATTTAATGTTACTAAATAAATATTATTCATAATTGTAGAATTCCAATACTCTTTGTAGATTGTTTTGCAGAATGAGCAATCCTGTGGACTGAGGGAGCAAGTCCAAAGAATATTCAGAGGTTCAGAGCATACCTACGCTGCAGAATTTTTTTAACTGTAATAATAATAATACCAGAAAATAATGAATAAAAACACATTTTAAAATGGTAATATACACCTATGGATAATCTAATTAATTGTTGAGTTATATTATCAAAGCAAAGAAAAGGAAAATAAGGAATAAAACCATAACAATCCCCTAAGAATTAACATGTTAAATTGATATAAATCACCTAATATATCACATATATATTTAATAACAATATATCAAACTACACATAAAGGTTTGTCTATTCTTTTGAAACATTTTGAAATCTATGCCAAAAGGAAACGTGTTATATTATTTTTTAATTAATAGAAGAAATGACCTTTTCAAAAATTGATAAGCTATACATTTCTTGAATTCACTCCTTGACGTCTGGAGTAGTATTAATTTTCCAGTCTCTCTTTATAATTCTGTTGCTATTCCTCATGTCCAATGTAACTCATGTTCCTCAAAAATGGTCAAATCTTCAATTCACAATATTATACACAACTTTAACATGAAAACATTTACCCACAAATCTACTATGTATGTTAATAATATTATTTCCAAAATAAACCAATAATGAACATGACCAAATCATATGAATTAACATACCCTCATTTCTTACATTGTCAACAAACAGAATCTAGTTTATCCTTTCTGTTGCATTTTGTGGGACATCCAATAAACTCAGTATAAAATCTTTTGATGAATTAATTTCAACCTCAGGTTCACAGAAACAGACTTAACATTTTTAAAGACTTACATCCATTGATATTCCATATCAGATATTCCAACTGTTTAATCAATAAGTCATAAATGTCACTAATTTTGACTTTAAAGATAATTTTAAATTTATAATGTAGCTACAAAGTCAATTTAATTTCAAAAGCAGACCCGATTAAAAATATTTCAGGTTTCTTTGATGCATCTGAGGTATCTGGTCCATGTTGAACAATTAAACATGCTTGAGTTGATTGCATTTTCATTGTTTTGTATTAGACAAAAACAATTCTATCTGCAGTTATTGAAATTCTTTAAAATAATTAGAAAGTAATTGATTTGAAGGCACTATGACTCTCCCTATACGTTCCACGATAATGTCTTACCACCTATTTTTAAAGTAGAATTCTTCCATAAAATCATGAGACTCAGTATTAAAATAAAATTTACATCCCAATAGGGCCCAAATATATCTAGTTGCTCACATATTCTGGGGTGATGGCTGAGCCAGCCATCCTTACATGATAACAGGTGAACCACCATTTCGCCACTCCCTGCTTGGCTGAAGAACAGATGGGAGGTTCCCTGGCCTGCTTCTGAGTGTCAGCCCCTGTGCCTCCTCCCAGCATGGTGGCTGAAAGGCATATAGGGGGAGGCTTTGTCTTTAACATGGCAGATGCTATGCTCTTATGCACATGCATAAAGTAGTGGCTACTTTATACAGATTTTTGCACACACAGGTCCTTTCTTTTCCTCTCCTGATGCACTTGATGGATGGGTGTATGGTCAATGCATTAAAGAGGCAAAGAAGATAACAGGATACAGAATATAAAGTGTTATTTATATATATATACATATATATATATATTAAAAAAAATCTGTAGCAGCACAGCATGTAGCAATTAATGGGTGCTACCTAGGGAGGACTGGTCCTGCATGTGAGGGTTTGGGGATATGAAAAGGAAAAAGAAGCAGGGATCCATGCTAGTCAGCCCTTGGTCAACCTGAAAGAGAGGCAGCATTAGTCAGATTACTTAAACATAGCACAAAGAAACTGCAAGCCATTAAAAAAAAAAAAACATGTTCTACATTTCAGCAGCAGGCTGCAGAAGCTACCTGCATAGGTTCAGACCTATGGAAATGTGGGAATGCAATTAGATTACTATAATACATTAATCCTGGCAGCAGGCAAAAGGTGAGAGAAGGGATTCTTGCTTCCCTGAAGGCAATATTTTTATCAATCCATCTGTCATTCCATTTGGTGTCACTGGTGCATTGCCATTTTGTCACCAAAGCAGAACATGCTGCATTACAAGGCAGATGCTACATTTTGATAAAATATATTGGCACCGAATTCCAGTAAAAAGCAATGGATAGTTCTTCATTGTTGTAAAATATATTCCATTATACAAAGAAAAAAAATATTTGCATGGTTGCAAATATATTTCCTTCAAGAGGTTCAATGCAGGAGGCACATTATTCCCACGTTTCTGTTGACAGGAATAGGATGCAATCAGCTGGAGGGTATGTGCAATCATTAATATGGACAAAAAGGAAAGAAAATGTAATGAATAACTGTGCACTTTTCACACCCCACAGATAAATTCTATCAGACAGAAAAAATTGCCAGATTTGCTTTTAAAGTAGTGAATACAGAATTGCAAATGTAAGTGGTTTGTTCTGTGCATCTCCCTGACTGCCACAGGAGGACAGACATATTAAAGGACATTTCCACCAAACAGGATCTGATAAGATAAATGCAATTGAATTTTGCTTCGTCCTTCCAAACTTTTACAGGGATGCACAAGAAGCAATCAAAAGTTCAACACAGAGTGGAAACGAAGTTGCTTAGCGATCAGTCAGAGCAAGGGAGAAGACCCTATGGCTTACTGCAGTTAGAATGAGAAGGAACAGGGCTATTGTTAAACTCTATTTTTTTCTCCTTCTTCTTTGACCCAACTTTCCTCCTTTTAGTTTTGTTGCTGCTTCTTTCTTTCCTGGATAGTCATATGGATGAACTCACCCAAAATGCATTGAACGGGTGATATCACAGAGTTGTCACCATACTTAATCAAGATGTGTGTTTCTGTGTACATCCAAATCCATGTGCACTCAAGAACAAATAATTGAGGAATTTAGGCCAGATGATTTGGGGAACCTCCAGCTTCACTTTATTAATCTGATTTAATCAGGCCAAGAATTGTCCACCTAGTACAGCTGGCCCTTGGTATCAGTTATGACAGGGCCACGATCTGGGTAATATGAGAAACTTTAGTCTAATGTTAGTAGGTGTCCTCACAGTTCTGCAGAAAGAAGCAGCCAAGACTTGGCTTAAACCTACCTACCTACCTACCTACCTACCTACCTACCTACCTACTGAAATGCAGATGATAAAGAAAAAATTAATGCTTTCCAAGATGGGAGAGACTGAGAGAGAAAGAAGAAAGAGGCAGCAACCTGAAGCTGTGAGGCTTTGCTTAGATTTGGAAGGAAAGCACAATGAGGAGCAGGGAGATGGGGAAGAAAGTGAACCAAGGATTAGGCAAGAGCAGAGGAAGCAGTTGGAGGGAAATATTTGGCTTTTCTGAAATCAACTTGAGAAGCAGAGAAAAAAAGAAGAGGGAAGACTGATAGAAGAACATAAAGGGAGACACGCTACTGAGCTTATTGGAAAACTGCAATGTTGGATTGTTCAGCCCAAGAAGGATTGCTTAAATTTGTGGAGGATGAATCTATAAATAGCTATTAAGAATGATGGCAAAGTGGATGCATGCCAGCATTCAGTGCAAACTGGGCCACAGGAGGCTGTACTAGAGTGAACTTTGATAAAATCAATCAGGCTTTTGTTTGTTCAAGCAATTTGCACTTCACTTTTTATTCAGAACAGTTCTGTGAATTAGTCAATGGCTGCAAACATAATATTGCTAATTGAATTAGAATAAGTAAACCAACCAACCCCCCCCCCCCCCGAAACAAAACAAAACAAAAGCATATGCAAAAACAGCAGAGGCATCAGCAGTGAAAAAGTGAAGAGCCTTATCTATTATCTCTTGCATATTCTTATCCTGAGGGAGCCAGTTCTTCATGCTATATATATAAAGATGAATCTGTTGCTGGGGGTAGGGAATGGCCAGGGCAAGGGGTAAGCAACAAAGATGGGTCATGAAGTCACAACACAAACCCACGAGTTATGTTCATAGATGATAGACAGACAGACAGATAGACAGACAGTTTTTCCACTGCTCATCCTGAAACCATAAAGCTTTAAAATATAACTCTCTCTTCTGAATATTAGAGGAGGTGAGCTTCTGTCTACGGTGGCAGAAAATCTGGTAGCAGCATTTCCAACTAACACATTTTATTAAAAGGCATAAGCTTTTGTGGGTTGCAGCTCACTTTATCAGATGCATCAGGAAAGCTTCTGCCTTTTAATAAAATTTGTGAGTTGGGAAAGGTGTTATCAGACTCCTCCTGATTTTTTCCTGAATATTAATAACTATTGAGAAGCTATATTGTATTATATTAATAAACTATTAGGAAAAAGAGGGTTTCTGGGTTTTGTTGTTGCTGCTGTTGTTTTAAATACAACAGCTTTTCTTTGGAACCAGGAAATATCAAATGTATTTTGTTCAATTTGTAAATAACATAGAGTTGCTTTAAACGCTTCTATCATATTCATCTATAAAGTTAACTTGTATGTGGGAAGGGACTACTGCTGGACCAAAATACTGTTGCTCTCAACTTAGAAAGTGATGGATGGGGTGAAAAGTTCTGGAAAAACCTGGAATAGTTTCTGGAAGGTTAGTGGGGGAAATCTAAAGATTTCAGGATTATGAAATTGGCACTGTGATCAAAGGTGTTTCATATTATTTTATTTCCTTCAGTAACAATGAAAAAGGAGGATCATCATCATCTCTTTGCTGGAGAAGTTCTATCATGTTGCAGAATCATTCCCATTCTGTAGTAGCACACTGGAAAACCACCTGTATGCTGATGGCTGCCCTGCCACTGTCTGGAATCTAAAGCTTCCTTAATTAAACAGACTAAAAGAAAAATGCTCTACCACATTCCCTTTTAGACTGTGTTTCTGACCCCCTTCTCCCCAAATTAAACAGTTTAGACAAATGGTGCCAATGTCTGTTGGGTCAGCACAGTTCTGCAATATGCTCTATCAATATCACATTATTGTCAGAAATGTCATGTGTTCATTATCACCAAGCAATGTCTTCTTCTACCATTAATTTATCACATATATCACAAGTACACAGCAATCAAATAATTTACAGGCATGCATAAGATAGTTATTATATCAGAAAACTGTCTTCTGGGGAAAAAAAGGGCTTAGCCTTGGAAAAAAACATAAATATACATATACATATATACATATTCATATTCATATTCATTTCTGAGGAAGTCCATCTGTGGCAAATCACAAAGTAAGTATAAAATTATTGGAACAATATATTGATATAAAATAAAAAATAGGAAAAAATATTTCTAGTTCTCATTAAATTACAATTGAGTCAGTACAATCCAAAACCATAGTAATGAAACAGCAAGATATCCAGGTAATTTTTGGGAAAAAAAAAGTTTTAAGAGCCATTTTCAGGGATGCTTTGGAAGGGGGTAACTTTAAAATCTTTGGGTGTGAAATGTTCATAGCTCTGAAACTACTATTGAAAAGGCCCCATTCAGTAGCCTCTGCAGGGGAGTCAAAAAAGGCAAGAAGTTGGTCATGGCAATACAATTGAACAATTGCCACATGTACACAAGGGTGGGACTTTGATTATATTGTCATGATGGCCACCTTGACTTTTTTGACTGCCCCTATAGAGACTGGTGGTCCTCTTCCTAGTGTCTATCTGTCATTTAGGTAAGGGATATGCAGCATGAACAAATAAGAAAATAATTGTCAGGAAAAGACACACACACACACCCCTCAGCAATTATTTTTAACTTTGTTATCAAAAACAAGCCACTGTAATTTAGTCTGATAAAATGATCAGAAGAAAATGGGCCTATTGGGTACAAGTCATAAATACTGCTCTTTTTTTCAATATGTAAGATCTTGTTTTATGCACCTTTGCAGGCCTATGAGGTTCAGGGCAGGGATTTAAGAATGTATTCCATTAAGATTTCACTTGCTTATGATTGTGCTATATACCTCTCCAGAAATGTAACATAAGATGAAAGAACCTGTTTGAATCCTTAAACCAGGAGTGGGTTAACCTGCAGGCTCCATGTAGTCCCAATACTCTGTTTGTGGCCACCAACTGAAATGTGGCAGCAAAATCATTGATTCATGCTGATGCAACTTTGTTCCTGAAAACCAAGAGTGTTAATCAGGAGGCTAACCACACCATTTTCCATCAATAATGCTCACTCCAACCTCTGCAGAATTGCCTAACATTGTACCCATAATGCTGCCAAAGTTTGATTTGGAGACAATCAGGTGCTTTTAAAGAATGGCAGTGGGAGGAGTTTGTTTCACAGAAGCTTCCCATTTCCATTCTTACCCTCCTGTTAGATGAATTAGTGAGTTCTGACTTACACAGGACTTAAATCACAAGATTTTTTGAATCACATGAAGAGTAAGTTCAGTGTTGAAATTGCCATTGGCAACTGAAATGGAGAATTCAGATGAGATTACCTATAAAAATCTTTGTAAAAAGCAACTGAAAATGGAGGGGGGGGGGCGAATAGGACAGAACGGTCTGCTCTTTGTGCTAAGCATAAAAGTTTCCTCTTCAAATGTTGAATCACTCAAATATTCATATGGTGAAGAGATTCCATAAGGAGGTAATAGACCACCACTAACAAGTGAAAAAAAAAATCTACCACTGATCTTGTTTTGTGGCACATATGATTTATGAAACTAATACACCTTTCCTTTTTAATGCCAGAGTTTCTCAGAGTCTCCCCAACCCTCATCTCTCTATTACTTGGATATATTATAATGACAAACTTACACTGGACCTCATTTATCTTTGGTTGCTCTACCATATTGTTAAGGTTATGGACTACAGTATATCACAGACAGAAATAAATCAGTTTGCTTTCACCATAACCAGTAGGATTTTATTTAGGCTTGCAGTCCCTGATCGGTTTAGTTCTTGGCCCAATTCCATTTTCATTCCTAGGTATGATTACATAATGATCCCAAAGTATGTCCAATACAACTAATAGTTAATTTTTCATTAAAACAATCTTCAGATGATTAACACAATGTTTGCAACATTAACTTAACAATTAACTTGAGGCCTGCAACATTGTCATCACATCAAAGCACACCATCGAACACACCCTTCAGGCATTTTCAGTGTAGAAATATCCAAAGGAATTTTGTAGCAAGTAAATTTGTCCAATAGACAGTGTCTGAGTAGGTATATACGGTTACTAATGCAGCTTTAGCAGCATTATTCATTTACATCTCACTCCACTATATGAAACACACGGTATAAGTAGATCTCTCTGGTCCTGCCTCTCAAAGGGGGCCCTTATCCCAACATGAAGTATGGGTACTAGTACACTGTTAAGGAGGAAATCAGGACTGACCAAATGACCAGAGAATTTCTCCTAGCCCTGGGCAGAGTGTAGGTAGTCCAGACCTGTCAGTGAGTCCATTTGACCTGGAGACCAAAGAACCAGGCCAAGTAAAACATACTATCATTAACAGCATTCCAGTTATCACCACCTTCTTATTTCACTATCAGTAACTGTACTTCCTCTTTCCTTTAGCTAAGTAGGCTAAAGGTCATGCATAGTTACAACCTAATAATTATCTTATATTTTATATTCCTTTCATCCCTTACAACAACTTGAAACACTTCCAGTTCCTTGTCTGTATTTATACCACTGGAAGCGTGTCCACCCACACATGCAACAGACCTACGATGTTAGAGAAATGGAACCTCATGTTTGATGAGATGTGTCATAAAACTGTAGTATGAAATGCTAGAGGAGTAGCCATTCCACAGCATCACAAGTGCGGCTGAACACTCTGATGATGCTGGTTATAGCAAAATCAGGAGATGTGAGATGGTAATGTCTGCAATGGAGAATAAAAATGATCAGTGCTCATAGGACATAGGTTCTAGCCAGTCTGCAAAGTATCTCAGAAAGGTGTTTAACTGAAACTCATCAGACCTGATTTGCTCAATGATAGTTGGGACTTCTTTCCTTCCCTCTCTTCGTTCACAGGACACAGCAAGGCAGCCTACATTATTTATTTATTAAAAAAATATTGAATGTATTATTTTCATATTCTTAAATTAATAAAAATGCATCCCTCCTTCCAGCACAATTTCCTATGCAGAGTAATTGACACTTTTCCATTATAAATAATCTTGGAGTCTTTTATGAGGCTAAAAACTAAAACCAGTAGCAATACTTTAAACTCAACACACTGGATCGGATTTGTGCCACAAGATGAAAAACAATACAGAGTAAGGTCAGCCTGCAGTGTTATGATAACTTTACTTTCAGCACCTCATCAGCATTAGAATCCAGCATTTTGGTTGTTACTGCAATTACTTTGCTGGTTTGTGATTTGCCATTAGATGTGGAACACATTTTGCATTCTCTTGGCTTTATAAATAAAGTTTGATTAATTTTCTTGCTGTTCTCAGTCGGTTTCTATATCATTGAGAGAACACTATGTGGGCTCCCTTTTCCACCTCATTTATCACCTATGCAAACTCTGAGATATTAATCAAATACTGGACAACATGTGGAGTGAAACAGTTTTTCCTGTTCTTCCACCCAGATCTTCAAAGTATAAGACAATAAGCATGCTGTAAAGTTTAAACGTATTGTAGTCCTTTCCTTCTT
The DNA here is from genome assembly GCA_030867105.1 of Liasis olivaceus. Taxonomy (NCBI): domain Eukaryota; kingdom Metazoa; phylum Chordata; class Lepidosauria; order Squamata; family Pythonidae; genus Liasis; species Liasis olivaceus. The sequence continues at coordinate 224,147,342 of CM061349.1, forward strand.
CAACATATAAGAAATAAGTATGTTGAGATATGGAATATTTTGTAATCCTTCCTTCCTCCCTTGCTCCCTCCCTTCCTTGCTCCATTTACAGATAGTCCTCTTTTAGCAACTGCCTCATTTATTGACTATTCAATCAATCAATCAATCAATTTTATTTCGGTCATAGACCAGCGTATTATTGACTATTCAGTTATGAAGGTGATGAAAAAGTTACATTGAAACCATTCCTTGCATTTACAACCATTGCAGGTCTGTGAAGCAAAGGAAAGCTGAAGTAAGATCATAAGCACAGTTGCGGTTTCACTTAGTGACCACTTCGCTTAACGACTGAGTTGCCAGTCCCAATTGGAATCACTAAACGAGGACTATGTGTAGATTTTTTTTTTCTACTAGAATACTTTCTTATTTACACAGATACAAGGGAGAAAAAGAAGAGCTATCATTAAAAAATAATAAAGCCTTCTCCCCCACCCCCCTCACTTTATCATGAGCTAGGACATAAGTTAGTTACATATAGATCAGGACAGCCTAGCACCTTGTATATGTTTTGAGCTTCACTTCCCATAACTCTTGGACATGCTGGCTGGTACTTCAAGAAGATTGAGACCTAAATATCTTGAAGACATTAGGTTGTCTTTTTCAAAAACCAAAAAAAAAAAAGGAAAGACATTGCTCTTTTCAATATTTAAAGGAGTAAAGCAGATCATGGCCTGAGACCCACATTCAATTTTTTTTCCTCCCCAAAGCTTTTTAAGATGATGTTGTCAGAAATCAGTAGTACAATCTTTCATTTTTTTGGTAATCATTTGTTTGCTCCTTAAAAACCAGTTTTCCCTATTTTTCCTTCTCATGCCATCCTCAAGAAATAGTGCTGAACATTTTGGGGCCACCCGCTTCAGTGGTATTGTGTCACTGTCATGCCTCCTATCATCCTCCCAAGACTTTTTTTGAAATCAAAGTACTGTCCTTTACCCACAAAGTTATCCAGACTGCAAATAAAGGAAGAAGCCAACAAAAGTCAAGAAGACATTGTCCAAAATACTTGGCTATCTGTTGAACTTTTGTGGGTTCATTGGCCTCATGCCAGATGAAGATGTCTGGCAATGTAAAGGGCACAAGACATATTTATATGTGCGTTCATATAAGATTTGGACCAAGAAAGTTGTAGAAAGAAGACTGATATGTTAGAAACTGGCTCATGGTCTAATTCCTCTTGAACTGACACAAATCTGGCCCTTAACCCATTTGAATAGCAGCCTGCCCAGTATCAACTGTCAACTTCTTTGAATCCCTCCAAGTAAAAGCAATCTGAAAGGAATATAACACTGAATTGCAACACCATATTTCCAACAAAAATGGAGCTCAAGGTGTCCAAGTCTCCAATTAATAGGGAGATGGAACTTAAATGCTGTCATTATTATCTGCAAGATCGTTTATTAGTTTTGAGAAGGAAGGAAAAAAATTACTGTTTTGGCGCTTTTGGATAATTTGCTTAGGAACTATTTTTCTTCCTCAGAAAGAGAAAGCTCATTAAATTTCATTACAAGTCTTCTGCCACTGTGCAGTATGGATTTGAATCTTAAAACAGAATTTTGTTTGGCAATGCTCTCTCACAAATAAGGAAACAATCTATTTTATTGTTCACCTCAGATAACACATGCCAGCCAAGTTAAATCCATACTTTTTTCCCTTCTTTATAGTCTTTCACAATTTACAAGGTTTGGTTTGCACTACTGTTATACTTTCTTGAAATAGGCCAGTTCTGATAAGTCTCACCATTTTTAATTTTTTTCTTTGTTTGTTTGGGGGATACTCAAAACATGCAAAGTTATAAATAAAGATAGCATTATTCATCATTCATAAAGTAACAAAGTCTATTTTCAGCCATTCTTTCAGACATTTCCATGACAATGAGGCTACGTGGGAGCATTAAACCATCTTGTTCTGTTGGAATATGTGACATAACTCACATCAGAAAATCTTTATGTGTCAGTGCTAAGCTGAAATAGCAAAACAGGGAAATAACGTTGTTTAGAGGAAAAAACTGTGATCTATCTATCTATCTATCTATCTATCTATCTATCTATCTATCTATCTATCTATCAAATATATATGGCTGTCCATCTCACCAAAGGTGACTCTGGGTGGTCTACAACAATGGAATGAACACTGGAAAAGAAGAAAAATTATTGATGACAAATAACCTGCCCCCTGTTCCTATTGCAGTGATTGGCAAATATTTTCCCACCAGAGGAAGAGGGCAGGCAGGAAATTCAAGGAATCAGCCAATTGCTTTGCCTCTCATGTTCTGCACAGACAAAAGCAGGGCGGTACCTTTTAGCAGTGAGTCAGAAATAGAACCAGATCCTGACTGGCTATGAATCAGCAATTTTTTGTGATTTATTTGGATGGATAAGACTTTAACTCAGCCAGCTTAAAGGCCTTTATTGTCTTTTGCTGAGGAGAACATTCTAGCATGCAGAACCTGCAGCCTTTTCTTTCCTTTGTTTTTTGTGGGGTGGGGGGAGCCAACCATTGCCAGGCTGACAAGATAACCACCACCAAAGTCTAAATCTGCTAACTGAACCTGTAAACTATTTCAGTCAAATAGTCCATATTGCTTCCTATCATTTCAAGGCAGATAAAATTAAAATAGAGGAAAGGGATGAATTTGTTTTATTTTATTTTATTTTATTTTATTTCATTTTGTTTTATATTTTATTTATTTTATTTTGCATGGGCTAAGGTTAATTTTCTGTGTGGGTATCTGGCAGCCTGTCCTGAATACAGCTGAAAGGAATCTGGGAGATTAGTGTGTTCTTTTAGACAATACTTTTTAGCTATGCACAGTGGCAGTATCGTAGCCAATGAGGTTTATACAATATTTTAAAAAATATACTGATTTTTTTCTATAATTATATCTAATCTATACCTTTATTTATCTAAACCTCTGTTTCTCTATATATCTACACCTGTATCCATATATTATATGCATTGTTTTTCTTCAAATTTTGGATTTGGCTTGTTTCCATAAGTTTGCTCTTAAATCTCTTGAAAATCAATTGATAATTTTATGAATGTGAGTTATAATATTGACATATCATATTGTAAATTACCTTTGGAGAACTGTAAAGGTGGCTGAGAAATGCATCAAACAGAGTTTCAGGTTTACAACGTTATACAGTTCTTTTATCTGTCAGAATGTGGGGCGGGGGGAACATCTCTGCAACAATAATATACCCCAAACTTACAGATCTGTATGTCCATAAATAATTTTAAAGGTTGTTCTAATAGGGTAAATGTCAATGAAGTTAATGAATAGAGAATACAGTATGACAAACATTCTGAATTTGAGATAAGATTTTTCCTATTCACTTTCTTCAACAGTTCCAATTTGAAATTGCAGCTATAAATTCTGGAAATTGGTCCCAACATTATAGTAAATTCTATATAAGATAAAATTGGATATTTTTAATTAGATTGACAATAGATAGATCCTTTCAGGAAACCATAAGACTGGATCAGTCTAAAGCTGCTTCATTAGTTCAACAAGGCAAATATTTCCTATCTGTGAGGACTTCATTGCATAGTTATCTACCTATGAGGATACTGCCGTTCATTAACCAGTGTATGAATATCACCTGAAAATAATATTTATTGCAGAACAGTTGTTGCAAATCATCAGTGTCAGGAGTGTCTTCATGTTAAACATAAATAATATTTTAAGAGGGTCTATTAAATAACATTTGAAAATAACATGCTACAAAATGCTTTGTGCTTGATTATAAAGGAAAGAAATAATATTTTAAAAGAAAATGAAGTATTTCCTTTTCTCAACTACAAATAACAATGATACTGAATTTGTGAATTTGAAGTTATTCCAAATAGCTCAAATGAACTAGTTTTCTTTGTACTAGATATACATGTTCAGGAAATCATAACTATTACTTATATAGAGAATCAGCTATTTTTTTCCTCTAAACAATCATCTCCCATTGTAATGTCCTATTGTGTATTTTCACAGCAATCAAGGCCACACACCTACAGGGAAGAGACATGAATATATATTGATTAGGTCATTGGCTTAGCTAGCTTATTATCCATTCTTTGACTGGTGAATATATTCAGTCAGCAAGGGGACTTGTTGCAAATTGACTGAATCTCAAAATCCATTAACACCTAAATAAGTTTTTAAAAGAGAGAACACAAGTTAACTTTAAGTAGTTAAGTTTAAGGCATTTGTCATAATGGACATTGTGGATCTCTATATTTAGAATTTAATGGGAGCTAAAATATACTTCAAGAGCTTCCAGGGACCTTGAACAGAAATGATCTTCATAAGAAACCATAGCCATAGAAAAATACCAATCAGAAGTGCAATCAAAGTTTAAATTGTGAAAATTGAACAAGCAGAAAAATAACTAGGTGGCAATATAAATTAATTAAGGCAAAAAACAGGTACTGCTTGAATTTGTAAAAGTACTATTGAGAAAAAAAGGAGAGAAAGACCTCCATGTCTGCATTAATATAGCACTTGGTGATGAATGGATTTATCATAACTGGAATCTTTTCTTAATTTCTTTTAGAAAATCTAATTTTATTCTTTTGAAATTCCAACATCCACACAAAGTAATTGCTCGTATCTGAGGCAGTAAAGAATTGTTAGAAATTTTCCTACCTTTTACTTTTGTCCTTTAAGATTAGAATTTACTGAAAATTGTAACCTCAAAGCTATATTTTCATTGATGGGAAAGGAAAATAATTACCCCAGATTATACTAAACTTTTTAAGCAAAAGTTTGGCTAAGGCAAAGCCTTCATAGAACATTCTAGGTTATATATTAATTATCTATGCCTTGGCTTCATGCTGCTTTAATTATATTCATTATTTCTTCATTCTTCAAAATATCATGTATGGAATCCATGTTTGCTTGTTGCAGAACTATTACTTCTCTCCTGCTGTTTTAATGGCTTAAGTCCAAGCTGTAGCATAAATGACTAAAGCTAGGAAGTTAAATATGATCCCTAGTTAATTTATATCACAAAATTGACACTTAACTTTTTCATTAGTTTTTAAGATATTTGGTAGAGGTTTTTTTTAAAAAAAGATATCAGTGCTAAAGCCTACATAATCACCATCTTAAAACAGACTGAAAGATAAATTGGGGGAAAAAAAGTTTTTCTTTGGATACTCCATGAAATTCACATAGCTATGCCTGGAATGCATCTAAATAATTCTACACCTGATCCTATAATCCCTTATATCTCCATGTTCCCTTTATGTATATACTGTATGTGGCCTGTGTCTGAACTGTATGACCACAGAAGAATGCCAGTAAGGAGTCCATCACTGAGCAAGAAAATCGGTGTTTCAGTCTAAACTCCAGTAGCAAGGGATAGCACCACCTAGTGACTGAAGTGCAGACTGATGTGTTTTATTATCAGGAGGAAACAATGAACATTTTTATTTAATTCAATGGTCAATTCCTCATTCAAATGAATTGAACAGAAAATCCCAAAGCTGATGTAGATTTATGTTCATTTTATGTGATTTTCCTGGAAGTTTTAATACGAAATATAATACTAAAAATCTAACTATTTCTTTAAACTTCTAAACAAAGCTGTCCTTTGCAATAGAAACTTGGTAGGGTATTTACATTTCCCTGGTGCATTACTGCTTATTAGTATCCTTTCAGTTCAAATGCTGGCTTCTTAAATGTTTACTTTTGTCTGAATCTACAACATCATAATTCAAAACTGGAAAGATGTCATTTAAAAATTAAATTTGTCCTCTTAAAAAGTGACACTCAGAAGTTTTACCTCAATAACATCTTTATTTTTTTAAAAGGGAATTAAAATATGAAATTGCATACTAACTGAGAAATACTGTAGCAGGAAATGAGAACCACTGAACTCAGGTACTCCTAGGTTAATCCTAGTGTACAACTTAATGATGAGACTTTCCATCAACCTGGACTGCTAATTTCATATTTAAAACTGAGATTGTGAGAGTTTTGGTAAATTTTGTCATTTTAGATATGCATCAATATGATTTAATGGAACTTCTTGTCTTTTGTACAGATTTGAGAACAAATTATAAAAAGATTTTTGGATGCTTACATTATCTGTGAGTGCAGCATTTCCTTCTTGTATTTTCATTATCATTTTCTTGTCTCTCTCCTTTCTCAGTTTATATGCAAGCCATCTCTCTGGTTTATTTGTAGATTCAAAATATTGCTTACAAATATGAGTTCCTGTTTGTCAAATCCTCATTACTGCTGCAAGAGGAAGCCATGAACTAGTGCAGTGGTGCCTCAGTGAATGAGGTGAGGGGAGTCTGCTTGCTCAGTGAACGTAACTGAGTCCTCACGTGGAACACCCCAGAGTAGATATACAGGGTTAAGTGTAATTCCACATCATTTATCAAGTACTTCAGATCTGGTAATTGCACATCATTTTAGATATATTTAAATAAAATACCAGTATATATATAATAGTCAATCTCAATATAGAGAATTTTAAGAAGGCATTGGAAAGCTACAATGTTGCCTATGATCTCAAAACACTTGCACTTGGTTCTCATTTCACTATGAAATTATTCCAAAATGTTTACTTGTTATGGTTAAATTTTTGATGGCTTCTGCTGTAGCGGAGCCCATTCTGGGCAAGTCAGTGTGTGTGCATGCTTCAGAGGGGAGAGGAAGAGCAATGGCCTTTGATGACTTTAGTGGTTAATCAAGTGGAATCCTGAAGTGGATTCAGATTCTCTGCTATAAAAGCCACACCTAATCAGCTATAAAAGCCTTATCTATCCATAATTAGCCCTCTTTCCTGCTTTGTACCTACCACCAACACTTTGTAATTTAGTGTAGGTGAACAATAAGCCCAAATGTTAGCCTTGGCACCTAGGGCAGTAGTGGTTTCCCAGAATAATTGGGCAAAGAGAAGTCTGTGCTGCAGCTGATCTCTAAGTTGGTTGGACATCTAATTGCAGTTCCTTATGTGAAAAGTTAATAAAATTGTGACCCAAGTTCATCCCGCACTGGTTGTCAACTCTTCATAATTGGTGCGGGCCCAGTGGTATAAAAATTGTTATATCCCATCCAAAGTGCTTATGCGGCGATATAAGATGGCTTATCATGCAGCTATTTGCATATAAAGTGGTTTGCAATTTAAATCTAATTCATTCTCACAACTCCAGTTAGAAAAGTAATTATGGGTTTCATTTTACAGTCAGGGAATTAAAGGTGAACAGTGTCCTGTCAAACCCACCTAATAAGAATATGTGATTTGAGAAACACATCATTTGTATTTGACTGAAAACACAAATTTGCTTTTTAGAAATTATGTACAATCAGGAGGAGAAGCTTTTCAGCCAATAATCTGCAATGCAACTGTCTTGTTCTGAGTAACAGAAAGAGATTTTCTGGGAGGTGGATTGAGTTTTCTGTAGCTGGCAATGGCATTTATTTTTAAGCAAGTAGATTTGGCATTAGAAGAGATCAGGAGGAATATGGGAATATGTAGCAGTTAAAATTAATGTCAGTATTACAATGAACATGTTTGAGAAATTATATTAATGGATGGAGTTATTAGGAGGAAAAAAAATCATATCTAATTTGACTGTTCGTTGTATTGCATGATTAATGATAAACGGATATCATATACCACTGGGGAACAAGAAAGAAATGAGACGATAAAATTGAGGAGATTTCCATAAATGTCCTCCAGGGCTTTTGGAAAGTTTCAAAAGTCTTAATCTGAAACCCCCTTTTTTTCTTCATTGTATCTTATGTCTTCATTCATTCATTCTTTTGGTACTGCTACCTCTGACACAGAAACTGATTATGTGGAAAACACCACTGTGCACTCTTAAAATTTTATTTTAACTGATTAGTTTAATGTCCTTGACTGAAAAGTATCACCCTGTCTGATCATTTTGACATAGAACCCTTCTTTGGTGGGCTCCCATCCATGTGTGAAATGCAAGACAGTTGTCCCTATTGCTTCTCCCACCCCACTTCAAAATCTCTTAGTTCCTGTTATGCAGGGCTGCTACTCAAAAAGTAGATTTAAATGTGTTTAGGTTGCAATCTCAGGCCCCTGGAAATAAATCCCACCAAATGTGAGATTCCCTTCTGAGTAAACCTACACCAGATGAAGTTTACCAGTAATTAATTATATCAAATATGGTACACCTTGACAAGCAGAAACATTATTCTGGAAATAGTTTCTCTGTTAAAAACAAATAAATAAAATAATTCCTGTGCTATTTTCATGACAAAAATCAATTCACATTCATTTAACTGGGCTGTGGTTTTAAAAACCTCTTTATATTCTCCTTACAGCTGGCACTTGTTGCAAATGTTGTGGGTAGCAGTAATGCAATGTACATATTCACTTAAAAAAAGATTTTAAATCTATTTAATTATGGAGGCTTTCAAAGGATCATTGTTTTAAAATCCCTACCTGTTTATATGCTGTAAAAAGTTCATGCACAACACTAGAGTATTAATGCAGTATTAAAGTTTTCTCCTGACATCCAGGAAACCAGAAGACTAGTTCCCTGAGGCCAAGTGAATACAGCTGATAGCAAATATCCATCCCTCTTGTGCTATAGCAAACTGCCTTTGAAGTTACTTTAAGAAGTTTCAAATTTGCCTGTGGAAAGGAGAATCTGTGAGTAGCTGTTTCAGGAATACAGTGCATAGAGGTGTGGGACTAGGGAAACCTATTCCATGGATTACGGCATACCATTATCTAGCTCTTTACTAAGTGGCCTAATTATCTAACATATTTAAGTGCATATATTTCCAAATAAGCAAGGATGTAGAAGCAAGCAATATATATTTGTCTTAAACAGAGGCTAGAAAAAGATAGGCTTCCCTGTAGAAATGCACATACCCCCCTCCAAAAAAACCAGTAATGGCTAAGTTATTCAGCAGTGTGCTGGTTCATAAGGCCAGATAACTATAATCCAGTCCTGTGAGAAGAGTTTATACCATTGTCTGAAATCATGGATTCATCCAGGAGCTCTTACAAGTTGTCAGTCTGACCCTATGATAGGTCCAGAACCACCCAACTTCTGCATCTTATGATAGGTCCAGAACCACCCAACTTCTGCATCTCCTACAGATTTTATAGTTTTTACAGTATAGAAGGAGAAATATGGGGTATACATTTAATAATACAGTATATACATGAATCATCTCCTCATTGGCGGTGTTCTCATAACATATTAACACATGGTCAAATGGCTTTAGTTAATCTAATAAACAAACAAGTAAATAAATAAACAGAAGCATGATGTACTCTAACTTTCTGGGTTTGATGACACCCTGAGTGTGCACTAACCACCTGGGCTGACTTTGTGCAACATGCTGAGCTGCAATATGTTTGACAATTTTATAGTTCTATGTACTGCACGAACATAGCTCTAGCTCTCTTCTGTAGAGATTTCCATGCTCAGAATCTCTCCTTCAATATTTTCCATCTGTGTCCTCTGCTCTCACATCAAGAAAATAGGTAGTTAGATTACATTATTGTTGAATTTGTAATCTGAATTGTTTTATATTCTATAGTGTTTTCTTTGCTTTTTTATGGAGATTTAAAGGAATAATTTATATTAGTTTTAGAAATATTAGTTATGCTAAGAGCAATATATTTACTAAACACATAATTAACCACATTCATGAGAAATTTACACATGCAGAAATGCCAGTCATCTTACAATTTCCCACAGATTTTGGTATCAAGGATAACTTGATCCATACTTTGTTGTAGGTATAGAAATAATCACAGACTTCACACATGCAGAGGCTTTAAACAGTCTTCTCATGCTTCCCTGGGATAATGCATATTATGTATGGAATACATTTTTCCAATTCCTGCTGAAGGACAACTCATTATCACTCTTCATGGTAGTAATTATTATTACTCTTCTTAAAAACAAACAGATAAAGGGGGGCAGGGATGGTTCATCTCAATCTTCCTGTGTTGACAAGGAAGGTCTTGTTGGGCTGATTGCAGCTCCAGCCCTGCTACAGAGTCTAATTACATAGTTAAATGAAATCTGTATACAAGAAATGCATACTTAATGTGAAATCAAATTAAATGCCTTCATGGATGTGCACAGGAACACTGAGTGGGGCCTAGTGCTGTCGTACTTTCATCCAATGTTATTTAATCAAGCAGATTTTTCCATGAACAGAAGGAAGGAGGAAGTTATCTTCATTGATTTCTGTTCCCTCTGCTTCACAAAATTGTGGACTTCTTGGAAAATGACCTGCAGGGGAAGGAACAGCAAAAGAAGGGAGAATCTGAACAAATGTCCTCGTTTTTCCTTCCATGTATGTGCTCCCACTTGATCAAAGATTTCTGCACATTGAAGGACAGAAGCATAATTATTAACAATTTATTGATGTTTCATATCCAATATGCATACTTACATATGCCCCAGGCTGTGGTGTTAATCATTATCAAAATCAACCTCATCATAAGCAACAGGCACAATGATTATACACAATTACATGCTTGAGTATACTGCAGTCTTTAGAACTGAAATCTGCAGAAACTCAAAAGTGAGGTTTCTTAACATCAGTACACCTACCCTTAATATTTTTCCCTACACAGTTTCCTTTAATATTTTTTTAAATAGTTTCTGATCAATGTGCTTTCTTTCCTCTGCAATTTCCTTTAAACGTGCTTCATTTAAATTTAGTGTAGGCCAAATATGTAATATTTGTTCTTTTTGCTTAGCTTGTAAAAAGAAATATAAGCTTGTGCAGATGTTCTTTAAGGTAAGAGGCAGAAGGATCCATTCACCAACAATTTTCTTCTTACAGTAGAGCCCACTTTGGCATATCATGACATTTTAAGGTAAAAGAAATATGTGACAGAATTCTTGTACATCTTTAGCCTTTTAGTGTTTCAATATTGTTGGACTCTAGCTCCTATCAACACTGACCATTAATTATGATGTTTGGATTGAAGGCTATTAACAGATAAGGCCTTTAAAGGAAGCTAATGTTGTTTTGTTCATCATGTTTTCAAAACTCTATGACTTCTGGACACAAACTGATTTTAATGCAGAGATAGCTGGAAAGAAAATGCATTAATGATAAATATATTTTGCACTGGTGAATTGCAGAGGACCCTGTACTCAGGCTTTGTAACAGAAGGTGCTCTTTTCTCCTCATTCACATCTGCAGATTTTCTGCCTCTCAAATATGGAAGCAATAACATGAATAGGGAAACATTTGCATGAACAATCCAGTGCTTGAAACAAGAACTATACCTACAGACAATTCATAAAATATATATTTACAGTGTGCAGACAACATGGCACCTACTATGTTAGAGCTCCCTTGCATCTTTGTGGGGTAGTGGGTCACATCATCAAACAGTTGTATAAAAGTGCTGCTAAAATACTGATCTGACAAGGTGATACCTCTTCTGTACCAGCTTAACTGACTCTTAATACTTTTCTCGGTCCAGTTTAAAGCTCTTAGAAATTGGGGAGCTAACTACTTGAATGGTCTTACACATATGCAGCACCAGAATAGTGGGATCAACACTGAACATGTATTTTGTGCCTTATGCTAAGTAATAAGACTGGTAACTTAAAGGACATGGCTTCTCAATAGGGGTCCCCTGCTTTGATATCAGTTGTAGTTGATGCCCACCAGGCCCAGCAAAACAACTTGTCAAGTGGACATCAAATCCTTATTGGTTTATTTTAGCCTATAAATGAGTTAGGACTATATAGGGCTCCTGTGTATGTATGATGCTATTGAATATGAATTGTTCTTATTGCTTCTTTCCATAGTTGTTTTATTGTATTGTGGTACATCATTTGGCCACCTTATAGCTCTGTTAAATAAATAAATAGACAATAATTGTCTGGCATGGCTGATGTCAACAGACTGCTGATATCATTAGTGCACTGAAATAGAAAATGAATTGAGAACCTTGTGGATGGCCTTTATCTGGAACTATTTATACAACAAAAATAGAAAATTAGAATTTCATATTATCTTGCCTGGAATAGTAGTTTGATATTCAACATTGTTATTATTTTATGTAAATAACCTACCATAGCAGGGAGTCTTTGCAAGCTTTGACATGATTAGTTCCAAGGTTGTTTTTGTAATGAGAACAGAACCAAGTTCTTGGTTATAAGGTCATGGTGTGTTCTTTTTAAAGTTGAATCATCTTTATTAATGCTATTTCCAAAATACCTTTCTGTGAAGTCCCTTATAGTTTGTTAACTAGCTTCCAGTGACCAGGCCATTATGAGAATGGAGAACTGTGTCTACCTGTCAGGTCTTTAGGTAATTGGTTCATTGGAATGCATCATTCACCCATATGATTAGTGCTCTTAAATGAAGAAATGAAATATTTCCTAGTCCTTCCTTTCCTTTCCTTTCCTTTCCTTTCCTTTCCTTTCCTTTCCTTTCCTTTCCTTTCCTTTCCTTTCCTTTCCTTTCCTTTCCTTTCCTTTCCTTTCCTTTCCTTTCCTTTCCTTTCCTTCATGCTGAAATGAGTACGGGAAAATATGAAAATATATTAATGTAATTATGAAGTTTTTCAAAAATATAATACCTAGAGGGGATGTTGTCATCCCTCATACTTCCAAGGGTATAATCCTCTCAAATTAATCACAGTTTAAATTATCCAACTGGAATTATCCAGTTGCTTTATATCAAGTGAAACTCTTTCTGTGTCTTTTTCTCTCCTTCTCCTAACATTTAAAATTGAAAAAGTTTGCTGGGTTGAAAAGTTGTTTCACATGTAGATAGAAACACACTGTTATGAAAATGAGTTACCTCTGTCTGATGTCTAAAGAACCAAAGTTAGCCTGCCTCTATCCTCATCTTATAATGCCAGCTTCATTAAATGGTTAAAGGGTCGCAGGTGATGCAGTCACTCATGGTGATCTGGAACCTGTCCTGCTGAGAATTTGTATTGTTATCCTCAGAGTCTCTGGTGGGAAGGTGACTTTCACTGTGTCATACCTACTAAAAATTCTGGGATTTAGCAGGAGAAAAATGGTTTCCATGGTCTAAAAACAGTGGAGGCAGGGGTGGGTTGTTTTTTAAATCAGAAATAGAAAAAAAATGCCTTACCTGTGTAACTTCTACTTTCTCTTTTTTTACTGATGACATGGAATATGGGATGGAAGAACCAAGAATATGTCCCTGATTGTTGTTTCTCCTGGTATATATTTCCCCCTCCTAAAGATATGTTATTTTAAATGTTATCTGCTATTCTTTAATTTGCATGCCTGAAATACAAAACAGAACTTTCTTCCTTTGTCCTGATTATATTTCCTATAAAAGTCAAGTGAAGAAACTTTTTTTTCAGAAAAGAAGTCATATTTGATCTGTGTCATCCATTAAAAATAATTAATTACAGGAATAAAGGTACAATATCCCCATCTCTTTTGGTTATTTTTCAAAGATTTCCATGCACTATTTCTGCTTGTACCATAGACTAATTAGCTTCTCAAGAGCATCTTTTATATAAAATAATTAAAATGGAGGTCACATAAAAAATATTTTTTTAGATATAATTATAATGATGCTTCCATTTCTCCAATCTACATCTGATTTGTTTAAATCAAAGTGATAAGTTGTTACATCAAATATGTTATATCCAAAATAAAAGATCTTTGGATTTGAATGAAACACTTTTGCTGTTCTTTTCCCTCCCTCCTTTAGAAGATGCCTCAGTGAAGCTCAGAAGTAAAATTATCTCTGTAACAAGGGTTTTAATAACATGCTTCTTGAATAAAATGCCACTCTGTGACTAAATAAAAATACTTGGTTGAGTACTGCTACCTAACATCACCATTTAATGTCCAGTACAATCTACTAAAATAAAGGTAGAACATTCACAGGAGTGGATGGTTATGATTGATTAATATTAATATGAATACTTTGTGAATAAAAGGCTAGGGAAGTAAGGTGCCAAATAATATATCAGCTCCAAATTCCTGGAAGCAAGAAGTGGGGAGACCAGGTTCTGGTGAAAATTTCTGCAGCATCCCCTCCTTTCAGTTTCCCCCCATTGTTTCAGTGGAGAGCAAAGTACCTGCATCCATGACAGAGTAGGGTGGGCAATGAGTCAACTTCTTAGGAACTCTGAAGAACTGATTATCTATGGATTCTACTCAACCCCAGAACTGACAATGGAATGTCACATTTCTTAGTGACGTGCTAAATGCCCTTGAGTGGGGCACATCAGTGTGGCCTCTTGCTAACTGAGCTTCTTTCTGCTTCCAAAGGGCACATCTGCTTCATAGCCACTGACTTCAATCAGCAAATCTTGAGACTGGGGAAAAAGAGTTATAAATAAATACCATTTGACAAGCTTAAGTTTTGGAAACTTTTGGCATTTGCTTTTATTTAGAGATTTGATGGTATACTAATTAACGAAATGGTTTGACAGTATAACAAATCTGTATTTCCATGGAATTGAAAGGCATGTCAAGGTAATTTAAGCAGACTTCTAGAAAATAAAATGCTGGAGTTGCAAGGAAAGAAAGAAAGATGGCTGCATTAGCCAAGATATAGAGTTATTTTAAAATATATCCTACTTCATGAAGAGCTAGGAAGAAAAAGAAAACCACTTACTACATATATGACAAGTCATGCAACAGCAAATTTTGCTTTTTTTTTTTTTTTAATATGGTACAGTTAGACATTTTTAATGGGGAAGAGAAAGAGAAAGTGGAGATGGAAGTTCTTGTTAAAGATTATGCAATAGGCAGCCTTATACTGTTGCAAAATTCTTTTTTTACTTTGTGGGCCTACAACAGTACCTAATAACACATGTTTGGTATCTGAATACTCTTGGAGAAGAAGGAGAAACACTTGATTTAGCAGCAGTCTGCAGAATTTTTTTTTTTTTAACTATAGCATCTCAACTTACTCACTATAAAGCAGTAAAAGGCCCACAGAATTTGAGCACCCTTAACTAGATGTAGAATAAATGAGTGATGTAAAATTTTGCTTAAGAAGTGGCAAAAGGAACCATGGAAATTCCATTTCTTTCTGTAGAAACAAAGTTTTCTTCTTCCTTCCAATGGTGAACATTGCTGGTTTCCCTGTGCGGAAAAAAACAGTGATATTATTCACTAGGAGAAAGCAATAAGGCTTCCTTCTTGCAATACCCTTGCCTCTTCCTGATCATTGGGTGATTTGTTTGATCACCAGACTAATAATAAACAAATCTGCTGTCCAGGTTAGATGGTAAAGGAAATGGATGTGGCTGTCCCAGATCTTTGCAAGTATACAAAAAGTAGTGGTCCACTCCACGGTAACATACAGCCATTTCTTGTTTGCCTGATTTTAGTACTCTCCAGACATCATTTTATACTTTTAAAATTGCTTGCTACTGTGCTTACAAAATTCCCTATTGTAGAATTATTCTTTTGAATATGAAATACTGTAGTTCGGATCTGATGTGGGTGAAGTCTATCACAGATACAGGTAGTCCCCAGGTTAAGAATGCCCAGTTTAAGGACAACCCATAGTTAAGAACAGAGTCTACTGTAGCAAAATTCAAGTTAAATATACAATGATTTGAGTTAAATACACAATGGTTCAAGTTAATTACACAATACTATTATACAGTATTTTACAATAATACTGTTCCGGCTTCTGTACAAATTCGACTTAAGGGTAGACCTTGGGAATAGAACTCGTTCTTAAACTGGAGACTTCCTGTATACAAATGGCACCAAATTTACCATAGTTACCATATGTAAAATTTACCATAGTTACCATACGTAAAAATACAGATGACCACTAGATGGTACTAGGGATACAGAAAATCTGAACCTGCTGCCATCTAAGAGTAATCTGAATTTTTGTAGCCCGGATATAATAGCCCTATACCAA
Organism: Liasis olivaceus; assembly: GCA_030867105.1. Classification (NCBI taxonomy): domain Eukaryota; kingdom Metazoa; phylum Chordata; class Lepidosauria; order Squamata; family Pythonidae; genus Liasis; species Liasis olivaceus. The sequence continues at coordinate 224,163,246 of CM061349.1, forward strand.
AATGTAAACAATTAAAAGCATACCTAGTAACGTCACAATGGTCAAAGACAACCTACTTTTGTCCATTCCAAATATTGCATAGTGAGCTATCAATCCCCAGAGCTGAGAAATTAAATTGCTCCCTTAATCCTTCCCAATATTTTTGACCACAGATCCTCCGAACTTGAAGGTACAGGGCTACGGCAAACAGTCAAGTTCAGTCTTTATCTACCTTCATCATTCTTCATACATAATGAATAAGCTCTAAATACATAATTAATACAAATGCAGGGGGGGGCAGGGGGGAGGAGAAATGAATCCTTGCCCTGCTCCGAAAGATTCATATCAATTGCTCAGATTGTGTAAAGGCTTTCATATTACATTCTGTGTGTGTTGTTAACTTTTTAATTTCCTGTGCCACAAGCCAAGTCTGCCCAGAGCTTTGTAGATCCAGAGTGCTCCTTCAAGATAATTGTATTCAGCTGCTCAAAAAAAAAAAAAAAAAGTTGCTTGTCAGAGGTTCTGACAGCCTGCCCCATACAGTGCTAAATATAGTTGTTGCTGGGTGGATGGGTGGGTTGTTCTTTGTGTTTTTTCCTTTTTTCTTTTCACCTGATGAACAAGATTGTTTACTATGGTAATCAGTGCAACCTTATTTGGTAGGTGAAAGATATTTATACAACGTTGAATAATTCAGGTAATTAAGCCAAGCCAAGGTGGATCCATAAATATTGTGGATAAGGGTAATTCTACTCCTGCATTTACTCTTATTGTGAATACATGTCCATGGGTTAGCTGTCCCATCTGAATTTAAATCTGAGAAAAGCACCAGTATCTATGCTTTCTGACAAGCATAGCATTCAACCTTTCCAAGCACCTGTAACAGCTACCATTAATCTGAGAGGTCATTGCACATGCTTTGAATGCCAGAAATTCAAATCTCAATCCCAGACATGGCTAGTTAAAAGTACTCTATGGTAGGATGACTGAAAAAGGTAGCTGTTTGATGGCTTGGAAGGCAGAGGGTTAGAATATTATTTGAGTTTTATATATTTCTATATCCTGCCTCTCCTCCAAGAAATACACAGCAATATAATATATATGGTTTCCACTGCCCCCGTGTTATCCCCATGTTATCTCTATGAGTTATATTTCATAGGGCAGCTGGGAGCGACTGGGCCAAGGTCACTCTCTCCTGACTGAGATGTTTTTAACAAATGTGTGCTTGCTGGTCCTTCCCTCTTTATTTGCACATCCTACGACCTCATCACTTCCTCTATCCAATCTGACTGCCAAATCTGAAAGGGAGTTGTTATCTGTGTTCATCTGAATTCAAATAATGTTCTTCATGTGGTTCAAGAACCTGATAAACATGACAGCTCACACCAAAGCAAAAACTACATGTCTTCTTTCTGGATGATAACTGTATTACAGATTCTAAAGTTTGAATAGGGTCCCCTTCAGAGATTTTTGATCAACATAAGATTAGAGAATGGTTGGAATGGGCCACACAGATGTAGAGGACTATGATCTGACACTTTCTCTTAATATCACAATAGGTTCCCTAGCTGAGCTTTCTGGGGGTGGTAGTCTTAACATATCTGAGAGCACTAGACAGTAGAGATATGCCTGAATTATGGAACATAGTGTAGACACATGAAGTTTGAATCTGTCAGGGACTTGTAATGTCCTGAGGATCCACATACATCTAAAGACAACTCATTTTAACTTAGTTACTCCAAAGAGATATGGTCCCGTACCACAACTCTTTTGTGTTCTGTGGAGTCCTTGGGGTTCTCTGAGCTTGGCTGTTTTCTTGCAAATATTTCTTTATCCAGCTAGGTAACATCTTCAGTGCTAGAATGGAATGGGATGGTTTTTTGGGGTTCATTAGGGTTATTTGGTGAGACTAAAGTTAGTTCTATTAACCAGTTATATTTAAATTGTATTTAAATGGTACTGACTTTTTAGGCCATAGTTCCAGCTGTTGGTGCAAGAGCTGCATTGGAACCCACCAAATTACTTTGGGGGAATCATGTTTGTCTAGCCAAGAAGTCACTGAGTGTTCTCTTCAGTATTTCACTGAAAAGATAAATGTGATCATTATGATAGCTAGAGCTGATTCATGGCTGACATATTTCTCAGAGAAGTCTTCCGGGGCTTCTGCATCTTTTCAAAAGTATGTGTGAGAGAGATGCTATGTGGTAATCACTGGAAATAGCCAATTTCTTAAAATTATCTCAAAACCATAGCCAACTCATTTTTTCTCAGAACTAAACATCCACTGGATCTAAACTCATTCTAAAGTTGGGTGTGTGGGAAATCACATTCAACTAAGGGTCCAGATTTTAGATGGCTTAGCTGTTATATTAAATGTACAGTATTGTGAAGTGTGTGGGAGTTCTTCAGCTTATTTTGCACCCTGCAAGGTTATATGGAAACATGATTATCTAACCCTGTAGCATCAGCTCCAGGGACATATTTCTGCTCCTGTTTCACAAAGAGGCTGTAGGAAAAATACTTTCTTATCCATTCAGTATAATTAATGTTTAAAGACAGAAATGATATGAGCTCAAGTTATATCAATAAGAGTCACCTTAGTTGCTAAAGGTTGAGGTTACCAAGAAAGGAAACCATTTCAGCCTGAACTTCAGTAGCTTCTCTTAGCTTTCCTCTGCCTGGTGTCTCCAGATGTATTGAAACTATATCTCCCAGAATTTAGAGCCTTCATTTAGGTAGAATGAAGTCATTAATTTAGCTTGGCAGCAATGAATAACTTTCTTCTAGATACAATATTCTTATTCAAATGTTGCAAAACCTAAAAAGTGCATGTAAATGCTGATGACAATCCTGAGGCCTGGCAGGGTTAGGAAACAAACAAAATAAAAAAGGAACATTCTACCACATGTAGTGGTTATGGGGGAAAAAAAGTATTGAAAAGAAATGCACCAAAACATTCAGAAAATTTTTAAAATTAAACTGAAACCAGAGATACCTTTACTAGTGTTGGAAGACCTAAAAGACTAGATTGGGGACAGATCATTATGGAGAAAATCTACCTATGTGGCAGATGGCACATCATCAATCAATTCCAGAGACCATAAATGAAAGTATCACAGTCTGCTAAGAGACATGCTGACAGTGGCAGGAAGTTATTTGGCAAAACACTGGAAAAGTGAAACCCTGGAGAAAATACAGGAATGGGAGACCCAACTTGGAAAATACACAGTGATGGCAAAACTGATTATATATATTCACAATAAAAGTTTAACTAACTTCAAGCAGGAATGACTCCCTTACATATGATACATCACAGTTACATGGCAAGGCAGGTTTACGATTTTTAGGAAAAAAAGTTAAGAGATCCATTTAAAAATATCAGATGAAATGATTTAAGTAAATATACACAGCAATCTCTACTGTCTCAAGAAAAGTACAAATACTTAAGTAGTGATTAGTAGCTAGGGTCAATGAAAGGGAAAATAAGCTATTGAAAGTTCCTCCCTGAAGGGTTTTTTTTTTTTTTAATATTTTACTTGTTTACTTTATTTCAGAATTAATTTTTCTGTAGCTATACTTTTTTTTCTATCAGCCTGAAGAATGTAAAGTGACCATATGGTTATAATAAAGTTTCATATTACAAAAAGGAAATAAAACAAAACAAAACATCAGTGTGATTGATTGATCCAGCTAACAGACCTCACAATTAAACAGATGTATCAGCAAAAATTCTGAAGAAAAATCCAATAATGTTATAAGTACTTTCTACTGTATTAATTTTAGTTTTCTAAAATTTAGGGTATAAAATTAAAACTGTCCTTAAGTAAAGTAAAAATGTGATAGAGTTTTAGGATTCACCATCCTTGCTGTTATCAAAATAACTGCAGCTTTTGCAATAAAGTCATCTGTATCACCAAGTAACAGAACAGCATATGCAGGAAGCAAAATAATCAAAGGATTATTTAACTCCTCCCAGAGGCTCTGATAAAAGTTACAGAAAAGTAAAGCTTGGCTTACTTTTTTGATTACAAGGACCTAATCTGTCAGATTTATATCCTAAATCTGGCATCTAACAAACAAGGAGATCACGTTGAAAAGCGTAAAAGTAAATGGCCTACTGGACTTTGAAATACAATTTTGAAAAGAAAACGAATGTGTCAGGGAAAGAATCAATAATTGGTATTATGTGATGATATATTTTGGTAGAATTCCTGACGTGATGAAATTCCTCCCCAACCCACAAAAAATAGGGGGAATAATTTAAATGGTATAATAAATGCTTTTTATTTCAATTGTCAAGCAATTTATAACCCCTAAGATATATTTAGAACAACTTGCAACATAGATCAGGAGAAAAAGTCAGAAGCTTCTAAGTGGGTTTTGCAAAAGAGCAAGGTGGGATTGTATAATATAGATAATTAAAATAGTGGATATGCACGTCTAAAATGTTTACTAGATCTATACAGAACTCTTGTAGGCAGCCTAAAGCAGGAGCTTAAATGTCATCACGGAAGAAAATGAAAGGAACGGTACACTATTACCTAACAGTAACAGGTGATGATAAATCATTAACTATCATTCCCAAAGTTTATGGTATAAAGTGATTAAATCAGAGAGGTTCTAAAATGATGGCAGGTGATTCCAGGTGCAAATACAGCTTTTTCCTTGTTCATAATACTGAGCACAAATTCATGCTCTGAACAAATAAAGGAGAGAGGGGAAATCAATAATCAAGCCACAACCAGGAAAAGGAGTCAAAGGCAGCATTACATCACATAGCTAAAAAGTTAGTGACAAATTAGATTGATATGTCTGAAGTCAGAAAGTGCGTCTCAGTATGTGCTCACATCGTGAGACCTGAATGTATTTAGAAAGAAACACCGTAATAGCCGTGCTGCCTCCCAAATGCAAAATGATGAAATAGTGATATATTCATTTGATGAAGTAGCTAACTGAAAGGTCTGAAGGACTCCAACTAGGCATGTTTCATAATGTATAAGTGATCATTAGGAAGGGATGAAGAATTGGCTTATCAGGCAGCGGCTTCTACAGGGGGGCAAAGGAGAGTCAGGCTGACAAAAGCAGCATCATGGCATTGCAGTGCAAGCCCCACTCTTTTCCTGTAGGCATTGCCGTGCTGCACACAGGCTCCCGAGGATGGAACTTGCCCTACAGCACTGTTTTCCTCTGAATCTGCAGATGTGGCTGACATCAAAACTTTTCTATCAAAATATCCACCTGGATTTTTTTGAACGTATAGAAGGATCTGAAAAATCAGCACTTGGAAAGTTTGGTGATTTGCCATTTGGAAACTATCCATGAAAATACATTAAAAAAAAGAAAATGCTTGCAGAGGGACTGCACACTGGAAAAAGGATGCACACCTGAACATTTGTACATTTTTTTTTCTGCACAGTTTCAAATCAAATCAAAACAAATATTTATGGTTATGTTCCAAGACCAGAATACATACAAAAATAAGTGTGCTGGAAATATAAGCACTAAAAGTGAACAATGTAAAATTATGCAAAACAGAAAAAGTACAAAAGGACTAAAAACAATTAAGAACATAAAATCCTGAGCCAGGAAAGTAAAATAGGATTTTTTTAAAAAAAGAAATTGGCAGAAGTACTCATCCCTTTGGATCAGTATAAATGCAAAATAAAATAAACTGCTTGTCAAAGTGTGTGATGCCAAAGGAGGCATGTTGGTTTAATGAATTTATTTATTTGATAACTTTCTGTGCATTTCAGAACTCAGAATATCCCCCAATAGATTACAAGCCCAATGACTACAATTATTATATAAAATTCTTACATTTAGAATTTCATAAAATCTGGTTGATAGCAGAACATCATAACAACAGCAAAAAACCCAGTAATAATAATAACAGCAATAACAACAACAATAATACTTGGGAAGGACTCAATAGGTGGATAAAAATGCCAAATCCAGTCTAAACATCTGGCTGACTATGTGACCAACCATAATAATAATTTATTAAATTTATATGCTGCCTGACTTTCAGTGACTCTGGGCAGTTTCAATTGTTAAAATGTTTAAAAAACAAAGAACAATACAGAAACCATAAAAATGGCACAAGACAAAGGGACATCAATGGCAGAGGGGAACAGAAAGGAGGAAAGGGGCATTAATTGTCCTCTGTAAAGGCCTGGGCTAAAAGCCAAGTCTTTAAGGCCCTTTGAAATACCAGTTGGGTGGGAGCTCTTAAATTTTGGGGGAAATCTCATTGCAGAGGGTAGGTGCTGCTACAGAGAAGATGTGCTTCCGAGGTCCCTATAGATGGCATTGTTTAATAGATGGAACCTGGAGTGTGCCAATCCTGCCAGATTGAACCAGCCAGGCTAATACATATCAAAGCAATAGTGCTGCTGCATTCTGGATCAACTGAAGCTTCTGGGCAGTCTTCAAGGGCAGCCCCACATAGAGCACATTGCAGTAGTCAAGCTGTGAGGTGACCAGGACGTGACTGACTGTCTGAAAGCCCCCCCCCCCCCCATATAGGAAAGGGTGCAACTGGTGCACCAATGAAGCTGGGCAAAAGCCTTCCTGGACATAGCTGCTACCTGCTCATTAAGCAGGAGTTGTGAGTCCAGGAATACCCCCAAATTATGCACCATCCTTGAATGGGGAAGTGCAACCCCATCCAAGGTCAAAGTTGGAATATCCCCAGATCTTGCTGGTCCAAACACCCACAGCCACTCAGTCTTGGTAGGACTGAGTTGAAGACAGTTCCTCCCCATCCAAACCTGCACAGCCTCCAGGCACGATATATATTCCAAACCAGTCACTAATATGTACAAAAGTAAACAAGGGTAATAATTAAACCCACCTAAACGAAAAATTCACTGAAACAAAACTACAGCTGTGGCCTGCCTAAAGGTAAACAAAGATCTATACCTCTAGGTAGGGGTATCACCATTAACCACCACCTTCTGTGAAGTCTCTGAAGCGTATTTTAGTGCATGAGTGGGTGCACGTGGGTTCAAGTAATACATCATGCAAAATGATAGCCAAAATGTCCAAGTTGCATTCCAGTTTACAGAGTTCTCCTAGTTTCATTAAAAAGATATAATATGCAGTCCAAATTTGTTAGCTAGTTAGTTGTTCAAATGTTGGCTTCAAGCTGCTTCAGGACAAAAATTGGTCTCTCCAACTTTTGAAATTGAGCACTACTTTTATTAATAGTTCTACTAATACTGGGAATGTCCTATTTCTGCAAAATTATTTTCTATTTTTTCTTTCTAAGCTCTGGGACGTGATCTCCAAAATTGTTCATAAGAAGCCAAATATGTTTATCCTTTTCAAACTTTCCAAATTAAGTTAGTTTCAGATAAATATGTCTTTGTCAAATCTGAAGAGAAACAGAGAAGCATAGAACTCTCTGGTTGGAAGCAGCTTCTGTCTAAAAAGAAGATTAAAATCCCTATTCATATCAGTAAAAGAAAAGATTTAATTGTAATTCAAGCAGATTCATGTCAGTCTGAGGAGTTAAGTTAGCCTTGAAGGACCATGGTTCCCTTCACCCACCTAGTGGTCTAAAAGATAACTAAACCAATCCACAGTGTTTTATGGTTGTAAATTATATTTTGAAAAAGCAAAAGTTTAACTCTTTGATCTTGAGAATAAAATACATTCTTTTGATGAGAACCCATTATCTATATCATGAGAAAAATGAAATAAACAATTTTCTGACCACAACACTCTCATGATGGCAAGTATGTAGGTCATTGTAAAGTTGGAAGGTGGGGAAATAAAGTTAATGAGCAAAGTCATCTGAATACAATTCTGTTTGAGTTTCTTAATCAAGAGGGAGGCTGAAGTATGAGTGGAGTGCCAAAGGGAGTAATGGTGAGTCAGGGCTGAAGTCAGTCTGATCAGTTCAGAGAGAAAAGAGTACTAGACACATGCATGTGAGTGGCATAGAAATCAGGAAGCAGACACTCTTATAATGGCTGATTTTTATTCAGTTGGGTAATCTGTGAGATACTGTTTTATGCTTAAGGTCAGTAAACATTTTAATAGGCTTGCAGATATCTGCCATTAAGGCGTATTTGAAGAAAGAATGCCGTTTTTGCATTTGAAAACAAGAATCTAGTTCTCCAAATCATAGAAGCATAGAAAACTAATCAAACATGATTGAGAGGTTATTAAAAGCATTGTTCCTTTAGAAAAATACAAGGGGAAATGAAAGCAGTATTTTCTAGAAACAAAATGGATAACTGAAGGTTCATCTGCATGTCCTGCTTGCGCCAGTGTAAGGATGGCCCACCTACCATTTATGAAGGACACAAATACAAAGCGTTATCCTCAACATACCCTTAGTCTGTCAGGAAATCAATCTGCACCCATTCTTTCCTGTTCTGTATTAAAACTGGGGCTTTCCAGTCTCTGCTAGGTGTACCTGCTGCACTTGCTTTCACTGTAGGCAAGTGCCATTGCTCCAGCTGTCTTGTGCACGCTGTGGCAGGCACCCTCTCCACACACACCCACCCACACACCCATTCTGACCACTGGTTGCTGCCCTCCTGGCCATTTCAACCTGGACTGTTGGCCTGATTGCTCCTTTCCAAAAGGAACTTTCCATGTAATGACTGAGTATGCTCCAACAAGCTATAGCTGGACAGAGGACTGGTGAACTGCTGGATGTTTCCTTTCCACACATACCGATAATATAACAGAACAGACAACGTTTCTTTCATTCCCTCCTATCCTCAAATTTCTTAACCAGTTCATCAATGGATCACTGAAATGGTGGGATGGTAAAATTGCTTTGCCCCACTTCCATTGATGGAGTGGGGAAATGCTGGGGTGAAATTGACAAGTGTTCTCCCAGTTACCATTTTTAAGAGAAGTGAAACTAATCTACAGACTTCAGTAAGGCTGGTATAGCTCTGTCCAAAATGGAGGAGGACTTGTGGAAAAGCTTGATAAGGGCCTGCACACAGAAAAGAACATAAGCAGTGCTTACTTTCCTGACAAGGATAGGAGGAGAAAGAAACAAGAGATTCTACCAGTTGGGGTCTATTGTAACTGCTGTCCAGATAAAACATCTGGCTAGAAGCATTGCCCCAATTGAGGAATTCATGGAAAACTAGATAGATGATAGATGATGATAGATAGATAGATAGATAGATAGATAGATAGATAGATAGATAGATAGATCGATCTCCAAAAACAACTGAAGAAAAAGAAGAAAAGAACGAGAAACAAGAAAAGAAAAATGTACAATTGTTGTGAAATTAAATAAAGAATTCTAAATAACAGTGATTCAACTCTACATACTAGAATCTCTTATATCAGTTTAAAGCTTTAAATTAATGCTAGCATTAAATTATTATGTAAGAACTGGCAGTAGCTGGTATAACATAAATTACAAGGTATAAACCAAGAGAAAAGATTGCAGCAGTTTCTATCTAGACAGCTATTTTTTCAGCTGGCTTTTCTTTTCCAGTTGCAAATTCAGGTTACTGTGCATATGAGCCCTAGATCTGGATCAAACACAGTCAAGAGAAAAATATGGATATATTTGGGTTAGGAGTGCAGCACATCTCTAAGTATGAATACTTAGGCAACATATCCATTCCACGAGGACATCTCTATATATGGCTTCAAATTATCTCCCTGTGTTGTGTCTAATTCTGTTAGACGACAACTTTTAGGCTATATGATGTAGACAAACCACTCTTTTTTTCTGTACTGGATTTAGCTATTGCATTCAGCTAATAATGAAAAAAGCGCATTATTTCTGCTTAAATTATGCTCACTGTGCATTAAATCAGTTTCACTGAGTCCACTATATTACATCATCCAATTTAAATGCAATGCTTGGGATTAGAATTATGTTATTGCCATTATTTTTCTAAAGGCTATTTTTAGTCCTCAGGTGAACTCACACTTTTTTTTATCGCTACTTCCAACTGCCTAAAGCTCTTCTGATCTTTCAACTACTGTTTTTTTTTTTTTTTTCTTTCTCCTCTTGAGTTGCCCTTTAGGCTCAAATCACCTGTGGAAACCTTCAAAGTATCTACAAATAGGGAGGCCTGATTAGTGACACATATGCCCCACACATACCCAGAATCACAGGAAGTTTTATTCACTTTCCCTCCAGCAATTGTTGTTGTTTTTTGTGTTGTTGTTGTTTTTTGCTCCAAATAGTAGCAAATATCAATAGTCTTAATCAAAGGGTGGAGGAAGGGGGGATAAAGAGGCTTCAATTCTCCCCCATCCCCAATAACTGTTTGCAGAGAAAGTCATTTGGCAGGGATTGTGTCCAAGTCTTACCCCACTGCTCTAATGATCCTGATCTGGATAGATGTTTCAACTGTCAGGGTGTGCAGCATACACCATGTAGGCAGGCAGGCAGGCAGGCAGGCCTGAGGGAGAGATGCAGGAAATTCTTGTCCTGATCTTCACAACTCTCCTATGCATACAAGATTCTTTTCAGAGAAGACAAGCGAGAACCACCAGCTGACTGGGAAATGCTGCACGTATAACAGAGAGCTCTTATACGTAAAGCCCAAAGTCTTCCTAAGACCTGGACAATGAGATCAATTCTGCAAGTTCTTAACTTCCCAGATCATTCTTCAGCAGCATATTTAAGCTCACAATTAGTATTAAACCCCTAAATATCCGTTACACATGGCTAAGTGCTTTGCTAAATAGAGATAGACTTACATATTTAAAGCTAAATGCATGGTTACGGTCTTTGTGGAATCGATTCTCTAATCTTCTAGTTGCTGCAAGACCACTGTGAAGGTGTTCTGTGTAGAATTGGTATTCAGTCCATGCTGCTTAATTTCCTGCCACCTTCCAAATTCGTCATTGACTTTAATTATAAACTCATACCACTTTTTCTCAGTTTGATGAACTTTTTCTTTTCAATGAAAGAAGCCTGCTCAGGTTTCTTAATCTCTCTCACTGAAATAATGAGAAGGTAGGTCATTTTTCTCTACCCTGCTGATATTTCCCATCGCTTCCCACTGATGGCTACTCATGCTGGGTAGTTCTGTTAGTGTCTTTTGACAGATGTTCTCCATCCAGTTTCAAAGGTATTAGGAATGGTTTTCTCAGTACAGAAAAGAGCAGCAATGATTGGTGGAAAAGAACAGAATTCTGGATGGACCATGCCAGTACAAGATAATGGAGGGTGAGGAGAAAGAGGAGGAGAAGAAGCAGGGGAAAAAAGTTATTTTCTAAGCCAGCATGTCTCAACAATGGCAACTTTAAGATGTGTGGACTTCAACTCCCAGAATTCCCCAGCTGGCATGCTGGCTGGGGAATTCTGGGAGTTGAAGCCTATGCATCTTAAAGTTGTCAAGGTTGAGAAACTCTGGTTTAAGCCATTGCTAGTATACCTAGTAATGTCTCTAAACCTTTTGCTCCCCCCTTCTTCTAATAACAGACATAGTCCATCCCTAAATCTATAAGTCTACTGAGTTTAAATCTACTTTTATTGAATGAAATCACTAGTGCCAGCCTCACCAGGTAGACCAGAACATGAAATTAACTCCACAGGAAGGCTAAAATTACTTTTATTGAGATTGGCTATAATAACAGAAACTTGTCAGTCTGATTGTGCTGTACTTCTTCTTCCTCCTTATAGTTCAGTGAATTAGGGAAGCATCAGCTTCCAAAAGTTATCTCATTGTTCTGGACTTAAAAATGGCTTCAGCCCTTTTTGCCTAGGTAATAGTTCCTGCATATCTCCATTAAGGTCATCTTCCTTACTCTCTACATCTAGTTAGGTATAGGCATGACAGAGGATAGGGGGCTTCTTTTCTTGACCCCTAAGAAAAATCTTGTTCCCTCAGAGACCAGATAAGGATGGGTTAATCTGCCTGAACATCCTTATCACAAACACTCCTTAACAGGGCAGAAATAGCACATCCCAAAGAACCTTTCACACTTAAGATTTAAGATCTCTTCAGAAATTTGTTTCTTCACCTTCCTTTCCAAGCAGTTACCTATGCCATTGCCTGTTAGTGATACTGCACGTGTCTTGTACGCTGTATGCATGTAACCTCTATATACTCACATAAGCTTACATCAGGACTCCTGGTTCCTAAAGCGTAAGGTCCATCAACTTGCTGTATTCAGTAATGCAATTGTTTAAAATCTCCACAGTTGCTTTGTTAAGTTTTTTGGGGTGCATTTTCCCACTATGAAGCCAGTCCCTGGATCATGCCTTCAACTGCAGTATAATGTGTACCAGCTAGCTGTTGAAGATATTCTTGCTACTCTGCAATGGCAGATATTTTCTGGAGCGTATCCTGCTGGAGTAGTTATTTGAAAGAGAAAAGAGATCCCCATGCATAAGAATTCTGTAAACTGTTTTGGAAGGTGAAGAAACAAAAGTGGACTTAGTAGTGCTGAATCTTTTAAGTGCTCACTCTTGGGTTTCGATGCCATCTAATCTATCTGATATCAGGAATAGGCATTGGGATATTTATTGTATTAATAGCGCAACTGTCCTGCTTCCATTTTAATGCTGTTAGAACTGGGATGCAAAAATCCAGAACATTGCTAGTTGGCAGCAAAATGTTTTCTGTAACTCTTTGCTCCTGGGGCATCATTGTTACCCATTGTTAAGGGTCAGAACACTTATGCCAATGTGATATTTCAGTTTTTCCTTTTTCATACATTTGCACACATTTCTAAAATTCTGTTTTCACTTTGTCATTATACGGTGCTGAGTGTAGATTAATGAGAAAAAAAAATGAATTTGAATGATTGTAGGATCAGGCTGCAACATAACAAAATTGAAAAAAGTGAAGGGGGTCTGAATACTTTCCGAATGCACTGTACTGTACATAACAGAAGTTTAACTAAATTTAAGCAAGAATGCCTTCCCTATGTATTATATATTACACAGCAAGGTAAATGCAAACATTTAGAGTATGGTTTCTAAAGCTTACATCAACAAATCAGTTGCAGTACAAAGAAGGGGGAAGTCAGAAATTAAATATTTATTTTATTTTTGGGGATGTTGTTCTTTTTTTCTTTTTCATTCTCTTTTTTTAACATTTGTAAAAAAAATAATGTAGTGGAGATTTTGGCATTAAGCTCAAAAATTTGCACTTCTTTTTTATATCATAAAAACAAATTAATATACTTTGCTTGGTATCTTTTACTAATGTTATATTAAGCAATAATTGTATAACCTCAGTAATTATCTGTTCATTCATAGAAAATATATTTTGAAAATACAGCTTTGTTTTAAATAAAATGAAAGGATCATAATAAGACTAAAAGTATAAAAATAAAACAAGCACAGAGTACTGTTGATGTACCTTTTAATGAATATATATGTCGATATCTGTATATGCTGTGTTATTGTTAAAGAAAGTTTTAACAGTTTTAAAAAATGTATTTTTGAAGCAATAAGGAATAAGAGCAGATTAAAATGACCCAGTGCTGACCTTCTAAAAGAAGACTGCAAAATGTGCTAATGTCTTCTCCCCATTTCAGTTGCTGTTTTCTGGATCTTGGTGAGAAAAATATATGGTTAGTCCTCCAAACTGGCTCTCATTTCTTATGTTGCCTCCCCCTCCTCCTCCCCTCCCTCCTCCCCCTCTTGTAAATTTGGTTTTATTTTGGGACACAATCACTTTTTTGGCCAATACAGCATAGGACAGCCTTTCCTAATCCTTTCTATACACAATGACTGATATTCTCTTGTGTTTGCTCTCTCTGCCCTTAATTTTTTTTTAATCTATCCCAACAACAACAAATTAAACTAGCATCAATCATATTTTAACCAGGTAGAATAGCAGCTGATCTCTTTTGATGAAAAATATTTCTTGGCTGAAGCCCCTTGACTCTTTCTCTATTGTACTTAATTCCATTGTGCCAATACTGGCCATGCAAAGGTGAGATGGCTTTGCTCCTTTGGGGAATTATTTTTATTATTGAATGAAGCCTACTCCCCACCCCAGGGTGAGAAATTCCTAGAAACAGGGGGAATTCCTAGGAAAGTCACACCCATTTTGTTTAAGATAACCTGTCACTGAAAGGAGAGGTTCCATTCTAGTTTGGCAGAGACAAAGGAGAAACCTCTCAATTATTAAAACTTAGGCAAGATTTTCTTAAGCTGCACCCAAAAACTTCTGTAAATATCCCTCTGGTGAATTCTCTTAATACTTCCCCTCTTCTGCAGACAATGCCTGAGGAGAATAACTGTAGAAATAGTTAGCAGGTAAGTTCTATGTTGACCTGAACCTTCTTATTTAAGCCAAAAGGGAAGTAGATGCTTTATTGTGTAGATACAAACATATGCATTACACTTTTGAATTTTTTTAGTAAATATAAAAAAGGTTAAAATTTGACACAAATCTGTAATTCCAGCATTCAAGTTTAACAGTTCTTGTGGACGCAGCCAAATTCAGCCACCCAACTAAAATCTTTTAGTTGGAAAATCTTGTTTACCAATTATTATGCTCAGGAATCTCCTCATTCTTTCCCTCTTCTCTCAGCTAAGAAATGAGAATGAATAAGCAGATTTGCCTTCTGTTGGGCACTTTATTGATGATTTCCAAAACCTTGAAGTGAAATCTTCTTGTTGTTGTTTTTTCTTTAATTTGCTAAACTCTCAATAAAAATGGCCTTGGCCATCCAGCCAATCAGAGGAGAATAAGGTTGCCTACTTAACTGAGCATCCACCTCTCTCCCTCTCACTCGTTTCTTCTTCCTTTCTTTTTATCCAAAAGAAGCTCAGCAATTTCTATCACGCCCAAGCCAGCAGACAAGGACAGGTTACTCCTTTTATTTTTCCTTTTGTAATTGATCCTGAAACTAATTAACTTCTCTGAATGACCTTTTCTTAAGTTTCCCCCAGCCCCACCTTATGATTCCCCTCCTCTTCTGTCTAAAACTTGCTTTATCCATTTCTTTTCTTAATTTTCCAATACCCAATCTAGAATAATTGGTTATTATACCCCAACATCTCTGTGTTTGTTTTTTGGACTGTTACTTGTATAAAATCACTGTGTTAGCCTTCAAATAGTTAACTGTAACTACCAAATATCCAATGAATTATTGGATTGCCTGCATGCCATTAACATCAAATATTATTTAATAAATGTCATTAATTAGTTATTAATTATTTTTCATTTCTGGACCTCCTAATACATAAGTCTTTTAAATAATGCATAGTGTCCAGTCACACATTATAGATTATTTAAAAACCTTATGCATTAGAAGCACTGTGAAAAGCCCCAGTTCCTTATAAGGTAATCAAGGACAGAAGAGCAAGATGGTGGGCACAGCCATGCATTTGAACTACAGACCTCTTGTATAGGCATCAGTGTTGCATATCAAGTGAAGAGGCCTTGATTGTGAGGTCACACTGCCATCTCAGCCTTTTGCCTCTCCCTCCCCATGGATGCCTCTGATGGTCAAATATTTTTTTATAACCCAGAACTGGTAATCCTATTCTGTTTATAATACCGTCCCATCTTTCCCCACTACTTCTTTGCTGGATTACACCCAAGGCTGAACAGAGTTTGATTCTTGGTTTAAGAGATGGCCAAACACATTACTAATGTTTTAAAAGCTTGGTACACTATAGCATTGCTAGAGTTCCTTAAAGAGTGCTATCTTTGTATTTATTTCCCAGTAATGTCTTACAACATTATGTCATACAACAGCATTGCATGGTAACATGACCGTGACCCAAAATACTGTATTCTTTAAAGGGCATGGCAGAAATATAAGCATGCCAGCCTTTTAAAGGGAAGAAGGCATCTCACCTACTGCCCACCATACATCTATTGTGTGTGTGTGTGTGAGAGAGAGAGAGAGAGAGAGATGGAGAGAGAGAGAGAATGAGAAATGGAGATAGACAAACAGACAGACTGGAAACTAACTGGAAGTCTTGGGGGTGATCAACCTTCACATTCATCCCCACCAGGATTCTGGATGGAATTTTAATTCCTAATCCAGAGCAGTAGGCATATTTACTAGTTACAATAAAGTAATTTTCCCATGGTGATATATGAGCTGAAACATTATTGTCTGCCATTTTTAGAGTTCTCCAAAGTGCATTATACAGTTTTTGATTAAAAAAAAAAAAACTATTGAAATGTGTTTTAGATACATATTTTTAGATAAAATGCATTTATAAGTGCATACTTTGTGAAAAATACATTCTAAAACAAATATCTATGTATACACATTTAAAACCTCATTTATATCTTTTCAAAATGATAAATTAAAAGTTGAAATGGATTGAGGGGAAATGGAGTTTTACAAAAATCACATGGACTGGATGAATCCATCTATTTTGCATGATAACTCAATGTTCAAACCCTATGGGAATAATCCAGACAATGTTTGATGAGACTAAATAAGTTTAGAAGTTAAGAAAGAAAATCAATGAGATCTCTGTTCAATACAACCTCAGTAGTATTTATGCCACTTTGAATTCAAAAGTGTTTAATTGTGTCTTGCCTTTTATAAAGTTTATTTTGGTTTATTCTATTTCCATCCTTATTTTTCCTTTCAAACTGACCCATTTCCATGGATTTTTATTGCCACAGCAAAGGTGAGGCTTTCTTTCCAAAGAATATTAACAAGGAATTGTACCTTCATTCTTCAAAGTCAAATTGAGTGTGATGCTGGAAACCTGTCCATCCTATTGAGTATTTATGTTAGTGCAATTCATTATGGAGATATAATCACTAACAAGATTAGCTGTTGATTCCAAAGACAACAAGCTTAATGACTGTAACTCTTTGCTAGCCAGTGAATAAATCTCTTTGGACATTAAAGGTAACAGCTGCCACTAACTGCCCTGAAGCGTCATTGCTATATAACATCACTTTCTGTATTAATGCACAGGGAGGATGTATCTTCAGTTCTCTGAAATAATGGAATTAAAAACAAAGCAAAACAAAAACAAAACAAAAACTATCCAATACATCACATGCAAAAGGAAAAAGAAAAGAAAAATAAATAAATAAATAAATGAAAACAATGGCCGTGTAGTGTATTATCTTGATGCTGGTAGAGAATGCTTAGATAAGTAAACACAGAGACACACAAAATCAATAGTTCTATATTTTCAGTGGGAGACACTTCACCATCTCAATGTAATGATTCACCAAGCTAAATAAAGGCTGAGACAGTATCTGGGAATAAATGAATTCTCTCTGTTATTGATTTAAAGCAGTTTTGAAGTCTTAAAAGGTGTGGCTTAATTGAAATTTCAGTGGGGGAGAGGGACCTAAAATGAGTTCTCAGTTCAGGATGATGCCATATACCTTATGGAAACCTAGTTTTTGCTACTTCAGTAGGTCCAAATATAGTATTTACTATAGTAGATAGCACAATCACAAAAATAAAAAGATTGAAGCAAAAAAGATATATGTGTGTGTGTACAACTTAATTTTAAGCTTAGAAATGTAGACAAGTTATATTTAATGTTGTACTACATAATCAGTCCACATCTTTTTATCTTTATGTTGACTGCTCAGATGAAATGGACCTTTAGGTCAAGCTTAGAATCATAACATTAAGGGTTGGAGGGACCTTGGAGAACATCAAGTTAATCCTCTGCCCAGTACAGGAAGTCACTGTAATGGCATCCCCCAACAGATGACCACCCAACCTCTGTTTAAACTTGAGCTTCAATCACTGGTTCTGAGATGCGGTGGGTGCTCATTCTGCTGATTCTACTGCCAACCAGAGCCATCATCACAGCCAGTACAACAGGGCTCCATTCCTCAATGATGCTCAGGAAGTAACTTATAATGGTGTCAATAACAGCCAGGATATCTATGTACTGGGCTGTTCCAAGCAGCTACTCTTTGAAAGTAGGGCTCAGCACACCTCAGTCCTACAACAATCTTTTGCCACTACTGCTGAGTTCCATCCCCAGTACACTTTCTTCTCCTGTCTGCTTAACTATCTGCAGAGCATGCAACTTCTTCTGCCAGGCCTAGAAGCCTGTCTGCACCAAAACCTCTGTAGGCGCCAAACCCTCTAAAGTATATTTCCTTGCTCACCAACACCAGCATCCAAATGAAGTCACCAAACAAGTCCATCCTTCCAGCTCTTCCTCTTCCTATCTCAGATGCCATAATCTTCTGAAAATAGTACACAGAACAAAGCTGTAACAGAGCAAGCAGCAACTGTGAGGAGATATAAATGCAATAGTTATTTAATTGTTTACCTCTGGGAAAGATTAAACTGGCAAGCAAGAAAAGCAAACTAATAATCTGAAGCTTTTACAAATATCCATAAAGAAGGGTCTTTCAAAGCACTTTTGGATTAATTAGCATTACTTCAGTGTTCCGCATATAATTATAGTAGGACTTTCAGATCTGGGCTGCAAAAATATGGATGAGCATTAGCAGCAAAGAGATGCAGAAAACTCTCAACTCTTTGCTCTCATTAGGGGTCATCTAGAATTTTGCCATCCACATCCACTAGCCCTAATCATAGAAATGTACAACAGAATGCCATTTTCAGTTATTCTGATATAGAAAAAGGCAAAAGGGAACCTTTTGTGTTATCTATTTGGATATTTGGATAACAGAAAGCCAATCTGATGTAGTGGGTAAGGGAGACTGTGAGTTCTAGTCCTGCCTTAGGCCCAAAGCCAACTGGGTGATCTTGGGCCAGTCCTTCTCTCTGAGCCCAAGGAAGCAGGCAATGGCAAACCACTTCTGAAATCTTGCCAAGAAAACTGCAGGGATTGTCCAAGCAGTCACCAGGAGTCAACATTGACTTGAAGGCACACAGACACACATTTGGAAATAATGTCATTATGACATCCTCCAATAAAATTACTTAGGACTGGGCCGTGATGAATTTGTAATGATTTGTCAGCATTAGGGTTGAGTGTATGTTTCACCTTTTCCTACATTCCATGTTTTAAAAATCTCCAATTGTTTACGTCCTGTTTGAAAAATAGATGCAATTTTTGAT
The DNA here is from genome assembly GCA_030867105.1 of Liasis olivaceus. Lineage (NCBI taxonomy): Eukaryota > Metazoa > Chordata > Lepidosauria > Squamata > Pythonidae > Liasis > Liasis olivaceus. The sequence goes on from CM061349.1 coordinate 224,182,176, forward strand.
AAGCTCTTTAAAAAAAAAAATCTCATTCATCTGCAGTAGCCAATTTGGTAACCATAGCTATTCAAAATATGGAGAGACAGATCTACCTGTCTATTATGCAGAAGCACAGATGGCAACCCTAATTTAATACCAAAATATGATTAGGTAATACAAGGATTCAGATGCAGATTTATAAAAACTCAAGGCTCTCTGCTTGGATGGATGAAGCTATTTGTATTCTCTCATTTTCATTTTTTTCAATTAAAGTTTTTGCTGATCCTGTTTATGATGAAATTCAAAAATCTGAACAGTTGTTTAAAAAAACAAACCAATTTCTTGTTCATTCATTAATGCAATACAATTAGCATCTCTCCTGTATGGTGAAATGCAGGGATGAACCTGTGATGTTCAATACCTTTCCATATATTGACGATAATGAACATTTGTTGTTGCCACTGCTGCTGCTGCTGCTGCTGCTGCTGCTGTTGTTGCTGTTGTTGTTGTTGTTGTTGTTGTTGAGAGTTACATTTTTCCAGAGAAAATCTGCAGGCCAGGAGTGCAGCATTATACAAAATATTCCATCAGTGGAACATTTGAAATATGTCTTCTTCAAGTCAGACAATTTTTCAGAACCCTCAGAACCACCCATTCTTATGCTGGAACAAACCATCCATCAGAGTGCCCTGCTTCAAGGTTAGAATGTTTTGTATACATTTACACTTGTGGTAGGGACTGGATCCAGCAGTGGGAAAAGCTACCAATCTCTCTTTCTGACACTCCCTTTTCAATCAGATACCCATTTGTGTTTTTCTTATTCTTTTTATCTTCGTAATGCACAAGCAGACTTCTGGAGAAGGTTAGTCTTAACAGAGGTTTTAGACTGATCATTTGCAGTGGCTTTCAGATTAGACCACAGACAGTTTAAGGCTTACCACCACCTCCTACCCCTCCATCACATATACTTGGATACACCATACAGCATAGTCAGATTTTATAGTATAGTCCCAGACTTCTGATTTCTTTGATTTTATTACAAGATTTGACCAGTTCTTGGTGGTGCAGAATACAGGAACAATAGGAAACCCCATATAGAGAATGTGTTAAGTTCTTTTTCAGAAGAATTCTGACTTGTTCAAGGCTGCTGTAAAAATCACTTTACATGAGTCCAATCACATTTCTCCCATTTGCATGATGGCTCAGCCAGGTCTTGACTATCACTGGGCAGCAGCAAATCCATCCAAAACAAAAGATTGAAATAAAATCTAGTGTTCCTTCCTAATCTCAGATCAGTTTGTGTGATTTTTTTTTTTTTTTAAGTTCTTAAGCATTTATAAATTGCCTTGTCAATGTCAGTACATTTGTAATCGATTATCCTGTGGCTCAGGCTGAAAGCTGGGAAACTATGCTTAAGAAAGAATTTTGTATTAGAGGCATTAAGAGGTCAACTGATAATATTAGAGGTTATTTCCAGACAAAAAATCCTGTTCACGAGAACTCTCAGATACAGTAGCATAGGTTAGTCTATTTACATTTGGGAACCATTTCTGCCAGTTTTAAGAGGAGCTAAAATTCTTACTAGGGGGAAGTCCAATAGTGGTTCTCTAGGCAGAAATCCCAACAAATATAATTTCAAATCATTTTAATTTGTTCAAATCTCTTTTTAAGTTTAACTTCTGATGACTTCATTAATGTGTCCATGTCACTTTCTTGACAAATGGATTGCCACAGCTTCTTTTATAAGATGTTTTTCTTCTCTTTCTAACCTATGGCCTTAGTAGGTCTTGCATCTAAGTACTAAACCTGGCCCTATCTTGCTTAGCCTTTTGGGATCAGCAAAGGTACATTTCTGGAAAGTAGGTCATTATTATCATACTGCTGATATGAGATGAGTTGTAGCTGAAGTTAGTACTTTGCCTAAGGTCTTCTAGAGAGTTCATGAAAGAAAGAAGATTTGGAGTTATCCATGTTTCATTGAAAGTATATGCAATAGAATTGATGAGGCTGGTTTCCATGTCTTAAACATTATATCATTCATTAATGGAACAGGTTTATAACTAATTTTAGTTAAAATTTATTAATGCTGATTTTAATTTTTTTCATCAGACTGTAAGTGTTTATACTTCATTTTTGGTCACTTTGTGTGCCCTCTGGGTAGAAAGGCACAACAATACCACTAAAAAACCATACATTTCTAGTAGATTAAGATAACTGGAAATTGTAGAACAGAATTCTACAACTTGTTATGTTTTTCCTCAAGCTTTCTTGGAGCCTGAGACAAAAGTTATAAGCAATTTCTGGCACAAGCAAAGAACTGGAGCAACAGGCACAAAACAGCTTGTAGACAATTAAGACAACACTATGATTACTTTGCATATATAGCCAATAATCTGAATACTGTTGCCCAAGTTTATGGAACAGTAGGTTGTTCACCAGCTTACAGTGCTAGTATCTAGGCAATCCCTCAAGCAAGAATTAATATTCTCACCTCCATCACTCTGCACTGACATGCATTTATACTTTTATATTGATGCCCAGAGGCACAGTTAAAAGCAGGAAAATGACACCCCCATTCAAAACATGCAATTGTAAGGTATAATGTTTACCCAGCCACATGAGAGATTAAGTTCTTGATTTAACAAAACAAATTGTTTTTTTGATCAAGTTGCTTTAGTAGGGTATGAAACGGGGCAAATGAGAAACTCAGCGGGGCAAAGCCTGTTGCAGATTTTTTTGTAAGATGAGGTATCACTGATATAGTGGATTCCATGAAAATATGTTAATTCTGTCTCTCTTACTTTCTTACAAATACTATACAATATTTTTGTCTATTTTTCTACCTTCAGGAAGGAGATGTATAATTGAGTATGTGTAACCAGAAGCTGCATTATATTCATCTAGTGGTTATACACATAGACAGTGAATTCTGAATGAAAATGTTTGTGTGAATAGTGGGAGGGGTAGTAGTGATATAATTTCTTGTACAAGCCAATATTTACTATAAATTGCAAGTGTAGTATCTTTACTATGGTGTGATATGTTAAAATTCTCCATGTTATGCTTGTTCTGTGGGGTCTAAATCTAGGCCTAAATTAGATTACATTATACAAAATGTCACTGGCTGTTGTTTTGAGCTAAAAGAATGATGTGGAATCTTATGAATCTTCTCTGGGAATAATAGTCAAGAGAGAAAAAATCACATGAAATCCTCTTTACCTCCATCTTTTCCTCGGTAAGGAAGAAATGGACTTTGTAAGTCCATCCATGACTAGTCAATTTCCAAATAAAATAAATATATTTTTAAGGCTTCCTTAACAATTGACTTGAGATACAATATATTTAAATCCTAGTTACTTCAAGCAGCAATGCTTTCAACAACAGTTATTTGAAAAACATTTTTTTTTTTTGCTTGTTCTTTCTCATAGCCATGTCAATTAAAGGTGTTTGTCTATGACAGACAAATGTTGATTTGTAGAAAAGCATGCTGTAATAATTAAACATCCTGAATATTTTGTAAGGTATTGAAACAGGCATCTGTCATAATACATACCTATCTTAGTAAGCAGCCTTGATAGAAATGTCCTGTGAGTTATATGATTTTTCTTATCTTGTTTATTTTATGGTATTATACTGCAAATCAATAAGAGTTGAATACTTTGGGCATGATATAAAATTTGATGCATTTAATTTTAGCCATTTATTGCATTAACTGTTGCTGCTGATTCCTCTTTTTTATCCTTTGCCTCCTGGAGGCAATAGGATATTGCATACCCTATATGACTATACCATAAGTAGAAGATATGAGAGAAGAATCTTAACTAAACCAAGTAGCATTGATTCAGCTCCAGTTAATAGATAGAAAGCAATTATGTCATGACAATATCCCTCATGACTTATTGTTTTAGAAGATTTTAGAAGATGCTGGAATGTCCTTAAAGCCATTCAGTGTCATAATGGTTAAGGACATTCCAGCATCTTCTAAAATAATCAAATGAGCACTTATGAGTTAGTTCCACCAGGTTAGCAAACTGAAATACCTCTCTTTATCTGAGGTTGAGAGCCAGCTTGGTGTAGTGGTTAAGACAGCAGGCTAGAAATGGGGAAATCATGAGTTCTAGCCCTGCCTTAAGCACAAAGCAAACTGGGTGACCTTGGGCCAGACACTCTCTCTTAGCCCTAGGAGGCAGGCAAGGGCAAACCGCTTCTGAAATCTTGCTGAGAAAACTGCAGGGACTAATCCAGGCAGTCGCTAGGAGTCAACAATGATTTGATGGCACCAAAAAACAACAACAACAACAAAAAACTGAGGTGAACTGTTCCAGGTATGGCAGTACTGATAGACCCTCTTTGGTAGTTCATGGATTTCAATTCAGTCTTTACTTAGCAAGAACTTCCTCTTTTATGGCATTAATGGAAACCTAAAAAGGAGCTCAAGATGAAGCTTCAGTGACAAAAGAAATGGATCTGATTGGATATAATGGAAGGAAAGCTAGTGGAATGAACAGAAATGACAAGGAAGAAAAATCAAGCACCCATCACCCTGGCAGATCCAATTAGGAAATTATACATTTAAATGATTGAGGGGACATAATTTGACTTCTAGATTTTTAATTAGATATTTCATTTCCACTTTAGCACGAACTCAGGCTTAGTAGGAATCTGTTACGGCCTATTATCTCCTTTCATTTTGTGCCTGTGTATAGGGAATTTTGGAAACATTGCTAAGTCTGAATTTTCCAACCTTATAGTTTTCTGCAGATGGAAAAGAACAAGAACTGAATTCCAGGAAAAATGGCAATTGTGTAATTCAAAATGATAAAAACTGTCTTTAGAAACAATATGAATTCATTGCAAATGATGTTTGGGAGTATAATTTGTTGACAGTGATATTTTGTACCAAGATTGTCAAACAGGAGGCTTTCTTGGCACCAAAATGAGCAATGGCTTGTTTTCCTAAATAGAGTATGAGTGACAGTATGAATGAAAATTAATAACAAGAAAAATATTTTTTCTTAGTTACAGAATATCTATCTATCTATCTATCTATCTATCTATCTATCTATCTATCATCTATCAGAAAAAAAAAAGATTTTGTTATAAATCTTTAAAAAAACCCAAAAAGCATAAATATGGGTAGTAACAAAAATAAAAACAGTAAAGCAAATGCATATAAGAAACAGGGAACAAAATATATAGTACATCAAATAAAATCAGCAGGGTATCTGTAAATAAAGTATATTATGGAACAATGATAAATAAGGCATGATTTGGTGAACACTTTGGATAGTGAACGTTAATTACGAAGCTAAGTCAGGGACTGAAATTATAAAGATCTTTCTCCTGAGCTGTCAACATTCTGATTATTGAATGAATGGACTCCACATATAAACCAGTATGGTCTCTGATTTAGCTCTGCCCATGATAACTTTTACTTTAGTCTGTAATAGTCTCAGCATTGAGAAAATCCTGTTGAAGAACTAAGAGGAAGGATCTTCTTTTTTAAGGCAACTCTGTTTTAGCTAACACTAGTGAATAGTAAATATAAATACACAATGGATGCTGATTTAACATTCTACTGATGCCTGAATGGAAAATTTAGAAAAATATAGACGAATTCTAAAAGGGGTGCGTATGATGCAATTATTATCTCACATTTATATGGGATAAATTTGTATAATTGTATATTATGAATCAGTATATTGTGCATAAAAATACAGTCTTGAACGTCATTCCCTACACATGTACAGCTCTCTGTGTGACCTGAAACCCTTACGTATATGCTGCCCTCATATTTGAGGTGTGGCATTATCTGACTTTCCTAAATATGCAGTTTTAGAATGGGAAACAGATTAGGACAGCTTTCCTTATGTCTTCCCACCTGATTCTTTGGACAACCATTTTGATAAATTTAAGTCAGTATTTTATAATCCTCTAGAAAGTATGTTGGGGACTATAGTATATCATAAAGAGTAAGGCAGGATTAGGGCAAACCATACATGACTGATATGCCCTAATAACACTGTAAGTTGACTCCACATACATACTTCATATTTAAACATATAAGATGGTGTTAGTATTTCCCACAGCATATAGAAATATCTGATCTTGAATCTTCTAAAACAAGACCTTGAGCTGCTGAAAGAAAAGGGATATAGATCTAATAAATCAGCAAAACAAAAAGCTAAGCAGAGTCAGACCTATTTAGTTACTGAGTGGGAGATCACCAGGAGAGCTTAGAGCTGTAGACCAGACTGAGAATTCAGGGGGGAAAAAAAAAGGCAATGGGAGACTACTTCCATATTGCTACCAAGAAAATAACATGAAAATATCCATATAATCATCTTAAATCACGTACATGGTAAGGGAGACTTTTACCTAAGGTAGTATTATCATGTGTTGTTTTGTTTTATGCTTGTTGACTAGTTCTTCCTACATGCTATGAAGAACCAATTCAGACACCTCTTGCAGTACAAAGAAAGCATATGTGTTTCTCTTGGAGTGTTAGAGAATCTGACCCATGCTATTTGTTCTCTTTACTCCTGTTTCTGCATTGTACAAACTCAGGGCAGTCCATGTAATGGTAAACCTGTAAGTGATGGAGCATTATACAAATAATTTCCTGAAGGCCCATAGGTTGGATATTTTGCCTCATTGTATACCACTGACAGGATAAGGACACTGCATGTGTAACCAAGTAGTTTGTTTTGATCGAACATAGGGAAATCTGAAGAAGCAGGAGCATTTTGCTATAAATAGTAGAATGTATGATCTATAATCTTTGGGTGGGTCTCAGGAGTACCTGCATTACAGATAATAATTTAGTCGTAATTTTGCTACATGGTATATTTGGAACATTTATGTCCTTTTAATCTCCCTCATAAATCATTTCTCCCAGCTGCTTAATCACTTATACTGCCCTTCTTTGAATCCTTTCCAACTTTTGATGGCCTCTTGATAATGATAAAATAAATAATACCCACGGCTGCCTGAGTATTCTAGGTCCAGGTTCATGCTACTATATGAAGAAGAGGCTATCATCAAGCAAGGAACATGTGCAACTTAGTCAGAATCACCTGATTGGTGTGTGAAGATCATTTTAAGACAATAAATGCACATCAGGTTTCCATGCATTTTCAAATTTTATGTTCCTACATTGTGTAAATCTTATATTTATTGAATATATCTGTGCTTTGGATTACTAATTCCTCAATATAGCTTTTTTCCCTTCAGTCTTCCAGAGTGATTTGCATTATTTCCTGCTCTTACTTTATTTCTTATTTCTTAGATCCCTTTCTTTTTCTCATTTCTCACTGGTGAGTCAAGCAGCTCTTAATTTAGTATCATCTGTAAAGGTAATTAATACAGTGTTTACACCGTCCTTCAGATCATTATTACAATTTTGCATTCCACTGAGATATAAAAAGTGTAGTAATCAATCTTGGAGTTTAAAGTATTAAATTTGATTCCTATTGTGAGCATTCATCATAAAAAGTGTGCATGCATATGTGACAGGAAATAGAATAATTTCAAAACAAATGGTAATTAATTTTTAAAAATCCATAGTACATAAACTATTAACAAGGATGTGTGAAGATTTAACATTAAGATTGAAATATGGTTAAGGCTGGTACCAACTAATATTGTTAATATAAAAATGAGGTTTCATGCACACTTGTGTGGTGCTAACCAATAGTTTCTAATAATAATTAAGATGAAATTGCAACATAAATAGATTAGAAAGATAGGGGAAAACAAGTTCATGGAAGCCTCCTAAATTTTATTTTTTCTTCATCATATTGTTTGGGTGTTAGTTGACTAATCTCTCATTTGTCACTGAATTTGAGACCTTGCTGATGGCTTATTTTTTTATATTCTTCCTTTAATAACCCATTCTCTGTTGAAAAAAACACTTTTTCAAAAGAAAATTAGACAAGATCTATTATTAGATCTTACCTCTGATTTCTTTTAGATGTTGAAAGTCCATGATTACATCTCCCATTCCTTTATTTGTAAAAAAAGATCAGGAGGAAATTATTCTATCATTGGAAGGAAGATAGTAGAAGGAATCTTGGAGACCACATAGTCTTATTCAGTGCAAGGTCAGCAATAAGGATGCAGCTGTAATATCCCCAGTAGAGATTCCTCTGCTTAAATTCTTCCAAAGAAAGGAAACACATAACTTCTCAAGACTTATCTACAATCGTACAACTCTTACTATCAAGAAGTTTCTATCAGTGTTTTGCCAAAATCGTCCCCCTTGTAATTTTTATTTTTTGGCACTATTACTGCCCTCTGGAATAGCAGAGAACACCTTTTTCACCCTCTCCATTACAAATCTTCATTTAGTTGAAAACAGATATTATGCTGTGCCATAATAGCACCTTCTCCTGGCTAAATGCATCTGCTCTTTCAGCCATTCTTCACAGGTATTTCAAATGTCCTGCACCATCTTGAGTGAAGAACTCAAAATAGCAGATTTTCAATATGAGCTTGATTTGAGGTCCATGATCAATACTCTCATGTTGAAAAACGGTAAGCCTTATTACTTCTCAATGCCATACTCAAAATTCATTCTCGCCACCCAAAGCTATTTTCCATATAAAGGGAATGGGTAAAACTGTTTATGGGGAAACAATTGCAGAACTGAAGCACAAGGCAAAGAGCCTTACACCCTCAGTGCAATAAATTTGATAGAATTTATAGTATGACAATGTATCTGATTTCAAATATCTAGTATAGATTTTAAATAGTTGGTTCAGTATTCATATGTTGAAGGCCCATGAATTGAACATACAGCAGTTGATAAGGTGTGATAAGGGATGCACATCCATTCTGTAGCCAATCCACTGATGTTATATTAACTGTCTACTTGCCAACATAAGCCCTATATGGCCTGACTTGGATGGGATCTGAAAGATAGTAGGTAAAGATTAGTACTCACTGACAATGGAAACAACACCAAGTTGTCTGGACTCTACCAGAACAAAGCAACATTAGGAGAATTCACCACACCATCAGGAGAGTTCATAACATCTACTCTTGGAAACTACAGAGGATTGACTCATAATTAAAGATGATCAGGTGAGGGCTTAAAATTAATGTTAGAATCAAGAGATCCATTCAACTTGGCCCTTTCACACTTCAGTTTATGTTTAGGAAAAGAAGCATGAAAGGGCAGAGCTGAAATAATTCCTTGACCCTTGACCCTTTCTGATACCTTAAATTCATACATAGTTGGAAATACTGTAGAAACCATGGAAGGACCATTTATGAGTCTCAAGTATTAATCCGATGACTTCATCCTCAATCTGGAATGAGGGGGGATGCTGATTAAACTGAGATGACATGTTCTCTTCAGGGTCTTGTTGCACTTCTCACTCTGAGGATATGAAGCTCTGAAGGCATTTGGTCTGCTAATTTGAGGGACAAAGACAAAGGAGTGATGGAGCAAATATTCAAATCTTCCATATAATGTTCCTATTTCTGTTTCATAGTTCCTGATCCTACTTTTTTTTAGTGTCTCCAAATCAACCTTAAAGATATCTAGTAACTCCATCTGAACCTATTATTCTGTAATTTGTCATGTTTCTTCCCTAAATTTATTTCTAAGACATTTTCAAATACATAGCTTTCCATAATACCAGGCAAATAACTAAATCCTTTTTCTGAAGATCAACAAATCAAACGAATTACACTTGGTGGTGGGGGGAACTAAAGCATGGTCTGAAATTTAGAAGGGACATGTATGCCTCTAAATTTAATTAAATGTATTATTGACCGTCCTTTCCCCATGTACTTTCAAAATGAAAAATAAAAATGTAAAGGCAGTTGGCGTGATTCTATCCTCCAATGAATTTATTTATCTTAGGTTTGATAGATTCCATTTGCTAAGGGAGAGCTACCATGCTAGAAAATTCATTCAATTTTGTAAAGCAACAATCAAGCCATTTGTTGATTTCAAATGATAGCCAGTGGACTACATTTTCTTAATCAAGGATTCTGCTCTGCCTTGAATTAAATCTGTCTTTTGCAGTTGGTGAATAAAACATTTCTTCTGTCCCTGCATGGAAGATATATGTGTAGAAAGAAGGACATATAGCAGTAGAAGCACCCACACCCCTCCCTTCCTCAGTGCTGGCATCCAGAGAGGCCCAGAATGCAAGCCGCCCCAATTCCATACAGGCTGAGGGTGCTGACAAATACTCTGAAGCCCAAAGCACTGACAAAAATTGTTTGGAAGCCCAGGGGCTCCATCAAAGAAGCCCGTAGTTTGGTAGTGAAAAGGCAGCAAGATGAGGCCCAGTTGGCTGGCATACCAAAGGTGGGCCTGCAGTGAAGCACTAAATGTGGAAACTCTCGAAAGACCTAGTGTGCAAGCTGTCATCCCTAGTGAGACATGGCGTGGCAGCCCACAGAGAAGGAAAGGAGGAACTGCTGAAGTCCTTTCTCTACCTATCAATAGACTCCAGCACTATACTACACACACATGTGTCATTGGGCAGAGTTGACTGGAGAAGACAGGAGTAGCATTAGAATAAAGAATTCAGACAAGGCAAGAGTTAAAATAAAGCTAATATACATTATATTATAGAACAGGGGGCATCAGATAAGGTAGTCCAAGTATAAAGCTAAGACCCTGAGAAAGAAAATAGAACTATGGAAGACCACATGTAATCTGGGAGCCAATCAAGGTGAAAAATTGTCTAAACACAAACTTATTTCTTTATTTCTTTATTCAATTTCTATAGCTGCCCATCTCAATCCAAGTGAGTCTGGATCAAATGTTGCTGAAACCTTCTCTTTTGTGAAATATTTGTAATAAAAAAAAATGTTATCCTAGTTGTCTCACCTCCTACTTGAGTTGGTCACCATCCCCAATCCAAATCTATGACAGTATGTATGTATGATATGAAGCATATATGATATTAAGTGGAGTTTGGAGTTACTTTAAAAACTAACTTTCCATATATTACTTATAGTATGGAAACAGCTGCTGCTGTTTTCATCAAGTATCCAGATCAGACTTGATGAAAGAGAGAGCTTTAAGACAATACAGATTTATTTATGAATCTATTTTTAAAATATTATATCTTTCCAAGATACTTCAAGGCATCTAACAACAACAAAAAAAAAATGCTAGCATTTTAAAAATAAATGAAACAACAATGAAACAATAAAAATAGAAGATGAGCATTAAACTTTAATATAATGCATGCAAGCAAAAAACTTAGTGTCAGTTTAGTCAAATGATGACAATGAGGATGATGACAATAATGACACTGATGGTGGTTATGCATGATAATACTTAAGGCTAATCAGGCTAGATAGTATTCAAGTTTACCTGGGAAGATCACTGCAGAGCCAGCCCCCAAAAGCACTTGACCATTTCCGATCATCATAATATGAAATAGTTCTTACCGTATTTTTATTGAAATGACATTTACTTTTTGGCTATTTTATTTACAGCCAATTTATTCTGCAACAAAATAAACAACTTATTTTGGAACAAGACGAAAATGAGGATGTCTTGAAGGGACAGCAGATTTGAGTCAAGTAGTGACAATAACTGCAAAAAAGTGAAGTACCAAATTAGAACCTTACATTTTATTCCTTCTTCACACTTCTTTCTGTAATCTACTTCTAAGACACTTGCTTTGAACAGACTGAGTACATCCCTGCTAACATTCAGCCAAATTATTTTAAGGACAAATTTAGTTCAGAAGATTGTTATCCGTTCTGAACAAAACAACCCCTCTGCAAAACTGATTAACTTACAGCTTTAAGGGTATATTGAAAATGGCTTTATGATGGCTCAGTGTGATAAAAGATAAATGTGCAAAGGAGTAGTGCTGATTTAACTGCCGTAAGGGACCACCAGTGCATGAGTCAGAAGCTCAATTGCTTTATAGTTCCTTTTGCAGTTAATTTCTTCTGCAGCAAATAGACATATTGCCCATCAAGCAGAAATGCTTTCTTAATTTCAGACTGTTTTGGTAACATTAACTTTTAAAATCTCTTTTCTCTGTGTTATTCTTAAAAATGATCTACAAAAACTCACCTTGACCCTTTCATAACATACACTTTTTCTCAATAAGTAACCAAATAACATTGATATCTCCCTACCTTTCTGTTTGTTTGTGAGGGAAGCAGAGCAATATTATATAGGACAGTTTGGAATTAGGACAGTTCTTGACAAGCCTAACATATAGCCAAAGGAAAACTGAACATATTTATTTAAATGCACCTCCCTAACTGCCTCCTGCACATGTTACATTAAAATGGGGGAGGGGGGGGGAGAAGGGATGACGACTAGAAAGAAAAACTTACACCTTCTTACCACAATCTGTGTGGAATATATGAAAGTAGATCAAGGGCATTCCAAAAAAAGATATTCCAACATGATGAGGATTTAGTGCAGTGTTTCTCAACCTTGGCAACTTTAAGATGTGTGGACTTCAACTCCCAGAATTCCCCAGCCAGCATACTGGCTGAGGAATTCTAGGAGTTGAAGTCCACACATCTTAAAGTTGCCAAGGTTGAGAAACACTGATTTAGTGCATTCAATAAAAGCTGGAAGGAGAACAAGTAGTGTCCTCTGACCAGCATTATCTGCAAATTTGCTTGAGATTCATTAGCTCAAACCTCTCCCCAAAAACTGTTGTGCAACTGTGGCACTTTCCCCTGTACCAGACAAGATTGAAGATTGAACAGCAGAGAATGGGACCTTTATTCAGCTGTCTTATCCTTAGGGCAATCTACCCTAAACTGAGGTAACGGGAGCACAATACTTTTTATGAAGGTGGACAAAAATGTTCTAAATCACACAAGCTTTTGTATTAACCAAAACTTTTCTTCAGATACATGTTTAGCATCAAACAAACAAGGAGAAAAAAGGAGAAGATTTTAAGACATTAAGAAAAAGTTACCATTTGGAATTGTCATTAGAGATAGATTGGGAGATGGTGTGCAGTGCTGTTCGCATTTATATGGGATTAGATCCTATTAAATTTACTTCAGACTAAACATAAATAAGATTGGTCTATTAATTGGGTTATGAGAAACTTGGTGGAAAATTGATTTAAAGTTCCATCAAGAGCTGCTGGAACAAATGTCTTTAAAACCTACGAGCCAGCAGTAATTCAGGTCTCAACATCTAACTTGAGAAACTTTCCTGCAGACTATACATGCACATTCTGCTATTTGATAATTATGACATGCAAGTTAACAGTAAAACCATATCCACTTACTGTTCTTTTAAGCCATCTCCACAATCTTAACACCTCACCTATGGGCTATGAGCACTATATGAAGAGATACGTGTATTTTATGCATGTAGGTTCCCTTGTGTTTTAACAATGCTGATTGAACAAGCTTCCAAAACATGGGGAATTCTATGCCCATAAAGCAGGATTGTCCCTTGGAATCTGTGGAAAGTAGAAACAGGGGCTGGGGGACACAGTGAAAGAGGTGGAGTTCCACTGGCTAGTCTCACGCAAGTGTACTCATGTAAAAAGAGCACCTCAAACAGAAGTGGGTGACTTTTTGGGTTGGGGAATGCACTCCCCCATCCTTTGAAGCCATAATAGTTGGCATCATTATGGACTCAGAAAGCCACAGAAGCATTATGCAATAATATAAAAGAGTCCCCCATTGTAGGGGAGATGGGCAGGGACAAATTAAATAAATAAATAAATAAATATACGAGAATCACTGGGAAAGGTCCAAAAAGATATAGGGCTTTGAGACTTAGTTGAACAAACCTATTATGCGCTGTTTTGGCTTTAAAAACCACACTGCCCCAAATCAATAGCTTTGCTGCTTAATTCCAGTCTTGTGATCTTGGGGTGCTCTGTGGACTCCAAAATAGGGACTGATAATTGCACATAGGCTGTGGGTTGCCCACATTTGGATAAACAGAACTACAAGTTTCATGGGTATTTGTTACAATAGCAACTTCACTTTATTTCCGTAAATGATCAGTTCAGTTGTTACTGAGCACTTAGCCTGCAGAAGTACTGTAGAAAATTGTTTAATGCTTTGGAATATTTTCAGTTAAATAGCGATGGCATTACCTTCCCTCCACTTACCCTCCCTCTGTACCATTATTCTTAGCTAAGTTGTGAGCTAACTTTTGGAATTCACCCAATGAGAAATAAGCTTTCTCCATGGAATAAAAGAAAAGCCAGAAGAGAACAGTGACTAAATACACTATTTTTCATTTGCTGGATGCTGGAATGGAGTTATGGGAACTGTGTTTTTGTTATCGTCACTTTGGTGACAGGTATGCCCATGCTAAAGAGAGAAATGATAACTTTAAATTAATTTATACTGCAAAACAGATATTAAAGAAAGCAAGTTTTAGCCCACTGTTGAACTCATTTTCTGTATTTTGTGTCATCAACCTAGAAGCATGAGAACTCCTATGTACGTATCAAGCTGGCTTCTAAATTATTATTTTATAATGAGGTAATGCTAAAAGCTAAATTGAAATTCATTATCTACAAGTGAACACACAACTTTTCCCTCACAGATCATTCATTTCTTCCCAACCATGTGTCTTCTGTATTGATTTGCTGTCCTTTTGTAGCTATTTATCTTTTTCAGATCTTTTTTATATTAAAAAAAATCAATTCATTTAATTTACTACTGTGAGTATCCACCTAATTGCTTCAACTTTTTCCATGGATGCTGAGAGTAGAGTTTCTACTAGTGATGAAAAAGCCAAGGAATGTTCAGGTTCATGGGAACACAACAATACTTTCATAATCCTCAGCAAAGACTACAAGCACTGATGAAGGAGGCATAGATTTTGTCATTACGGAAGGGAAAACATTTTAATTCCCTTGCCCTACTTCAGAATTAGCACTAAAAATCTAACAATTTCCAGCTGGAATTGCCTTTCCAATAATCATGAATTACACATCCTGATTTACATCTTCACACCATTACTTTTCCTTCATTTAGTTCTTTAGTTGCAACATGTTTTGTTGCAAACAGAGAGTTCATATCCAGGAAGAGAAAGGGACATTTTTGCCCCAAAAGCAGAAAGGAAAATATTATTTCCAACTTCAAGACCAACAAATTTACTATCTGTTACATTTGTAGACTCTAATCTTGGACTTCCCTTGTTTTCTTGGAAGCTTTTTGGAGTACTGATAACTGAAGAGATCCACTAGATTAGATCACTCTGCCTCACCAATCTTATGCTGCCTCCCAGTTATTTTTCTCTTACCTTCCTCTTGCCTTGCAATCAAGGAAGAGGATTGCCAGCTCCCCCTGTCCTTACTGTGAATTCAACAAAGACTAATAGGTAGCTCACCTTCTTTCTCTCTACCTCCTTCTCCTGCTCCACTCAGTGGAACTCACATAGTCACAATCAGTGGTGCATAAAGGCAACAGAATCTTTTATTGGCTGCCCTGTAAGGTAGTTTGCTAGTGCCTGGCCTGGGTGAATAGTGACTATTTGGTTTTCAACTCATTATACTGCTGCTCTTTGCTTTACTTCTACTTTGATGAATGTTTAGAAGAAGTTTTCTGATGCTGCTACACTCTAGTGAGGAAGGGAGAAGAAACAGTGGCTCTGTTTTTTATTACAGTTGAGCTAAGGATACAGGAAGAAGAAAAGCAGCTACAAGCAACTTCTTCAAATACTTTTTGTGAGAAAAGATGACCATTTTAAATACTTGCACTTTTGGTTTGGCTTGGTTTGATGTGAGACAATAACTCTGTTCAGGTGTTCTATCCAACAAGTGAGGACTGCTGAGGGGTCTCTAGGTATATAGGCAATTGTGGCTGAGTCTCTTTGTTACATCATCAGCGTGACTAGGAAAGGGGAGGGGCTGCCGTTCACTCTTCATGTGTTGGGCTGAAGATGTGAGGCAGGACTAAGTTCTTAAATTTGCACCCTACCCTTGTAAAGAAGCTTGGAGGCTGAGTTTTATTTTTATTGTCTATTTCTCTTATAAGCCCTTGCTGGACTGTGTATGTTTGTGGGTGAGGGAGAAAGCAGTTGAAGAAAGAATAGAGGCAAGCTGAACTTGCTCAGTGAAAACTGTCAGCAGGAAACACAGAAAGGAGATCACTCTGAAGAAAAAAGAAAAGTAGGCCAAAATGCACTGCTGGGGCTACAGTCTCTCCTAGACGAAGAATGTGTGGGTTGTAGCAGTTTTGTTTCTGTTTTATTCAGTCTCTTTACTATAAAATGAGAAGCAAATAGACCATCTCCAAGTCAAGTTGACAGAAGAGATCTGAAGGCATTTCTTTGAGCTGCAGGTGATGGTAGGGAAGAGATCTGTTGATATGGGGCCTGAATATGCATCCCAAGTGTCACTTTAGCACTAATTCTCTACAAAAATGTTGAGACTATACAAATTTTGTAGAAAGGTCAATATTGGATACATGGCAGTTCATACTCCAGTATTCCAGTTTGCATCTGCTTAAACAAGTTTTCATTAAATTATAATTTATGATTTGGGACTCTAAGGGTTTTTCTTTCAGACTTTGTACTTTCTGTGTAATCCCGTCTGAATGGTATTTTAATTTTGACATTATCCAGGGGTTTAAGAAGTTTGTCTGTTGCAGATATGAACTGTGGGAATGATTGCAATAAAAGTGTTTGGGCTTCTTGTACATCATCTCTACATAACCTTGAACATGATAAATGAGGATTTGAGGAGCATTAGTAATGTACAGGGAATGGAATCTATTTCCTGACTCCACAATTGTAATTAGGTCCTGATAGAGCAGTTTCTAACAAATTAGCTAGAAAGTTGGTTGTTTCCCTCCCCCCACTTCATGAAAAAGCATGTCTACAGATGAAAAGTTTGCAAATGGTCAATACAGAACTTTAAATCAGAAATACCAATGAAGAAAGTATATAATCTATGTTAGAAGAGTCATTTGCTTGGGGGATGACACAGTGGCTCAGGCAGTGCGGAGAGGAAATTGGATCCTATCCATGGTGTCCATTCCAGCTAGTGAATTTGTATCCACATTTCTTCCGTTCCTAGAAATACACAATTATGAATAGATTCTATCTATAAAATAAGGGACGTACTTTAGAAACAAAAGCTGTTCAAGTGGGATATATTTAAACTTTCTTTCCATCCTGAAGATATGCTTTAATAAAGTTATTTTTTAAAAAAAGATATGTTCACACAGGATAGCAAGCATAGACAATTTACATTGTTTTGAGGGGAAAAATTACTAGCTTTCTTCATTTTAAAATAAGGCTGCTTTGCCAATAGTTAGGAACTTGATGTGTTAAGCACTGAAACTCAGTGTGAATGCATTAGCAGATGAACTTGCTGTTAGGTTTTTTTTCTTCTTTTTTTAAGAACTAAATTGGAAAGCTGTAATACCTTTATTTATGATAACTGTTTGATACGTAAATTCTAAAATATTGTAAAAATAGCTATTCATAAGAACACTTAAAATACCTTCCTTTGGAAGCTTCCGGGTAAGGAATGGTGAGCTAAGACATCTCTGAATGAGCAGAGACAATGACCACAGCTAAGACTGAAGGACCAGCGAGTAGACTGGTCACACAAAACCTCTCCGTATAAGGAGAGGATGGGAGATCACCCACTTGTGCTCCGGATGGCTGCTTCTCATGAGGAGACTGCAGGACAGCAGGTTACCTTGGGTTTGAGCACCAGAAGATGAAGGGAACCATCATGCTCTCAACCACAGCACAGCCTTTTAAAGGACACTGAAGTTGCTAACTCACTTTCTAATCACTTTTTGGAAATTACCTATTCAGCTTAAGGATATTATAGATCTTCAAAATGACAAGTTTGAAAAGCTACCAGGTGAGTTTACCTTCATTCTTGAATAAAAGAAAAAATAATTGTAAGCTTAAGAACTTTAAAAAATTAGAAATAAATGGCAAAAAGCTAAATAAGAATCTAATTTTAGAAAGTTATAAATGAATTAAAGGACCAGACAAACTTGGAATAATGGAATAGTCCAAAATATTTTGCTACAATATTTTGGAAATAATTGTATAAATGAATGGCCCATTTGTGGGAACCAACTTTTTTAGTCTATCTTAAGTCAAAACAGCAACTTGCGACTTTATTATTTCAGAAATTGAACACTAGAGGGGACTAAAGATTCCACGCAGAAAGGGAAAAAGAAAAAGGAAAAAAAACCCTCTTGTCTTTGGTCAACATTGGAACTTGTAAAACAACAGAAAATGCTTTGATATTTGAAATACTTCAGGAGATTTTTGAAGAATGGGGTCAAAAAATAGCAGCTTCAGTCTCAGGAATGATGCATGCTTCTATGAATAGATTATGTCCTAAACATATTAAAGATGAAATTAACTTATGTGAAAGAGAACATCTTGGAAGATTTACAGGAATCTGGTATTTTCAGCATATGACATGTCATAATTTCCAATTATTCATTGTGCTGTTAAATTAACTCTAATATATAATATCTAAATAAGGCAATACAATCCTTTATAACACCCAGATATTTCAGATGTTTCATAATTGTATCCCAGATATCTCAGACCACCTTTTTTCATAAGATATTTCATATTTTCCTGTACATATCTTATGTGGTCCAATTTTCACCCTTTATTCAGACAAGCAACTACAGTTGCTGACGATTTAGTTTTAGATCACTGAGACAGACTGTACAGGAGACACATACATTGGATTTGGAATGCCCAGAGTTCTGTTCTCCCTTCCAATATGAAATGATCTTTTTTTATATAATTGCTGAAATATCCATCTTCCCTGCCTGAAGAATCAACATTTGCCCTAAATTATCAGAGGAAAAAAAATTGATAGGCATTTTGTAAACACAAAGATATAATAGTAATATCTTATGAATTGAGAGATGTAAAACAAAAGCACCTTCAGTGCATCATTAGCAGAAAGGTTTATTAGTTTTAGGTGTAGTATTAAAAATATTCATTATCAGGCTCAATATATATTTTTTCATTTTTCAAAACAATAGAAGCAAAACCAATTGCCAGGGCTTTCATGAAAAATCAGATCTCATTAACAAATGAACTATATTTTCTGTATATAAGATTGGTTGTTCTAGTTCTAGTTCTCATCTGTATGGTTCAACACTAGATAAATCCTTCATTAATGCTATTTTTGCCCCACTGACTGTAATCTCTATAAATTCATATCAAAGACTGTAGAGAATCTACATGCACATAATCATACACATCCTTACACATATATACACACACAGAGAGAAACGGTATACACGGTTATAGAGAAATATGGAATGATTCTTTATGTGCCATTATAGCCTGAAAGCAGATTTTAATATGGTACACTCATTGTAAATAATAAAACACATAACTTACAAAGATGTTTCAGAATCTGATTTGTAAGAATTTGGATTTCACACTTTCCCTCCCCCTGCCCTGCCTAAATTAAACTTTGGCTTTAAGAAATGTTTTAAAACCAGATATCTTAAAGAAAATACATGTTACTGAGAATAAGCTGGGAAATGATACAGGCCTTTTCAGCTGCGTAGCAAATGTGAATTTGTGTACAGTTTTAATTAATACAGAACTGGATCCCCATTCAGGAGCTATAAAAACTGCAGCACTCAGAAGTGACCACCCCTTACACCTCTTCATACTGGCCTTACTCTAACATTTGCTCATTCAGCTTGAATGACGGCAAGAGAGAAATCTTCAGATGTATTTTGTGTGGTTTCCATGTGAGCCAGGATTGAATAGCTGAACAAGAATTTAAACATCATACCAGAAGTTATTCCCCCCTCATTATCCCATTCTTCCTTCCTCCAGCCTTTGATCTCCTCTGTGTTCTTTCAAACCACTAACCTTTTCCCCTAACTAGAGTGCCACTTGGCTTCCAATCTGCATTACTCTTGTCTGCTGTTCCTGCTTCAAGTCTTTTTCGTCTTTTCTCATATTTTTCTCACTTGCATTAAACAAGACATATAGTTCCTTCTTGATTTTTGAAAGCGTAATCTCTCTTGGCTATTCTTTCACTTTACTTGCCTTTGCTTCTCAATATATTGAATGACTTATCTGTTGAGTAACACTAAATGTGTAATCATTGGGACTGGAATCTATCTCCACCCCACTCCAGTGAAGAAAAACTGTCACCAGTTCTACATAACATGCCCTCTCATCTTTTCTTCTCCTTATAGGTGGTTAATTCCCAGGATAGAGACTTCTGTGGTACCCAGGTTTTGCATTCAATGTAGTTTGCTAGTCCTCTTCATAAATATTCTGTATGGTTCAATTTTTTTTCTTGATATTTAGTTTAAACCTGCAGTTTTAAACAAACCTATTCATTAAAACTGCCTTCTTAACTTCTGTCTGGAATGTGGGGCTTTGAAATTCATATTTCACCTGAACCTGTTTTTAGTGTAATTGGAGGAGGGAGCAGAAGAAGGGAGATTATACAGTAGCAATCTTCTAAGGAAACAGGAGAAGCTCTTATGAATTAGTGTTTATGACAGGACATAGCTTCTTTTTCTGTCGTTCAAGATAAGCACAAAAAGTAATTGTACACAGGACCTTCAATAATCTGTCACAGAAATACTAGCCACCCTAAAAAAATCAATATATTCTGTCCATTCTCTGCAAATATTCATAAGTTTGTATATGTGCTTCTCAGTTTATCCCTAAATCCACTGCCTGCTGTCAAATTTCTAGCATCAAATGATCTTTCTGGACAAAATACTCCTTTACATTTCCCAGGCTTCAAGCAGAGAGGCCAGTGATTTGACAGTTTCAGCTTTTCAAACTTTGTTGTGATTCTGACTGAGACTCACTTGTCATTCTGCTTGATGTTAAGAAAGCAACTGCGTGACTCAGCTACCTCCAATCTCTTCAGTTTTGGGAATCTGCTTACTAAGAGATGGTATTCAGAAGGTTGAAAAAACGATGGCCTCAACAGGAAACTGCTGATGGAAACTTGCTGAGTTTATATGCTAAGGGTGAATCTAAGCTGGCATGGAAGCCATAGACAAACAACTGCCCTCCAGCTCCCTACCCCATTTTAAAGACTTGAATAGATTAGAATCCTGACCCTGGAGTTCCAAAATTAAGTGTGCAATTTATTCAGGCCACAAAGTTGTTTTCCCTGCTCTGAATCCAAGGCTGTAGGTCAAAGGACTCTCCTTTGTGTAAAAGTGTGTTTGGATGCTCAAGGATGTCATTGATAATCATTAAAAAGGCATTTCCTATCTCTATATGTACTGTTTATCATACCTGCACTCATTTCTACCTGAATTAAAAAGTGCTACCAAAGGCCCACTTGAGTTCAGTATGGGATTAGCAATAATAACAACAACAACAATATACAAATGCAGCTGTAACCAATGTAGTTGTAATAATCATTTTTATTATCTTAACGAGACCATGTTTTTAAAAAAGTCTCTTGCTTTTTAAGATCTGGTTAAAAAAGTGAAATTGAACAAAATTTCTGCTCACCTTTAGGATAGAAGGGAAAAAGTGGGGAACTCAGTATTTTGCTCTTTAGAATTTTGAGATAAATAGCCATATGTGAATGAGGGGTGGCATCTGACAAGTTGGGTGTCACGATACAAACTCCAACGCTTACATCCTTGTGTTCAATTTTGCAATGCAAGCATGAGCCTGTCATTGTGATGTTCTGACTCATCCACTACTGTTTTGGCATCATTATGATTAGGAATGGACACCTGGTTCAGATACTTTTGGTGCTGTTTAAAAATCTATAGCATAGGAAGTTGTGTAGGGAAAAGCAAAACCACAATGCTCCTTGCTGTTGGAAACTTGGGGAAGTTTCTTCTTTTTTTTTTTCTTCAAGAAGTTTTACTCTTTTTACATATATGCTATGCATAGAAAACCAATGGCAATGGACCACTTTAATGAGATTTCCAACACTGTGGAATATTTGAAAATGCTGCTCCTAGTGCTATGTTAATGAGAATTGATCTCCACACTCATATAAGACATATGAGTGAAATAAGAGATCACTTTCATTAACCATTCTTTTCTTTGTCCTAAAATTATTTTATGATGTAAGTCACAGCTGGAAGTTTGAAGGCAATTTTTGTTATGAATATTATAAGCTAATGCATTCTTTAACTGATGTCTTTACCCCAAACTTTGGAGAATTTTATTTATCAGGCATTTGATGAGCCTGACAAAATTCTATATCATATATAGAAATATATATATTCTTCTCCTAATGTTAGACTAGCAGTGATAAGACAATAATCTGTTCCAAATCCCATACCAATCACCAATTTTATCAGCATAGATAAACTAGCTCCTGCAAAAACATTGTTTGTAGTTAAATGAGAAAAGAAAATTAAACTGTCCTACTGTTTTAGTACTAAAAAAGTATATCTTGCATTAAATCAGTTCACACTGTGTCTCCTTATTGTACTGAAGCAGATTGCTACAATCAGGATTTGTGTAGCAACAAAAGCTTAAATTGTGTTAATTAGGTTGAATGAATAGACTGGAGACACACACACACACACACACACACACACAAACAGAATGAGCTCCAACAGGATATCTTTGTCTGAATACCAATCAACCAGTTGCATTTTTCTAAGAGGGTAAGAACTATTTCCCTCTTGAGTTTCATATGTAGTACATGCAAATTAAACAATTCAAACATTTATTTTCAAGCCAGTATGAATACTGTCACAAAACCCATTTTTTTACTGTCAGCAGATGATATTCATATTGTAATAATTTGTGTTTCAATGTACAAACTAGACAATATAGACTTAAATACATACCCACACTCACATACACACACTTTTGTTTCTCAGCAACACCTATTCTTTCATCCAAAGAAAACAACAAGCTGCAAAATACAGTTTCAAATCTAGTAAATCCAATCTTCCTCTTTCCTTTGCATCTCGTAATACTTTGTATTTAGCTCATGGTTTTTTCTCCTGTCATACAAATTTAAATATATCTTTTTGCTGTTGCATGAATGGCAAACCAGTTGTCAAAACAGGTATTGTCTGAAAAAAAAAAAAAATCATTCTAGGCAAAACAGTCATTTTTATCACAGAAATTCTCCCCAGCAGTGACAGTTTTAATTTCTCTCATCTTAACATGTCCTTCTTAATTTTGTTCCATGTGTTAACATAATTATTTTGAAATAACATACAATTCATATTTGTCATAATAATACCCAAGTATTTTACTTTTTTCTCAATCTTAAAACCAGTTTTCTCCATCAGTTCTATCTGATACTAGACAACCTTGTGACTCCTTGGGTCATCCTTTGACAGAAAGGTAGTGCAGTCTGATATAACCAGAATGAACATAAAATTTTAGGCTGACCATATTTTTTTTTACCCCAATGCTAGACAGTCCCATGGTCACCTAAGAAGAGCATATATCATAAATAGAAAAATAGTTGTAGTGGCAAATGAACTTCAATAATAAGTCAATATTTACTTCCTAAACAGATAAACAGAATGGCCATGCATGGGCAAAAAAGCAGTGGGAGTAGGAGTGACTTCCAACTTCCTGCCAGCTTCCCCATTGACTTTGCTTGTGGGAAGTTGGCAGGGAGCATCGGAAATCACAACCATGTGAGCTCAGGGATGTTACAACAACCACAACTTTGTGAATAAAACTGGTCTGAACATCATGCAAATTTCAATTCCACAAGAGTAATGGGTCCCGGATTTTTTAAGTATTCGTTAAGTTAGCAGATTTTAGGTACCTTGATTCAAAAATTGTTGCAGTATAATGCACTGTTTGGGCTAATTTGAGGGTACAAACAGACAAACAGATAAACACAATGAGAGTTTTAGTATTATATAGATTCAATTTTCACATTTTTTTAACATCTTCATCTTCTGATTATTAATCTTAAAATCTGCTAGCATACCAAAGTCCTTTAATTTTTCCATTAATATTTCTACTTTCTGTAATGGGTCCTCCAAAACTACCATCGCTCTCTCTCACACACACTGAATAAAATTCTAACTTAAAGCTTTAGTTTGCAGATGGATGCAATGGACAAAATTTCCACCCAGACATCCCCCTGAAATGATGGACAAATCTGTTGCAGCTATAGTAGTCTGGACAAGGCACTTAACTTTAAGTTAAGTTAATGTGATGGAATGCATCTACAAAGAGGAGGACTATGTGAGAGATCAAGGCTATCAGGAAGGAGAGGGTGTATTCCAGCAGGGGAAAGGAGACAAAAGACAATACAGTCTGCAGGGGGAGTGTGGGAAGGGTAAGAGGTTCAGGGTAGCCACTCCCTAGAATCTCCCAGTGAATATCCACTAGTTGCTGTAGTATAGATTTAGTCTGGCAAGATTTTGTCTTTGAGGTGTAAGCAAATAAAGGAACTATACTCAACTGGACTGTTTCATCATTGTTCTTGGGCTGGGCCTGACAGCTAAATTATATTACATTTATTTTCTTTGCATCAATTTATGTTATTTGTGTAATGATGCAATTGCAGAAATGACACAATTTGCATTATGTTAAATGACTTTAAAAAATTAACAGATATTTGGGAGTAACAGCTTCCCCCTATCCCAATGGTCTGTTAAATCAATGCTTTACTGAGCTTGTGTGTGTGTGTGTGTGTCTGTGTGTGTGTGAGAGAGAGAGAGAGAGAGAATAGGAGAGCCAATATGGTGTAGTGGTTAAGGTGAAAGTGCTGCCCTGCTGGACTAGAAGCACAGAGACCTAGGTCCCAGACCTCTCTTAACTACAGAAGGCAGCTGGGGTGCTGGAGGACTCAGCCTTTCTTTCCTGCTATTCAACATCTACATGAAGCCACTAGGACAGGACATCTGCTGGCATAGAGTAAGGCATCATCAAAATGCAGATGATACCCAGATGTGCAAAGAACAACTGAATCATAAGATTGGATGGGAGTTAAAGTGTTAGATATCCCCCAGTCCACCTCTGTATAGTGCAGGATCCTTGACCATTCCTAACAAATGACCATCCAGCTTCTGTTTGAAGACCACGGGTGAAGTAGAACCCACTACTTCAAATGGCAACTTGTTCCACTGGCTGACAGCCCATACAATCAGCAAGTTCTTCCTAATATCACACCTGAACCTGCTTCTTTGTAGTTTTAACTATGGGGTCTGGTCTTGCCTTCTGAGAGTAATAGAGAATAAACCAACTTCCTCTTCTGTGTGATAACCCTTCAGGTATTCGAAGACTGCTATTGTGTCTCCCCTCAGTAGCTGTTTCTGTAGGCTAAGTATTCTCAGACTCTTGTCCTAATACCACTTGGTTTCCAGACCCTTCACTGTCTTGTCAGCCATCCTCTGTATTTGCTTCAGTTTGTCACTGGGGTCTTCAGAACCGAAAACAGTATTCAAAATGGGACAAAATACCTAGGTTTAAGTTCACCTTCAGCTACAGAGGTTCACTGGAAGACTTTGGGCTAGACACTCTATCTCAACCCAAACTACATCAGAGGGGGGAAATGGCAGGAGACAGTATTACCTAAGCCATCTTGAGCTCCTGAATGAGACCCAGGATATAAATCAAACAAACAAACAAACAAGGTCAGACCAGAGTAGAGAAAAACAGTTAACAGACCCTATGGTCCTGTTAAATGCAACTCAAGGTAGAATGTGCCTTTTTAGCTGCTGCATCACAGAATGCTCATGTTTAACTTGTGATTGACCAGGACATCCAGATCCCTTGTATATTTGCTATTGCCAAGTATAAGGTCTCATCACCTTATATCTGAGACTTAGATTTCTTTTTTTTTTTCACTAGATGGAGTTTACACTTCTCTCTATAAAATTCATTTCAGTCAAGTTTGTCTAGATCTTTCTGAACTTCCTCTTTTTCTTCTAAAGTGTTAGCTGTTCCTCTTAGTTTTGTGTCATCTGCACACTTTATACATGTCTCCTCAACATACTCATCTAAGTCACTGGAAAAAAGATTGAATAGCATAGTGCCCAAAACAAAACACTATGGCAGTCCACTCAATAATTCCTTTCCAGCTGATGTGGAGCCATTAATTAACCCTTCTTGAGTGTGGTTATTCAGTCAATCTAATAGCAGCAGCATCCAGTTCATAGTTTGACATTTTATTCAGGATAATATAAGAGGAAGTGTGTTGAAGGCTTTGCTGAGATCCAGGTACATTATGGCTACAGCATTTCCTAATCTACTAAACTAGTAACTATCAAAGAAGGAGACATTTTTATCCTGGCACGATTTGTTTGTGACAGACACATGCTTGCTCCTGTTAATTGTAACACACCTACTGTAATGAACTGCCACTCTCAACTCCCAAGGCAAGAAACTCTCCATGAAACCAACAAGGGTTCAAAGAAAAGTTCATTTATTGAGAAATAGTGTGTAGATCCAAAGCATTGCTAAGACTGAGCCTGCATGTGCCAAAAAGTTACTTTTACACTCTTTTCCCAAGGCACCCCCCCTTACTTTCTAGACTTCTCACATTCGCCCATTGGTAGGACCTTGAACATTCCTAAGACTCTGATAACAGTCCACCTGCCTCTAACGGTCACCCCAGCTCCCCCCCACATCTCTTCTCTAATGGCAGAACCAAGGCAAGGAAGCTGGCAAGTTGATTAATGGATTGCGAGGATTCTGACACCTACCTTAGGGTTCAGAAAAATGCTGCTTGATAATCTGCTCAAAGACCTTGCCCAGTGTAGATGTCAAACTGACAGGTCGGCAGGTTCCTGAATCTTCCTATTTTCCTTCTTTGCCAATGCAGAAGACATTTGTTTTCCTTTAGTCTTCTGGGACTTTGACAATCCTCCCAGAGTTCTCAAAAGATTACCAAGAGTGGTTCTCTGATCACCTCTGCTCATTCCTTCAGTACCCTGAGGTGTAATTCATCTGGCCCTGGAGACTTGAATTTACTTACATTAGCTACATTCTCTCTTCCTTTTCCTCATCTTTCCCAAGTTGTAGTTCTTTTCTTCTCCAGTGGCATAATATCGACCAGCTAGGGCCCCATTTCCTTTCTGCAAGAAGACAGAAATGGAAAGGAGTTAAGTTCTGCTTTTTCACTATCACTCATTACTGATTCACCACTTTATCCTTGCAATGGACCTACACTATCTTTTGTTTTACTTTTACTTCTAATGTACCCCAAAACCCTTTTCTTAAATTCTTTTTGGAAGAGCACTAAACTCATGTTTAAAAGTAGCCTCCCAAACAGGTGTCAGGCACTAGGGAGAGGTGCTGGCAAGTAAAGCTCCCCACTTCTTTGGCCACCACCTCAGCCCTCCAGTCTGAGGATCGTTTGCCAGAGCTGGGAGGGGTAGCAGTAGAATTGGGGCAGTCTCCACCATCCTACAGCTGCCCATTGAAGCAGATGACACTCTTCTGCTATCATCCCTAAGATGATTGCCTCATCTGTGGGGAGGGGAAGGCTTCTCCATTGAAGGGTTGTCCTTTCTTGCTTTACTGGGCAATCCCCCCCTTCAGATCAGCTGTCTTGGTACAAGGTTTTGGCAGATGGCTAAAGCCATGAGTCACACCACCTGTCAACACTATCCAGCAATCACAACTCTTTTGTGATTGGTAGTTTGGCAAGCAGTGGTAGTCATGATAAAGAGGGAGGGGGTAGCAAATGCAGAGAGTTTAAAGAATTGGTTTTGCTTAATCTTCTCTGTTTATCTTAAATCAGGACACCACTGGCTGATTGCAAGCCAATCAGAGTAGGGACTCACCGATAGGATTAAGCAGCTTTTATGCCAGTATAGTTTTTAATCCCTTGAGGATAGGTAAAGAGCACTTTAATTTGGTAGTGGGGAAAGCCCCTAATCCCCAACCAAATGAGGGATAATTACAGTGCATATTATTTTAAGTGATCTATAGATTTTGTTAATCTCCCCCATACTTATTGCAAACTTGATCAGAGATTATATAGAATTCACCGTAATAGTTCTTCTCTCCCATAGCTAATTCTTCCTCTCTTGCTTCTTGCTAGGTTTAATGTAATATTTCTCAGCCTTACCTATGTGACTTATTCCTTGTTCTCTTGTTTTCAACAGTGATCCACAAGAAAGATTCCTGATACATTTTTGTTTCCCATAAAAAGAAAAAAGTCCAATGAGGTCGAAGCAGGTCATATCTTAGCCAAATGTGGGCAGCTGCATGGATAGATTAGAAACAGCCATCTCAGGTAACTGCTAGGGAGAAAGAAAAATGGCAAAGAACAGCTGTGTCAATATTTGATTAAGCTGTTGGCATCTGTTGAAATTTGCTGTGAAAGAGGAACAGGCTTTTTAGCGGCTATTTAATTCTTTCTATCCTGCCTAGTATTTCCAGTGGTCGAGGACTAAGAAGCAATAGCAGCCACCATAGGAAAAAAACAAAACAAAACACATTGCTTGCCAAAAGGTGAATTATGCTTACTGCTTCCATCCAAATGAATGTCTTGCTTTAAGTAAGGTATCCCAATTGTAACTGTTGGAAGACCTGAAAGAAGTTAGGGTGAGGTCAGGGACTGATTGTCATGGAGAAAGCCTTTCTACATGGTCGCTAAGAGTTGACAACAACTTTATGGCACATAATCAATCAATCAGTCCCCATGCAACCTTATTCAGATGCCTTCCAGGTCTTTTAGACCAGTGTTGACCAAACTTGGCCACTTTAAGATGAGTGGACTTCAACTCCCAGAATTCCCCAGCCAGCATGGCTGGCTTGGGAATTCTGGGAGTTGAAGTCCACTCATCTTAAAGTGACCAAGTTTGGACAACACTGTTTTAGACCATAACTCCCACCATTTCTTATTGCTCTCCTGCTGTCTCTGACTGGAAGTAACATTGTCTCTACATTTCTCTAGCTACAAATTAGAGCAAAGGCAGACAGTCCCTAGACCCAGGGGCACGTACAGCCCCTCAGCCTCTTTTATACCATCTGCAGCCCGTTCAGATCACAACAGAATGAAATTGATGCTGCCGTTTCCATTCATTTTGAGGGAGATATTTTTTTTAAAGTTAAAGTTTCAATTAACATAGTAACTAAACAAAGGAAAAAAGTCTGAAACCCAGGACACAGGGAGGAAGGGTGTTTCACTGTGGGCCCCAAACTTGAAAATATTGCTCACCTCTGGCCTAGACATTTATACAAGATTGTCTACAAATAATCATTGCTCATCCTTTCCACTTCATAGATTGTGGAAATGCAAACAATAAATTATAAATGAAATCATAATGATACTACTTCCCTACAGAAGTCTGCTATTTGCCTTGCTATGAACAAATGGAATAGAATAGAAACCGTTTGGATGACTTCTGCTGTAAAGGAAAGTGGCTATTTTATATTACCAATCTGGTGTAGACTGAAATTCTCCCAGTGGGCAAAGGCATTGCTATCAATCTCTTGTGCAGTGATGGCAATAAATAAATGCTAAATGGCAATCGTTATAATAGTAGTAAGATATTAACTGCAGCAATGTAATATCTGTACATTGTTGAATGGAAAGTAATTATATATTTGATAAGTATATGGTGCAGTCTTATATTTAAAGAATAGACTCTACAAGATAATAATTGGTTTCGGAACATTGTAATGAAGTTTAAAACTATTTAAACTCCAAAACTATTACTTAATTATGGCTATGGAGTCTAATAAAGACTAACTACTATACTCTGACTAATCTTAATAATGCTTGTAATGTGTTAATTAATATGAAGAGTACACAGACACATCACAACATATATTAAAGCATTCCTAACTGCTCCTTATCAACAAACTAAGTCCTATGTTCAGACAGGGGGTCAAACTTTTTTTTTTTTTTTTGGTATTCTATTATTTTAACAATTTAAAAAAAATGTTTTTAAATAAAGGAGGTCAAAGTTTCTCATCAGAGTTCAAGAAGCCAGAAAGGCTGCATTGCCTGCTCTTTGCCTACGAAGGTCATAATCTGTTTAATAATGGCCTCTGCACTGCTTCTACATGTATATTTTTCTTTCATTTGTTATTTTTTTCCTTTGATGCTTTGTTAGCCAAAGGATAGGGTTTAGCATTAGAGATGCCATAAGAATTGGCAGACAAAAATGTAAATAAACTATTTATTATTTATACATTCTTCTCAACTTCTCAAATTGTATCTTCTTGTTCATCATTCCATAAAGAATACAATTTTTGCCTAGAAACAACTTTAATTCTTGGCATTACTTCCATTGATTAAAAATATAAAATTATTTAGATTGAAATATCACACCTATGTCATAATTTGTTGAATAAATCATAATTGGCTGGATTCACAGAATCCTTAAAGCAAAACCAGGCAAATCACATCAACACTTAGTAGGGTATATGAACCCTGCCATTGAGTTAGATCTAGATTAGGTAAATTGAATGTAAGTTCTATTGCAAAGAGTAACATAAAGTAATCATGTCTTAATCTAACATCATATATTATGGTGGATCCAGACCATTGAATTTAATCTTGTACAATCACAATTTTTTGTGTGGATCAAAATGCACACAAAGTTAAAGAAGATTCAGCCATGTGAGGGTTACAGACAGGCCTTTGAAAGTTTTGATACCTATTCATGGTCTTCTACATAATGATCATGGCTAGCTATAACCAGGGAAAAGGCATGTACAAACTTTATGTGAAAGTGCAGAAAATTACATTTAATCATTGTAGCCTCAATTTCTGAACTATTCTGAACCATTCATAGCTGTCCTAGAGCAGATATTTTATACTCAGAAATGGTGATAGTAAACTATGTATACAGTTATAAGCAAATACTGTTTTTTTCATGGCTACTTGCATAGTTCCACATTTTACACTGAATCAATATTCTAAGATGATAGATAGATGATAGCTAGACAGACAGACAGATACAACAAGCTATGCCTGCTTGTTGTATTCTGCTCTCTTAGCTGGATAACTGCATTCTCTTGAAGATTTATACCAGAACATACAAATATTTTAATAATCTTGGCCTAAGAAACAGAATCAAGTTACTATTTGCCCACAAAGTTGTAATAAAGTGTGAACAATGGGCAGCCCATAGTGTTATATACATTTTCATTTGTGTGTAGTTTACAAACGCCTCTTTTCTTACTTGTCTTCCTTTCTCTATATGTTCCAAGCATCTGAATTTTATTTTGTACCATTTAGAAACAGAGGCTGATGTGAATAGCCCACTGGGGAACCTACTAAAAAAACCTTGTTTATTCCATCCATATGGTTTCATTGTAATTGTTACAAGCAAAGCCTGTTAAAAGGATTTTTGTTGAGGTGGGGATGAGAAGAATTTTAAAAATTTTGTGACATGATGCACTTACATAGGATCAAAGGCTCTTGAGTAAACTTAGCAGACATGGGATAAGATGACCTGTCCTTTTATAGATTGTTAACTGGTTAAAAAACAGAAAACAATGAGTGGGAATAAATAGATAATTTCCTCAATGAAGGGAAGTATGTAAGAGTCCCTCAAGGATTTATGTTGGGTCGAGTACTTTTTAACTAGTTCATAAATGATCTTGACACAGGGTAAGCAGTGAGATGATCAAATTTGTGGATGATACAAAAGTATTCAGGGTGGTAAAAAAAACAAAGTAGGATTTTGAAGAGATCCAGAGGGATTTTTTAAAAAAAATGGGTGGTCAACCAAATGGTAAATGAGTTTCAGTTTAAATAAGTGTAAAGTCATGTACATTACAGCAGAACATCCTAACTTCACTTATGCATGGGTGGGTTCTAACTGGTCTGTTAACTAACCAGAAAAAACACTTGGGGTCCTAATGCATAGCTCAGGGAAGCTATCAGCTCCTGGGGCAGCAACTATGAAAAAGGCAAATTCCATTATATTAGAAGAAACACTGAAAGCAAAAATGTAAACATTATAACACTTTTATGCAAATCCATGGCACGTCTGCATAAGGAATACAGTGTCCAGTTCTACCTGCTACATTTGAAAAAGAATGTAAGAGAGCTGGAAAAGAGGCAACCAAAATTGTCAGGGGGCTGAAACACCTTCCTCATCAGAAAATCTAGAATGTTTGTAAATTTAGATTAGAAAAACAGGGTAACTAAGGGAGGACATATATACAAAATCATGCAGGATGGAACAGAAATGCAGCCAAGCAAGTAAGCAATAAGTAAGTAAATGAACATGCAGTTTGAAGAGCAGACTTATGAGGTTTACTTCTTTATTCACTCCTTTACTTATTTTCTAAGCAGATTTCAGACCAGATTTCTTTCTTCACCCCACTTCCCAAACCAAAGTACATGCTCATAGATATTCTAGTATAGAGCATCGATATTTAAATCTTTTGAAAGTATATACAGTATAACTTTGAATGCATACATGCTGTTAAACATTTTGTTTAAGTATATGGCTTAGCTTATATCTATTTTACACCACTTTTACATTTTTATTTTAATGATCTGCTGATAGTTCAGCTTTGATTGATCAAGTACAGAGGATTCCTAGAATGATGGGAAGAACCTGACTGATCTAAACAGCAACAGCAACAGCATACTTAGAGGTTGCTTTAAAGCAGGCAACTCTTGAACATCTGCAAACTCTCAAAACACCACCTGGCTTCTTCCAATTTAATTCTCCATCTAAGAAAATTATTTGAGAAGCTCAGAAGGAACAAGATAATTGTCTGTGCATCTTCTATCCACATAAATGGACAAAGACTTTAAAAAAAACAGAGTCAACTACCTAAAGTTGGGAGGAGGAAGAAGTGAAGTAGGAAGCAGTATACAAATGCATTCACTTTTTGCAGCAACAGAGAATATGCATAGATTCACACAACTAATTATTAATATATTGTCACCTACAGGGACCTAGGAAGTATGCCTTCTCTATAGCTGCCCCTGCCTTGTAGAATACTCCTCCCCCAGAGATCTGGCAGGCCCCCACCCTCCTTGCCTTCTGGAAGGCCTTGAAGAGCTGTCTCTTCCCACGAGTGTTAAGGTAAGATGCAGCTGGAGCTCAGCAAGATGGTATGTTATGTTTGGAAGAGTGTTGCCAAGGAGCACCAAGAGTTTTTGTTGTAATTGGTTTTTTACTGTTTTTATCATCTTGTGAGCCACCTAGGATTGTGGTTATAATATGGGCAGCTATATAAGTCAAACAAACAAGCAAACAAATATTGGACAAATGCCCTGCTTTTCCCATCAAAAGAACTTAGGCCAGATTGCAACGATATGCACATTCTAAAACTCTACATGGTCTGAATACAGCTTTAGTGCCACTTTCAGAAAGCTTCAGAAATCTCAGAAGGAAACCTGTCGCAAAGAGATCCAATTCATCTTCTTGCAAAGTTGATGTGCTGCACAGGTATTAAAAATAGGACCTGAAAGAAAATGTTGCAGTGTAAGGTGCTTGTCTCCAATTAGGTTCCCATCCACCCAGTTTTCTAGAAATACATTCCCATGTTCTTCATAGACTTAATATATCAGTCCTCACCAGTCCTTAAGGTTTCATCCAGCCAGTTACCTCCCAAACTTTTTAATACTTCTACAAACTCTAGGTGCACCTTCCTATTCAGCTTATCAATAGCTCGCTCTTGTGCAAGGATGTACTCAGAGTATACATTTGCTATTAGCCCATGGACTACTTCAGAGAAAACTTGTGAACTCCCCTGAGTATTTAAAGTTATAAATGCTTCATTACAATATATGGCAAGAAAGAAAGAGTAGGCATAGGATTTTCAAAATGGCTTTTCTTACTTACTCAATACAAACACCTGCCTTACTGTTTTAAGTAGGGAATTCCATTGGTTTCAAATCTTAGCATGATTCTTTCTGGATAAGCTTATTCCCTCCTTGATGCCACTGATGATCCTTGGGAATAATTCATTAGTGGTTCTGCCTAGCTTTCTGCAAATGTGATTTTTTTTAAAAAAAAAAAAAAGCTGTTTCTCATTCACTAGACTCTGTCATCTTTACTGCCGTCGTCATCATCAATTCTTACTCTGTTTATAGCAAGTGCAGACAGCAGAATAAAATAGACTATGTCATTTAAAACTAAAACTTAAAGAGTGATGAAGCATAAAGGAAGCACAGCAGATTGAGTTTTTCTGCCTGGATAAGAATTCTAAATTTTACCATATGATTAGAAGCTAACAAAAGAAAAGAATGTCTCATGCTGTGTCACCTACTTAGATCCCAGGTGTTTATAACAAAATAGAAATCTTCTGATTCATGATGCCTGAATACATTATTCTAGATATTTTCAGTTTTTATTGCAAAAGTAGTGGATTCTCCCTCTCCAGTTCTCAGACCTGAACTGGAACAATGAATCATTTAAGAAGGACTTGATGATAACTTGATAATAATGAATGATCAACATTAAGTCTTCAAGATGGTAGATGTTGCTAAATTTATATTTTGCTCCAATTTTATTCTCAAAGAGAATGATGTGAGGTAGGTTGAGATACTGCCTGACTCAAAATCATCCAGTGATTTCCCCTGGTTAATCTCCCAGATGTAGCCCAGCACCCTAACCACAACATCATACTGGCTCCCAGACATGCTTTAAAACTTAGAATGGTGTCTTGACTTTGTCCTGTTTTTCCATCATACTGAATTCAAATGGGAAATTAAGTTCAATGCATCTGGAGGCTGTTCGGCTATCAAGATATCAGCACTAGCGTGCTATTCCTGACGCTTTACTGATATTTACACAGCCATTGCATTGGATAAGGCATGCACTTTGGATATAATTCATCTGGCCTGAGATGTATCTAATATTACTAAATGAAGAAATATAAAACCTACATCAAAATATTCAAGGTATCATTATATAAAGAAGTTTCTTTCTTTCCTTTCATTATAAATTGATGTAAATTTGCTATATCAATCTATAATAAAAGGAAATAAAGAAGCTTCTTCCAGAAGCTTAAGATGGTATATGCTGCATTTGCTATTCTAAAATGTTCCCCAAGCAACAGTTGTATAAAGTAAGCTGTTGTGACAGAATGGACTTGCACCTGGATTGGTTCACTTTTAACACCATGATGATATGTATATTAGAAGTTTCTGGATTTTGAAGTACACAAGTAAGAATTAGAAGGAGTGGGGAGAGGAAGGAGTAGTAGTTAAAATGTATCCTAATGACAAAATTAGAAGTTTTCCAAGGCTGTAATCCTAGATGAATTTACTGGGGAATAAACTCCAGTGACAGGAGGGAGACTTGAATCTGAAGGTCAGTTTGATATGTCCATTTATTTTCATGAAAGTCTGGAAGGGAAGCATACTAAGGCTTTTTCCTTTTAACTTCTGAGCTGCTAAGTGGTTTGGCAAGAGCAGAGAATTGTGTTTTTAAAGAAACAAAACTGTTTTATTCTGCCTCTTCTCAGTTAAATGGCTGTTAAATGTATGTTACAGCACCTAGTGGGCAACACTGATTACTTCTATCCTGCAGCTGTTTTAAAACCCAAGGGTTTCTGCTGTTCTACATTTATTTTGTTTTCTTTAAATACACCCCAGCACTTAAGGATTAAAAGTAATGACATACATTCGTGTGTGCATATATATATACACACACATACATTTTTGAAGGTATTTATTTCATGCAAAAAAGCATTAGAGGTGCACAAAAGGGAATTCTGTTTTTATATTATTTGCTTCCTGAAAGGACCAAATAATCTACATTAAACAATAAAAATGATAATCATTTCCATATCTATATACCAGGAACCATCCTTAAAGTTTATGGTAAATTCATTATATTTTAAATCTAAAACAGCCCAAGAAGGGAAAATACAGAAGAACCATGGTTCTTTTATAATAGTGCATAGATCAGATAATATTCTATAAAGCCAGACTCAGCAATAAAAGGCTTTGGGGGGTGGGGTGAGGAACCAGGTGATTGTTAATGGTCCAGGCTCACAGTGCATATTCAACAAACAATCCAAACAGAAAGAACACTTACAATTTGCCACATTGTCAAGTACCAATCCCAGGGTTGTGTGTGCTGTGAACGTGATTTGGAAATATTGCATCAGACCTCATTTGGGCCCAGTACCATTTTGCTGTACATTAAAACCACCCCTCTTTTTTTCAGATTTCTACATGGGCCTGAAAAAAAAGTTGCAGCTGCTTTAAGTCAACTCATGTGACTCTTATAACAGCCAGATTTTTCCCCCCAGGCTTGCCTGGTGGAAGCTGTTTCAATGAATAGCAGAGTGGTGCATGAATTTTAGATCATCCCAACCTGGAGAATGTCTAAAGATGAACTGTAACCACATTTGAATGAATGTGCTAACTGACCTCTCCACAACAGGGAACTGCAGGAGTCAAATATACAATTATAATTGTATTCATCCAAAATTTGCCAATACTAATTGCATACTGTACTGTACTGTTTAACAGAAGAATTTCCAAGGAAAGCATGATTTCTCCCCAGAACTATTCTCCCTGGATCTCTGAAATGAAAAGATGAAATTGCTATAATGTTCAACTGAGCACTAACAGAATCAGTAATCTGAGAAAACATGTATCTAGAACAGGGGTTGACAAATTATGGCAAATGGGCCAAATCCAGCCTACTGCCTGTTTTGTATGGCTCACGAGCTAAGAATGGATAGGCAGATGGGTAACAGATCACCAAACTGGAGCCTCAGCTGAGTTCCCAGAGTGAGGAAGCATTATAACCACTCTCAGCAGTCTCCTTGCTGGTGGGCCAGTGCTGTCCAATGACTATGGTGCTCCTTGGCCTGCAGACCTGCCAGTCATGCACACAAAGGCAGAAAAGGGGCAGGATCTTGCCCTTTATAGAAAAAGATCCCTGAACTAGAACACTGGTCTCAGAAAAGGGTTATTAGATCTGGGCTGCAAAAATCAATAGATGACACCAAAGAAATATGTATAATTCTCTGCTGCCACCTAGCTGTCATCTGGAGTTTTGCAGCCCAAATCTGTAGCCTTATCTAAAGTAAAATGACTAATTTTACAAAGAAGTGTATTTATTGCTTTCAACGGGAGCCATTATATAATTACCGTATTCAGTTACAGGATAGGATTAATACCAGACAACTTTTTCATTTGATTGTGGAATACATCCAATTCTTGTTATTAGACTCTTCTTGCCTCTGGCTGTGTAAGCTAGGCTGAATCAAGCTATCATTACAATGGAAAATGCTATTGATATTATAGCAATCTGTATATCTCTGATTATATTGCAATAACTCTAAATGCATTTGCAGTTCCTCTTCAGACCTTTTCCAGCAATGCAGGGAAGTTTGGGGGTATCTCTACCTTGTCCCCATGCCTACAGTTGAGCCTTAAGAATCTAATGAAGGTAGTTATAAGCCCTTTGCTGATAGGTTCTGATTATTTTTGCTGATCCTGAAAGCTATTGTTGTTGTTGTTGTTGTTTAGTCGTTAAGTCGTGTCCGACTCTTCGTGACCCCATGAACCATATTGCGCCAGGCCTTCCTATCTTTCACTGCCTCCCTGAGTTTGCTCAATTTCATGCTCATTGCTTCAGTGATGCTATCCAGCCATCTAATCCTCTGCCGTCCTCTTCTCCTTCGGCCTTCCATCTTTCCCAGCATCAGGGTCTTTTCCAAAGAGTCCTCTCTTCGCATTAGGTGACCAAAGTATCTGAGCTTGAGCTTCATTATCAATCCTTCCAATGAGCAATCAGAGTTGATTTCCTTTAAGATTGACTGGTTTGACCTCCTAGCAGTCCAGGGGACTCTTAAGAGCCTTCTCCAGCACCACAGTTCAAAGGCATCAATTCTTCGGCGTTCAGCCTTCTTTATGGTCCAGCTCTCACAGCCATACATTACTACTGGAAAAACCATAGCTTTGACTATGCGGATCTTTGTCGGCAAGGTGACGTCTCTGCTTTTTAATATGCTATCTAGGTTTGCCATAGCTTTCCTCCCAAGGAGCAAGCGTCTTTTAATTTCATGGCTGCAGTCTCCATCTGCGGTGATCTTGGAGCCCAAATAAATGAAGTCTGTTACTGCTTCCATTTCTACCCCTTCTATTTGCCAGGGATTGATGGGTCCAGATGCCATGATCTTAGTTTTTTTAATGTTGAGTTTCAAGCCAGCTTTCGCACTCTCCTCTTTCACCCTCATCAAGAGGCTCTTTAGTTCTTCTTCACTTTCTGCCATTAGGGTGGTATCGTCTGCATATCTGAGGTTATTGATGTTTCTCCCTGCAATCTTAATTCCGGCTTGTGATTCTTCCAGCCTGGCATTTCTCATGATGTACTCTGCATATAGGTTAAATAAGCAGGGTGACAGTATACAGCCTTGTCGTACTCCTTTCCCTATTTTGAACCAATCGGTTGTTCCATGACCGGTTCTAACTGTTGCTTCTTGGCCCGCATACAGATTTCTCAGGAGACAGGTAAGGTGGTCTGGTATCCCCATCTCTTTCAGAATTTGCCACAGTTTGTTGTGATCCACACAATCAAAGGCTTTTGCATAGTCAATGAAGCAGAAGTAGATGCTTTTCTGGAACTCTCGTGCTTTCTCCATGATCCAGCGAATGTTGGCAATTTGATCTCTAGTTCCTCTGCCTCTTCGAAACCCAGCTTGTACATCTGGTAGTTCTCGGTTCACGTACTGCTGAAGCCTAGCTTGTAGGATTTTGAGCATAACCTTGCTAGCATGTGAAATGAGTGCAATTGTGCGATAGTTTGAGCATTCTTTGGCATTGCCCTTCTTTGGAATTGGAACGTAAACTGACCTTTTCCAATCCCGTGGCCACTGTTGCGTTTTCCAAACTTGCTGGCATATTGAGTGCAGCACTTTAACAGCATCGTCTTTTAGTATTTTCAATAACTCAGCTGGAATACTGTCATCTCCACTAGCTTTGTTGTTAGCAATGCTTCCTAAGGCCCACTTGACTTCACTCTCTAGGATGTCTGGCTCAGGGTCAGTGACCACACCAGCATGGACATCAGGGACATTAAGATCTTTCTTGTATAGTTCTTCTGTGTATTCTTGCCACCTCTTCTTAATCTCTTCTGCTTCTGTTAGGTCCTTGCCTTTTTTGTCCTTTATCATGCCCATCTTTGCCCTAAATGTTCCTTTGATATCTCCAATTTTCTTGAAGAGATCTCTAGTCTTCCCCATTCTATTGTTTTCTTCAATTTCTTTGCATTGTTCATTTAAGAAGGCCTTCTTATCTCTCCTTGCTATTCTCTGGAAATCTGCATTCAGTTGCTTATATCTTTCCCTTTCACCCTTGCTTTTCACATTCCTTCTTTCCACAGCTATTTGTAAAGCCTCATCAGACAGCCATTTTGCTTTCTTGCATTTCTTTTTCTTTGGGATGGTTTTAGTTGCTGCCTCTTGTACAATGTTACAGACCTCCGTCCATAGTTCTTCAGGCACTCTGTCTACCAAATCTAATCCTCTAAATCTATTCATCACCTTCACTGTGTACTCACATGGAATATGATCTAAGTCATACCTGAGTGGTCTAGTGGTTTTCCCTACATTCTTCAATTTAAGCCTAAATTTTGCAGTAAGAAGCTCATGATCTGAGCCACAGTCAGCTCCTGGTCTTGTTTTTGCCGTCTGTATAGAGCTTCTCCATCTTTGGCTGCAAAGTATGTAATCAATCTGGTTTTGGTATTGACCATAGCTTCCCACAAATGGACCACAAGGGTGGAATTTCCTATGTTCTTTCTGTTAGCAAGTTGCTTAATGAAAAGACTGGTCCTTAAAAAGGGTATAGGTCATAATGGAATTCAGGAGTAATAAAAGTGGAGCTAACAGTAGAAGATTCTGAAGAGATGTTTTAAAAAATGTGAGTTTAAAATGTTTTGAGGCATTTGTTTAGCATTTTGGGTGTGCCTTTCTTCCTTTCCTTAGCAGTGATGATGACAGGAATAAATGTTTATTTACAGGTCCTTAGGATTAAGACCAATGAGATTTTAGTGCTTAGAATCGAGTTGTTTTGAGAAGATACAAAGAGCTAACAACATGATTGCTAACCTTAGCCTTGCAATATGCCAAGAAATAACTCATATCTGTTGTGTGTGCTCAGAAGCATATGAATTTACTATTATAAATCATTTCCATATGAGGAATTTTTGTTTGGGTAGTGGTGGCCAAAGCTTTCAATAGACATAAATGCAAGCTTCCATATAAATTAGAGGGTAGCAGCAGTCTGAAAAATAGCCAGGATCAGTATAGACAACATTGGTT
Source organism: Liasis olivaceus (assembly GCA_030867105.1). NCBI lineage: Eukaryota > Metazoa > Chordata > Lepidosauria > Squamata > Pythonidae > Liasis > Liasis olivaceus. Next base: position 224,222,251 of record CM061349.1, read on the forward strand.
TGGCACTCTGTTACCACATCGATGTTTGGAACTACAGCTTCCATATTCCTTAATCATTGACCATGCAATCCAGGGCTTGTGGATGATATAGACAGAACAATGGAGGGTATCTTGAATAACCCTTGGAATGGTGTGAACATGTAGCATATTTGAGCAGAGTATCCTCATGGTGCTGTTCATGGAATAAGGAATTATATAGTCCATTAATATTTTGAGTGCTCGATGCCATCCTTATTGGTTATTCATCTTGAATACGTGCCTTGTAAAGCTATGTGCAGAATATTCAACCCTGCTGAAGAATACGTACATATGCATTAAAGATTTGCAACAGCAAAGCCTTTACTTGAAAATTGCTAAGAATGGTAGAAAGTCAATTTTCTCTCCATTCACTTTTAATAGTTATGAGTCACTTTCCTGCCACAGGCACTCAAAGTAGTTTAGTATGAAGTAATTTAGTTTAAATATCAATTAAAAATAGCTGACACTGTAACAACAAATCTCAATCTACCACTGATTAAAAAAAAACAGTGGCACCCCGTTTGTGAATGGAGTCAAATGTGTCTGTCCCATTGGGAAATTCAAATTATGTAAAATGTCACATTATGAGACTGAGACCATTTGCATATACTGAGGAGGGACAGAGGGTTTTAGAGACCTAGCTGCTAGTTATATCACTTTCTTACCTGTTCTCCTTCCCTTCATGTAAGCAGAGGGGCCATATGATACTTGCATTGCTGAATGGACTTTGTCCTTCCTTTACCTGATTGGTCTTCAGTCAAGATTAGCTTTCATTCATGGTGTCCTTTGGGTTTGCTTTAACCTGAAGTTAAAGAGACAGAAGGTTTCCTTTCGATTATTTAACTGCATTATGATTAAATAATGGAATGCATTGGGATTACTGAGGGAGAGATATAGCTCCTTTCAATCTTCTTTAAGATAATTTAGCTGTCTATTGCAAAGGTGGAAATTCTAACCACCATAGATAGGCAAGATGGCATCCTGTGGTCAAGGGGTACTGATCAGTTCATCTGCTTCAAGCTTCGTGGCTTGGAGAGGCTTCTTTCCCTGATATGCATGTTTTTTTATGCCTAGTCACTCCTTGATTTGAGCAGCTGTATTAGGCCTGAGAGCTAGAAGATGACTAATTTTGCTAAGCCCATGATCTATGGGCGGTGGATGCAATGGAGGGAGAAAGGTTGAGATAACTAGTCACCTCCATACTTATGAGAACTGTCAACCTTGGGGAAGAGGAAGACTCTCTGATTGTTCCTTTGTAAAGGTCAGGGATATACTATATTAGCTGATCCCGAATGGCCTCATCTATCGTACCCTCTATCCTTTGCAGTTCCACCAATACAACTGTAGCCTTATTTTCCTACTTGTTTTGTATCATAAAAGATTGTCTTGAATCTTCATTTTGGGTGTATGGAGAAGACAAATCTTATGTACTCGCTTATGTTGGACAAAAATACAAGATGTATTGATGATGATGAGTGTTCTCCAACACCACAGCTCAAACAAGTTGATTTTCCTCCTGACTAGTTTTTTCATGGTCCAATTTTTGTAATCCAAGTTAGTGGGAAACACAATTTTGTGGACTAATCTGCATTTAGTTGCCAGGCTGATATCCTTGCTTTTACATACCTGTATTTGATTCATGCTCATCACTACTGTGCGATCTAGTACAATTTAACACTTTATTTTTGGACTATATTCACTGCTTTGATCAATCTGAGGTGATCCTAGGAAAATGAATTCTTGCACACATTCAATCTCTTCACAATCAATTGCTATTTTGACATTTCCATTCCTTGCAGTGGTCACGAGCTTGGTCTTTTTCATGTTCAAGAAGAGGCCAAATTTCTCGCTTTCTTCTTTAATCATTTTGACTAGATGTTTCAGGCCTTCTTTGGTTTCTGAGAGGAGAGTTGTATCATCAGCATATTGAAGATTGTTGATGTTCCTTCCTCCAATCCTTCCTCCAACTGTTGATTCCTCAAGTTCCAGCTTCCTCATGATCACTTCGGCATACAGGTTGAGTAAGAAAGGTGAAAGAATGCAACCTCGCCACAATCCTTTCTCTATCTTGAACCAATCAGGGTCTCCATAAGGTGTTCAGAGTGGCTTCCTGATTTGTGTACACTGACTGCACCAACATGACCAGATCTGTTGGTACCCCCAGGTCTTCTGGGGCTCTCCCTAGCTTGTCATGATTGACACAATCGAAGGCTTTCTTGTAGTCAATAAAGCAGATGTAGATGTTCTTTTGATATTCTTGAGACTTTTCCATGATCCAGCATAGATTTGCAATATGGTCAAGAGTGCCACGGCCCCTTCTGAAGCCAGTTTGAACATTTGGTAATTCCCTTTCTATGGTCGGTGCCAGATATTGTTGTATGTTCTTAAGGAGAATCTTGCTAGCATGAGGGATAAGGGCAACTGTGTGGTAATTGGAGCAATCCTTGGAGTCACACCTTTTTGGCAATGGAATGAACACTGATTGTTTCCAATCCTGTGGCCATGTGTTCATTTCCCAGACTTTCTAAGCTGTATTAAACATGTTCAAATTCTATTAAAGCATACTTTTCAAACACAGCACACACATTATGTTAAACTATTTAACTAAACTAAACTTTGTTGTGCAAGCCACAATGGCCTATTTTACAGCTAAATCATAAAAGCAGGATTCCGTGACGTACTAAGCTAAAATGAAACAAACCATATTATGGCTTAGTATTGAAACCACTGACTTTATGTTATAGACTACAGAATATAAAAAAGAGCTTTAAAAGAATGCTTTTGTGCTTGATAATTTGTACAGTGAATTTGCCCTTCTTGCTTCTTGCTCACTCTTATTATTATGATCAAATCTATGATAAATTAATGCAATGAATACATTTCTTGATGTATGAGGCACTTATGTACACTGCGTGAATTTGCTATCAAAGCTAGTTATAAAAGGGACTCATCTGGAATAAGCCTGATGAGAGATTGTTATATATAATATGTATACATGCATACTTCTTGAAAGTGCTTGTTCAATACCTGTTTTTTGTTTTTGTTTTGTTTTGTTTTTTGATACATAAACCTCAGATTGGTACAAAAGCCAGACTTCTATAGCTCCATTGATAAAATGTGAGGCTGTGGATAGGAGCATCTTTGTAAGAAGACTAAAGTGCAAAAGAAAGGACAAAGAATTTCAGGTAATTAAATAGAAACTAAATGTTCGAAGTCCAGCTATCAAAATAGTAGAGGAGATTTCATTTTCATAAAAAAAGACTGCCTTTCCTAAACCTGATGGGTCCTCTTGACTTCATCAAAGCATTATCTGAAATATCTGGCAGCAGTGTGGAAATTTTCCATGAGATGCATATGAATTATAGGGCAAAACATGTTGCACATCAAACCTGTCCCCTGAAGCAACTGCCATGTGGCAGCTACTCTAGTTGGCTTTTATCCATGTGGCCAGGAAGAACAGTGTTACTAATATGCTAAAGGTTATTTCAATATAATTGGGAGGAAGGAAGGAAGGAAGGAAGGAAGGAAGGAAGGAAGGAAGGAAGGAAGGAAGGAAGGAAGGAAGTTAGGGGGAGGGGAGGGGAGGGGAGGGGAGGGGAGGAAAGGAAAGGAAAGGAAAGGAAAGGAAAGGAAAGGAAAGGAAAGGAAAGGAAAGGAAAGGAAAGGAAAGGAAAGGAAAGGAAAGGAAAGGAAAGGAGCTTGTGAATTTATCATATTTATTAATTAATTAAATTTAGGGTAGCATGAGTAAGGAAAAAAATAAAGCCAAAACATAAAATACCTGATGGCTTCAACTTACCAGCTGACACTTGGCAGGAGTGTGCTTCAAAATAGGGGCTAATATAATGTAATTTTTATAATACTCTCATCCCCCAAAAGACAATATGGCAAAAGAGTCATATTGAAATTTACATTTCTATCACTATGAGATTAGACATAGTTCATCTTTTCATACAGGTCTAACATGTCTGAAAATTTCATTCCATTTTACTGGGAAAGCAGAAAAGTTACAGCTCTTTGTACTTTTTTTTCCTTTTTCCTGTGCTAGATTATGAGAGAACAGACTTCTATGAATACTTTTATATACCCCAGCCGTGAGAAGATTTGGACTAACTCTGCAGTGACTGGATTATGTTCTTGGCTCCAGATTGGATGGGTTTTGCACATGGACTTAATACCAGTTCTTTTTCAAAACAGTTCTTGATTTGAGATCATGCCCTTCCAATTCCTCCCATGAATGGTCAGAGGAGAAATTCCATATGAATCAGATTTCAATAGAAAATCTCACCCAGGAGAATACTGCTATTCGGTACTGAGATTGCTTACATTCTTTTTTGAAATATCAAGTTAAAGGCAGTGGCTTTGTTAAAAAATGTTTATATTAAATAGAGTTTATAAATAACCTATCAGTTCCTGTGAATTAACTAGGCTTATTTTGAATGAAGACAGACAGTTTGCTGGTTTTCTTTTTCTTTTTTCTTTTTTCTTTTTTCTTTTTATCAAAGATTATGTTAATTTTTAATGCTAAAAATTGGAGTTGTCGTGAAAGTCTTTTGTGAGTGAAATCCATTAAGTAACAGTGAAGAACAGCAGCTATTATACTGCATTTCTGGATGGGAATGGAGGCACCAGCTGTATTGGAACCATTTATGTGTGAATAGTTTACAGTTCTTAGTAGAGCATTTCAACATCCAGTCATATGTAGAGGAGCCAACTATATGGACCTTTTTCAAGAATCAGCCATGCCCAGGGGGAGGCTGATTTTATGCCATTCTGTGCAAACAAACAAACAGTGTCATCTGGTCCACTTACTCTAGTGAGAGTGCATGTCAAAGAATGAAGAAGAAAGATGCATATTTAATCCAGTATTTTATTTGGGATCCATGTTAAATGCAAAGGGCACAGGATTTTTTCAAATCAATGCATTAAATCTAATTATCCAAAGCATAAAGGCAAAGTCTTATACAATTTAAAAACTAACAACAAACAATTAAAACACATTTGGAAGAAGGTAAGAGAAACAGAAATGGCAGAACCACACACACACACACACAATCAAAATTTAGAGTCTATTTATCTTGAGAAAGAGAGAGAAACTTGACTCCATGATAATGTTAGGCAGATTACAGCAGAAAGGGAAGGTTGAAGACCAAATAAAAATTGTCTAGGACTGTTGGGACTGTAATGGTTTCCAGAGGAGGGGGTACACCACCACCACTGCCACTTTCAAGGCAGGCAAACCCACTTCCTCCTTAAGGAAGTTGACACTATCACATGGCTAACCACATGTCACCTCCTGGCAGCCTTCAAGAGCCAGGAGGAGCATGGATCTAATAAACAGGTGGTCAATTTCACAGTCCTGAGGACTCTGGCCACTTCCTCCAGAGTGACAGATTAGAATTCAACCCAGCTAACCATGCAAGACCTCATCTTGGTCACCTTGACAGGATTTGTTCAGACAGAGTCCAAGAGAATCCAAGGTACCTTATGTGCCAGAACTAAAATATTCTTCACAGTGGCCCTACAGATGACCCTCCCCAAAGAACGAACCTCATTAAACAGGGCTTCTGGATGGCTTTCTGCAAAAAATAACTATTTTACTGCTGTTATTGCCATGATACAATCCCTAATGTGGGCTCTTACTAGTGTTCATTTGGGTTCACTCTTCATCTATCTCCAAGGGCACTCTATTAGTCTCTTCTGGCACTTCATTTTCTAGAGCTCCTCAGAAACCAAAGAAAACCCTGGGATCAACTGAGCCAAATGCTTTAAAGAAATATTTCTTTAGTTGCCAGCAGGAGAAAACAGGAAGATGACTAGGATAACTTGGTTAGGCAGTTCACCAGCTGGAGCAACCATTCAGAAAGTGCTTTTGGTTGGTGTTAGCAACTATGCCTCTAAAGGCAAATGCAAATGCAAAGCAGAATGCAATCACTGATTTGAATCATATTATACTATTTTTAAAGTTTAAAATGTAAGAGATCAGTTTACACCATTTATGTAAAAGCATCTTTGGGAAACATCTGTTCAGAAAGCTGATATACACGTCTTTTAAGGTAACTTCCCCCAAGTCAAGTTAGATGTTTGTTAGACATAGTTTTCTTGACAACACTAGCAGCTTGCCACTGCTTTCATCCAGTCAAGCCTACAGCCCTGGGATATTTCAAACAAGTACTAACCAGATCTGACTCTGCTTCACTTTTTTGAAATTAATGGAAGTTGAATATGCACCATCTGAGCTGAGCATAATATATGTTTCAGACAAAATCAATACATAAAATAAATGTACATCCAGCATTTCAGTAATCCTCACAACCATATATAGAAGGCCAATGTTACCATTGCACTTTTCAGGACCATAATTCAATGGAGATTCACTCAGTGAATTTCTGAAGAATCAGCTAGGATTTTTCAAGCTTAGAACTCATGCTCTTAACTATCATACATCATACCTACAGAAGAAATATTACTGTATTAAGACAGGGTGTGAGCTTCGTATCTCTGTATCATGTACTTAAATTTTCTGGAAAGAAGACTTTCCCATTCTATTTTAACTGACTCAAAACTAATATGCAAGATAATGCTCTTTCTATCAGAAAAAAAATCCTTTATTGTGTCATTGTCCTACAACTACTTGTGTAAATTGCTCACCACATTATATGATGAGTATATACCGTAGGTTACTAGGAAGCTTAATAATACATGTTTATGTTATGATTATGTTTTATGTGGTTCTGTGGTAATTCTATGTCTATTATGTTTTTATGAGGTTAACCATTTTTGTTAAATGCATGTTGATTATGGTGGTATATAAAGCAAATAAGTAAATAAATAAATAAATAAATAAATGGGCAATCATATCTGCACTGCAAAATCTTGGTGACCATTAGATAGCAGCAAGGAGATACAGAAAACTAACTCAGTGCTGCCCTCTAGGTGTCATGTGGATCTTTGTAAGTCTATGATTGTTTGTTTAATGTTTCAACTGTTGCAATCAAAAGTCCTGAACAATACATTTCAACCTAGAACATCCATGGTAAACAACATTTAAAATATTCATAGTGAAATGCATAATAATAATAAATATTATTTAAACATAACATAAATATTATTTAAACATAAATATAACATATTTAAATAACTGGAGTAATTTCCTCCCAAAAAACCCAATCATAAAATGGTATTAATCTAACCAAGTAAAAACTCTTATGGAAGAGCTCCTTTACCAACTTCCAGAACATGATCACTGCTAGACAAGACTCACTTCAAAAGGTAGGCTTAGTTTTCCTTAGTTTTCAAAACTGCCAGACATGCTTGACTGATTATGTGTCCTGAAGTTGTTGTTAACTTCTAGCAACCACATAGATTTTCTCCATGATGATCTGTCCCTAACCTGGTCCTTCAACTTTTCCAATGGTGTACTCATCGCTACTGTAACTGAGTCTATCCACCTTGTGCTGGTTGTCCTCTTCTTTTCTTTCCTTCCACCTTTGCCAGAACTAGAGCCTTCTCCAGAGAGTTAGGTCTTTGCATAATGTGTCCAAAGTAGGATAATTTAAGCTTGGTCATTTGTGCCTCAAGTAGGATCTCTGAGTTGATTTGTTCGATGATCAATTTATTTGTTTTCTTGGCAGTCCACAATATGCTCAGGAGTCTTCTCTAATATCAAAGTTCAAAAGGGTCAATACTCTTCCTATTTTGCTTCTTCAAAGTCCACCTTTCACTTCCATAGAGTGTCACAGGGAATGCCATGGCTTGCATGATTCTGAACAATATTGCTCGCTTGTTCCTATGACCCAGCTTAAGAAATATAACATGCATCCCATCGCTCAGACGGAGGCCCTGGTTATAGACAAGGCTTAATGCCATTCCATTTCCCTGGCTTGGGGGTCGGTAACTGACCTGAAACCTGAGACAGCAGATCTCCAAAAAGGCAACGTTACTGCCCTCATCTAGGCTTTGGTAACACACACCAGGTCTGCCCACTCACCCACTACCAAATCAGGGATGAACACAGACTTCATATGCACAAATAGTCCGAATGTTCATGCCACTGGGTAATTTTTGTACACAGATTTAAATAACACATTTAAAAGGAGACCCACCGCAGATATCTTTATCGGCTGCACTGAAGTAGGACCCTAGTGGAGACTTTGGATGCTGAAACAAGGAAAAGGAGAAATGAATGGCCAAATATAAACATTTGTTATGCATTGATGTTTAAATATAAGATATGCTAAATATCTTGGAAACAATTATTGGTGATTAGTTCAATTTGCTGTTTCCTAAAAGATGCAGATGGTACAGCTGCAACGATAAGTAATTACAGTTCAAATGCTTTAAATCCACTTCCAACATGCACACTTTTAAAAACTTCAGTGAATAGGAGCAATTAACAGCAGTTATGCCAAAAAAAAAACCCACAAAAAACCTCCTACACCAAAACGCCTTCTTCTATATCTACTTGCATGGAAGCCTTGGATAACTGCCTTTCAGAATTATACACCATATAATACACTCTAGAAGAATTAAGATGGCTATGATTTGGGGGGGGGGGGAACTATAAGGGGAAGAAGAAGATAGACACAAGTATTTCGCAGTTTGTATAGCCCCAGCGTTTGCCACAGAACTGAATTTTTATTTATTGTAATTTATAGCAAGTTATAAATGTCTCCATCTGCCACTCCAGTTATTTCTGACATTCCATTTAAACTCCAACACCAACAAAAACAGCCTTGCCAGCAAGGCATTTCAGAAAGGGAAAAGCAAAATCTTTGCAAAATGCTTATATACAAACTCAAAAAGGTCCTCATAATCTAACACTATATAGATAGAAAGACTCTTATGTGCAAATGCTAAGACACAAGCATGAATAAAGCTGGAAAGCAAGCTACTTTTGTGTGGCAGATATAAAAGCTAAGGCCTTCCACTTCAACCAAGGTTGAATGATCATGTTGGATTATAGGGTTTGCATATGTGTGTGCGTGCATGTGTCTCTGCACTGTATCTTAGCTGAATGCTCTAGCTGGAATAGAAGTTAAAAGAAGAAGAAGATGATGATAGTTAATAATAATTTATTTAGTGCAGCACATATATTACAATGATATATTGAGCTATCCTAGATCCTTGGGAAAGATTTGATAGTCAAAAGTACCGAATGGAATCTCTTTCATATAAGAGACAAGATGCAGTGATGTGATATTAACTGTGGTGTAAAGGAGATTATATTTTGTTCCCATCCTCACTGCTGATAACTTCATGGACAAATGCTTGCCTGCCTCTAGTAATAATCTGTGGCTCTTCCAAGAATATTCCAGTAATTTTACATGATTCTGTCCATCCCCTTTATTTTTTTATCTTTTGTCTATTTCCCTCAACCTTGTCAAGACCAATAATTTTTCTAGTCCTTCATATGTTTACCTCACATGACCAAAGTATGTGAGTTTCTGGTTCCTGATCAAGGGAGAAATCTGCCTTGATTTAGCCCAGACTGACTGAATGGTTCTTTTTGCAGTCATGATACCCCGTCTGAAGGATTTTTTTTTTCTCTTGCTCTTTCTCAGAGTCCAGCTTCTACAGCCATACATTACCGTTAGAAAACTATTGTTTTAAGTATTTTGATCTTTCTTGTCATTGAAATATATTCTTCATGTTCCTGTTTAAGTTTGTCATACCTTCTTCCCTAGGATTAATTTTCAGCAACACACTGTCCACCTTTATCTCTTCTTGAGCCCTAAAAATCAAAGCTAACTATGAATGACCTTCACTTCTTTGCAAGCAACATTAAGTTCAACAATCATGTAAGTTGATATTATTTATGTATTCTCAATATTTAGCATTAACCCAGATTTTTCATTCCCCATTTTTACTTTCACGATGAGCTCTTTTAAATCTTCCATATTTCCAGCTAGGTCTGCTCAAAGTGAGAGTTCTTTTGATAAAAAGATTTGTGCATGGGGGCAATGTGATTTTCTTTGTTGAAACAAAGAAAGGATATGTTTCATCTCACCAAAGTATTTCGTATATCTTCAATGCACTACAGGTAAGGGCTCCAGGAGATAATTCCTTTCAGTCTCCTGCCCCAGTGCTGGCCAAAGTCACCTCAGGATTTGCCCCCCACAGACAGCGCTATGCTGACTGTGACTGTTGGAAGGTGTAGCTCAGAAATAACAGGAGGCCACAAGTTCTCCATCTCTATTTTAATCAGAAATCAGTGCTTTTATTGTTGTTGTGACTTTTTCACCCTTTATTCTCCTTCTTGCTGAATGACATTTAAGGGTATGTAGATGGCGCAGAGAATATATCTCTTTTCAGCGTTCTTGTCAAGATGCAATATAAATATGGGAGATGTGGGAGAGTGGGCAGTTTTGGATGCAACGTTTGCATGTTATATGGGGTAGATCTACAGGTGAAACTCGAAAAATTAGAATATCGTGCAAATGTTCATTTATGTCAGTATGGCAACTCAAAAGGTGAAACCAATATATGAGATAGATGCATTACATGCAAAGCGAGATATGTCAAGCCTTACTTTGGTATAATTGTGATGATTATGGCGTACAGCTTATGAAAACCCCAAATTCACAATCTCAGAAAATTAGAATAGTGTGAAAAGGTTGTATCAGAACAACATCAGAAGCATCTTACCTGGGCTACAGAACAAAAGAACTGGTCTGTTGCCCAGTGGTCCAAAGTCCTCTTTTCTGATGAGAGCAACTTTTGCATCTCATTTGGGAACCAAGGACTCAGAGTCTGGAGGAAGAATGGAGAGGCACACAATGCACGATGCTTGAAGTCCAGTGTGAAGTTTCCACAGTCTGTGTTGATTTGGGGAGCCATGTCATCTGCTGGTGTTGGTCCACTGTGCTTCATTAAGTCCAGGGTCAACGCAGCCATCTACCAGGAGATTTTGGAGCACTTCATGCTTCCTTCCGCAGACGAGTTTTATGGGGATGCTGACTTCATTTTCCAGCAGGACCTGGCACCTGCCCACACTGCCAAAAGTACCAAAACCTGGTTCAGTGACCATGGGATTACTGTGCTTGATTGGCCAGCAAACTCGCCTGACCTGAACCCCATAGAGAATCTATGGGGCATTGCCAAGAGAAAGATGAGGGACATGAGATCGAACAATGCAGCGGAGCTGAAGGCCGCTATTGAAGCATCCTGGTCTTCCATAACACCTCAGCAGTGCCACAGGCTGAGAGCATCCATGCCACGCCGCATTGTGGAGTCATTGCTGCAAAAGGGGCCCAAACCAAGTACTGAGTACATATGCATGCTTATACTTTGCAGAGGTCCAATATTGTTCTATTTCCAATCCTTGTGTTATTGATGTCATGTAATATTCTAATTTTCTGAGATTGTGAATTTAGGGTTTTCATAAGCTGTACGCCATAATCATCACAATTATACCAAAGTAAGGCTTGACATATCTCGCTTTGCATGTAATGCGTCTATCTCATATATTGGTTTCACCTTTTGAGTTGCCGTACTGACATAAATGAACATTTGCACGATATTCTAATTTTTTGAGTTTCACCTGTATATAAACAGAAAATTGGGAGAGAGGAGAGGACACAGAATAATTTAAATCAACATCATCCAATAACAGTTGCAAAGACACAACTGTGGTAAGGCCAAACATAATAGCACTCTGGTGTCTGAAGACACAAGGCCTGTGCATACATTACGATTCAGGAATGGTCTGTGAGAAATCATCCATCTGGTGAATTAAAGTGATTTCAAAAGGACATGTGGCAACAGCAACTACAGCAGCAGCAACAACAACAACTATATGAAGTAACAGCGAATATAATGTCCCTTTACCATCTCACTATATCCTGCCTCTCTAAAAGTAGCCAAAAATATCTGCCTTCACTTTTGTCATTGTTGAACAAGGTTCCATGGGAAGGTTTTTTGGTACAGCACTAGCACCTCTGTTGAATCAGTTATTTCCACCCACGACTTTATTACTTATTTCCACATCCTTACTGGCATCTATTGTCAATACTATTTGCTATCCTAACAACAACATGCATGTGTTTCTATGCGTTTTAGTTAGAAGGGAAAAAAAAGAAAAGAAAAGATCATACATGAGAAAATAGCAACTCCAATTGACCTTGTCTAGGGTCAGAAACTAAGCAGAATTGGACCTGCTTGGTACTTGGGTGGGAGACATCTTGTGAATAGTCTAGAGGTGGAAATTGAGAAAACATCTCAGAAGAAGGCAGGGTACAATCACTTCCACACTGTTGCCAAGGAAACAGCATGGAGGTGGCTATGAAGTCACCAGATATCAATTCAATTTGAAGACTTTACCTCAAAGAGAGAGAGTGCAAGAGAGAGATTTATACACAGTATATGCAGGTATGTGTGTGCCCAGAAAGAGGGTGTGTTTCTCTTCAGCACTGAGAATTTACTGCTGAATCAGGAGGAATGGGTGCTGGGACAGGAAAAAACAAAAAACACTTGTCCAAAGCCTCCTTTTGGCTCAGAATCCATTGTGAATATTAGTATTTTAGACCACCACTTTTAAATTTCCTCACTAATGCATATACTCTTTCCAAGGTTTTTCTATGATCATAACTGTAAAAAAAAAAAAAACAAAAAACAAAAAACAACCCACCAGTGTATGGACAGATTACATGATTAATGGTTTTCTAACTGCTTGTCACTAAACAGAATTCCTTGTTCCATTTTAGGCCAAGGTCAGCAAATTTCTAAATGTCAGGCTTGTTCCTCCTCTTCTCTCTCTCTCTCCCCCCCTCTCCCCCCATCCTCACACTTCTGCATGTGTATTGTGTGTATGTGATTCTTTGCCTCCCCAAACCCAATTCATTTTGGGGGAAATTATTTTATTAGAAAAAATAATTATACAATCCAGATTCACATCTGAATGAAAATAGAGGCATTTTTATATTCCCTTATAGATTCTGGTGTGAGATCATCCCTCCCTCCCTCCCTCCCTCCCTCCCTCCCTTCCTTCCTTCCTTCCTTCCTTCCTTCCTTCCTTCCTTCCTTCCTTCCTTCCTTCCTTCCTTCCTTCCTTCCAAAATGAGTAGTACTTTGCCAAAGAATGACATTAAAAGCTGTCTGCAAGAGCACTGAACTCTTGAGTTCAGCCACGAAAATAACCTCACATCTTATTGCATAAAGCAATTGTCCTCAGTAAAATTCCAGATGGGGACGTGAGACTCAGTTTGAACATCAGATTGATTGGTCCTGGCCAGAAAAAGATAGGCAGCTAATGCCTTTGGGCCAAATGTGGCACACAAACCCATCTTTTCCATCCTACTGTCTCCCAGCTGAAATTTGGCAGCAAACCACTTAACAAAGAGCATAGTTTTTGCTAGTGTTCAGTAGAGATCAATAATCACATAAAACCTGTCTGCTACATTGTGGATTGGCTTAACACCAATGGGAGAATGCAGCCCGCCTGCTCCCAAGCATTGTCCCTTGACCCTTCCCTCCCACTCCTCTCTGCAAAAGTAATTTTTTAAAAAGTACCCTCTAGCCACTGAAAAACCATCTGAATAAAGGAATGAGCTTTTTTTCCCCCTCTCACCATGGTTTCCAAAAGTAGGATGGATAGTGCTAGCTCTAGGCAAAATGGCAAATTCAGAAGAAATTTAGGAAAAGCCACTGGATACATCAGATCTATGGTAGTTCCAGCTTTTGCCTTTGTACCTTTGGCCCTGCTGTTGGAGATTTATGGATTTATACTGTTGGCATCACTGGAACTTTGAGAACAAGCTCCTGCCACCAGCAAAGCTTCTTACTCCTTTGGACTGTGGTCAGAAGAAGTTAAGATCGCTTTGTCATTAAAGGAGGGCAGATGAATTTTTACTTGCTAATGCAACAGTGTGAATTTTGTTCTGCAAAGCATCCTTGCTTAGATAATGTTTATGGCACTTTTCCATTTACAAAATGTTCAAGGAGCCTTATTATAAAAGTGTACCTATCACCTATTTGTCTATAGTATAGAGTAGCAAACAACACATATTAAAACTAAAAGATTACAAGCTAGGAAAATATTACAAATGAAATAGCTTATTTAAATAATCTTCATATTGTTTTACAGTACAGCTATTACACATTTCAACAGAAGTGCATTAAAACTGAATACAGCACACACAATATAAGTGTCTGTAGGCAAGTAGTTTGAAACCGAGTTCTTTTCCCTATAAGTACCTACATACTTTTGGATGCTGGATGTTCTTAGGAGATTTGGAGAGAATTTGGGACTGAAATGATACAACTCTTAAATTCATAGGTTCATATAGAAGAAGGAATTAAAAGATAGACAAACACCCCTATGTGTTAAATTAGCTGCAAGAGACAAGAAGACATGCAGAGGTCTATAAAAAGAGAACACAGGTAATTAAGTAAAATAGAAGTGAGAGTAAAATATGCACAAATAAGAATCAGAGATGAAAAACACCATCCTTGTCATTGTTGTTGTCATCATCATCATCTCCCATTCTCTTTGATATAATAATGAAGTACAATAACTGGAAAATTCACAAAACCGACATGGGTAGTTGGATAATGTAAAACTATAGTCAGCACTGCCTCTGCTCCTCTGGTCTAGTATCAAACCAATGTGAAGGCAGAAACTCATAAAAATCTCCCATAAGTAGAGAGACTGGGTAACGGAACTATCCTCCACTAAGTGTGGTGCAATAATTTACAGCTGATGCATTATCAGGGTACAAGGGTCCTACTCAACTGTTCACAGAAGACAGATTATGCGCTAGGTGCTTTATTAATCACAGATCAATGAGCCACAAGCAGTCACCTTTGGACCTATTGTACTCAGCTTCTCTTTTAAAGAAAAGAGTCCCTTCCTTCCTTCCTTCCTTCCTTCCTTCCTTCCTTCCTTCCTTCCTTCCTCCCTTCCTCCCTCCCTCCCTCCCTCCCTCCCTCCCTCCCTCCCCCTTCTCCTCCCCCTTCCCCTTCTCCCCCCCCCCTCTCTCTCTTTCTTTCTTTCTTTCTCTCTCTCTCTCTCTCTCTCTTTCTTTTTTTCTTTCTTTCTTTCCTCTCCCCTGCCTGCCATGTCACATTTTATTCTGATCTAAACGCTAACTTGCCTCAGGTCAAGAATGATGAGAGTAATCATTGCACATTTTTCTTAATCACCATGTTTGGTCTGAGTAAAACATGTTCCATGAGGATGTGGTGTTGCCTATTTCTTATTACATGATGGTTATCAAGAATAAAGGGCCATCATAGGGAAAAGATTTGCTGTTGTGTATTTAGTGTTATAATGTTTAAATGCCAGGTCTTTTCTTTATGCAGTTATGCATGCATTTTTTATAGCCTTGGCCAAACATTATGGTAGGTATAAGAATGATAAACAAAAAACAGAAACCATTTATATAGTTTCTTCATTTAACCATTACATGCAGATCAAGGCCTTAGACCACCAAGGAGAAACATTCGGTTTTTATTATTTGGTTGCATGCTTGTTTTAAAACAATGCAAAGACATTTTCAGGATTTTTAAAAAATGTGAAGGGGCATTTTCACTCAGAAAAATTCAGCTGAATACATTTTTAATGAATTCGTTCACTGAGGAGCATGAAAAGAAGAACTATAATGTTCATGTTAAACCACATTTTTCTCTAACTATGCATCATCAGTTTTTCACCTTCATAAACAGTCAGTTCACCTCCACAAGACCTTTGATAGGACGGTGTCGGAGAAAGGAATCTAGAGCACTAAATGGAATTGCTAGACATGTATGCTTGCACATGTAAACTCTCTTTCTGCCTCCACATGGAAGGATCTTGCAGAGGCCCTTGAGCATTAAGCATGATCTGAAACCTGCTTGGACATGGCTTCCACTTGTGGATAGGGGTGAAAACATATTCATCCAAATGTGCTTTTAGTTCACTTTTAGGCTGTCACATAGTATGTGAGATCCATTTTTAAAGAGTCTTAACACATGCATGCTCGTATTCCACAACTTCCATTTATATGTATGAAGAGTTATTTTATACAAATATAATTATTTCCTAAAGAATGAATTTGGAAGGACATGAACATTGGATTCATCTCTGATGGTGAGTGGATGGTCTTAGATCATGTTCCAGGCCCAATATTATAAGGGTAAGGCCTAAGCTGTGGGCAGGCCTATCTGTTTAATCAAGACCAGGAGCTAGCTTTATTTTGAGGGTCAGGAATGGAAAGCCTGCAGTGCATAATATTTGGCTTTACTGAACAGGAGTGAGAAAACCATGACCTTAGAAATGGCCTCTGAGGAAACCAGATAGTAGGCTAATTCTTAGTTTGATACTATGAACTTTGCAGTTCAGCTCTGATTACTTGACAAGTTTAAATGATGGAATCTGTCCTGAGGCTTTGGTTTAAAGCACTATGAGTGAGAAAATAGGAGGGAAAGGGAAAGGGAAAGGGAAAGGGGAAGGGGAAGGGGAAGGGGAAGGGGAAGGGGAGGAAAGGAAAGGAAAGGAAAGGAAAGGAAAGGAAAGGAAAGGAAAGGAAAGGAAAGGAAAGGAAAGGAAAGGAAAGGAAAGGAAAGGAAAATTACATTAGCTAGAACCACAAGCCTTTCATTTTAAGTCTTACAAAAATGTATACACCTTTAAGGGAAAACAGAAGTTAGTCAGAAAGCAATATCTCAGCATTTTCCAAACTCGGTTAAATCCTGAAATTATTCAATATTTTATGTGGGTATTTTATTGTTCAGCACAATAAACCTCCATTTCCACTTTTCTCTCTCTGCCTAGTTTTTGTTGTGTTTAGGTTTTAAAATATTCATATTTAAATGGTCTCTCGAGATTTAAAACACTCATTGCAGCTGCAGTTGAAGGCATTCTCTTTTTGCACTCCAGTGGATTCAGAGAGTCAGTTACTGTCATAGTCATAGCTCCCTAATTAAATCAGGGGTTGTCCTTTCCTTCCAGTAGAAGCTTAGTGTACACGGCCAACTTTTTAAAGTCATTTGTCCCGCCTAAGAGACGGGATTCGCACCAGCAGAAAGGCTGAGGAATTGTCTGCATTCTCTTTCTCATCTTCTCTCCCTCCTTCATCAAACCTCAGACATGTCCGCCTATACTTAATGCATCCAATTTGCCTTTATTTTCATTCCCTCATCAAATCCTGGTGCAACCTCTAGCCTGTTTTTAAAACATTGCTCTAATAAATGCACACAGACTGATAACTGTTAACAACTTAACAGAGTGCTCTCACTCCACCAGCTGCCTGATAGTTCAGAAGCTCAATTGGTTTGAACATTTGGAGCAGAATAAATTTCCCCCTGGCTTGGTGCAATTTTCAGAATGTTTTAGGCTCAGGCCTTGCTGTCGTGCCTGGGGAAATGCAGTCAAACTCACAGTGAAGAGTGCCCTACCCATATCTAAAGCTTTCATGTTCTAAGGGGATTGTTTATCAGTGTTTGTAACACTGGTGAAAAGGTTCACTGCAACTCTAATTAAAAAAGCCTCAGGAGGCTTTGTGTTGTAGGAACAGTAAAACTCTTGGTGTGACATTTACTAGGTATCTAGTACCTGATGCTATATTAGATGTGACTTAGTATTTAAACAGGAGTTTCAAGAAGCAGGCTAAATGGCCTCCAGTACACAACACTGTTAAAAACAGCAAATAATTTTTATTTTATTCTTGCAGCTCTTTTACTGGGTGAAGGATTTTGTGGTATTTAATTCTAATATTTGCACCATTTCCTTTGCACAGTCTTCCTTCCTCCCAACCAGGTGTTACTACCAGTATAAAAAATCATTTTCTTCATTTGACCTAATAGTGGAAAAAACTGCTTTCTCTATGGGTAGCACATGAGCATTGTTGTGTTACATTTTTTGTGTTTCTGTGTGTGCAAGGATCAGTTATTTTTTAGTAGCATGCTTAGGACTGCGTCCAAATTTCTAGGAGTAACTAGAATTTAAAATGTGAATGATAGACAAAAATTATATTTGATTTGATTTCATTTAGGTTTCATTAACAAATATTTAAATTACTACAAACTAATTATTATTCACCATGTATGCTATAATTACCAGCCACATAAAATATTACAATTTGGTAATTTAGTTTTGGATCTGCTCCAGGAAATTGACCATGACATATGCATGATGGGTCAAAAAAAAAAGTCAAGATGATGGCTATGACTACACATTGAAACCCTGCTCCTTTTTTAAATTTGATGCATGTAGGAAAGGGATGGGGCTTTGATCATGCAACTGCAGTCACCATCTTGGCACCCCCTCTCCCCTCCTCCACGGATGCTCTTGGAATACCCCCCAAACCTCTAATAGTACGTTTTGCATAGGGATTTGTGAGATTGAAAGAATGACATGAGGGGTTTCATGGAAATAAGGCAGATGTAGGGCAGAATGCTATGTTCACTATCTCTAAGGAAGCTTTTTGTTGGACTCTCGATCTATGAAATCACATTCTATCCACATATGCTTCCATGTTCTCTTGAAGTAGGTGGGTACATTATTAATGAATGCATTTTAAATGTATAAAAATGTGATTGATTGACAGTTAATGTCTTCCCTAATGACAAGTAAAGTCCATAGCAAGTTATTCAGATTTACATAATCAGGCTAACATTCATTCATTCATTCATTCATTCATTCATTCATTCATTCATTTTTCCTACCAGTTCTGTTTTCAGGCTAATCATCTGAAGTTGGTAATTCAGATTTTAATTCTATATAGGCAAAAAGAGAGTACAGTTTGTCCAAACTGCTGTCTTATGCAGAATATCTTTGATCTTGATTAGTTCCTATTTTTTAAATACACTTTTTTAAAGATAAGAATCTTATTTTTGCCATTTTTTCTCAATACAGTATAGGACTGAGAACAGACATTCCAGGTCATAGTGATCAATGCCATAATAATCTTCAGATAAGATTACTACACAATATTATGTGTGGCCCCTTCATGGATCACTGCCTTGTCATGGCGAAGGGGCTTGTGTAACTCAGTGAAGCCATGAGCTATACCGTTCAGGGCCACCCAAGATGGACAGGTCATGACAGAGAGTTCTGACAAAATGTGGTCCACTGGAGAAGGAAATGGCAACCCACTCCAGTATCCTTGCCAAGAAAATGCCATGGACAATGTTAAAAGGCTAAAAGATATGACGCCGGAAGATGTGCCCCTCAGGTCGGAAGGTGTCCAATATGCTACTGGGGAAGAGTGGAGGGCAATTCCAAGTAGCTCCAGAAAGAGTGAAGCGGCTAGGCCAAAGCCGAAAGGACGTTCAGCTATGGATGTATCTGGAAGTGAAAAGAAGGTCCGATGCTGTAAAGAACAATACTGTATAGGTACGTGGAATGTAAGATCCATGAACCAAGGCAAGCTGGATGTGGTCAAACATGAGATGACAAGATTGAACGTCGACAACTTGGGAATCAGCGAATTGAAATGGACGGGAATGGGTGAATTTAATTCAGGTGACCATTATATCTACTACTGTGGGCAAGAGACCCTTAGAAGAAATGGAGTTGCACTCATAGTCAATAAGAGAGTGGGAAAGGCAGTAATAGGGTACAATCTCAAAAATGACAGAATGATCTCAGTGCGTATCCAAGGAAAACCATTCAACATCACGGTAATCCAAGTCTATGCCCCAACCACTGATGCCGAAGAAGCTGAAGTTGAATGGTTCTATGAAGACCTACAACACCTTCTAGAACTAGCACCAAAAAAAGATGTCCTTTTCATCATAGGGGATTGGAATGCTAAGGTAGGAAGTCAAGGAGTAATCGGAATAACAGGCAAGTTTGGCCTTGGAGTACAAAATGAAGCAGGGCAAAGGCTAATAGAGTTCTGTCAAGAGAACAAGCTAGTCATAGCAAACACTCTTTTCCAACAACACAAGAGACGACTCTACACATGGACATCACCAGATGGTCAATACCGAAACCAGATTGATTACATACTTTGCAGCCAAAGATGGAGAAGCTCTATACAGATGGCAAAAACAAGACCAGGAGCTGACTGTGGCTCAGATCATGAGCTTCTTACTGCAAAATTTAGGCTTAAATTGAAGAATGTAGGGAAAACCACTAGACCACTCAGGTATGACTTAGATCATATTCCATGTGAGTACACAGTGAAGGTGATGAATAGATTTAGAGGATTAGATTTGGTAGACAGAGTGCCTGAAGAACTATGGACAGAGGTCTGTAACATTGTACCAGAGGCAGCAACTAAAACCATCCCAAAGAAAAAGAAATGCAAGAAAGCAAAATGGCTGTCTGATGAGGCTTTACAAATAGCTGTGGAAAGAAGGAATGTGAAAAGCAAGGGTGAAAGGGAAAGATATAAGCAACTGAATGCAGATTTCCAGAGAATAGCAAGGAGAGATAAGAAGGCCTTCTTAAATGAACAATGCAAAGAAATTGAAGAAAACAATAGAATGGGGAAGACTAGAGATCTCTTCAAGAAAATTGGAGATATCAAAGGAACGTTTAGTGCAAAGATGGGCATGATAAAGGACAAAAAAGGCAGGGACCTAACCGAAGCAGAAGAGATTAAGAAGAGGTGGCAAGAATACACAGAAGAACTATACAAGAAAGATCTTAATGTCCCTGATGTCCATGCTGGTGTGGTCACTGACCCTGAGCCAGACATCCTAGATAGTGAAGTCAAGTGGGCCTTAGGAAGCATTGCAAACAACAAAGCTAGTGGAGATGACAGTATTCCAGCTGAGTTATTTAAAATACTAAAAGACGATGCTGTTAAAGTGCTGCACTCAATATGCCAGCAAGTTTGGAAAACGCAACAGTGGCCACGGGATTGGAAAAGGTCAGTTTACGTTCCAATTCCAAAGAAGGGCAATGCCAAAGAATGCTCAAGCTATCACACAATTGCACTCATTTCACATGCTAGCAAGGTTATGCTCAAAATCCTACAAGCTAGGCTTCAGCAGTACGTGAACCGAGAACTACCAGATGTACAAGCTGGGTTTCGAAGAGGCAGAGGAACTAGAGATCAAATTGCCAACATTCGCTGGATCATGGAGAAAGCACGAGAGTTCCAGAAAAGCATCTACTTCTGCTTCATTGACTATGCAAAAGCCTTTGATTGTGTGGATCACAACAAACTGTGGCAAATTCTTAAAGAGATGGGGATACCAGACCACCTTACCTGTCTCCTGAGAAATCTGTATGCGGGCCAAGAAGCAACAGTTAGAACCAGTCATGGAACAACCCATTGGCTCAAAATAGGGAAAGGAGTACGACAAGGCTGTATACTGTCACCCTGCTTATTTAACCTATATGCAGAGTACATCATGAGAAATGCCAGGCTGGAAGAATCACAAGCCGGAATTAAGATTGCAGGGAGAAACATCAATAACCTCAGATATGCAGATGATACCACCCTAATGGCAGAAAGTGAAGAAGAACTAAAGAGCCTCTTGATGAGGGTGAAAGAGGAGAGTGCGAAAGCTGGCTTGAAACTCAGCATTAAAAAACTAAGATCATGGCGTCTGGACCCATCAATCCCTGGCAAATAGAAGGGATAGAAATGGAAGCAGTAACAGACTTCATTTATTTGGGCTCCAAGATCACTGCAGACGGAGACTGCAGCCATGAAATTAAAAGACGCTTGCTCCTTGGGAGGAAAGCTATGGCAAACCTAGATAGCATATTAAAAAGCAGAGACGTCACCTTGCCGACAAAGATCCGCATAGTCAAAGCTATGGTTTTTCCAGTAGTAATGTATGGCTGTGAGAGCTGGACCTTAAAGAAGGCTGAACGCTGAAGAATTGATGCCTTTGAAGTGTGGTGCTGGAGAAGACTCTTAAGAGTCCCCTGGACTGCTAGGAGGTCAAACCAGTCAATCTTAAAGGAAATCAACTCTGATTGCTCATTGGAAGGATTGATAATGAAGCTCAAGCTCAGATACTTTGGTCACCTAATGTGAAGAGAGGACTCTTTGGAAAAGACCCTGACGCTGGGAAAGATGGAAGGCAAAAGGAGAAGAGGACGGCAGAGGATGAGATGGCTAGATAGCATCACTGAAGCAATGAGCATGAAATTGAGCAAACTCAGGGAGGCAGTGAAAGATAGGAAGGCCTGGCGCAATATGGTTCATGGGGTCACAAAGAGTCGGGCACAACTTAACGACTGAACAACAACAACAAATATGTGTGGAGCTGACTCTGAAGTCTGATGGCTAGTTTATTTCTGGGTACAGTTCAAAATGCTAAATGATCATGTTTAAATCCCTAAATGGCTTGTGATCTGGGTAACTTAATGACCATCTTATTCCACATTAATCCAGCTAGAATATACAATCTCATTAGCAGGAGCCTCCGTCTAACTCTACCCCATTCCTTAACTTGCTCACTCATAAATTCTAGTATGGTTGTGACATCCCTTGTGTTATGTCCTTCTAAAGAGGTATTGATTAGTGGAGTATCTGATTTTCTTGGGGCCAAAAAAAAAAAAAAACTTCTAACTCACCCTGATCTTCTAGTGTGCCACCTGAAGTAGTTTAATTGTCGATTCTGTTGGTTATATTGTATTTATAATTGTGTTACACATATTTTATATGTTGAATTGTTATATTTGTGTTTGATACTGTTAGTCATTCTAGGAATTTTTAAACAAAAGGACAGATGGAAGTTTTAAGATATTTTTCACATTTTTTTCAACTGAAATAAATTTGCCAAGTGTGTTGTGCATATTCCAATCTTTTAATTACTTGGAAATGGTAATTGTCCTCATCTTGGAAACGCAACCTCAAAAAAAAAAAAAAAAATCAAACACAGTTAAAAAATGCAAACACAAACAAGCAAAATATTTTAGACTTGTGAACATTCCATAGAAATAGATAATAATCTGCTTTATTTCAAATAATATAGTACAAACTGGTTGAAGATGCCTGGGCTACAACTCACAATTCTGTCCATTTAGTGAAAGAAACTGAAAATAATGAATCCATCCTATGGATGTCTATTATGTCCCTGCAACCCTCTACATTCCCATGCCAGCCTGGGTATCCCTGCACTGGGAATTGCTAAACAAGTCAGCAGTTTGAACACAGTATAGCCCAGCAGCTCTTAACTACCACAATTGGTCAGAATAATCCTTTCCAACAGCTGAGAATAATTCATCAAAGTCTAAGTTTAACCACATTTCTTTCATTAACTCACTTGGTGGCCATGAATATAGTGAAACAAGACAATGAAATGGAAAAGGAAAAAAAAAAAGAATGAAACCCGCATGTATTATGTTTTCAAACTATCTTCTAAAGATTTCAGAAAGAAAATATTTTATTTGCAGATAATTGATGGTGGTATGGAAGAACCACCACTGTCTATATTATCTGCTTATCCACATATCTCTTTGTAGATTTGTATCCAGTGATGCCAGCTAGAGGAAGGAATACTAGGGTTGTGCAAGGCTTTGAATTCAAAGAAAAGACATGCTTAGAATCTGTGAGGGCACTTGTTAAAGCAGCTGTGTCTTTCTTGAGGATCATGTGGTTGCCCTCCACAGCCACAGCACAATCCTGGAAAAAGATGGTTTGTACTTCCCCATTCATGGGTAGTATGCAATCTGGGAGTCTTCTTGGACTCACAACTCCTTCTTGATGAACAGGTGGTAGCTCTGGCCAAGAAGACCTTTGCACAGCTCCATCTGGTGTTCCAGATGTGCCCTTTCCTTGATTGGGAGGCCCTTCAGGCAGTCATACCCTCATCACCTCATGGGTCAACTACTGTAATGTGCTGTACATAGGACTGCACTTGAAGACCACTGGGAAGCTTCAACTAGTACAAAATGCAACAGCACAGGTAGTGATGGGCATGTCTCTTTATGCCCATATGACACCCCTGCTCCAAGAGCTGCAATGGTGGACAGTCTGCTTCTGGGTGCAATTCAAGGTGCTAATTATGACTTATAAAGCCCCACATGGCATAGGGCCTGGCTATCTTAGGGTCCACCTATTTCCAATAGGGTCTGCTTGGCTGATGCAAGCCAACAAGGTTGGCACATTCCAGACCAATTAAATTAAACAGTGTCATCTGTTAGGACCCAAGAAGTGCATCTTCTCTTTTTCAGTCCTGCCCTGTGGAATGAAGTTCCCCTCAGATCTGAGTGGCTCCCATCCTGTTCCATAGGGCTTCAAAGACCTGGCTGTTCTCCTAAGCTCTGGGCTAGTGTGACTGGACCCCCTTGTAGATACATACATATATCTTTGTATATGTTTTCTGTGTTGTTGACCGGATTTGCCATCTTGTTCTTTTTTTATTTTTTTTTATTTATCTTGCCTTTTTCTTATTTGTACTGTATTTTATTTTGTCTGTTATATTGTGAGCCACCCAGAGTTGTTCTGGAGTTGAGCGGCACCTAAATAGAATAAATTAAATTAAATTAAATTACATTAAATTAAATTAAATTAAATTGAAAGATGCATTTTGTTTATAGTATTCTGCTATAAACAGAAGTCACATACACACCCATTCCTTCCAAATCCAAAATGTTCCAAAGTCCTAAGGAATCCCACTGACCGAGTTATCTGCCAGTTCTGTTCCAGAAGATTAAAGGGGCAAAAGTATATCTGAGAAACATAAAACTTGCAGAGATGTACAGAGAAAAAGAGAAAAGAAGCCTCACTGTATGAGAGGAAATCTGATCATGTAATATTGGGTGGACTCCCCACAAAGAAGCTTTATTTAATTTTGTAGCACTACAAACATTTCAAAATCTGATTAATCAAGGATAACAGGGCAAATGGAACAACAGATCATGTGAATTTATTAAACAATATCTCTGTTATCTCACATCAGCAAAGGAGTGCCATATTTGAAAAGCAGAAGATAAACTTGGTGGGTTGAAGGTCCCAGGATCAATCTTCGACTTGTTCAGATGATCATCACTGGTATCTTTGAAATATGTGCCAAACTGAAATAGGCAATAATGGATATAGAGGAGTGATTCAGTAGTCAGCAGCTTCCTATGCTTACCTTAAGCATTCTTGAAAACATTGCCTGGGTATGACTGAATGATGTCTTTCCAAATGCAGAATGGACACAACTGGCAGGCCAAATTTCCCCAGTTTCTGAACAGTTCCATCCACTCCCAATTCTATTCCAGGAGGTGGAATTCTGGAATACAATAAAAAACCTTTCCATATTTTACCCATTGCTGAGTTGGATTGGTTCTTTCATAACAAACATATCTGTAGTAAATCTTGAATGAAGATCTCTGAGAGACCACACAAATCAAATAATGCAAATAATACATGTCCAAGGAGCCAGCCTGATTAAGCTCTTTGTGCGATAAAGGAGAAAGAAAACTCTGGCTGCATAAATGGAAAACTACTTTCATACAGATAATTTAGACTCATATCTCTATCCTATGCCAATAATTGTTTAAAAAAAAGAAGAAGAAGAAGAGCTGATTCATAACAATGACTAACATACTAAAAAATAAGATAAATACAATTTGTGCATCAGTTGCTTATCTACTACCTTTATGGAAACAGGTATTTCAGTGATGGGTCCTTGATAGTTCTCATTGTTGAAGAAGTTGCCTACCGTATTTTTCCGTCAATAAGACGCCTCCATGTACAAGACGACCCCCATTTTTCCAACCCAAAATTAAGAAATCAATATTTTAAAGATAGTGTAGAACACATTTTTATTTAGTAATTAGGTAACATTGACCTGATACACTCGGTGGGAGGAGGTCCAAAGTGTCTCTCTGCAGCTCTATTTCCAGGCTCTTTTGCATAACTGATTACATTCAAGCACGAGTGAAACTGCTGATAGCTTGTCTCTGCAAACAGCCTTCTCTAATTGGTTTGTTCAGCATCAGCTGATGTCAGTTACATCAGGCTCGTGATTGGAGGAAGTCTGTTTGGGAGACAAGCTATTTCACTCGTGATTGGAGGCTAGCAATAGGAGGAAGCCTGCCTGCAGAGACAAAGTATGGGCAGTTTTGCCACCACGCGGTTCTCTCCTCGGCTGACTTCCTTGAATAAGGCGGCCTTCAATTTTTAGGGTAAGGATTTTAGAAAAAACTATCGTCTTATAGTCGGAAAATATGGTACTTCCGTTCCATGTGGACTATACTTACCTACCAAGCTTAACCTATCCTGAAATATTTTTAAAAAACATATTCCATGGCCATTTTCAAATTAACTGGCCTGACCACACTGACACACTAACAAACACAAAAACTTTCCGTAAACTTTTTCATAATTTAATTCAGAGTAACGTAACAAGCAGAATACATAAGGTCAATATAATTCACTCATCACTGAACAGAACTAACAGCCTCCTTCTTCAAAGAATAATGAAGACAGCAATTTAAAGGGTATCTCCTGAGTTTAGTTAAATTTTTCAAAATTAGAAAAAAAAAATTGATGCCTCAATTATTTCTTTGGTACAATACATCAGTACTTTCGAGACTGTAAAGAATCACTACATGGTGACATGCTTAGGAATCTCATTTCTTTAATTAGGCGCTCACCCACTTTTGTTTTGTTATATCAATTTTACTAATGCTTCAATGGAATCTGATACCAAGTTTACTGGAATTGTGTTATCTGAGGACTCTCTAGTAAACTTTTACAGCACTGGAAATGCAGCTAGATGGATTTTCTACTATTTTTAATTAGTGAAAAGTAGCATATCCGTGCAATGAAAATGAGACAGCCAATCTTACCACAAGCTTGCACAGATCTATGTAGATTGCAAGCTAAGGATGCAATTTTCTGCTGACTTACTTGGGCAGAAGCCATTCTGAGCTCAGTAGGACTTATTGCTAGGGGAAAATGTACTGGCTTGTACTAGAAATCTGTCACTGAGACCTTTATGTTCAGCTATGCTAAACATGGTAGGATGACTCATTTATTTATTTTTGGTAAAAACTATAGCTTTTGGGGGATGGATGGATATACACACACAAATCCTTACATGTGAGTCAGAGCCAGTGCAGTGTAGTGGTTAAGGTGCTGGACTAGGAGCTAGGAGACCCAGGGTTTAATCATCCTGTAGGCACAGAGGCTGGCTGGGTGACTTTAAGCCAGCCATTCTCTCTCAGCCTGAGATTGGGAAGTTAAAAAACTTCCATCTACCAGCCTGCACAGGACAGGCCTGGGAGATTATTGTTCATAACCTTCCTCCTGCCATGGTTTGATTTGGACCGATAATGATGCATATGTCTCTTATTTATCAACTGTTCATAATGAAGGGATTCTCTGCATTGCTGCACCAATATTTTCAGTTACAGTTTTTCTACTGTTTTCATCTTTGATGCCTGCAAACTTTGACTCGTTTATTTGGAAGGGAGTTCTGTTTAACTCAGTAGGAATTGTGCTTGGGTAAACTATACAGATTTCTGCTATATGAGCTTGTGACATGCTCTCTATGACAGTACTTCCACTGACTGCAATAAGGCTTATTCTAGATCTAATAGATGTTCTAGATGTGTTTTTTCTCAGGCAACTGACGGCTGAGGCACCTACTTTTTCTGCATTAAGCCCAAATCACATGTTGCTGTGCCAATATTTGTAGGCTGAAAACAATATTCAGTAAATATTAATTCATAATTAAATGAAAAGTCTGGTTTTGGTTTTGGTTTTGCACAAAGGGATGTGCAATGTAAGCATGGATGCCAATTTAAATCAAAGATAAGATAAAACCACAGTAGATAAAATACTGTAGTCCATTTTGGAAGCCTCTTATCTTTTCTGAAATATAATGTCGACTGCCGGCTTAACTAAGAATATATTCTATTGCTTCTTGACAATATTAATTCATTTTCCTGCCTGCCCATAAATAAATTTATGCTTATGTGAAAAGAGCACTTACATCTTCAGGGATATAGGTGATTTCCCATATATCCTTTAGTATATGGTACAAACTATTCAGATCCAGGACTTAACTTTAATTCCAACATAAGACCATTTCAATTTTTAAATTTATTTTACCACAGATGCCTATTTGCTTCTTCTCTAAGGGCAATTAGAATCAAGGAAGAGCAGATCCCCCCCCCCATTTTTTTAAAGAAATCCTTATCATGTACATATAGGGTTGTCAAGCACGTATAGGGTTTATCATACACAAGACAAGATTATCTCAGCCTATTTTTATATTAAGCAAAATAAAGGAATTACATTTTTGTCTGTGTCTAGTCACATGTCTCTCTTCCATTTCCCTCTGAAATAGAGTTCCAAAACAAGGTGATGCTGTAACTCTGCTTAGGTTAGACTGCAACCAACTTGAAAGTTTGGTGAAAGAACAATGGTTTATTAATCATTGTTCAATAAAATACAGTTGTTACATCTTTAGGGGACAACTTGGCTGGTATGGGACTTCTTCATTGTTAAATCTGAGGTGTTCCCTATGTAGTTTTCCAAGTTACAGAAAATTGGGAAGAAGATAATTCTACTGCTCATCCAAATAATAAATTGGAGAATTAAATGGACCATTTCAGAGAAAGAGAGAATGAATAGCCCTAATGAAGACGTAGTTGCCTATCTCAATTTCTCACAACTACCTTACATTCCAGAAGGCTTAGGAAGGGGTCAATAAACCTGTAGCGATGGAAAAAAAGATTCCACCAAGCCTTTATTCCTTTGCAAATGTTGCACAGATTAAGGTTCCCTCTCTTTAATACCCTAATCAGGGAACTACCAAGGAGAAACCCCCACCCCCACCAACACTGGCAGGGCAAGATACTGTATATAAACAGGGAGCAAACCCCAACTGACTCCCACTGATGATCTTACCTAGCTGGGTAATGAAACGTCAGTAAGCAAATAACCAAGCTCAGAGAACACCAAGGATTCCACAGAATACTTAATTATTCCTGTTACTTCACAAAAAAGAAAGATCTCTTGTAAGAGAAGTATTCAAGTAGCCAGAAGAAAAATAGCTCTTTCTAAAAAACAAATAGGGGCTCTACCAATCTGTTAAAAAAAGAAAAGAAAGTGTTGGTGAGGATGTGGTTTTCTCCTTGGTAGTTCCTTGATTAGGGAATTGTTTTCTGCTTGATTGTTTGCCTGGTGTAAATCCTTGCTTATCTGAGTGTTGGCTGCTGGAGGGAATGTATTCTTTTTACTTCCTTTTTAGCTTTTTTGTTGCCTCTTTTGAATGTATAAATGTGGTTTATCTCTACGTGTCTATTGATGGCTGATTTGTCCAAATGCTTCCAGGAATGTTTCCCAATTGTTTTCCCTCCCAGAGCAAAGAAGGCTTTGTTCAAGGTTTGTGTGTTTTTAAACTTCATTCTCAGGGTGCTTTTCTTTTAGTTCAGTGAGAGGACAATCTTCATGGTGCCTTCTGCTAGGATGCAACTGAAGGGCAAGAAAAGTTTCAATCTCTGGACAAACGACAAAGCAGGAATCTCCTGAATCTCTTGGTCACCTCATAGCTAATGAAAATGCAGCAACCTCCTAGCCCCTCATGAGAATTTCACTGATTTGTTTTGTTGTTGTTGTTTCTTAGGAAAATACATACTTTTCTTTAAATAAGATGAGGTGGGGAAAAAAAATCCAGCAGAAAGATATGGGCCAGAATCAGTTCCTGGAACTGTCAAACCAGAGAGATCATCAAGCAGTTGCCACCTTATAGCCTACAGAGTAGTTTATGGACTTCATTCTCTTTTGTGGTAACATATTACTCTGGACAGCTCTATGGATCTGCTGGTTCTGTAAAGAGTGATACAACAGCTTGCCATTTCTCCTTTTTGATACATTTTTCTTTTTAAATTTTATCAATTGATTTATGGCCAAAAGGCCTAAACAGCAAGTTACAAATATAATCTAAAATTTGGCATTAGATAAAACAGTGAAACAAGTACAAGATTTAATAAATATTACATAATACACTTAAAACTCCAACTCATTAATATGTTACTAAAAACCTTGTTTTTGTAGCCATGGTTTAAAAACTGGCTGTTGCCTCTGTAATTTTAGGATTTTCATCTGCAAGTAAAATTTTACCATAGTGTATCTCTTCCTGGTTTTGTTTTTAAAATAGGCCAGATAATATCCTGCCAAAGACTCTTATAAAATTCAAAATACAA
This sequence comes from Liasis olivaceus, assembly GCA_030867105.1. Classification (NCBI taxonomy): domain Eukaryota; kingdom Metazoa; phylum Chordata; class Lepidosauria; order Squamata; family Pythonidae; genus Liasis; species Liasis olivaceus. Next base: position 224,252,309 of record CM061349.1, read on the forward strand.
TGAAATATGATCCACCGTGTCAAGATCAGTACCATTACAGGGACAAAAACTTTAAGAGATGGGGATTTTTTGAAATCTACCATATAGCATATTTGTTGGCCACACATTTAATATGGCTTTTGAAAAGGCTATTCTGTATTTACTGAAATATTCAGATATTTAGGGAGCTGAAAAGTATATCTGTAATTAATTCCAAAAGTTACAGGTGACACAATCATTTCTAATCCCATTAATCTCTCAAAAGGCTCATGTTTGGGGTGTATTTTCTCATTGTCATGATTGAGCAAAAGTGGAGAAAGCAATTGAAGTTGAAAAAATGCCTGCTACACAGACTCATCAGCAGCCGCCCTTCCATGAGATAAGATCTTGCTTTTCAATTTGCAAAAAGTGAAACAGTATTTTAAAAGTTTCATTTTAATGTGCTCCATGTGTCACTGATGAACAAAAGATAATAGGATTTTTTCCATGAGTTTATACAAAACATCCAGACACTCAGATGCTACATAACATCCAAGTTTATACTGTAGGTCGGGGGGGGGGGGGGTTAATCCAACCCCTAACATGGCAACTGACAACAATTTGAAATAGTTTTCAAGTTACAAAATATTTATATTAAGGCTATCTCATATTCTCCATGTCAGAAAGCCATGTCCGTGGGATCGTAATTTCTATTTTAAAGTGACAAAGCACTGTCTCCTAAAAATGTCCTTTTCTACTGTTTCAGATTTAGAGCATCCCATGGATACTCTTACTGGTACTGAAGTTTCTTGGGTTTTAATTGTATGTGATTTCAATTGTACAAACAATGAAAATTTGTGACCAAACAGAAAGTGTATCACGCAAAAGAGAGCCAATAGCATCCTTACTTTGTGGTTAAGCAAGAAGTAAAATGTACATGATGCTGGTGTAGATATTTCAGAAATCACAGTGGAGAGAGAAACATTAAAACTTCAAGCCAATGTAAGATTCAGGTGGCTTCAGCTGCCAGAATTCCCCATATTGTTGTGAAGTTTACTGTCACTGTAGCCTGAATCCAGTGTTCCAAAAAAGTGTTGAATTCTCCACTCAAGGGGTAGGGGTAAGCCTCACTCACTCAAAATTTTGTGCTTGATAGAGGTGTCTGCTATAGCTGTAAATGTTTCAGAAATTATTTCATGCAAACGTACAATCTCTCTGCTCTTCTCGAAAGCTGCAGCTGTTTTAGGAGTAATTTTAGTTTTAATGAGAGGATTTCTTAAAGCAGCAACATTTTTTTTTCCCAGGCTTGTGTGGAAGAAGTTAGGCAGCTTTAATGAATAATTTTTAAAGAGTGCATAGCCCTAGGACTGCTAGGTATAGCAAGATAAAGACATGTGCTAAAGAGATTTAAATGCATATGACTGCACACACGCTAGGTTTCATAGAAGCTCAAAACCTAGTTGTAAATATTTGAACATGTCTGGAGCCAATGCATGTATATCGAAGAGTGTTCTCAATGCAGTTATTCTGTGATGGAATGTGTCTACCAAGGGGGAGGTGATGTGATGGACTACAGTCACATAGCAGGCTCTCAGGAAGAAGGGAGCACATTCCAGGAAAGTGTGGGGGGGGGGGGGGCAAGAGAAGAGGCAGCACAGTCCGGAGCAGGAGCACAGGAAGAGGGAGAGATTTAGGATAGCCACTCCCTAGAATCTCCCAGGGTATAGCCACTAGGTCAGAGTAATACAGATTTAGTCTGGCAAGATTCTGTGTATATGGTGTAAGCAATAAAAGAACTGAACTTGGCTGGACTGTTTCTCTGTCATTCTTGGGCTGGGCCTGACATAATCTCACTGAAGATATGGATATATTTTCTGGTAAGATATCACAGGTGCAATGTTAGAGGTGTAGGGTTGGTCCCCATTGCTCATGTATTAAGCTTAACCCCTTTTTGTAATTCTTAACTACAACTCATGTCCCCATTTTCTGTTCCTAACAGCCAAAGAAAAGCAGACAGTGCATCTAAAATAGGTAGAGAAAGGAAATGCAAACCCAAATAGTTCAGTTATTTCAGATCATGTTGACTTTCTTCTACCTTAGACTCCTCCGTATTTACCATGATAACCTAATGTTACGGAATGTTAATGAATGGAACTGGTTTGTCAAGCGTCAGTCTTTATACCTTGCATGGCAGTAAATCTACACAAACTGAACACCTAATTCAGTAATTAGGTAACAACAGTGTGTGTGTGTATGAGAGAGAGAGAGAGAGAGAGAGAGAAATAGAGAGAGAGAGACAGAGTGCCCCTGACCCAAGGGATTTAAATCCTAGGCCTTTTTTCTCTTTGCCCTTTTGAATCAATGGGCCTTTGGGCATTTTTTCCCACAGCTTCTAGGGAAAGAGACATCTGTCCAATGTTTATATAATATAATGATCCTGTTTGGTCTGAGAATTGGTTCTCCCCTCACTAGCTTCATCCCTTACATCAGGTAACAGAGAAAGTAGTCCAAGGAAGGCAACAGAGCTGAAAATGTATTGGAATACTCCTTATGCATGGTTCATGAAATGTATTCAACCTGAGCTGGGGTGGGTCAAAAATTATGAATTTTTTAAGAGACTTCAATACAACTTAAAGCAAACCAGCTGCAGATTTACTTCCAATTTTCACAAAAGACACAAGGCATTCTAGTATTGAGTCATAGCCATAACCATTGACCTGTAATGGGATGACTCAGAGATAAACTAATTTAACATGTTTTGTAGGTAATGAGAGGTGATATAACAAAGTTGCCTATGACGTTTTATCAAAGCTAAGTCATTGCCTGTCTGAAGCTGTAATTGTCAAGACAAAAATGCATGTGTGAACACACTGTAGGAAAAAATAGATTATGAAACATAAATAAGCAGAAAATTTGCAAGGTTCATCACAGACATCTGAAGTCTTGATTCTGTATAGCAGAGGTCATTTGCATCCCTTTATGCTAATGCTCCTGCAAATTTCTCAGTTATATTATGACAGAGGAGAATAAGAGGGACAGAAACACATACAGAGAGATGTTAAACTTCATTTATAGTCTTAAATTGAAAGCATCTTATATGAACAAATACTTTACAGACAAATATAGTCTTATCAGGGGATAATATTTCCATTTTCCCCTTAATTAAATCTAAATCTTTTATGTTATTATTTTTAAAAAGAACAAATATCTCTATTAACTGCTGTCCAATTATTACTATCTGGTGCCATCCATTAAATTATTCTTCTTTAACCTCACTAATTTAATGAAAGTTCCACGAAGGTAAAATTCAACAGTGTCAATTGTCTACTGCTTCTATTTTCCACACAAAGATAGAATAATATTTGAACTTAAATGGAAGAACAACTGCCACTTAGTGATTAAAATGTTGCTTCAAATTGATTACGTTTGGAGATTGTGACGATGAAGCAGCAGCAGATGTTTTGCAGAATATGTGTAGAGTGCATATGGGAAACCTGTGCTTTCCAGATGTTGCTGAATTGAAATTCCCATTATCCCTGGCCATTATATCACTACACTTTACCATTAGCAGCTTCCTCTTTTCCTTAGCTATGTTGAGAGAAGAAAAGCCTCTTCATCTCAATCAAGCATGCAAGAAATGAAGGGTGTGAATGGAGAAAAAATATTGCATGGGGGAAGAAGATAGGAGGAAAGGGGATATAAATAGATAGCTATGGAAATAGGATTGCTGGATCTCTTGAAGCTATCTGAAGTGTGGCCATGAGAAAGAAGGCATGTTGGAGCTGGGTTGCTCTGCTTCCCCAAGGTTATGGTTAAGCTTGGATGTTTGTGTTGGTGTGTGTGCTTGTGTGTAGATGAATAAAAGAGAATTTGTGGCAGAAGAAAGCATTATTCCCACAAAGTTTTATTTCTTCACTTTTATTTAAAAGGAAAAGGGATAGATTACAGAAATCTCAACAATTGGATACTTTCACTTTAGCATCCAATTTATTTCCAGGTTTGCTAGGTGAGTTTTTTTTTTTTTTATTTTCTTGTTAACAACCATTTGATGGAGAGAAAAGTAGCTAACCATTTTTCTCACAATGGAAGAATTTGTGATCTTCTGAGCTAATAATATTTTGCAAACTATTAACTGCTTTTCAAGGGTTTGAGAAGTCCATACCAATATGATTGCCTACTAAACCACGGTTATCACAACTCAGCTGCAAAAATCAGAAGGGTTTATTTGCTTGTTAAATTTCTACATTGCTGTAATCTAAATTATTCTTGATAAATCATAAAACATCCATGCTAAGAATAATAAAACATCTAGTATGATAAATGTCATAATAAATAAATAGCAAAAATTATATCCATTAAAACCTACAAGAACAACAGAAAAAAATCAGTCATTTTATAGTGTTCTACTCTAATTTGGTAAGGTCTCCATCTTAACCAACTTCTGGAAGGCAATCAGTGTCAGAGCAAGTCTTTTCTCTAAGGAAAGTTTGTTCCATGATACAGGAGTCATGATAGTGAAATTCTCTCTTGGCTTCAGTTCCCCAGTGCCATAGAAATGAAGGACCATTAACAATGTATCCTGGGGTATCCATATTGGATGAGTCAATTTTCATTGAAGAAGGTGGTCCTACAGGTACCTTGGTGCCAAAATGTATAAGCCTTTATAGAGCAAAGCCTATAAATGCAGGGTCTGTAGATGTAATATACTACAGGCAGTAGTCATGGGAATTCTGCCTCAACTTTCTGAGTGGTCTCTAATGGCAGCCCCATGCATAGCACCGTAACAGTCCAGTCGGGTATTAATGTAAGCATGAGTTACTCTTCTTACCTTCTACAATCTAGTGGTCATCCAGAATTTATAGTCCAGAGTTGGTAGCCCTATGATAGACAATGATTGAAAGTCAAAATTTCTGAGGCAATTAGGCCCTCAAACTCCAAAAGATTAACTGTTACCTGCATTGAAGTCAGCTTAAGACTCACATTTACCTACGTATATAAAACATTCTTGACTGATTATGCGTACCCATAAATATAATCATAAATAAATAGCAAAAATTATATCCATTAAAACCTACAAGAACAACAGAAAAAAAATCAGTCATTTTATAGTGTTCTACTCTAATTTGGTAAGGTCTCCATCTTAACCAACTTCTGGAAGGCAATTCTTGACTGATTATGCATACCCATGGAAATAAGTATTTATATCCATGATAGGTGACAGATGATTAGACTCTTGTACCTTCTGTATTTGATTTAGAACAAGGTCAGTTGAGGGAGTTGGACTTGAAGTAACATGGTAGTTCTACAGGGATAGGTGTTTTATACCTTTGTTTCTTTGCTTCAGCTATTCACATAGACCAATAATTGCATCTGCTAGGCCTCAGGATTGAAATTACAAATCACATACTCTACCTCTAAGTTCTTCCTGTCCCTTTTAGGTTGGGCAATAGGATTTCTGATCAATTACTATATTGAATTCAAAGATATTACGCATCTTTAAATGTTGAAGATGATTTAATGTTGTTTTTGAAACTAACCTGTTGGGTTTGTGAATCACTTGATGAACACAATATCTTCTGTGTAAATTATAATTTATACTAATGGTTTGGAGTTTTATATCTTATAGACAATTTCCTGAAAACATATGCACACATGCAACAAACACCTTTAATAAATAATTAGATTTCTAATAACTCTGCACATTATCATGGGGATTATGTAGAAGAAGACTGTTATCAGCAAAACTAAAGGGTAAAGTACTTAATACATTAGATCTTGATTTATGCTTCAGGGATTTTTTTTTTCTTTCCTGCCTTGTTACCTACATTAAGATATATACATACAATGAGCTATAATACCCATGTCAAGGACAATGGTGCAAAGAATATGTGTTCCACAATATATATTTGACTTGATTTGAACATATCAACCAGTTGGTTGTAATAGCAACCAATAAACTTTTGCATATGTAGGACAAAATAGCATTCTGTTACAACCATTTGCAATAGGTTATTGCTGCGATCACCAAACTTTGTGGTTGGTAGACACAGGGAGAATTTTTGAGAAATTGTTGTCTGAGTTCTTGCCAAATAGCTACTGAGCTGCTTGCCCATTCATAAAAGAGTGATCATGGGGAACCTAAGCATTTATAAAAACACCTATTTACCAGAATGCTACCTGCTATCCCTATTAGTCTTCTTTCCTGCAACACACTCCCTACAACTCCTGTTTACCTTTGCCCTTTTTCTGGGCAGGCAAAAACACTTCTATGCAATTTTCAAGCAGCATTCATTCATTCATTCATTCATTCATTCATTCATTTCCATTTTTGGCCTGACTGGCCTACAAGTAATATAAAGAACTGTAAATCAAAATGCATTATATATTATTTAAAAACAGAGAGAGAAAAAAACATAGTGGCAATGGTCCTATAAATTAGGAACAGAAGAATCCATTCTTAGCAGGCCTCTGGAATGGTCTTTGTATGCCTTTGTGGGGAGCTCCACTCTCTTTCCAGTGTGGGGTCTCTAAAAAAAAAGGCTATGGGGGGCCACTTTGGGGATCAGAGTTATTCTGGGTAATAAAGATGATGTTAGACACAGACACTTCAATATACATACATCGTGACAAGTTCCTTTTTTAAAAAAAGAAATGTAAATTGTATGGAAGAGTACAGAGCCTGGGGGCACCAAGTCGCTGTTGCTCATGAGTAACACATTGGGAATCTCAGGGGTTATAGAATGGCCACAGTGATATTTCTGTCTGGTTCTCTTCTGGAAAGCTTACTTAGGATGCTCTGAAGGGGTTTTGTTGGTTTGTGAGCTACAATGATGCCAGGGAGTTGGAGTAACATGTTGGTGGTTTCTGAGATGTTTTTGATGAATGGAACACTTCACCCTTTTCTGGACCGTGACAGGTGGCATGGATAGACACTTTTTAATGAAGTTGCATGTATTTCTCTTGTTGATTGTCTGTCTATGCTTTTTGCAGTTCTGAGTTACTGCAGGCTGGTAGGACAAGCTGCTGTATATAAACAGCCAACAAACCTCACTTTCCTCTCCCAGAGTACTGATGATGTTACCTAATCTGGCCATGAAATGTCAAGGAAAAAGAACCAAGCTCAGAGAATGCCAAATAATTTACTTTATTACTGGTAAAGATGCATAGTTTTTAAAGGCAAACAGAAAGATTTAGCCTTCTCTGAGTTGCTTTATTTCATTTTGTTTTCAGTCCTGGCATAACAATCCATTTCAACCATCACTGAGCATATTCTTGTTTAGTTAATATTCTTAGCCCCAGAAGATTATATTTCTGCATACGTGTTACATAATGAATAGAATGGGGAAATGGGAAAGAAATGATAGAAGATAAAAGCAATAATTTCAGTATTTTGTATAATTGCATCCAGATAATATATGTGCAACCATTTCTACTAAGACAAAATGAATCTCTTAGATGTGTAGATAAGTATCATTTTCTTTCAGCAAATCCTGTTTTAAATTAAGTCCAAAACATTGAATGCTTTTGGGTATGGTTTGTTACATGTTAATTTTGTAAATGGAAAAATTTTGTTACTTTATGACATGGAGGGAAGTATATGCATGAGTTCTTAGGTTCAATGGAAATCAAGCTTTCTGTGATTGATTAGATTTAAAAAGGAAATGCATAATGAGACATCCATTTATCATCTAGTAATTAAGCTGTATGTAATTGTTGTCTACTAATTAGTGCTCATAAATGGCCAGTATTCCATCATAATGGATCATTACTATCCTAACCAGTCATACTGTTGGTATCAGTTGCTCTCCAGAGAACTAAGGCATATCTTTAACAACGAAGAACATTTACAAATTACTATAGGTTAAGGAAAGGCTGTATGTAAGTGACAGTCTCAGTTTACACATAAATTACACAGTTCAATGGTGGTAAATTGACAAACTTAACCATTTCTAAAATCGAGACATTTGGGACCATTACCAGAAGACATGGTGAACATTTGCATTTTTTTTTCTTTTTAATCTCCTACTGTTTTGAATGTTCTCAGGCCTTTCTGAAATATCTGTGAAAAAGGGGAACATTTTGTTCGTGCATCATGTACGCACTATAGTTCATGGAAGAACAGTATAATAAATTCCCTGGTTTCATCCTAAAGAAGAATCATGTCTGATATCCCAGAAAGAAAAAGTAAAATATCCTTCAAATTGAGCTCCAGTTCTGGTGACTAGATGGATCCATCCATGTGGTTTCATGATGATATTATGCAAATAGTTTGCCATTGCCTTTTCTTATCTCCCACCCAAGTACTAATCAGATATTACCTTCTTAGCTTTTCAAGATCAGCTAAAGTCATTTATGTGCTGCCATCTGCTAAGGCGTTCTTGGAGAGGAACAAAGCCAAACAGTTATAGAGTCAATGCAGCATAATATTATATGTTAGGGATGAGATTCTGGTTAAAAAAAATGAATGAAACAAATGCTTAAAAATGAACTTCAAAATTAAATGTGTTTTGATATCTTGGATTTTCAGAGCAAACCATCAGCATTGTTTGCTCTTCTGGTACAGAGTATTAATATTTGGAAACAAGACTCTTCTATAAAACCAACATTGAAGAAATCATTACTGATCATGGGTGTATCTCCCAGCTTCCCATTTCTGGTCAGAAAGCAGGATGGCCTTGGTTTTAGGTTTAATCGGGTTCCTGTATACAAATAAAATGTTACTTTCATCCTCACCAAAAGAGGCAAAGAATATTTGATGCTAAGAAACCTATATACTATTTGGCTCCTTTTGTTACAAAGTGGCTTGTGATTTATAGGGTCCATTTTGGCACAATTGCCCTATAGGATTATGACAACAGGAAGGAATGAAACTATTGTCAAACCCTAACCCTAACCCTGGTTTTTCTCATTTTCTCATTTTGTTCAATTCCATGTTAGATCTGTAAGGAAATGGATAAGTCTAGCATTATCATATGGATTGCTTTCAATTCATACCTGATATTCCTTCACTGAACTAGAATTAATGCTGTCACAAATGTTAAATGATTATGGGGAGTGAATTTGTTGCTAATATTAGCTTTAAAAAGTCCCAGTGCCACAATAATAGCCAGCCATGGTACTTTCTATAATCCATATACTGTAGATTTATTTGGATCATCTTTGAATTTCTGGATTATTCGTGTGCTTAATTTTATTCAGTATATCATTGCACTCTGATGCAAACAGACCAAGTTCAATTATAATCTATTGAACCAAGTTCAACTATAATTATATAGTTGTTCAGGTATATGTTTCAGTTCTAAATTTGTTTTTTTTGGGTTTTATTTGCAATTAATGAAGTTGCTTCTGGCAAAATCTCAAAGCAATTGCTTCTGCCTTAATTCATCTTCATTTTTTATTTTAAAAATTACAATGTCACTAATCTTTCTTCCTGCTAGATCTCAGCCTTCTGAATTCATTACAGGGCCTGTTTGATCAACCTGTTTTCCCTGAATTGTTTTCTGTTGCATATTAGATATTGTCTCTGTGTATGCAGAAAACAGATCAATGGATTCACTGCAAAGCATCACAACCTGATGTTAAACAGATGGTCAGTATGGCAAACTTGGAATACTTTTCTTAAAGTCCACGCATGCACATATAGAGACAGAGAAGAGAGGGAAACAGAGAGAAACACAAACACAAAATCTGAAAGAAAACCAAATTCTGTATGTAGGTCTTCAGATGGATTTGGAATAATCTATCCAGATTATTAAATTAAATTAATTTGATTTATTCAATTTAGGCACCGCCTGACTCCAGACTGACTCCGGGTAGCTATATCTGTAAGACATATAGAATCTATTCCATCTGATTTACACTATAACTGAAGATTGCAGTTTCCATCTCACTACCAAACACATTTTTCCATTTGTCTTGTGTTGTGGCTAAAAATGTATATCCTTGTTATGTCAGACTACACACAAATCTTATTGCGTGCTGCAATATCATTAAGAACCTAAGCTCAAGGGAAGCTGTCAGTCTAGTTCAGTAATATTTCTTGAATCCTTGACAGCCATCATAGCCCACCTGGAAATAGCACATGCTCTACCATTTTTTCAGTAGGAAGAAAGCAGGAAAGAAGAACCCTCCCAGACTACGGAAAACAGCTGATTGGCTCCCATGCATTTTGAAACATTCCTTCAGATGTTTGAAACCGATCAGCATCTATTACACTCGTTGCTGAAATATATGGAGATTTTCTTCCTTTTCATCCTGTGTTGGATGCTTTTTCTCCCCACCTTCAGCATCGCCAGCATTTATTTTTTTTTTTGCCATCTGAAATTTGACAGACATCTGACAGACTATCCCAGTGTATGATATCTCAGAATAACTAAACATCACCAAAGTTCTGAAACAGTGAATGTTGATCATAATTCTTGCAGGGACATCCATAGCCCCATTTCTAAGCATCCCCCTTATATCAAGGACAAGGGCAACTTTACCTCACATTATCTGTCTCCAAATGGTGGACATAGTAAGGAACTCTTCAACACCTTTGGTGAAGTCCATGACATAGGAAAGAAGCACACACATCAGTTTCAGCATCACTTTATTTATTATACTTCCTCAAAATGCAATTTAAGGCCATATTTACCTGGAAGGAGCCATACCTGTTACAAACAGACAAGGCTGGGACTCCTCCTGTTTTGACAATGTATCTTGGAGGCTTCAGTGGGATTCTTTATTGCTGCCTAGCACTCTTCTCCTGGGATTCTCATACTACCAAAGTGGCGCTTTGCTATTCTTTATTCCAAATTTTCTCAATGCCACAATCCCTTTTCCATAGCATGTTTCTTGGTCCATGCCTTCCAGAATGTTAGCCTTTTCCAAATGGTTCTTCTTCCACCCCTCCTGACTCTTCTCCCTCCACTTTGCTCTAGGCCCATTTGAAGGGGCCAAAATTTAACTCATACCTCTGATTTCTCTGTCTTTGACATCTAACTTGCTCTTTTTTCTGCTGAAGGTTCTTCTAGGGTCTGCCTGTATTTTGAGTTCCTCAGAACGAGTCCTTCTCTGCTTTTCTTTGAAATATGTCCTACATTTAGTAGAGAGCAAGCTTCTTCAGAAGTGGCATCCCAACTTTGAAACACTCTTCCCAGGAAGGCTCCTCTGGTGTTCACTGTGATGAACTTCCCAGCTCCTGGTGAAGACTTTTAGGTCTTCTCAGATCTTTCAGTTTTCTTATACATTTATTGATCTATTATATCTGGATGCTGCATTGAATATCTGTTTGCTCTTTATTTTTATCTACTTTTCTATCTTTTCTATCTTTTTATCTATTATTTTCTATCTTTTATTTTTATCTATTTTTATCTAAATAAACATGTATTCATATGTTAGTGATGATATAACTTCTTCCCATTTGAAGGATGGGGGTATCAAACTAAATATATAAAGTAGAATCCAAATATGCCCAAGCTAATTCTTATACCCAGAATTATATAGTTTCTGAAATTCTGGCCAAGATGGAATATCACCAAAATTTAATTTGGCTAGCTAATGTGCCCTTCAAGACTCTTATAGCAATAGAGGAGGAGATAGGTGAACATTCAGTCATTTCATCCAAATCTGATGAAACTGCAACAAAAATAATAATTAAAAAATGGTTATCATGAAAGTAATTAATGTATGCCTGAAATTCTATTGAGGGAGTCGCAGGTAGACTCTCATTGGCAGCCTTTAAAAGTCCACTTGTTTCAAATTGTTCTACACTGATGGATATTATTGATCATGCTACTGTTCTATTGATGTTTTATTATGGGGTTCCTATTATTTTTTAAAAAAAATTCTGAATAAACAATGGTGTAAGGTATTCTGGGATAAAGGCAGAGTTTGAGAGACATTTTTATTTTTGCTTGATGATATCATATTATGAATATATGATATTTTTATGCTCGATTTGTTTTGCCATTTAGGGTAATCTTACTTTAGTATATGAATGTTGAAATTAACTCATTAATGAACCACATACAAAGACTGCCTTCAACACTGCAAATCCTATCACATCTTCAACTTCTAGCTCAGCCCTTCTCTGGCTCTTGGCTTCTTTGTTACATGCCTTCTCCTGCAACCAGAAGATCAAAGTGGATTTATATATTCCTAAAATGCATGATTTTTGATGATATCACCATCACTGATCCAGAAAAGTAATATTTTTGGATTTTGTTTGAGTCTATCCAGAGGTATGTATTATTTGTGACAATTCAGAATATTGTGTTAAATCATAAGATGTTTTATAATTTCAACTTTTATGGCTGCCCATTCATACATGTCTGAACAGCTAACAAGGGTTAAAATAATAAAATGGTTAAAACAAAATTCCAGTGTCCATACTGGAGGAGAAGGCCAGACAATTCCATAGCATTCAACTTCACTAAATATTCTAGCCCAGTACTGTGGAGAGAGTCAGGTATTTCTTCAAGGCATGGAAGGTTGGGTCTGTGCAGATCTTGGATTTTGTTCCAGCCAGCAGTATGGTAAACAAGAAAGCACACTTCCAAATCCCATGAGATGACATTGCTTAATAAATGGGATCAGAAGCATGCTAACTCTGTCACATCCTACCACACAGGCAAATGTAACAGACAGACATCCTGCAAATTTCCAGGTCTTCTACTGTATAGAGCTTTAAAGATGATAACCAGCACCTTGAAGTGAATTGCACCCAGAAGCCTACTGTAACCAGTGCAGTTCACGTAACAGTGTGCTACATAGGCATACCAAGGAACACCCATAACTACCCATGCTACTGCATTCTGAACTAGTTGTAGCATCCAAGTGGTCTTCAAGGGAAGCCCCATGTAGAGCACATTGCAGTAATCCACATATGAGGTGATTTTATGTCAGTTAGAGAGCTATTATAATTCTATTGTAAGCCCTAAACAGGTGCAAAAAAATATTAGTGTGTTCATTAAGGGTGTTTAATCTTTGAGGATTCCACATGAATAATCTATATCACCTGGACAAATATGCAAGTCAAAATTTAATCATCTACCAGCTTTTGTACTTTTCAGATGTTCTGCAGTTCACTACTTGGGAAAAAACAGTTTTACATAAATTTAAAAAATGTATTGTGAGAAAAACATATTACAATTGTGTGTGTGTTAAAAGAAAATAAAACATTGGAAATTACAGTAGATATGAGAGGGAACAGAGATGTGGGTAAGAATTAACACATTTGATCTTGCTTAGTTACTCATTTTACAACTTCAGGTTTGTTCTGTCTTATTTCTGTATCAGATTGGAGTTGAAACTTGTCATAAATATTTATATAAGTTTTGGACTTCCTATGAGTGCCATGGCTAGCTGATGTCTTACTGGCTTGCCAGCTAGTAAGACAGCTTTTGTGAGGGAAATCATGGCTGGATGTTGGATCTGGGGTAACGTAATCTCTCCAGATCAAAGGAGAGATCATTGAGATCATCCATGTGACTCTGGACAGCCATTACTCATGAGCAGATTATGGAAACTTTTTGACTTTTTTTTCTTTTCATTTATAATTCTTAAACAATAAAGAAATATTTATATAAGTTTTTTACATTTGTTTCTTTTTCTACTATTCATATATGGCATTTTCTATATTATTTCCTTTGATATCTGTACTTTTTCATTTTTGCTAATATATTAATATTAAATAATCTATTAAATAAGTTCACATTAAAATGATTTTTTCCAGGGACATATCATGAACTAAAGTAGAATGATTTATCCACATCTAATTTAAACTATATTTCAAATGTTTTTCTTGAATCTGCAGGAAAATCTAAGCTGAAGTATTAGTTTAAAGCAAACCTAAGTATTTCAAATATAATAAGTCTTAAAAATACCGAGGCTTTGCCAAAACTACATCACGTGGTTATTTTTTAAAATTATTTTGAATATAAATATTCTTGGAGTTTTCAGTTGGCCTGCAGTGAATCAGTTGGAATTCTCATTGTCAGATAACACCATCTGTTCTGAGTTCTCGGCTGTTAGTAGCAGAGATATTATATTCTCGTAATTTTCTTTTGTTCCTGATGCTCCCCATCCAAAGCTACTTAGCACAATCTAAATTCTGGTATCACTTTAATTATTAAAAATTCATGGTGCTGAAGAGCCTTAAATATTCAACAATGAACACAGTTCTGATTGTAAAATATAAAGAATCCTTCCTTTAGTTTATTCACAAAGTGACCTATTTCTTTATCTACATTATCATCTCTATCTTTATTAGTTTCTTAGACTCTTCCTCACATCCCACTTACCATGGCCTGAAAATGCATTTCTATCTGTTTTTCAGGGACAAGCCTTCATGAGGTCATTTCTGTTTCATTCCTAGCCTGTATGGAAGCTGTTTTAGTGTGAAAATGGTTCTTTCCTTCTTCTTCTGACAAAAAAACGTGTTTGGGACAATCTAGGACACTTTGATTGGTGATGAGTCTGGAAATGACACGTACAACAGTAGAGATCCATCCAGCAATTATTGATTATTAAGTCTGCTGCGGGCATACTTCTTCCTGGTCCATTGCCCTTTTATCTGGGCTACAAGGGAGACTAGATAGCTGACCTAAGCAGCTTCTTTTTGCTGGTTATATTTAAATACATACATACATACATAATGGGGATAGGAATACTGACTACCTGAAAGATCTATCCCTCACAACAGAAGTCAATATACCCATGAAATGCACAGTTACTTGCTTTGTACCAAATTTCCCCTTTTATTTTTTTAGTATTATTAACATAGGTCTAACAATCTCTTTGTAGATTTTATGTCAGATTTAAACATACTTCTGGTTCTTAAACCAAAAAAAAAAAAAAAATCCCAGTACAAAAGGAATTGCAAATCAGCTCAAAGAAACTCAGAGAAAATACAGATCTCATATTGCTTTAAAGGTTAAAAATGATAGCAACAACATCTGGGGTGATTTCCCCTGACCCCATGTGAAATATTGGATAATCCCCTAATGATGATCTTATTACACCTCTCAATTTGTTTTGATAATTTAGTTGTTATTTATTGGGCAGAAGAATTCTTACAAATACATTCAAAAGAAAAGGAGGAGGGAATTTTAGTTCTAAAACAACCTCCATGATTTTAGGAAAGTCCCTTCCAATTACATTTGGAAGGGATAACTGCTTTGAAATAAGATCCTGAGCACATTTTTATCAGACTAACTAAACAAAAATTGAGTTTTGGAACATAATGAACCCTTCCCCCAGTGAAATGTGTTTTAATTGATCGAGCTGATCTTAGATAGCTTACTTTACAAAAGTTCCACTGAGGTGGTAGCTTAGGATCCCCATGTCACTCATCTATATCTCATCCCATTTTAAAATTTCCCTCAAGAAATCTGGGCTTTAAAATTATGAATCTCTGTGTCATCCCTCCCCAAAAAGCTCAAATTTTGGTTCACATATTGCTAGAGAAACTTTAGGGTAAATCACATGTGAGCATTCTCTAAAGTTGGATAGAAAGCAGAAAGGAATCAAGCCTTCTACCTTGATCCATTGGTTAAAGTGTTGCTCTAAATTGTGGCCCCACCATTGTGCAGCAGCTCTGTGTGAATGTGTGTATGTGTGAGAGAAAGAGCTCTCCTGGTCTCTCCTAGTCCAGCGGGACACCTTGATTACTTGATGAAAAGAATTCCCAATGCCCTGACTTTCCCCATAGGAATATCAGTTTCCCATCGCTATGAATAAATGAATAAAACTATGAATAAATAAGTGACTGATAGAATTGGTGAAGGATAGTTCATTTTTTGGGGTGAGGGGATATGATAATGGGAATATCAATCTCCAAAGAGATCAGTAGACCTGTAACAATCACACCTGAAAAATATCCACCCTGATTGGCCAGTGGAACATAAAAGGAGGACTGGATGAAGCAAGAAGTTGCTCCTGGTATCCCCCAACTTTGTCCTATCACACGTTTAACAGCAACTTTGGTGGTTGTTTTTCCCTCCAGTAAATGATGCTGGGTAGCAGGGGAAAGAATAACAGAGAATCCACTGATCACTGCCATTCACTCTGAAACTGTCTTGCAATAAGAATCTGTGTATCTGAGGTGCAGTAAAACTCAGATATGGTAGCATCACATTTTTGTAGACATACTTTTCCCCTGACTTAAGGGCAGGAAGAAAACACTTTCAAAGGGGTGAGTCTTAGACATGTAGCACCATGGATAAGCCCTTAAACTTGTAAAATTGTGTTTGGGGAAAAAAGAAAAAAGAGACACTTATATGCCTTGATCCAAGTCAGCATGCATGCGCATGCACGTGTGCACACACACAAAACCCCTCAAGAAATGCATGGATTCCCCTTTTTCAAGATAAAAATTAAAATTTCCATCATTGAGTTATTTGGCAGAGAAGTGATGTAAGGTGAAATATTGAATCAGTCTCTATACTCTCTCTCGTAATGATCTGACAAGAAGGGTTTTAATTTATTTTAAAAGATTCTGTGTAGTGTATTCACATGAAATATCTGAAAAATGCCATTCCCACCACAAACATTTGTGGCAGAACCTTATGCCTTTTATCTAGGTATAAGTGCAAATGTAGAGACAGGAAGCCTTGGTTGGCTCAGAGCCTCTTTTTCCTTTTCCTCTTCCTCAGTACAGCGAAGAAGCTAATAGACATACTGACCCAATCATCATGACCCAAGGAACATTTTCCCTCCCATTCTATCCATCATCCCCATATCCCAAATCTCTACTGGATGTAAAAAGAACGGAATTTCCCACAAAGGAATGCTTAGAGGGCAGGGAGAAATCTTCAAAGCTAGGCATGACAACTTGGATGATTTGATAGCACAGGAGCAGATTCCCTCATAATACTTGCTCCATGTTAGGAACATCTTCGTTCTGCTGCATAGCAGTCGGTTACATTTGGCAGAGCACAGAAATCTGCTTAGAGCAAGCAGTTTGGTTGCTTGATAGAGATGCCATAAGGAGCATCCTGGCACTGCTTCGTAGGGTAGAATTCCAATGTCTTGTGTGAATACAGGATCTGACAAGATGGTGCACCTCCTTCTTCCATTCTGTCCTGTTCACAGTTCTGCCTTTTTAAAGTCATTGAGCCATTCTGAAAATCTGTGAGCTGTTCTGTTAATATTAACAAGCAGTAGTGCCAAATTTCCTCTTTGTAATGCATCGTATCTGGAGTTAAAACAACATTTTTGGGCCTTTTCTATAGTCTATGACTTTCAGATAATGCAAATGGGATTAATCCCTTAAACTTCTTCTGTGCTGACTGAATCCCACTATAAAACAGGCTATGAAGTTACCAGATATCACATTAAAAAGTAGGCTTTTGAGAAGATAATCTTAAGGAAAAGGGGTCTTTCTAAATCCATCCTGGAACATATAGGCTTAGATTTAGAATGTTTACATTAATTATCTTGTGCCTTTCCAAAGATGGTGAAGCCAAAAGATACGGTACAAATCTGTAAAACCTGAAAAAAGAAAACGGAATTCAGCATTAAGCCTCATTTAAAGAATGCTTTGAAAAATATATACAGTACATGCCTAGTTCTTTGATGATAAATTCAAAATAATTATCATGCAGAAAAAGAAAGATCCAAGCAGAGGCAGATGGGGCATAAGGACAGAGGTTACATGTTAGAAGGAAAATGTGGAATAATATCAAGTAGGCTTTAAATCTAGCTTTTCTGGGATACTTCACTGCGCTATAACATCTGTGAAGGGCCCTGTGCATAACCCAGCCAACAGCAGAGGTCAAGAGAGATCTCAGTATAAATAGTGTGATAATTTGGGAAAGAAAATGAATTGGGAGATGCAGATGGAGAGCTTATAAGAGAGTAAAGCAAGTCCAGAAAAAAATGAAAATCCAATTTTCTCCATACTCCCTCCTTTTTGCAGTTGGTAGATTTTGTTGGTCTCTGATAAAACAAACTAAAATATGTAAACATTAACAAGATAAAAAAGGGTACTGAAAGAAAGCAATAAAGCTTGTCTAATGTTGCTCAGCAGAACAAAAGTTCCTGTTTCTGAAACATGAGACCTGTACCTGTGGAAGCTTTGAATTAATGGGTGTACTTCTTAAGAGATTATTCTAATAGCTTTGTGATAATGCAGAAATGTTCTAGATCTCTATGGAACTCATAACAACTGTACTGCCTTCTCCAGAATGTGAAGTCATTTGTTTTTCAAAGAATGACTCCATTGCCAATAACATTCTTTGAAATGTATCTATACCTAATTGCACCTTGCATACTGTTAATAGAAGTAATAATTGCACTTGGAACCAACATTTGCTGTTAAAAGCCTTGGATAAAACAACAATGAACAACAGACTTGCCAACAAAAGAATTGTTAAGATGAGTGGATTGCATTCTAAGAAAGAGGGAATATTTAGATTTTTCTCCTTTTCCCAAATGGAATTTTAACACATACAGGTTAGAATACTTATAATTTATAACTGACCAGCTCCTTCTTTCGGTACATAAAACTGATGCAAATCAGATTAGTGGACCATGATGATTTCTTATGCATTTTAAAAACTAGACATTTAATTGGATGGAAAGGTAATTCTCATATATATTTCAGGTTCAGGTTTCTTGCACTTACATTATTTTATGAGGTGGCCTAGGGACACAGGTAAGTCTTCTGTCATTAATCATTTAGCCCTCTCTCAACTAGTGTTCATGTTTGCTGGTTTCCTGTACCTCAGTCCAATAACCAAGAAAAACATCATGGGGGAATTCTTCCCAGATAACACTCTTTGATCATGAAGCAAAGAAAGCCAGGCAATGTAACCATGAAAAAAAGAAAAGAAAAGAAAGGAAAATGTGCAGCACTCTTAATCATGTCACAATCGTAGTCTCAGCTCAGAAACACCATTAAAATTCATTATGTTGGTCTTGCTCAATAGTTCAGCCGCTTCCAACTCATGGCCCAATGGACATTATTTTCCCAGAACTGTATGTTGGAAACTGCTCCTGAGTTCATGCTTATGTCATCAGTGATGGTATCTAGCCACCTTGTTTTCTGTCAGCCTCGTTTTCAATTGCCTTCAATTTATCAATTAATTTTAATTAAATAAATAAATAATGTTAGAGACATTCTAATGCATCCTAAGAATGAGGTGAAAAAATAGAATTGCTTTCTATAGAGAAAAATGGTGCTGTAAACCTGGGAAACAGATTTCAGCATTGTATTAAAACAGAAACATGTGGTTCTTGTCACTATTTCACAATTGCGTAAATGATGCCCACTTTTGCTTTTTAACAGCACCAAAAAAATCAAAGAGTGTTTGGAAGCAAGTTATTGCTGACTGCCAAGTGTTGTCTTTTTTTAAAAAAGTAATTCCAAAATTTCATGAAAGTGAAAGTCACATTTGAAAATAGAATACCACTTCTGAACATTGAGCACATGAAGAGATACTCAGAGTAACACCCTGGCCCGGTATCAGTTGGCAAATATCAGCTAAGTCTTGCTCTGTGAATATGTAACAGGTAAAAAGAAAGGGATATTTAATGCCACTGGCATTGCTATAAATTACTACAGTATTTTCAATTAAAGAATTAGAATCAAAGTACCCTCAAGCCCATTTAAGTGAAAGAGGAAATCAAGAATAATGAATGGGTTCATAATGTAGTCAATAATTCTTTGATTTCCTTGATTCACCCAAGGAAGTTAACTGTAAAATCAATTTATAATCAAAATTGGGAGGGGAAGGTCTTGCATTTTCTGCAGAAACATTTCAAAGTTCACAATCAGAATCAGTTATTTCTGATTTCTTTTACAGCTTCTCAGCTTTCCAACTCTTCCAGGGTGTGTGTGTGTGTGTGTGTGCGCGCGTACCTTTGTGTGTGGGTGTTCAGTTTCATTAGCAAGCAAAACAAGCAAAAGTCCAGTGAAGCTTTGGAGGTTTTATTGTTTATGTTTTACCCATTTCTCTAGACTTTGATGTTCATGTCACAAGGAGCAAGATGATAAGCTGAGTAAATGGCATTTTGACTTGGGCTGATCAGGGCTGAACCCCTAATGCTAAGATAAGATAGTGACAAGGCACTAAACATATGTTCTACATTACCTGAAATAAATGAAGGATGGAATGTATGTCTGGGTTTAATTTTGCATATTTAATTTTGCATATTATGCATATATATATAAAAGGTTATCATCTGTACATAATCAAAAGACATGCTTAGAATAAGTGGAAGCAAGGAGAAAAGATATGGTCTAACATATGTAGGATCAGTGATTATTCGATTCAACTAGAATTTTTATTTCCTGTATGCTCACCTTGTAGCTTATGTTCTAGGGCAATTCCTTGGAGTTGAAATCAGAGACCTTTACATATTTTCCCCCCATTACTCTCATGGTTGTTTCTGCTATCATCTATGTAGACCTAAAGTCATGAGCTACCATGATCACTTTAATGAACCAATGACACCCCCTAAACTATTATTGCAAATTGAAATTACTTCTAAATCAGTCCTGTATGATTATTTAGTATTTCACAAAGAGCTGGAAATTGCTGAAGGGTCAATCAAGTGAACACAAATTGAAAATGCTCTTTATATACCTAGAATTGTCATTTCATATGTAGGTAGATGGACAAGGTAATATCTTTAAAAAAAAAAAAAAATCAGACTTCCAGATCGCAAGGTCAATGACTCTGACATATTTTAACTATATTTTGAAGAATATATAGATATTTTTCCTCAAAGAGATAATTTATCTGCATTATGGCATAAAATATTCCATAATAAAATTGGTCATATTCATATCTTCTGTTTACTATAATAAGATGGGTATCTTATTTATTTATACTACTTATAACCCACACAGCTGACTAGACTTCAGGTCATAAATATAAAACCTCAGAACAATATAATTATTATAATTAAAATCCAAAATAATAGCAATAATATCATAGTGGCTTGATTTGTCAGGAAATGTTGGATAATTTGTGTTGTTTGGTTTTGACTTAGCATGCTATACAGATCTATATCTATATCTATATCTATATCTATATCTATATCTATATCTATATCTATATCTATCTTATATGAACAAGGCCAGTTTGGTTTGTTCAACAAATAAATGTTTATTTAAAATCCTCTGAAACTTGTATTGAACTTAACCAGAGCTGAATTTAAGGATGATTCAAATTTTAACCAGGATTAAAATGACATAGAGAAATAGTTTTGCTTACTCTGAGAAAAATGAACCCTGAGAAGTTTGATTTTAGCTATTAATTACTGTAAATATGACAAAGTTGAGAATTCACAATGTAGGAAAAAAAAATGTGGACAGATAAAATATTTGATTCCCTATGTCTACTGCCAAGTGCTTCAGATTGTCTAAGAGATTAAGAAAGAAGCTGACAGATCTGTTCTCATGCTAACAGAAATGTTAACTTCTTAACCTTGGCCAAGTTAGTATGAGCAGGGGCCAAGGCAAAATATAGGATAAAATTTTGTACTTTGGCAAGTAACATCAGCTTTCAAATGTAACTCCTAAAGTTGTTTTCATTTCTGTTTCTAACAGGGATGGATAAAAAAGCATTTTTATTTGCTTCTTATTTTCTCAGATTTTTTTTTCTCCATCTTAAGTATAATTTCTTCATATCCACATCATCACTCTCATGTGAGTTAAATTCATATGCATTTCTATATGACTTCTGTATGCCATTTTTCCTAATATAGGACATCTGAACACTTTATTTTCATTAAGTTGTGCATTTTTGTGTGCCCTTTCCCAAAATATACATTGTTATTTTAACATTCCACAAAAATCATAGGCTGATTGCTATTATCAATAGGAATGATTTATTAGTAGTAGTTTAAAAAGGAAAAGTTAGATAACTTCATATTAAATTGTGAAATGGGTGAATCCCTCTCCCATTCATAATCTGTGGTAGCCCAATTCACCCATCCACTGATCTCTACAACATAATGGGATGCTACCTGTCTGGTTACATGCCTGAAAAAGAAGAAACAATTAAATCCGAAGAGTGAGATTCAAAAGTGAATTACTTCTGGGAAATGTTGGCTGAAAAGCATACTCAGCCAAGAGAGTTGGAAAGAGCAGCTGAAGGAGTTAAAAGAGGGAATTAAAATGGATCAGAGAAGGAAAAGACTGATTGTTAAGCTCACTAGTGGAAAAAATATCTGGTCAATTGAACTGTTTCATTAATTAGAAACACTCTTTCCTGTTCTTTAGTATATGATTGCATATTTCTGATGATGTGTTTCCTAAACAAATAGTATTGACCAGATAAATTAACCCTAATTAATTTGGGTACTTTTTCCAGTAACATCTGGACTATTATTTTTTCCCTTATCTGCCCTCTTTCAACTCCCTGTGTTAAATCCTCTTCCACCCATCTCTGACAATGGTCCTGCTAAGTATCCAGATTCCAACAGTTCACACAATGAGATGTTTTTATTTTTATTTTCTAAAAAAAATCATATTGTGTTAGGTTGTTAAGCTCCTAAATAAATACTTGTTTAAGTTATTGAACATCAGATCAATTCATTAATTCAAGAATAATACATTTCACTCTCAAATACTGGCATTTGCCTGTACATACAGACATTTTTAAGGAACTCTACTGTTCTATAGTCCATTCTAAATAATAATTCTACAGATTATTTAGTTATGTTTATCTTAAAGTCTAGACCCACTGAACAAACTAGATATCTAGTTACTGAGATTTCTCCAGTGACCTTGGTGGGACAGAGCCTATTGCAAGATGGGACCCAAGAGACATTACAATGACATTCAGACTAACCCCTCCAGGATTACCTTCATATGAAAAGCAAAGTTTGAGTCATCTTAAATCTTAATAAACCAGATCTGTAAAACTGGGCTACTAGGATTAAAGTGAGCAAAGTGCTGCTGTTTGATTAGAGTGGTGGGTTTTTTTCCCCTTTGGTTCTAATTAAGTGGTAGACATCCAATCAAATTTAACATCATCTACTTTAATTGGTTCCAGTAGAAGAGAATATCTGTAGCTCAGGGTTGAACTGTGGAATCCTTGTTGCTCTCTGAGCTTGGTTGTTTGCTTGCAGACATTTCATTACCTGACTATGTAACATCATCAGTGCACTGACTAAAATTTCTACAAGCAAACAACCAAGCTCAGAGAGCAACAAGGATTCCACTTTAACTGGTTTAAAGTCTACTTAAATCCATGTATTTTACTAGTATCAAATGAATGATTGGTACATTTGCCTCACAATTCAGTGGCTGAGCATTTTTGGTTTCCTGAATCATTCTGATATATCAGCCGTTCATAAAGCTGCTGCTTTCCTGAACTGTCTCTGCCTTTAGCTGCATAAGAATGGTACATAACAAGCACACTGGGATTCCAGCAAGTATCAAACCATAAACATATATTCAGTTGCCAAATAGCTTGTCTCCCCAAGAAAATTGCCATCTGGAAGCAAGTGCCAAGACACCTGGCTCATGCAAATTGTTTGGCATCTAATCCCCATAGTTCTACTACTATATCCATAATCATGTGTGGCTTGCATAGAAACATTTCCCATCAGAGAAGAAATAGAATTATGGCAGTTTAAGCAGCATCACAGAATGTTATGAGTTAATATAATATAGTGGGTTAAGTATTGCACTTTTTCCAACACTGTGAATTGGGACAGATAAAGAAGGAGAGTTAACATAATTAATTGCTGTCTCTTACTCTCTGTTTAGCACTCTATTTCACTTTGCATTTCTAACAGGAAGATGATTCCCTTTATTGCTTAATCTTATTTCCTTTATATGTCCCCACTTTGGAATTATAAGCTGAGGAGGATATTTTACCGTTTACTTTGAGCTTATATTACAGTTTGTTCTTTATTTATAGGTTTTTGTTGTTGATGCTGCTGTTTCTTGGTGGGTAGAATACCCCTGCTTCTTGGATACTTCATTATTCACCCTCCTTCCCCTCCCCACCTTTTTGTGTGTGCTTCCTGGAGACAGGCTGAATGGTTTAATGAACCTCAGATGGTACTGGATGAAGGTTGCTTTCATGGGGTTTGAGAGCTGAGATTGGGTTAGGATGTTGATAAAAGGGTCTAGACAGAGAAGTGGTGGCTTTGGAAGAGGCTCTTTTATCATTTTCGGATGACATTTGTTGGAACCAATGAATTTTGCCCCAATTTGGGATTGTGTCTAATGGGACAGTCTCTTGGTTGGAGAGTGATGGTTTGGAGAAGGAGAAAGAAAAAAGAAAGGAATTTGACCTGTGGTGGTTCATCAAGACAGTGTGTGATCAGAACCTCAGGACTGGTTCACAGGAGGGTGAGACAACAGAGAGAGTGATGTCTGACAGAGCCATGTGGGTTAGTTGAGTTGCTGAGAGCCTTCTATGAATATGGTACATGGCACTACCTATATTGCAGCTGGCTAGAACCAAATCAGAATGGCTGTACGGAGTGGAGAACTTGGAGTACTTCTCCCTGGGATAACATCTCCAAGATCTCCTGTGACACTCTTGAGAGTTCATATGGAATGTTGGAGTGGCCGTGGGACATTCTCAGACCAACAAAGGCAGGAGTAGAGAGGTTGCTGGAATGGTAGTCTTCTGGGCTGTTTTCAATCCAGGGCCCAGTGGATGGTTAGAAGAGAGTCAGGGTAGAGGATATTGGCACGTTCCTAATTCAGATGTCAGCCAGGCTTAATTTGCTTATTACAGCAATAGTCTTGTCTGTGTCAGCCCTTTGAGGTGGACCAGGTCAGGAAACAGGCAGCACAAGGATTACAGAAATGCTACTTTATTGTTATAGGGTATAATAATAAAATCTTGAAAGCCTGCCAGAATTTTCCTCTGCTCCTTGTTATATCAACAGATTCAAGGCAGTTGTATGTTGAATTTCTTTCTCACACCTTCTTCTTGACAAGTCTGATTTGTCTCTTGCTTAACTGTTTCTATGCACCTTCTTCAAGGTTAATTGTTCAAGGACCTTCATTCATACCTGTATAGTTGCTGTGAATGAGGTGAAAGGCACAGGTATATGAATGTTGTTTTCCACAAATATATTTGCTTCATTGTTTGAGTTTACAAGCTGAGAACTTCCTATTATAGATGCCTAGGTTGAAATTGTCTGTTTTTGTAAATATTATGTATTATGTACATATAATATTTATATGCATTGTATGTTTTTACATGATTATTTGTATGTTTTCTTGCACTGTTTTTGATTTTAGAGGGCCCTTGAGAAAGGATTACATTTCTGAACTACATCAGACTGCACTAAAATTATTTTTATTGGCATTTGGTATCCCTCCCTTGTTTTTTCCCTATATCTCTGTGATTGCCCTCCTCTTTTATTGCTCACTCTAAAGAAGGTCACCAACCAACAGCTCGCCAACTCATGCTCCAAAGCATCTTTTCTCCCTTCACGCCAAAATACTGTACAACCTAATAACTATCAGCTTCCATCAAGTGTCTAAATCTGCACTTAAATGCATAATCTGCATATGTATATTAATTAAATGTATATTAATATACATTTATTAGCACAATATAGTAGGGATGGCTAGCTCAATTACAAGGTTTCTTTAATTTGATTTTCAAATTTTTACAGCAAGCAATTATTAGGACCTCTGGCAAAAGCAGTCTGTGTCCTTTCTTGGCTACATAGGAAAGACACAGAAAAGATGTGAAAAGAAGGAGAAAACACATTCAATGGCCCAACCATTTCTGGATGTGGCAGCTCAGCCATTACTTGTTGCAATTGCCAACTAAATTTCAAGGGCCTCAGATTACTTCCAAGAAAACTGGACTCTCAACAGGAAAACAACAACAACCCACCCACAATTGTCTTATCCCTGCATTATAGCCTAAAGTACTCTACACGGGTATTATGAAGTTAGCAGCACCAATGTAGAACGTCCCAGCTTGAATTGACTGGGTACATGAAAACCTGAGTTACATGAAAACCTGAAACTTTACTCAGCCAAGTTAAATACTACATAAGTGTTATGTAAACGCTACACAAGTATTGCATAAATGCCACATACCAGTCCCTCTCCCTCAGCCCTAGAATGAAGGCAAGGGCAAACCACTTCTGAAAATCTTGCCAAGAAAAGTGCAAGGATTTGTCCAGTCAGTCCTTAACCCCTTAACTAGGGGTTAAGACTGACTTGAAGGCACCAGGAAAAAACCCCTACAAAAAACTACATAAACATACCTGCTCTCCAAAAGCCATAACATGACATCAGGTACAAGAGAGAAGTCCACATGCACAGCATGACTGTTTGCCCTTTGCAGGTCTGGAGTATACAACTATACCTGTGAAGGGATCAACATAATCCTCCACTCGAACTAATATTTTGCGGTCACTTATAGTACCTGAACAGGGCTCCAATTTTCAGAATTTCTGAAATGATGACAATAAAGATTCCTTCTATAACTGCAATGTAAAACATCTGCATATAGGCATAGTTTCTCTTTATCTAATTTGTCAGCATTTGTCAGCATGGTTGGCCTTACTCATTTGTAATGTATATGCAAGTGTATGGGTGTGTACAAATTATATGGTGTATTTGTACAGAATGTTACAAGCATTATCAGTCTATAACTCAGCAACATGAGACCACACAGCTTCATAAAGCCCTGAATCTACATACCTGCATTTGTGCCTCTTGCATTTCTCCAGCTACAATTGCTAAAAATTGATAACACATTTTTTTGTTTCAGTCTTAGTCAAGAAGTGCACAAATACTGTATGTAGTAGAAGTTCTGAATGAGACTATATATATCTGTGTGCGTGTGTGTGTGTGTGTGTGTGATATCTATATCTATATCTATATATCTCTTTATTATATATATATTAAATATATATATATAAATATATATATATTAAATGAATCTCTTGCAGGAATATCTAGGAAAAAACAGATATAGACCCATCTCTTTTTGCATCAGTTCCTTGACACTGTAGTCTTTGTTCCCCTCCTCTTCAAAATTAAATATGGTCTCTGGCCAGCAAAACTTTACTCAGCCTTGCCCAAATCATATACGCATAATTTGGTCATCAAGTGAAATGACATCTTCTCTATAAAGGTAGGGAAACATACATATGAAGACACAATCCACAAAATAGCTTTCTCAAGAGCGCATAATAGCCACTGTTCTGACTTCAGTATAGTGAAAAATTGTTAAGTTCTGATAATACCCATATAAGATAAAGATCGAGAATTCCAGGAGGATTCATTTAAAATGGAATGTGAGCCCACCTCCCACCAACTTAACAGCAGCAGCAGGGAAAATTGAGAACCTGAATTTAATTGTTTTATTAATCTATTATGCATCTATGCAATCAAATCTAGAGTTAATCTTATGGAGGTGACCTCTTAAGAAAGGAATGTACTACATTACCTCATTTATTTCATTGTACACCAAATCAGCCTTATTGCATCTGGGGATCTTCTGTTGGGTGTATCTCTGGACATCTGTCTCAAAGTCCTGCTGCAAAAGGATGTATTTTTATTGGTAAAAATGTAATGAGAAAAAATCTATTACTAAAATCCCTGACAGAGTCCTCCAACCAACAGGGAAAAGAAGTCATAAGTACAGTGTACAAAGCTTGTAATCTCTAGAACACAACTTAGCAGGTAGAAGAAGTTATGCTGAAAGCACATTATATAAGTGATGGGAAAATATTTGCCATGGTTAGTTGTGAATCAAGATTATAATAAGGACTATGGAGATTATGGAAGCTGAAAAGGAAAAGTTCTAGCACTATAAAGTTTGTGTGCTAATTTCCCAAGGGTTCCAGGAAGCTGTCTGGAAATGTGTAAACATTGATTAAAGAAATTTCAACAGGTCTCTGATTTTCAGTGCCATCTGCCCTCATGTGTCCTGAAAACCTACCTTCCAATGGATCTGAATGGCATTTATTCAAATTGATCCACATTCAAGTATATATGCTAAAAATTATACATATATATATATATATATATATATATATATATATACATACATACATACACATACATACATACATACATACATACATACTTTGGTGTCCCACAGTCACACGGGAACCATGAGGACGAGGCAAGGAAGACAGAAACGTCCAAGTACCACCAAAGGATAAGACAGGTCCTGAAGAGCCAGCTCAATGGGAAGAACAAGAGCCATGCCATCAACATGTATGCCCTGCCAGTCATCAGATACCCTGCCGGTATAGTGAGCTGGCCAAAGGAAGACATGGAGGCTGCCGATGTGAAGACCCGGAAGCTCCTCACAATGTATGGAGGTTTCCATCCCAAGTCCAACACCCAGAGACTGTACACCAGCCGCAAAGAGGGCGGGCGGGGTCTGATGAGTGTCAAAGCCACTGTCCTGGATGAAACCCAGAGTATCCAGGAGTACATCAGTAAGATGGCACCCAAAGATGAGCTGCTGAGAGAATGCCTCAGGCAGCAGCAGACATGGGAGGAAGTTCAAGCGGAGGAAATACCATGGCAAGACAAGCCCCTGCACGGGATGTACCATTGACAGATAGCTGAGGTGGCTGACATTGGGAAATCCTATCAGTGGCTGGGAAAGGCCGGACTAAAAGACAGCACTGAGGCACTGATCATAGCAGCACAAGAACAGGCACTAAGCACCAGATCCATAGAAGCAGGGGTCTACCACACTAGATAGGACCCAAGGTGCAGATTGTGCAAAGAGGCTTCAGAGACAGTCCAACACATAGTGGCAGGGTGTAAGATGCAGGCAGGAACAGCATACACTGAACGGCACAACCAAGTAGCTGGCATTGTGTACAGGAACATCTGCACAGTGTATGGGCTAGACCCCCCCAAGTCCAGATGGGAGATTCCACAGAAGGTCGTGGAGAATAACAGGGCTAAGATCCTGTGGGACTTCCAGATCCAGATGGACAGGCAGGTACTGGCTAATCAACCAGACATCGTGGTAGTAGACAAAGACCAGAAGACAGTGGTAGTGATAGATGTAGCAATGCCAAGTGACAGCAACATCAGGAAGAAGGAGCATGAGAAGCTGGAGAAGTACCAGGGCCTGAAGGAGGAAATTGAGAGGATGTGGAAAGTCAAGGCCAAAGTGGTCCCAGTGGTGGCATGACTCCTAAGCTGGGAGAGTGGCTCCAACAGATCCCAGGAACAACATCAGAGCTCTCTGTGCAGAAGAGTGCAGTGCTAGGAACAGCTAAGATACTGCGCAGAACCGTCAAACTCCCAGGCCTCTGGTAGAGGACCCGAGATTGAGGAAGACACATACCACCCATAGGGGTGAGAGGGAATTTTTTTTTTTTTAATATCTAATCTGCATGTTTTGATAAATTGCTCTGCACCATCTACCTTTTCTTCATTCAAATTCCTAAAAGTATAGTCTGAAATTTAGAACAGGTAAAAACAGCCTTCTAAAACAGCTCTGAATTTGGCATGATCTGAGGAATTTATTTTATTTTATTTAGCTGATTTAAATAACTTTAATCTACAGTTTGAAAGCTATTTCAAACATGCCATCATTTCTAAGTACTTAGTTTTTGGTTTTGAGGGATGTGCATCCTTTGGCAACATACTTAATGGGAAACAAAAACAGTGTCCATATGTGTCAATGTGAAGAACATCTGGAAGCACCACTGAAGCAGAAAAAAGCATTTGTTTTCTCCTGGCACAAAGAACTTCTTTGGAAGGTTTACAGAGGAGGAAACCAAAGTCTGTAAGAAATTAAATTTAATAGCTGGCGTTGACCATGAAACTCATCATAGTAGAAATCAAGAACCAATATTCAGAGGCCTTTTCCTCTTTATTAAAAAAAAAGAAAAAAGAAAGTTGCAATTTGGTAATATATACTTCCTATCATATATCATTATAAATGCTTTTAAAAAAAGAAAAGGAGTATGATGTCTTTTTCTCAGTCACTTTGGTTATGGATATCATAGCCTTAATTAAATACAGGAGCTAAAGATTTAAGATATGAATTGGTTCAGATCTTAGGCACCTTCTCTGAAATTCCTTGTTGGCCTCAGACCAGTTACTTGTAACTCTCATAGTCTCAATTCCCCATAAGAATTATTTAGAAGCTGCTGTAAGAATTACAGATATAAAATTCAAGATTGTATTTGGGATATTTTAAATACTGTTTTTAGATTTTTATACTCAAATGGGCAATAGGACATGACAACATATCTACTCCAGTGAGAAAATTCTACATAAGGCTTCATGATTTATTCCATGGAATAATGAAAATAAAACTTGATAAGTTATTCCATGGAATAATGAAAATAAAACTTGATAAAACTTATTTCCATCTTAGTCTTAATCAAGCAATATGTATAAATTAATATGAATTGAGAGCTATATTAATTAGAGAGAGGCAGATTTTCCTATTGAAGAGAATTCTGTCCTTCCAAATATAAACCTCCAGGATACCTCTCCTATATTTTCTTTCACTTTTTTCTTCTTCCAGCTTATCCATCCTGTCAATTAAATTAATAATTCATAGAGTACCTTTCTGATCCTCCTAAGAAATCATGACATACCTGAAAAATGAAAATAGATTTGAAAGAATGATAGGTAATAAATTATGTAACAAACTTCAGCTTTTTTCCCTTAATATATCTGAAGAACTGTGTTAGACTTGAGGATATTTAATAATAACTTAGTCTAAATCAGAAGAATTCAGGAAGTTCTCATGGGCCTGTTTAGTCCAGCATCTTCTATTCCACAGTTGCCAATCCAAATTTAGGCATAAAGCCCAAGAGGTCTGCTACTAGTGCTCTTCAGACATTGGTAAATGAGAAACATTATGTGTCTGATTCTTGAGCTAATATACATTTATCATGATTAATATCTTGACTAAGATAATGTCTTTTTTTAAAAAAAAATATGTATATGGCTCTTCAAAAGTGTAGTTATGAATGCAAGAGGTGGACTGCATAAAAAGAGATACAGAAAAAGAGAAAGACAGACAGCAGAGGAAGGAAAGGATATGGAAAGATGAGATAAAACCATAATCACTGTATAATCATTTAACTCTGCATTAAAATATTGTCGTAGTAATTTTCTTAAAATATTGAAGATTTATATCTTTAAGTAGAAAGATTAAAATATTTTGAATAAATAAATTAAACAATGCTGTGTTGGTCTAACCAAAGGCCTTTTCTCTCTCTCTGCTACTCAAAAGTCCTCTTTCAGTGAGATGTGCCAGGAACTGAATCCACAGTCTTCCATATGTTGATGTTTGAGGGATGCTGTGTCATCTACCAGCCATTCCAAATGAGTCAGTCCTCTGAACAATCAAGTCTGTCCAAGTTGTTCCCACAAATTGTGCATAACTGGGCCTATACCAGAATACATCCTTCCCACAAGCAAATGTTTAGCTTGCTTTCAGAATGAAAGTGAGGAGTGCCTGCTGAAGATGAGATGAATCAAGCTCTACTGAACACCAAAAGGGATGAAAAAATATGATGCTTAATTTGTTGTAAACATAATTACTTTCATTCAGACACAAGAGAAAACAAGAAGAATTGGTGTTTGCCAAATGCCGCCATCCACAGAGCTGCAAGGAGATGATTAGAAGCAGAAATAAAATCTCCCAGACGATTCAATTTCTGACTGAGATAGCATCAGCCATCTATGTGGACTGGAGACAAAAGGCGGTGGAAGAAAGTAACTAATGTCAGAACCTGAATAAAATGTTGCATAAATAACCAGAAAAGCAAATAAGATGGTCAAGTTGATATGGCAGCAAAAGATGCATAAAACACAAAAACTGCTTCACCAAGAGATGGAAAGGGAGACTCCACTTTTGTTTTTCTTTTTTTCCAAAACTTTGCAAAAAAGGAGTAGGGTTGACCGATCATGTGAATGTATGAATGTGTGCATCTTATGTATGCCTTTAGTATGTTTTTAAAATGGTCCACAGTTCAATCTATCTTGAGGTTATGCAAGTTAAAATAACAGTACACAAAATAAAAATAAAATTCATTTCTCCTTTGAACACAGGACTCCTTTGAGCAGAGGGCCAGAGATCAGATATAAAAAAGGGAATCTAGTATAATGTAAACCAATATCAGTGACAACAATCCTGTACATCTTTTCATGAGGAGTGGATCCTGGGGGTTATCTAAGCTATGTCCTGGAAGTGTTTATGCCATAATAGGTGTATTAATTGATTTATATCCTAGGTTTAACACATGACAAGGACTGTCAGTTTTGCTATAAGAGACTAATTTGGTTAACCTTCCAGAACTGATACATTTTAAAAATGTACTCATCTTAATACATAATTTATTGTGAATATCCATTTATGGCAAGTTTGAATTCGTTTTCTTGGGAGTTCTAATAAAAGAAATAAAAAAGAACGAAGAACAAAATAAGGTACTCCACATTTGTAACAAGAACTGTTTTTTTAAAAAAGCATATGATGGATGTTAGTTCCATAGCGTGAGGTCTGCAAAAACAATCAGTGAGTTAATAAAAGGGAGGTTCTGTTATTCTTGAAGTAAACTTCTTGGATGTCTTTCAAATTATTAGGCCAGGCCAGATAGCTTTTTGCATAATGAGAACATCTTTCATGTGTCAAAACAGGTTTTCATTATAACTAAATAAGCCAAAACAGGGATATAATGATAAGGTGACCTTTACTGTAAAGTTTGGGCAGTTTGAAAGTATTTTTTAGAACAGATCTACATCTAGCTGCTGATAGAGAGCCACATAAAAGGGAGAGCTTTGGCAACTCAAGATAGAAGAGGAGGAGGAGGAGAAGAGGGGGAAGGAGGAGGAAAAAACACTGCTCTATCACTCCTCACAAAGTACAGAAATAAACAATAATATGGATAGTACTTAGTAATGTGTCTTTCCTTTTTTAGTTTTCACAATACTAAAAACCAGTCTGATGGCAAACACGCCTTATCTACAACTTAGTGCAATCAGTTCTCAAGACTAGTGAGTTGAAGTGGTCTAATGTAATGACTAATGGTTGCTATGAAGAATCATCTAAGAAAATCATCAGTGCCATCAGCTAGAGGAAAAGTCAGATTCTTACTCACCTTCAGAAGGTTAGGAGGTGATAGTGATGCAACACAGAAGGTAACTGAAGGTAATTTGGGCAATAAAAGACAAATATCAACTGGATTCCTATATTGTACTATGCCATGGTTTGCTTAAGTGTACTTTGTTGCATAAGCCAAAATCAAACATGCTAGATTATAGCTTAATGCAGCATATTATCAAGGCACAGAAGATCTATCTGATGTGTTCACTGATAGGTTTAAAAGGCACTAGTATAATTCTGTTGTAGAGGTGCTACCTAATGATCCCATGATCACTCTTCAGTTGTACTTTGTCTCTTAATCCTTTTGTGTGGGTATAACCTTAAAAGGTTATCTTAAAATATTTGAAATGTGCTATAGATATATAACTACATGAAGTCCTTGGATAAGCAGAGGCCTGTGGCTCCAGAAGTCAGTCAGCTCCAGCAGGGGATTATCTGTAACATCATCTGGTAGAACATGTAAATCAAGCCTAGCTTGTTCCAAACAAAATCCTTGTCCCAATTGGTTGCTTCAGCACATTGTACACATAAGCCCTAGATCAGCCTCTACTTGTTTACATTTTCTGTTGCTTAAATGCTTATGTTGGTTTCAATTTGAGTTTGGGTTCTCCTCTGCTTTCTCTAGTAATCTGAATCATACATCCTCCTTTCTGTTCTTTGAGCCCTGAAGTCAGAATGTCCTCCAGCAGATGTTCAGATTTTGAAAAATAAGTTCATTATTTGCAGGCAACTTTTCATTACTGGAAACCTTGAAGAACTGTAGCTGCTAGTATTTTTCAAGGGTAAATAATTAGCCCAGGAAGTGCCCAGAACTGTACTCCCAACACACGGAATTTATTTCATAAATGGAAAATAAGAAATGTTTATTTGATAGAGGGGGATACATTTAATGGGACTATTTAATTTTTTTAATATATATATGTATATATAGAGAGAGTATTTATTTTAAATTATATACATTTTGTACCTGTTCTGCTCCCTTTTGGGAAAAAATATCCCCTGGTATGCCACATAAAGATAAAGATGGCCTTGATCTGAACTCAGTGGCATGGCCACACATTGGAGAAAGAATGAGGGAATGCATTTGGGATGATTCTCTTCCCACTTCAGTCAACCATTCTCTTTAGGTTTGGGATAGGTGGGCTAGAGCTACGGGGAGAGTGGGGAGCAGTCCCTGAATCAATAAATCTCTCTGTTGTGACAGAGCACCAATTGTGTGCAACTCATGGTTTTAAATGGTTCACTATTCTACAATCCTGCTGTAATGGTTTGTCATCCTGGCTGCATGAAGCATCTTTTGACTATTAAGGCCTGGGAAGAGTTTAGTTCAGCAGCCTGATTTCCCAGCAAAGAGATTTCTCTCAATTCTTCCTTCCATGGTAAAGGACAGCTTGATGTGAGATCTGGAAGAAGCTAGGCTGTCTGTATAATTTATTAGAAATGAATAGCTGGACTTTACATACTCTATAATTCTTTGGGTTGTTTAAACAGTCTCTGTTTATTCTCCTGCATCTTTGCCAGACATCTGATACTATCTTCCTAATCAGTGTTTTGCAATTTTGTGACCATTTATGGCATTAACCATCAGCAATTTCAGCCCCTCACCCACCCACCACGTCAGTTTCCTCATTGCTTGAGAGGTTTGGACATTAAAGAATAGTTCCTTCTATTTCAATAATTCCTCTCTTTTATATGGATCAGGCCTCCTAGTTTTATCTGGAGATCTAAACATCTTGTCAAATATCTTTCAAGTTCTAATACCGTGACAAAAGCTAGGCTGTCCACCAACCCCTGTCACATTCAAAATGTCTTTTATGCTGTGTTGATCAAAAGCCTTCTTGGGTTCCAAATAGTTCATGTCTAATGTGTCAACCTGGCCTCTGCCTTTGTCCCTGACTCTGAAGTTAATCAAGTTTTAACTTTAACTTCTTGGAAACCAACATTTCCTTTGCCCTGTATAAACTGTCCATGGAATTTATTTTGCTGTGTTCAAACTTCATTAAACATTGTAGTGCAAACCTATTGTCATCAGATGACCAAACTAAAAAGACCAAATAAATCTTTCAGATCTAAACTTCCACCATAAAGGAGGCTTCCTATAAGAACAGAACAAAGTACAGCTCTATTAAAACCTACCATTAATCTAAACAACTTCAGAAACATGCCAGCCTTCCTATTTTTCCAAAGTTTTCTGTATTTTCTATATGTATTGAATTTCCACTTATTGGCTGCTGATACAAAATTATATTTTGGAGAAACCTCAGGAGGATTTTGTGTAAGATCTTAAAAGTATAGCATGAATGAGGTAGAATGATTAATCTTCACCAAACAGTTACCCGGAAGAAATGCCCCAAAGTTTGTAATAATTTGTTTCTTTATTTAACCACACAAAAAAATCTACCCCACTTTTTCTTGTTATAAGTAAAATGTGCTCTGCACAAGGTCTCATCCTATCCCATCAGTGCTGTGTATTGTACTGTATACCACATTAATGTACTTTCTTTCTTTCTTTCTTTCTTTCTTTCTTTCTTTCTTTCTTTCTTTCTTTCATTCATTCATTCATTCATTCATTCATTCATTTATTTATTTATTTATTTATTTATTTAGCATATGGCATACAATGCCAGGGAATCTACATTTTTTTTTTAGACACGATAGATGTTCTGGCACCAGGAATTGCTAGTTCTTTTATTGCACTGGTGCACCACAAGAAGGCGAGCTAGCTTTGCACCAGCTGGCCAGCAGCGTTCCTAGGGAGGTCGGCTCATCCGGGACTTTTCCTTCTCCACCGATCCTTTCGCCGATTGCATCCAGGCAGATCCAGCACCAGTTCTTGCTCCCCATGCTGCAGATTAATGTACAGAGAGAGGAATAATCCATGTGTTCCTGTACTATATGCAACAGTCCTTGATGAAAATGCAAGAAACCAACAAATTGTTTTAGCCATTCTGATCTTTGGAAACCGCCCCCCCCCCCCCCCCCCAAATTTGGCCATTCACCAATTAACTGAATCCTATCTTGGGTTGGAGGTTGGAGGTGGAGGTTGAGGTTGAGTTGGAGGTAAATGCACAAGAGGTGAGATAGAGCCATATTAGGTAGGCTAAAAATCCCCTGCTGTTAGTGTTGACCCCAGGACACAGTATGTATCTGCCCATGGAGCTTGTATGCCCACATTTTTCTGGGCCTGGCCAGAGAAGCTAGTCTCCCATCCCTGCCACCCATAGGTCAGTGGATGAATACTGCTCAAATACAGCCATTTCCTCACTTCTAACCAGCATGAACAGTAGACTGGTGTCCATGGGAAAGATACTTCAACATGCCTGGATGGTATTATGTTGGAAAAGGCTGCTATAGCCAAATAACCATGAAGATTCAATTCTGTTGATGTCAATGGGAATCAATCTATGGACGTTCCAACAGAGTGCCATAAATTCTCCCAGAGGTAAAGCAAATTTTGGGATTTCTGAAATACTGGCAATGTAGAGGCATAATATTGTTTAATTGAATCTTGGAGGAATTTTCAGGAGGCCATGTTTGACCTAAAGCCACATAAAGAAAAAGCAGCCGTGAGATGGAGACTGAGCTACAGAACAGACCCCAGCCAAATGGTCCTTCCAAAGCTGCTGAGCTAAACAACAACAAAAATTATCTTGAGGATATGAAGGGATTTAAAATAAAAAATAAAAAAGCAAAGAGCTAATCAGACAGTCCGTTGCTTTTAGCTATTCCATTGAATTAATTTTGGGGCATCTTAGTGGAACCTGGAAACTCATACTCAAAGCTCAATAGTGTCTGTGTTTTTGTAACTGTATTGAGAAGAGGATGAACCTGCCAGTTTCTGTTTCTTTTCTTTTTCCTTTTTTCCAATCTTAAATTTAGTACATCCAATTTCCATTTCAGGTTGAAAGATGAAGGCTGCATTCCCTCTAATACAATATAGGCTCTAGGGTGGCTGCATATTCGAGTGCTCAAGCAACACAACATCCATATCTCTACAAAGCTGAAAATCTGCAGAGATGTGGTTATCCCTTCTCTCCTATATGGATGTGAGTCCTGGACTCTGTACTGACAACACATCAAACAACTAGAGAAATTTCACATGCACGCGCTTTGGTCTATCTTTGGCATTCATTGGCAAGACTATGTCTCCAACCTGGAGGTCTTGGATCACCACCAGCACTGAGTCCCTGATTATCAGAGCCCAGATGTGGTGGGTGGGATACATCATCAAAATGGATGGCCACTGTATGTCTCACCAGTTGCTCTATTGTGTACTGGAGTCTGGGAAGAGACCTTGAGGTCAACCACACAAGTGCTACGCCACTGTGACATCCAGCCAAGGAACTAGAAGCTGCAGCTGCTGACAGAATCTGCTGACGAGCCCTGTGCTGTGGAATCTCCACCAGCTTTGAAGATAAGTGCCACCAAAAACTGAAAGAAAACCGCGAGTGGTGTCACAGAATAACACTCACAGTTACTACAACAATGGACTTCTAGTGCCCCCATTGTGCTGAACTCTGCACTTCTAGTATACATTCCTGCCAGGAAATTTTCTCCAATGTATCTATTTTTGTGTATTATTTGCAATACTATATATAACTTTTATGCATGGATTTCCCCAATATTTGTACTGATTTTTACACAAATGAAGAGCCATTTTGCAAAATTCAGTTAATTTCAAGGGATAATTGTGCTGTTTATTGACTCAGATTTTTTAAAATTAAGTATATTTACATTAAAATGTCAATTAAAATCCTTCCCTTCCCTTGTCTGTGTTATACAAGCCAGAAAACACAAGAATATTAAGGCCAAATAATGTTGAAGAGCCATGTTGAATTGTATCAAAATCCTGTCCTGTTCCCACAGTAGCCAACCAGGTACCATTTGTAAACTAGCCACAA
Source organism: Liasis olivaceus (assembly GCA_030867105.1). Taxonomy (NCBI): domain Eukaryota; kingdom Metazoa; phylum Chordata; class Lepidosauria; order Squamata; family Pythonidae; genus Liasis; species Liasis olivaceus. Next base: position 224,290,206 of record CM061349.1, read on the forward strand.
ATGTAGGAGTGTAGAGTAGGAGATCACAAACTAGGTCCAATTCAGTTTCAACATCTGAACTGATCTGAAAAAAAGAAATCTGACTCTGAACGTAGAAATCAATTTAGAAAATAAATCTGATTCCATTTAGATATACAAGTCAATATAGACCAAGTCTTTAAATCAGACGTGATTTTATTTGCCCTGATTAGAGCCAATGACATATAATTTTACATATGCAAAAAGTACTAATTCAGAGAGTCATTCACACAGGTCTGACCAAGAGGATGATACTAAACTAGCCTGCAGCATAGTATCCGTATCCATCTTTTTCTTAAACCAACTAGCAGCTCAGAGCTTTGACATCTCAGGGCTCTTTCAAGCTTTCACAAATACACAAAACCCACAAAGAAGCTCTCATTTTTCTTAGCATGTGCTTCTGTTTGATGTTGCAGGATTTAAAGAGCTTGTTAGAGCAAGACATACAGCTTTTGTGGAGACATTTGTGTCTCCTTTGTCACATTCCATTTACCATTATTTTTCTGATCATTGCTTTAGACAATGACAAAGCTTCTAAGACAAGGTCTGTCATAGATGGCAATTTGACATACAGAGAATGAAATTTCCATTCATGAGCAAAATGGAAAAGTAACACAAACAGGAAAAAATAACAACTAGAAGAGCAAAACGAAAGAGAAGGAAAACAAAAGGCCATTCTGGAACTGCTATTCACGTGGATCTTAAGCACAGCGGGACAAATGACCAGGATCCAAGTTGTAAAAAGCATCTCACAGACATTGATGTGTTTAACATTGTATGGAGGGCTGCATGTGGTGAGGAAAAACACTCATGCAATGGGAAAAAAGTCTGGTTGCATCACTGGTTCATAGGCCTGTCCTGCTTGCCAGTCCTCCACTGAAAACCCCTTGTACAACTAGCTCTCAGAATTGCTTCCCTGGATGAAGAAAGGTGTGTAAGGGAAGAAATGATAGGCAAGGAAGAGTGACATACCCTTCTTCTATGTACAGTGGTCTACTCTACCATTCTACAGTATCCCTTTCTCCTGCATTGCCAGTAAATAGCTGGTTGCTCACAGCTGCCTTTCCTAAATCCAGTATAAGCCCAGCACCTGGAAGTATTAGCAGCAGATGTCTCAGGAAGCTGCACACCAAGTGAGGGGTCCTAGTCAGAAAAGAGCACGGTATGGGAGGAACTGCACCCTGACTTTCTTCAAAACAGGCTGAAAATTAGGCAAAAGGTCAGAAGAGAAGAGGTAAGCAAGAGTGACCATCTGGCCACAGGCTTCAGGAAGACACTTCTGAACCCAACCCAGACCAGTCAAGACTGAAAGTGAATGCAGAAGTTCTGGCCCATGAAGGAATGAAAAGCGCAGGGTTCTCAACACAGATGGAAAAAAGTCACAGGGACCGACCATTTTTTATGAAGTGCACATTAGTAGACGCACTGTCTGCCAGCGTAACATCACAATGGCTACCTATGATTATTTATATAAATGAATCCATACCTATCTGATTTTTCATCTTCAGAATGACAACTTGAGTGCAGCTTAAAACTGCCACAAATTAAAAGTCCTGGGAAAATAGGCAGACCAACAACTTTGCTATTACATAGAAATTTGTGGCCTGTATGCATTTGGTGAAGTGGATGCTCATTCATGGGAATTTAGACCTTATTAAATTAATCTTAAGATGCCATAAAACTCTTTGTTATCATGCATTCACAATTGAATGGCCTTAGTGCAAAGTTTCTACCCACTTTGATACTGAAAATGGAAAGGCTTAGAAATCACATCACTGAACACAATACACAAATTAGAGTTGATACTGATCGGAGTCAAGTTTGGAATTTTTGAAAGAAAGCTCCTTAGCAAAAAGAAGGATTATTACCTGGTTTATCATTTTATTACAACAAATACTTCCATTATAGTTTGCTTTCTTCTCTGATTCTTTTCCTCTCCTTCTCACCCTTGTGCTGAACTGCCAAGAGAAAAAGCACATATACATTTGCATATTCCATGCACTAACTTTTAGTTAAAAAAAGCCTCACCATGATGTGTTATTATAGAACAGTCAATATCATGTTTCATATCATTTGTCAGTATTTTAAAACAGCCATTACTGCTGATAAACTAGGCAAGTAAACAGGTTTTTTTTCCCCCTTCCTTCCTTCCTTCCTTCCTTCCTTCCTTAAAGGTCGAATCTGTCATTCAGTTAGAGAAGAAAAATCCTCACTGAAAAAACTAATTTTCTTGAAAGCAGTGGCAGGCAGAATGGCATAAAGTAGGGAGACTCAGGACCCTTCTGGGTTTGTGCTCCTAAGCTTGGATGGATGGATGGATGGATGGATGGATGGATGGATGGGTTGGGAGGGAGGGAGGGAGGGAGGAAGGGAGGGAGGGAGGGAGGGAGGGAGGGAGGGAGGAAGGAAGGAAGGAAGGAAGGAAGGAAGGAAGGAAGGAAGGAAGGAAGGAAGGAAGGAAGGAAGGACACTTCTTTCCTTAAGGCTAGAAGAGGCTTTGGGGGGGCTTAGGGCTAGCACAGTTTTCTTGCTGTTTGGGATGATTTTGGAGCTTGCTGATGCAACCTTCCTCTGCTCTCTTCTTTTCAACAGCTCCATGTTTAGAGAACAAACACAGCATCTGGATAGCAACAGCTATAGACTTCTGTATGATCACAACAGGAATACTGATGAAGGCAGATGTCCTCAAAGAATAGATTATAAAGATGGAAATCGACTTTCTCCTACAGTCCTTGTAACTCATTGGCTGTAAATATATTGATAGTAACCAAGATCCTTGCTAATCTCACAAGAAATTTTGCGTCAGTCATGGTATGAAAAAATGATCTGAGCAAATCGTGATTATTATTTTATAAGTGATTATAATATATCACTTACAGTATGAAATTATTTAGGCTTTTTAAAGCATGTAATATATGTTCTGCAATTGGACCAGATTCAATCTCCAGAAAGAGCTACTTCAGATGTTTGGCTGGGAAATGGCTCTCTGTTTCCAAAGCTGATTAGAACAAACAGCCTTGCAAGTAATGCCATATGAGAACACCATCCTTTGTAGCCATGCGCATGTCTGCTTGGGATAGGATTTTACTTTTCGAGTCCATAAGCACGTGATGCAAGGTAAGGGTAGATCTAAAGATTAAAAGAAATCTTTTTTTATTTCTATATCAACCATATAAATAAAACAATATAAGTATGGGAAGAACAAATCCTCAGTGGGAACGGAGAAAAACTTCCTTTCTCCTTTCTGGTTGCTGCTGAAATCACACCTTTGTCAGCATTGAATTGGCTTGGAGTAAACTAAACATTTGCCAAGAAATTTTAGAAGGTACATGAATAATAACAAAATGCAAATCACTGGAGAGCTGTTGTTATGCTTATTTGCAAATAGCATAGAAATTAGCATGAGAATGAAAGAACCCTGGGGGATACAATTATCATAAAGAACATGATGGAGCTCAGTGCCCAAAATGACACATTTAGCACTCTCCTAGGATTCTCTCCATTGTGCAGTGGACAAATAGATACACAGGCATGCAGTTTTACTACAGTCCATTGAACTAACTATATATTTCTCATCAGTATACTGTAGTATATCCTCTTTCTGAAAGGAATATATTTTATATTGACTTTAAGCATGGGGAGGGCAATTCTACAGGCCACTGCAGAGAACTCCAAACTTTTGCAGGCAAAAGCCAAGCCAAGGGGCCTTAATATTGTTGGAGGAATCTCTTTTTTTTTTTTTCATATCTTTGATAGTCCTGATACTTCTGGTACATTCAGAAGACATCTTGCAATTACTTTGTAGACATTTCAAGCTGGGCATGCACAGGCGACATATCTGCTGGGACTGCTGACCAAATAAAGTGGCTGTTCACGCGTACCCCTGCAGAGCCATTCTAGCCACATTGAGCCTTCCGAAGAATATGGTTGCCTCAACATTGCTAGTACCAATGCATTTTGCCATGTACCTTTTCAAATACTTTCCATAATTCACTGTGCTCATTCCCATGTAGCCTAGTTGATCACAGGGATCCTTTGGCTATTATATATACAAACTGACCACACTAATGGTTAAGATAAACCAAGACACACCAGGCTGTTTGGTAAATGTTGACCACTGCACCCAGAAAAGCCTGTTCCTACCATTTATAACAAGTACTCTTGAGGGATTTCATAGTGAAACTTTCTGATCTCAAGCTGGCAGACAAGAAGCTCTTGGTAAATAGAGCATGGGGTATATAGTACAGAGCTGATAAATCTGCAAAAGAACAGATTTCCCCTCCACCCCCCAATCGGCCTTGCCCTCTGAAAATCTCTTAATTGCCAGTAAGCACACCATATAAAGGGAGCTGGGAGCTTCCCAACTGCAATGTCACATGGATGTCAATATCAGTGTCACACAGCTCACAGAAGTTTGCTCAGACATGATCTAATCTGTAATCTTCTTTCCTGCCCTTTTCCTCAAGAGCAGTCTTTCATTCCATCCATTCCGTATGGAGTAGCCTCAAAACATAGCAACTGCTACATGAATTGAAAAAAATGTCCAATGTATTTCCAGGATAATAGTGTGTGATGCCTCCTCCACCCAGAGATGAGAGAGAGAAGCAGGGGAGAGAGAGAGATAAAGAGAGAGAAGATCTTGCCTGGAGGCACAGGAATTTAGCTATTTATTTTCTCTCATTTCAGATACCATTTTACAGTGTTCAGCTATATCCGTTGTAGCCATTCCTGACAGATAAATCCTATTAAAAACAAAGAAATTGAAAAAGTAGGACTCTTGGACCACCATGTAAATTTGTAAATATATTTTAAAACTAATAATTTTGTATGATTTTTTAAAAAGAAAACATTTGTGTGTGCATATTAGAAGGAATTTCTACTTTGAAATTAGGATGTACCAAAATCAAACTAATATGTTCAGACCTTATTAATGGGGGCAACATGCTCAGCTTCCAAAATAGTAAAAGTCTGTACATAATGGTAAATCATGGTCTGCTTAGATTAATCCTGGCTCCCTTTCCTATCTGCCTTCTTTCTGACAAGCTATTCCCTCCAGTCCTTAGGCAATACAAATTGATTTTCTCCATAGGCTAGATATTTAGAGAACAACTGGCCAAAATTTGATGTAATTTTAGTGAATATTTGTACAGTGAATCCTGGATTGTGAAAAAAAATCTGGTTAAAGGAAAGTATGTATTTGCCTTCTAACCAAACCATTCCTTTACTTCATCCAAGTATTACATACCTATTGCAGAGGGGTTCTAATTTCTGAATGTGACTTTGAAAGCTAAAGTCTCTCTTACTGAAATATCCAGTGTTCTACTTTCATTTAGCATAGTGGCTTTACTCAAAGCAAACATCCTGAAACATTTACGTTCACTTACATAAAATCAAAAGCAACATTTAAGAAATTAAATGGAACTGTGGCAGATTCCCAGAGAAAAGTATGTTTTCCTTATCTTTTTTGAAGACAGATTTTCAACACACTGCAATTTGAAAAACCAAAATATAATTGCTTTTTATGTGTAGGTAATCTGTTCTCTATTGTAGAACTTTCTGCAATCTACATGGAGGGACAAAAAAATCAGGGTTCTTATAATTATTTTCCTTACAAGTGAATCAGAGAAGACAACAGCAGCATGGATCAATATATCAGTGAAAACCTAAATTAAATAGATATTTATGTGGGTTTCAAACCCACTGAGTGATTCCAAAGTCTGAAAATGTAAAAAGTTCCAGTTGTAACTTTAGTGGTTTACAAGCCAGAACTCCAATCAGCAATATCAAATCAAGATGAACAGGCAGAAGAAACACTCTACAGCCAGAGGCTCACTGAAGTGAAGGAGAAACACAGTAGACATATGAACCCTATTAGTCAAAAAGGATAACAGTTGTAAAACAGAATGTCTACATTTTGGCAATTCCTAGACAGAAGCAAGAGATGTACAACAGATGCACATTTTAACCTAGTTATAATAGGAAAAGAAGAAAAAGAAAGAAAAGAGAGAAGAGAAGAGAAGAGAAGAGAAGAGAAGAGAAGAGAAGAGAAGAGAAGAGAAGAGAAGAGAAGAGAAGAGAAGAGAATTATATTTGAAATCAGGAGCATTATTAATATAATCAGTCTCATCTCCAAATGCTGAAAAAGATAGGGAAGGAAAAGTCATATTAAAGTATGTTTGAATCAATGAAACAATTTATGTCAGTCATATATATCATAAGTCCTAAACAGTAATTCAGGTTTGATAGATAATTGAAAGAACCAACTCTAAGTTTATTAAGGTTGTTCCTATAGGACCATAGCAGGAGTTGCGGGGGGCGGGGGGAATCATAATGGGTGGAACAATAATACTAACTGGGTGGAACTGTATCATGCATGTGAGTGGCACTGTCGGGGGGGGGGGGGGGGTCTGTTCCTATGGTTTTCCTATATCAAATTGGCAAGAAACCTTGCGGTCAGTTTTTGGCATTTATACTGCCAACACTGAGTAGCCTAGTTAAAAGGAGTGCAAGAGGTCAAAAAAGGAACTACATTCACCGGTGGTATATGTGGACATTTGCTAGCCTATACGTCTCTGGACAGAGGTGCCAGGAAGAACTGGATCTTGCTCCCAAATCTATTGGCTTTTGGTCCACACTCACATTCATGAATTTAGCCTTGATGCAAAATGACTTTACGCTTGTAGAGCTGCAGTGATATAAAACTCTTCTGTACAATCACCTGAGGCATGTCAAGAGAGCTAGATAGAGAACCATAACCTTGGTTATGGGTTCAGAGACAATTTGAAACCTTACTAGAATGGCTTTAATTTACAGCCTGTGAACCACTGGTTGAGAAAATCTGTGTCAAGATCCAAATATAGCTCTTGAACATGTGTGCATGTGGAAAAGAGATATCTCATGGCTTGTAGTTTAATGTGAACTTTTCTGATTTAACTCTGAACTTTGAAAACTAAGGAACAGTTGTTCAAAATTCACACCGCAATACAGTACTCTCACTTTTAATAATGCATACATCAAAAGAAAATGTAGACCAAAATTTGTGTTTGTGAAAATACTGTACATAGGTGCATTATATTAGAGAAAATTGCTTTCAGAAAGACACATTATCAGCAGTGCTAAGAAAAAGCAAACACAGAAAATACATGAGTAGCTTTTTTGAAACAAACAAATGAAGAAATGGTGCAAACTAAAGTTAAAGTTCTTTGGGATTTTTTTCCCCATATGGTCTCCATTTTCCCAACTGAAATATTCTGCAGTTTTGAACATTGTTACACTGAGGTCCCCGCCACTGATGGCTACAAGGATGGCAGAGATGTTGCAATTATTCCTAGGTCTGGAACCTTAATTAATACCATTTCTAGGGTTTAATGGGTTGGTTATTTTCTACAATCTTAGCTAATCACTGAAATGGTCCCTTTGCTTGTCTTAATACATGTCCTAAGATTCTTCCTTCTATGATTGAATTTCATTTCCAGAAGCTTCCAGATTCATTGCCAGTGCTGTTACAGAAACAGTTGAAAAACTGAAGGCAATACTTGGTTGGGTTTGAAATTCAGCTGAAACTGGGGCATCAAATTTGGTTTTTCTCCAGGGTGCTTGGGGGTTGCTTGGGATTTCAGAAATCTTTGAGAATTGTGGTCTCCACACCATCTTATAGTTGATCAATGGAAGAATTTCAGTGGACAAAGTAGTGTTAAAAGTTTATTCATTCTGCAGACTCTTTAGAGATGATTAACTGTCTTTATTATATTAAAGGAAACCCAAAGCCATCTGCCAAAGGCAATTGTGTCCAAGCACTGAAACCATTTCATGTGAAAACTCATTTTCAGGCTCCTAATTATTTTTCATTATAGTGGCAGTGTGGAATAGATTGCAATTGGACAGTAATTGCCAGGTCTGAGCAGTGTGGACCATTGCAATGTATCAGTTTAGATGAAGTGTGACAAGGATACATCTAACTACTATATAACTTCCATTAAGCAACTTCCCTGTCCCTGCTCATGTAACACTTCATAGTATGTGGTCAGCACAAGGTCATAATAATGGTTTTCTGACTGACTTCAAGCATTTTGCACAAGCAAAAGCTGCTTCACTCCCTCTTCTTTTTATTAGCACAATTCTGACAATGTCCAGCTGTTACAGTTGTTGGTGAAATATTTATGGTATTTCTTCAAATGTGAGATTTTTCAAAGGCACCTAGGGGTAGAATATATTCAACAGAAAATGCCATAGTAGCCGTTATCTATCATTATTTTTAAAATGGAGCAAATTTCTGCTTCATATTCTTAAATCAAGACCAGTGATCTCTCTCTCTCTTTCTCTCCCCCCCCCCCCCCCCAAATAGTCTAAGGGTGGAGGACTGGTAGGATTATTATATATTTCAGTGGAATAAAATTTCCCTTATTTAGAACTTTTTCTAGAAACTCTTCTCTAGAAGGAAGAAGGATCAAGGTGATAATGAATGAAAGAGTAAATCTGGGGGGTGGGGGAAGGGTCTTAAGGAAATACTCTGAGAAGATGGTCATGTTCCATGTGAAGAATCAGAGTTATAAAAAGGCAATAAGTCTGTCAGAATCTCCCAGGAGAATCAGGTAAGAAGTTTGGGGATGCCTCTGTTTTCCAAGCTCTCTGGTTTCTGAGGCTGAAACAATGTCCGGGAGTGTCCTTTAATTGCCTTTGACTATGTACCAACTACATATCTTCCTGAAGAAGGTGATCTTAAAACTTTACTGTGCACCTGGTAATGTCCACACTTGACTACAATAATACATTCTATATGGGGCTGTCTTTGTGTTTAATCCAGAAGCTGCAGGTGGTGCAGAACTCAACAGCCCTGTTGGTCTCTGGAAGAACTTAGAGAGACCATATTATACATGTGCTGAAATCATTATTTGGCTGCTAGTTTGTGTCTTGGTGAAATAGAAATAAAAGCGCTGGTTTAAAGGCTACTACAAAATTTAAGAGAAAACTTTTTCTATATGTGACAGGGTTATCCTCAGTAAATATACTAAAAAAAAGTCAAGAAGGAGGCTGGGATGGGATGATTGATGCCCTCCCTGTTTTTTACTTGCATAAACTATACCTATATATTTTGTATGTAAACTATACGTTTACCTATAGTTGCTGCAAATTCATCTGAAGGAGACTCAGAGTGGAGCCTTCTTTATAGCTTTCTTAGTACCGTGAAGTCCACTGCCTGACAGGAGAAGGCAGCTTGATGTTCTCCAAAAGCAGTTGCCTCAATCTGAGTAATATTGGGCTGGCTGTGAAAGATAGCGTAATGATTCTCTGCAACAGGAAAAGCTGCAGCTACATTTATGGCCTACGATTATAATTAATAGTTATAAGTATTTTTATTATTATTATTTTGTTCCAACGCAGTAAAGAATTGTACAAGGGTTTACAGTCAGATTTCAGTAGAGTATTTGAAGGACCTTGGAGCTATTAAAAAGAGTCTGGAGACTGCATGGGGTTCCCAGGCAGGAGGTTTCCCACTTGGTTTAAAGGAAACCCCCCCCCCCCCCCCCCCAAATATCAAACATTCAGACAGATACCATAGCATCATCTAAAGCTAACTTCTTGGGTAAGTATTTTTTTTTCTCTCTCTCTCATTCTTTCTCTCTCAAGTTGTCTCTCTTATTCTATTCTTTAGATCTCTTATAATCATGCAGAGACATAGATTATATTATCCTTGTATCTAGATGAAAAAGCATGTCCTTATCTCAGTGGTGTCCTTTCCATTCAGAACATTGCCTTCAAGGAGTTCAGAGTGGCTTCCCCATCAACTTTTTAACCTCACAGCAATCTAATTGAGTGGAGTAGATTGGCAACTTACTCAATGAACTTTACGGCTGAGGAAGGTTAAATCTAGGTTGGTCTTATAGTTCATATAATATCTACCTATTCATCCATCTAGGTCTAATAATCTAGATCTGTGAAGCATAAGTTCTGTTCACCACATGGAGCGGAAGGAAGGAAGGAAGGAAGGAAGGAAGGAAGGAAGGAAGGAAGGAAGGAAGGAAGGAAGGAAGAAAGAAAGAAAGAAAGAAAGAAAGAAAGAAAGAAAGAAAGAAAGAAAGAAAGAAAGAAAGAAAGAAAGAAATCCTTCTACTGGATTTAAAACAGTTCCCTTGAAGCTCCCTGCTGCTTGAATTATCCCAAGATTATCAGCTAGCCAAGAGCACATTACTGGTTATGCCAAGGCAAAATGAAAAGCAGGCAAATTAGAGGACAGCAGGCTGTGGAAACAATAACAGTCTGGCAGTACATCAGGAGCAGGCAAAGGTGTGGCAAGTCACATTCTAAGGCACATTATTCAGACAAGCATACTGAGAAAGAACAGGCTGTTATGTAATTGGCATAAATTCAGCAGACATATATTTGATTTGGTTTCTGATGCCTCTGGCTACAATTGAATAATGAATAATAATAAATTATTCTACTTACACTAATGCACCTTTCCAAGCAGTGAAGTCTCTGAACACAGTAACACAGTAAAATACAACTGATGCTCAAGAACCTGCATAATGCAATCCAATATCAGGAAAGCACTTAAAAATCCACTTAATTTTGCTTTTAAAGTACCAAGATTCTAAAGGTGAAACCAGTAATGGTTATCCTAAAAGAGAGGGGGCATTTTGAGATCTCTGAGGCACTTCTTAAATGTGAACCAACCAAATATGACAAACTGGAGAAGAGAGTTTCACCCTGACATCCTACTATACAGTAGAAGAATCTTCCCTTCCATCTACATAACAGCAGTAATGACAATAGTATCCAAATGCTGAAATAGAACAGGATGAGATCTCCAAAACAATCTCAGATATACAGTATCTGTGGCTGGCTTTTAAATTATTTGCAGTGTAATTGACAATTGAACCTGCTGTACAACATGACTCGCATCTGTAAGTAAACTCACTGCATTATAGGCAGAGGAAAGGATAGCCAACCTATGAACATGGCTGACAGCAATTACAAATCACTGGATGATCTCAAAAGTTTGGAAGTCCTCCTCCTCCTCTTACTCTGTTATATAATAAAATCATGTGCCAATAACAATTAACAAGGTTTATCTTTAAAATTAGCCACAAGTATGATCTAAAAGGTGGTCTGGGCGAGGAGCAATAAACAGGCATTTCTTCACTTATTGTTTAAGACAGGGGATTCCATAGGGATGGATGGCTTCTTTGCTTTCTTTCAGATGACAGCAGAAGGTATATATCTGCAGTACAGGTAAAAGGTTTCACTATGATTAGCAGCTGGCAAGAAAAAGATTGGAAGACAAATACAGTGCTCTTGGCTCTTTGATCTTAACAGACTTTTCACCAGCATTTCATATTTTTCTCATGAGCTATGGAAGTTAGACTTGCAAGATGCTCTATGCACCACTGCAGACATCTTTCATCTATAAATTGAAGGGTGAATCTAATTTGCTCTGGGCAATACTTTATGTTCTTTTCTTTTAAACATGCACAGAAAGAGTATCCTGCAGTAAACTGGAGAAACAAGGCTCCAAAATCCAGAGTGACTTGCAAGAAGGATGCATAAGAACAGTTATGAGGTTCAGAGTCACAAACCTTGTAGTATAATAGCTATAAACTACAACTTATCAGAAATATCATATTAAAAGGAGATAAGGCTGAGCCGACAGTTTCAATATAGCTGTAACAGGGAAAAATATCAGCAGTAAAAGCACACACACGTAGGCACACAAAAGAAATAAACCCTGTGCATTTCCCAGAAAAGCACTGATCCTTGCAATAGAGTGGAGCCATAACACTTGTAATTTAGGTAAACTATCATGCCCATATTCTCCTGACATGTGAAGAGCTGTGTAGCTATCTTGTGCTGTACTCAATCATGTAAGTGAAGCAAAGCATGAACAGGGAATACAATTTTGCCAGGTCCTTCAGTCTTTAGAATTAAGACCTAAGTGGCTTTTCCTAAGAATCTAACTGTGTAGAGAAACATAACGTTTTTATGCCAGATTTTGCCAGATCTCTTGCTGTAGGTGGCTAGTAAAATCACTGACTGATAGCTATTTCAGAGAAGGCTGTTAGTTTCATTCATCTGAATGTTTTTACTATACAGTGGGGGAAAGTGCTTGCATTATCCTGAAAAGAATCCTATATTTTTAAAGGTAGCCTTTTAATACAAGATTTCTAACTGAAATGTGGCATTAATTGTGAAAGCATCATTAAATGGATTTGGAGACATACTGCTTCAACATATCAAACTCCAAAGATCAGAGCCAGCTAAAACATAGTGCCTGAGCATTAATTTGTTATGTGTTTATTGCTATTTATGTATGGTACTTTGCTGTATCAGTGAATTTGCATTCTGATGCTTGACGACAAGAAGGAAAGGAGAACAAGTAATGGGCAAAAAGAAACAATGCTTGAATATAAGTACAAACAATTGCCATATGCAGTAATTTGTGATTGCCTGATTCATGGTGTAGGGTAATCATGTTGTTGTTGTTCAGTCGTTAAGTCGTGTCCGACTCTTCGTGACCCCATGAACCATATTGCGCCAGGCCTTCCTATCTTTCACTGCCTCCCTGAGTTTGCTCAATTTCATGCTCATTGCTTCAGTGATGCTATCTAGCCATCTCATCCTCTGCCGTCCTCTTCTCCTTTTGCCTTCCATCTTTCCCAGCATCAGGGTCTTTTCCAAAGAGTCCTCTCTTCGCATTAGGTGACCAAAGTATCTGAGCTTGAGCTTCATTATCAATCCTTCCAATGAGCAATCAGAGTTGATTTCCTTTAAGATTGACTGGTTTGACCTCCTAGCAGTCCAGGGGACTCTTAAGAGTCTTCTCCAGCACCACACTTCAAAGGCATCAATTCTTTGGCGTTCAGCCTTCTTTATGGTCCAGCTCTCACAGCCATACATTACTACTGGAAAAACCATAGCTTTGACTATGCGGATCTTTGTCGGCAAGGTGACGTCTCTGCTTTTTAATATGCTATCTAGGTTTGCCATAGCTTTCCTCCCAAGGAGCAAGCGTCTTTTAATTTCATGGCTGCAGTTTCCGTCTGCAGTGATCTTGGAGCCCAAATAAATGAAGTCTGTTACTGCTTCCATTTCTACCCCTTCTATTTGCCAGGGATTGATGGGTCCAGATGCCATGATCTTAGTTTTTTAATCCTGAGTTTCAAGCCAGCTTTCGCACTCTCCTCTTTCACCCTCATCAAGAGGCTCTTTAGTTCTTCTTCACTTTCTGCCATTAGGGTGGTGTCGTCTGCATATCTGAGGTTATTGATGTTTCTCCCTGCAATCTTAATTCCAGCTTGTGATTCTTCCAGCCTGGCATTTCTCATGATGTACTCTGCATATAGGTTAAATAAGCAGGGTGACAGTATACAGCCTTGTCGTACTCCTTTCCTATTTTGAACCAATCGGTTGTTCCATGACCGGTTCTAACTGTTGCTTCTTGGCCCGCATACAGATTTCTCAGGAGACAGGTAAGGTGGTCCGGTATCCCCATCTCTTTAAGAATTTGCCACAGTTTGTTGTGATCCACACAATCAAAGGCTTTTGCATAGTCAATGAAGCAGAAGTAGATGCTTTTCTGGAACTCTCGTGCTTTCTCCATGATCCAGTGAATGTTGGCAATTTGATCTCTAGTTCCTCTGCCTCTTCAAAACCCAGCTTGTACATCCGGTAGTTCTCGGTTCATGTACTGCTGAAGCCTAGCTTGTAGGATTTTGAGCATAACCTTGCTAGCATGTGAAATGAGTGCAATTGTGCGATAGTTTGAGCATTCTTTGGCATTGCCCTTTTTGGAATTGGAATGTAAACTGACCTTTTCCAATCCCGTGGCCACTGTTGCGTTTTCCAAACTTGCTGGCATATTGAGTGCAGCACTTTAACAGCATCGTCTTTTAGTATTTTAAATAACTCAGCTGGAATACTGTTATCTCCACTAGCTTTGTTGTTAGCAATGCTTCCTAAGGCCCACTTGACTTCACTCTCTAGGATGTCTGGCTCAGGGTCAGTGACCACACCAGCATGGACATCAGGGACATTAAGATCTTTCTTGTATAGTTCTTCTGTGTATTCTTGCCACCTCTTCTTAATCTCTTCTGCTTCGGTTAGGTCCCTGCCTTTTTTGTCCTTTATCATGCCCATCTTTGCACTAAACATTCCTTTGATATCTCCAATTTTCTTGAAGAGATCTCTAGTCTTCCCCATTCTATTGTTTTCTTCAATTTCTTTGCATTGTTCATTTAAGAAGGCCTTCTTATCTCTCCTTGCTATTCTCTGGAAATCTGCATTCAGTTGCTTATATCTTTCTCTTTCACCCTTGCTTTTCACATTCCTTCTTTCCACAGCTATTTGTAAAGCCTCATCAGACAGCCATTTTGCTTTCTTGCATTTCTTTTTCTTTGGGATGGTTTTAGTTGCTGCCTCTGGTACAATGTTACAGACCTCTGTCCATAGTTCTTCAGGCACTCTGTCTACCAAATCTAATCCTCTAAATCTATTCATCACCTTCACTGTGTACTCACATGGAATATGATCTAAGTCATACCTGAGTGGTCTAGTGGTTTTCCCTACATTCTTCAATTTAAGCCTAAATTTTGCAGTAAGAAGCTCATGATCTGAGCCACAGTCAGCTCCTGGTCTTGTTTTTGCCATCTGTATAGAGCTTCTCCATCTTTGGCTGCAAAGTATGTAATCAATCTGGTTTCGGTATTGACCATCTGGTGATGTCCATGTGTAGAGTCGTCTCTTGTGTTGTTGGAAAAGAGTGTTTGCTATGACTAGCTTGTTCTCTTGACAGAACTCTATTAGCCTTTGCCCTGCTTCATTTTGTACTCCAAGGCCAAACTTGCCTGTTATTCCGATTACTCCTTGACTTCCTACCTTAGCATTCCAATCCCCTATGATGAAAAGGACATCTTTTTTTGGTGCTAGTTCTAGAAGGTGTTGTAGGTCTTCATAGAACCGGTCAACTTCAGCTTCTTCGGCATCAGTGGTTGGGGCATAGACTTGGATTACCGTGATGTTGAATGGTTTTCCTTGGATACGCACTGAGATCATTCTGTCGTTTTTAAATAACTATCACAGATTCTAGCACATTTCCACAAAACTGCATAAGAGGGACCTGTCTGCAGCTTTCACAAGTATGTGTTGTACATATGTTTGAACAGTGTACCCTGAGAGCTAGATCTCTGTGCAAGTTAGTCTTGGATACAGAGTCTACAAGAACATATGAGTGAGGTATTCTCCTGATTTTACAGAAATTCTACTTGTTTCTAATACTGACTAATTCATCTAATTAAAGTAGATAATTGAATTGTAATTGCATTAACAGATATTTAATTGTTATTTTGCTTACACTGTGGGTGCACAAACACTTAACACAGATTCCTAAATAAAATTTATGCAAGCAAATAACCAATAAGAAATTGGGTGCCTAAGCTTCTTTGGATAATGCTACTGTATACACAAAATGGAAATGAAATCTGTTTATCACAATGTGCAGCAATGTAGAATTTGATTAACAGGGATATCAAACTGAAAATTCCAGCAAACATTCTCAACAATATGGAGTGATGACATATAATTTGATATTAAAGAATCAATGGCCAGTGTGGACAAAAACTGTCATTCGTTTGGTTGTTATGTACTTAGAGAAGACAATTCTATGCCTGCCTCTTTAATACATTTTAAATAATAATATTATAAATATTCTTTATATTTAATAGTTTGAGTGCTATTTCAAGGCTACAGTTTTGAGTGTCCAGATATTAATGGCTGTTCACTGTAATTATATTCTTTCCATTTTTATCTAATCAGTTTGCATTAAGAGTTTTGTAAATGTTTGGTAAAGGGCAGTTACAGACAATAACTATTTGCAAAAGTATCCTGGGTGGTTTTCTCCCTGACTCAACATTCTGCCCAGGAATTCTGCCTGGGAAAAATACAATTGATCAATCCAATGGTCACATTTCTAACCCATTGTTCTCCTTTTCAACTATTGTCAGTAAACACTTCTGAATGCCTTAAGCAAATGTCCTACATAAAATAGGCAAAAGGATTGTTTTTGAAAATAAACAAAACATTAGGAAAATCTCCAAGGATGAACTGAAAGGAATGTTAAAAGTTTAACTGTTCTCTTTGTTCTTTCTCCTGTTGGCTAAGTGGTCCAGAAGGTTTCTTTCAAGCAATAAAATTTTTCTGCCTGCTCTTTCTGGTTGTGGGGCATAGAGATTCTCTTGACAAAAGGTGTTAAACAAATGTTTCAGATGATGAGAGATTGCACTATTTCCTATGGTGATTAATTTTAATATTTTTAAAAATATTTTTAAAATCACGACCAGGAAAAATGTTCTGCAATTTTGGTGGTGGACAGCATTCAGCATGAACTACCATCCCACCTACTTGTGTGCTTTTGGAATGAAAAACAAAGAAACCACCACTGCAGCATCCACAGGAACTTGCCACTTTCACCATAATGATGTAAACAGCATTGTGACACTAGAACACAACCTTTGCCCTTCTGGACATGTGTGTGACATCACCGTGTTTGCAGAAAAGGGTTGTGGCTTGTGCTCTAATGCTGGAAAGGTGGAAGGAAAGAGAAGAAGAGGACAACCAACAGCAAGGTGGATGGACTCAGTTACTGTGGCTATGGGTGCACTGTTGGAAGACCTGAAAGACCAGGTTAGGGATAAATCATCATGGAGATCTATGTGGTTGCTAGGAGTCAAAAGGGGGATGTGGTGGTGCAGCAGCTTAATGATGCTGAAAGTTGCCAGCCAGAAATGGTCGACACTTCAGCGGTTCGAGCCCAGCTCCGTGCAGCAGACCGAGCTCCTGCTTCCTCCCCAGCTCCTGCCAACCTAGCAGCTTGGAAACTTACATGAGTAGATAAATGGGGACTCTCACCCCAGTGGGAGGAAAAATGCTGGTGGCACTTGCATGGGAGACAGGGACCAGTTGCCGGTAACGCGGAAGCCACACACGCCTGAAAAAGGCACAAAGCAATGGAAACCCCACCTCCGCGCACGCCTGAAAAAGGCACAAAGCAACGGCAAACCACTTCCGAAACACCTTGCCTTGAAAACTGCAGGGACTCGTCCAGGCAGTCGCCGCAAAATCGGTTACGATTGAGTGTGGATAAAAAAAAAAAGGAGTCAAAAACAACTTGATGGCACATAATCAATCAGTTATGTTACTCTGTTGCTGTCAGTTGAACCCTCTAACTCCTCCCTCCATGAATGCTGCCAGAGCCCCTTTTCCCACCATTTCCTGGGGGGGCGGGGAACCGTTTGTACCATTTCAAGTTTTGTTCTGACAGAACTCAGAGCACTCAAGCCAAACAGAACAAAGGCAGCATGAAATGTTTTGATGGAACATTTTAAGGGAGGCTGTTTTGTTCTAAACACAGAACAAAACACATTTCCTGTTTCATGCATATGCCTGCTATTAAAGTGCAGCTGGCTAGACTAGAGAGAAATCTCTTTAAAAAAAAGAAGATGAAAAAAAGGATAGAAAAGAAACCAAACAAGCAATCCTTTTTAAATCTATTTGACAAACTGCAAACAATCTTCAGTTAACAGGTTTATACTTTTTAACCATACATTTAATCATAATTAGGCTGGCACAAGTCCCAGACTAACAGGTGTTTGTCCTTCTCTTTGAGCTGCAAATTATCACCAACTAACTTGGCCCTCTTCCAGGAAACTTCCAACAGTCTTCCATCTTGTGTTCAAATTAGTTTGTCAGCTTCTTTTAGATTATTCTAAAGTACAGTATAAGATTACAGACTGCCAATCAGTCCAGAAATATATTTCTAAGGGCTGACCGGGTTCAGTATTCCAAATGAGAGATGCCCAATGGCAACTAAATCTGAAGAGGAAGGTTGGAAGGTAGGACCTATCCCTTTTTATTATGAATCAATGGGTCATCACATTTCAGAATGATAGAAAAATGAGTCCAATGGAAAAGGCCTCCAGGTAGGGAGAACATTCTGGAAGGCAGAAACTAGAGGAAAGTTTAAGCATGTAAGGATATCTTTTCTTGAACAAGTTATGTTTTTAATAAAGTTTTGACATACCTGACCGAAGTATTTGGTTTAATTAGAGTCCAGCTTTTGTGCTTGGAGAGAGTTTCCAAAGAGCAACATCTAATTAATGAATTTCTTTTAACAGCTTTATTATAGCAGTGCAAGAAAATGTCATTTAGAAAGATGCTTATGCTTCTGGTAGGAAGGCCTTCCCATGACAATTGGAAATGTTGCTTCTGCAGTCAGCAGTTTTTCTTCTTTCCCCTATCTTACTCCTCAACACTCCATTCTCTAATCTGCCAAGGGTAAAATGTACAAATCAGATTTAGGCCTGAATTTGCTAAAGTGAGGGCGCTGAGGCTAGCATTTGGGAAAACCCTATTTCCTGTTAACTAAAGTCAGAGAGAAGCAGCAGAAGAAAGCAGAATTTATGTTGGAGTGTTCTCTGTCTCCCATTCAGTACGTAGAAAGGACCTTGGTTAAGAAAGTTATGGGACTATGCTAATGGCACAGGACCAGGTTATCTGAGGAACTGCCTCGCCCAGGTCATTTCAGCCCGCCCCACTCAGTCCAGCAGAAGGGGCAGGTTGCAGACCCCACCGGTCAAGGAATTTCGATTGGTGGGGTCTAGGCAGAGGGCCTTTTCTGCTGCAGCTCCCACCCTATGGAACATCCTTCCTCCTGAGGTCCGGTGTGCCCCCTCCCTCATGGCCTTCAGGAAAGGGCTTAAATCCTGGCTCTGCCGGAAGGCCTGGGGGCCAGACGGGGGCCCGCACCTGTGGAGATGGCTGGTGGGGTGATGGGTTTGTCCCCCCCCCAAGCATCTTGCAGGTTTTTAGGGCTAAAAATTATAGGAGGTTTGTAGGATATTTTTAATATATATTTTTTAAATTATTTATAGATTTTACCCATGGTTGGAGGGACTCATGCTTTTTTCTTTTTTATTATTGTGAGCTGCCCAGAGTCACCCGTTGGGGGAGATGGGCAGCATACAAGTTTGATAATAAATAAAAAAATAAAAAAATAATATATATTATGACTATTTATGGAAATAAGCAGAAACTGAAAAGCAAAGCTCTGATTTCTCACATAGTTGCTGTGTAAAAATGTGAAGATGCCTATGAAGTAATATTTTTTCCATAGGGAGAATGGGATAACCCAAAGGAGAATCACAACAACCTCATGAAACACCAGTGCAAGGTAATGCATGCCCATTTACTCCATTCCAGATAGGAATATGAGAAAAATCTGGCTGTGCTCCTGACCTGATCTGAAGGGGAATGGCTCATCAATACAGACTGGCCAATCAAAGTCCTTGTTAAGTCCACAACTCCCTTCAGTTTCACATTGCTTATGAGTTAGAAATGCTATCAGGATGTAGAGGGTCATCCAGACATACCGGAATTCCAGGAGAATATGTGGCACCCCAATGTCCTGTGGAAATGTTTGTAAAGGTATCCCTTTTATTTCTGAATGTAAAGATATTAGAAACAGAAGATGTGTTGGCATTAACCCATATGAAAAATTCCTCAAATCCACGGTTGGGGCCAACACCTTTTGTAAGGAGTGTCCTAAATAAGACAGACAGCAAGTGTAGATGTTCACAGCATCCAGAATGTGTTGTGCTAAACAAAGTGAGGAAGGGAAGGGGCCAGGGAGAGGGTGAAAATGCTGGTTTGCTTTGGAATGGAAAATATTTTAAGATAGAATGTAGAAGGAGATAGGAAACATGTTTCTAACTACTCAAAAGTAAGCTCCATTGACTTCAGTGGGCTTATTCCCAGGTAAATATGTGTTTCTATACTTAATTGGCTTAGGTTTTAATAAGTGCTACATATATTTAATTCCACCTATGACTCCCAGTTCCAAAAAGTGTCTTCCAGACAAATTATTACCTATACTGTAATTAAGGTAAAATTATTTGTAGCTAACAGAAGGGATGGACTCATCCATATTCCCTTGGCTGGGTCCATATTGACAATTAATTAAAAATAATGAGCTTATTTTACCTTGATTCTCATAACTACTCTCTTACTGTACATAGAAAAAGAATTGTGGGGCTCTGCTGCATTATTCTAAGAGCTCAACAGAAGTTCAGCTCCTACTTTTAGCGAGGCAATAAAATCAGGCTTTGACTAAGACCCCATGATAATGGCCTAACAGTCAACACCCTACTTCAAGTCAAATTCAGTACAGCCTTTTACCTTGATTTGACTATAGTGAAGCAGTCACATTATGGTCTGTATGCAAGCAGATGATGGAATGCAAAAAATACCTCTATTAAAGGGGGAAAGGTAGGATATTTGGATTTGTGTGCTTGTCCATTAGTGACATAAAATGCTGACAACAGAACCAACAAAGAGAGATGTAATAACAAGGCCTCTGGAAAAATAATATTTCATAACTTCACTGGAGACGGATGGATAATGATGACATTTTCTAAGTATACATAGTATTAGGAAGTGTGAGGCTTTCTGAGAAGTAAATTGCTATTTTGGAGATCATCCTGAGCAGAAGGTGATGCAGTTCCTTGCATGCCAAAATGCATACAGTGGTACCTCGGTTCACAAATGCTTCTGTTCACGAACAATTTGGTTCACGAACAGCTCCGGTCGCAAAATTTTGCCTCCGTTCACGAACTCCGCATCGGGTTACGAACAGGATCCGCAGCCATTTTCCCTCCCGTGACATGTGGTCGCGGCTTCCTGTAGGGAGGGGGACTCTCCCTCCAAGCAGTAACCGCCTCCCCACCCTCCTTCCTGTCCTCCACGCCAGAAGTCGCATCGAGCAAGGTTAGCTTTCTCTCTCTTCGTACTGTACTTTGTGTCATATTTTTGCAGTTTAAAAAAAAAAAAAATGTGGTTCAGAATGGATTAACCGTAATTACATTGAACCTTATGGGAAAATTTGATTCGGTTCGCGACCAATTCGGTTTGCGACCAGAGTCACGGAATGAATTAAGTTCGTGAACCGAGGTACCACTGTATATTTTTCTACATAGCTAATATGCCACTTCTCTAATATGGCAGTCTATTCTACATTCCCACTTTAAAAAGTATTGCTAGAATTCTCTCTGACAGAAAGGATCTATTTAAAAACTCCTCAGTATCTCTGACCTAGATATCCACTATTAATGAGTATTCCAAATTTAATACACATACAGTTTTCTAATTGGCAATTATTTCAGAAGAAGCTTTAATTTTTACTAAAGCATGCCACAAGGTGTTGCCTTAGAAGGATATAATTCTAGGAATCTGAAATGCAACTCATCACATTTACATTTCATGGCTGATGCAGACATCCTCAAGCTAATTAATTTATGAAAGAATATATTATATTATATTATATTATATTATATTATATTATATTATATTATATTATATTATATTATAATCCACAGAGAACAGATCATGGGCAAGCAAATGGCAAATGTATTTTCTGTTCTCTTGAGGATTTATTCAGGTTCTTCCCCCCCCCCCCCAATAGTGAAGCAAAAAGATGCCAACTTCTTATCCCAGGGAACTCAGAAACAAGGTCTTTTTAAGCTAAGAGACTTATCCAGGAAAGTTAACAGTTTTGTCTTTGGCTCATGGTCCTTAGTTAAAGGTAGGCTTGGACAACTACCTCATCTTACTGAATCAGGGTTGACCTCCAATTTCCCTTCTTCTAATTTAAAAGCATACCACTTTCTTCAGCTAACTTACTTCCTTCTTGTCCCTTCCACTCCAGATCTTTTACTGCTCTTATCCCCAAATTGGAGAGACAATTCATGGTGCACAAAAAAATGTCCCTCGGAACACAGGGCTTGAAATCCTGAGGTGCTGCATCCCAATATTGTGTAAGGTTCTCCCCACATTGTCAGGACATGTTTGCGCCTGCAGAGTAGACCCTTTGGTCAAGTCTGTTATTGATGCAGGTTTCCAAAGCCACTTGGCTTCATTTGCAAAGGACCGGTTTGAATACTTCATTCAGCTCTAATGCACATAGACACCCAGAGACACATTATCTGAAAACTACTCTTCTTCCCTAACTACTGATTATTTCAAAATGCAGCCAATATTACTGAGAAGTATGGGATAAAACTAGCTTTTTTTAGCAGTGCCCTGCCAGTTTCTGATTAAGCTTTACATGGAATTTCAGAAGAGAGATTTTCTGATCTGTACGAATCCTCTTTGTCAGCCCTTTGAGATAGGCCAGGTCAGGAAACGGCACCACAAGAGTTACTGCAGCTGTACTTTATTGCTGTAGGGTATAACAGAATCTTGAAAACATGGAAGAGCTTTCTTCTGCACCTTTTACACTAAAGAGAATTAAGATGGGATTATTTTGACCTTCTTTCTCAACTCCTCTTTCCCAGGGTTGTGCTTAAGTTTACTTATCCATTCTTTCATTCCTTCAAGTTTGTATCTGTACTCTCCTACATCTCTCCAGGCTTCCTGTAACTGAATATTTCTCAACTGGTGGCAATTAGTCAGCATAATTGAAGTGGCATAAAAGCATTTGTAATAAATTAACAAATAACACATTTAAAAATAAATTAACTTATTCTTAGAATGTATGTAAATAAGGTGCAAGGCCAATTCTCCATAAAACCTGGATGGCTAGTTCCAAGAAGTGCCAAATACCTTAGTGAGAATGGGGGTCTTCTCAATTGTCTTAAAGGAGGCTTCACTACACCAACATCTGGACCTGAATGCTTTTCTTTTCTGGAGAAGGTGCTAACCCAAATAGTTGCTGAACTATAACCATCCTGGATGAATCTTCTGGATCCACTTCATCTGAAGCTCCAGCATAGTTTTGTAATAGAAATTGGCTTTGTAGCTCTTTGGGATGACTTTATGGGGGGTTTTCTGAACTCTTCTGCTCTTCTTCTAGAGGAAGTTGTGAGTTAGGGGAACCCTTTCTAACAATCAAAAGCTAGTGATTTATCACTATAATGTCTCTGTGAATTATTTCATATTGCGGGGAATAGAAAAACATTCCAGGGGCAACTGCTGGGCTTGCTTAGTCCACTTAGTGAATCCTTGAACTGGAATTGAATTGAGCTGAACTGGAGCTTCTGGGTAGAAGCTCATATTCCGCTCTCTTGTGTAAGTCTGCAAAGAACTACAGCCTTAATGTCTGTTCCTTTCTAATATCACCCAAGGCAAGAGGAAAATGATGGCCTGTTTTGGCATTCCTAATTCACCACAAAGAGTGCTTGTACACAAGAGCCAAGTTACATGTCCTGCCTTGTAAATTGTTACTACTACACTACTATTCTTTACTGTTGTCAGAAAGACAGACATAGGATGAATCCCACCCAGAGGACCTACTGCCTATCTTTTACATGGACAAGACAGGAATGAACAGTGAAAAGATGGACTGATCAAGAAACAAAAAAAGATTTAAATGGATAAGAAAAGTAAACATGAAAGTATTAACATAAATCATTTTAAGGAAGTAAGAGGTATGCTGCTTTAAATAACATATCAAATATATTCCATCTGCCACAGAGGTTATTGGCAGTGATCCCACAGAATAAATGGGAACAGAAACTGGTTGAAGTTATGTCCCTATTACTCTTGTTATGTCTTGTATTGCATATGTGGAGATTCTAATGTTGTTTGCTTACTTCAGAAATGAAAAGGGTTTACTTGTATAATGACTAAATGTATAGTCCATTGATTTAAACTGTGTGTTGCATAGCTGTCCCTGTCACTTCTAAACTGGTATTTATATGCATTTTCCTTTCTGAGTAAAATTGAGGCAGACAGACAGAACCATCTTGCATGATAGTAGCCTACCAAAGTTTTCCTGCAGTTCTATACAATTTTTCCCAAGAGTTCCTTTTCCCAAACTAATGTTCCAATCAGTGGGTTAAATACTTTAGCACAAAAACATATGGATTATATTCAAAGAAATATGAGTAGAGTAAAAAAAAAATAAATAGCTGGGAATACTGCCCTGAAAACAATCCAGAAGAACCAAGGGCCATTCTTCATTAGAAGCACCATTCAATATAATCCAAATTCTATTCACCACAGTAGCCACTTGTGCAACATTAAAAATGTCTTCTGAGGGTTTTCTTTTTTTCCCCCAAACCACATTTAATTTCATGGAAAATAAATTTAATTTAAAAGAATAACAATTCAGTGATATTCTTATGTGGGGGATTGTCATGTTTACCTACTTACCTGCAGGGAATTTCAGCCTTTATCAAATCAGATATTGTGGGTAAATGGGAAGCTATAGAGTAGTGGAGAAATGTGTTAAGGGGCCAACATTCTAGTGTCCTTCACAGGGAAAAAAATGAGGAAAAAATGAAATATTTTTTTCATGAACTTTTTTTATATATACAATATACTGTATATAGCAGATATTTTGCCATTGCAAATAATGGAAACCTAGCTGCATGATTTTGGTTGAGTCATTCCTAGATAGTGGAGAAGAGATGAATCCCACCACAACAGCTGGTAAAGATTACTTGGAGAAAACGGTGTGGCATGGCTTTCTTTGGGGGTTTAAGAAGAATGAAAAAAAAAATCTCAGAATTTTTTTCATTAAAATATTTTCTGAGAAATTTTACCTCAGCGTCAATTATAAGGCATACTGACATTGAACTTTGAAATAATAGTTAAGATATCATGACAAACTCTGGGGGAATTTTACTCAGTGATATTCACAGTATTCACTGAAGTACTGTGCTATTTGTAGAGAAAAACTTGACTGGTTTTCATACATGCCAAGAACTTGAACAGGCTTTTGCATAACCAAAACAACATTCCCTCCAGATATGGAGACTTAACTGCCAGAATTCCCCAGCCAGTACAGCCAATTCTGAGAATTCAAAATAAAAAAGAATATAAGTATTAAAATAGCATATACAATAATGGAAAGTAGGGAATAATCATGCTGGACCCATTGAGTCTTCATAACTTCCTGCATGTTTGAGGAAGAATATTAGCTGGAACTAGATTTTCCTAGGGTCTAATAACTGTTAGAAGTCTTATCATTATTATTCTTGTTTGTTTATTTATGGTCTAAGACCAAGTCACAAAATTTAAAATACAGCATCCCATTAGTACATATATGTGTAACAATAGATACATAAATAAAAGGAAGAAGCTCTATAAATTTAACAATTTTTTGCTACTGCCTTCGAAACATCTGGGCGTTGATCGTTTAGTATGGCTACCTCAATCTCCTCATCATAAGCAGAATTTATCAGATTCAAAGTGGGTGTATTAGCTGTGATCATCTATGAGAGTACAGTAGGAACTTTAAAGGATGTGTGAAAAAGATTCAACCTCTACATTTGAGCAAATATACACTCGATTTTCATATGGAAGTTTGACATATCAACCAGCTGTCACCCTAACAGCGAAAGCATCTATACGGGCTAGGGAGAAGGCCCTTCTATTTGGGGTGTACAGTGAGATGGGCGATGACAAATTTGAAATATAAATAAATTAAAAAATATAAATAAATAAAATCTTAGAAGGTTCTAACTTACCTGGATGGACTAGAAATTATATCTAGATTGCTCCGCCTTCATGTATCCTTCTATATGCAGCTTGTGCCCTCGTACTATGAATTGGACTATAATATGTGACTTGTAAAACCAAAATGTGAGCCCTTTCCCAGAACACTCTTTTAAAACAGCTAATTACTTCTACATGGCCTTCAGAAAAGCAGTTGTTTGGCTGTCTGGCAGTCCATTTTCTCAGAATTACTATTACAAGTGAATAATAACATGAAAAAAAGAAAATGTTCTTACTAACCACATGGCAGCCAGGTACAATACAAAGCACAAATAAATACACACAGTTGCTTACCTTATGCTTCACATTTCAGTCAGACAACAATATGTAAATTAAGAATGGGGCCAAGTCAAGAGAAAAAAAGTAAAATAATTCTTTGAAACATCATTTCTTTATCTTTAGCTGAAATCCCCCATCAAAAGAGGCATGTTCTGCTACAATACATGTATATTCTTTCACTTCCTTTTAGCAGCAGACAAGTTTTTGTTACTGTATATCAGTCAGACCAGCTCTGCTTCAGTAATTGAACAAAAGTCCACTCCATTTTGATTCAGTAACAGTCTGCCTTGCTAATGAGTGTTCTACAGATCACTTCATAGATGTATGTGTGTATGGGGGGGGGGGGGTTAGTGTGTTCATCACTCATAAATTATAGTACCAAACAATAAGTTGTTTGTATAGATGAGCTATTCATATCACTCAGTGTCACCTCAAGCACATTATACATTACAGTTTACACACCCACCTGAGAATCATTAAGGGAAAAGTAAATTATAAGAGATGTAGTGATCTATGGGCATGTATTCATTAAGTCAGTATAGTTACTAATAGCAAGAACAGGTGAAGACAGGACTGAAACCAATAGGGGGTTACTGAGGCATCAGCACACTCAGCGGTAAAAAAGAAAAAAAACCACAACTTTAAAAAATACACACATACCACATCCATACTCATATGCAAATAATCCAATTAAGATGTTGGCTATCATTCAGAAAAGTAAATAGAAAAATGAGATAACAAAAATCTATGCTTGGATTGTGGTTTATTCTAGGAGAAAGCAATTATTTGAACTAAGCATCACTGTTAGATTTTGAGGGAAGTGCCAGAAGCTATGTCCCTAGGTTGGGGGCAGAATAAAAATTAAATTGCATTACATTTAATTTTCTTTCAATTAAATTGATTAAGTGGTGTTAATACTGTTATTCTATCTGCATGGAAGATCTTACGCTACCTTAGAACAAATCCAGTTTTTGGTGAAGCTCCAGAGATTAACTGAAGTCTTTGCTATGACAGATGGTGCATCCCTGAGGTTTATACAATCCTTGAAGAAGGTGGGTGACCAGCCAACTGGCAATCTGAAATACTGAACAACAGATTCTGTTGTATTGCTCCATTTTGTCACAGGTTGTCTTTCTCCATCACTAGCGGTCTCTCTCTCTCCCCCCCCCCCCCATAATAGTTATAACTTGCAAGAAGAGATGCATCTATTTTAATATACTGTATCTTAGGGTTAGGGTTAGGGTTAGGGTTACTGTATCTACTGTATCTTAAACTGGTTTTCCTCCTCTCAAAAGCACTAGACACTTATTCTCTCAGGATAAATGGCTACCCCATACAAGTCTAGCATCACATACCTGGCAAAAGAATGAAATGAGTTACATCCAATATTGTGCAAATACAGTATATACCCCTGTTCTCCTTCCCTTCCCTCTATGCTTGCCGAATGCTCTTGTTAACAGATGCTGCCAATCCTCTGAAATAGATGTAGGAGAGGTGGGATGAGGTGGTGGGGAGAATTTGATCAATTAATGACATTTGTTTTACTGGCAGATGGACAACGGGATACGTCCTTATGTTTGTGACTGAGTAAGGACTTTAGATAGTTGACATTCTCCTAGTAAGATCGTACAGCTCTCACCCCTTTCTTGCTCAAACTTATTGAACATATAAAAATATGAAATATACAAATATTTAATATATAAATATACATATATAAATATGAAATATGCAAATATTACGTTTCTCTAAGCATGTTGTAGAAATACCATAAGGGTAAAGTCTGACCTTCATAAATTGTAATATCATAGACTTCATTGTGAAAACAATGGCTTCTGTCCAAAGCTCGACGGGTTCAAGCATTCTACTTCAGTGCCTTAAATATCAAGGAAGAAGGTTGTCCATATTGCAGCTTCTTGATTTGAGGAAATGGTTATGGTGTGGTCATAGTTTACTTGCATTCCAGTCAGAACTAGTCATTTAAAAGTTTTGTTTATAAGCTGGCCAGCCTGGCTTATCTTTCCATTTATTTATTTCATATATAATGAATATAAGTTAAAGCCCATTAAGCTATGCTGATTAAGGACTGCATGGGTAATACAAAGAAAGTACTTCTCTTCTGCCTTCTATGATGCTAAATGATGGCGATCAGCATCTGATTAGAAGACTCCAGGAGGAATCTCTGAAAAATATTTTACCATCAATTAAAAGTCACAAAAACAATTACTGCAAGTGATATTTGCCTTCAGTGAAACACTGCTTTCTATCAAACCAAAAAGTGTTTTCTTTCCTGAGATCAGCAAACACAATGCACAGTGACACCTGGTGAACTCATCATCCTGAAACATGCTGCTTGTTCTAATTTCTGACATTGCACTGATAAAATAACAGATTTTTAAAAGTTCTTTATGTTCCTGAAAGCTGTTGTAAATTAATCAAGTAGATTGAGATCCCTGTGATGAAACTTGCCCCCTCAGATTTTTTTTTTCTTCCATTAAAAAAATAAATGAATAAACTGAGAAATATTAGAGGGGCTCACAGCTTTATTGAGACAAGGGTCACAGAGTTTTTCAATAAGCAAAGAATTAATATGAGTTCCAAGACATTCCTTTGCTTTGTTAATCCAGTGTGGAATACAATTTCTTCTTAATTCTTAATTGTATAGTTTAGTGAAAAGCAAAAAGATCTGCAGAAAATCCTGAGGGGAATCCACCTATCCATTTTTGCAGATATTATGCAATTTATTTTTTAATTGCTGCATGAGCACATGCTCCTCTGCGTAAATGATTTGTGGCTGATAAAGGCAGTTCTACTTCTGCCAGTGAAGATGGCTGGGATTTGTTTTTTTAGTCTTCTTTGATTCACTGAAATAAAAGTCAGCACCAGCAGTCATTAAATGGCATCCCATTGCTAAATAATTCTAAATTGGTCCTTCCTTAGAAACCTATACCACCCCCGGGGGCAAGGGGGAATCAGCTATCCCATTGCCTTTTGAACACCCATGATTTAAGAAGGAAACCTAGATAAGACACAGGGAATGAAATATATAGTTGTGTAAAATATTATTTTGCAGAAATAGCTTCTGTAGTGACCCATAGCTACGGTGACCATATTTTCCTAAATAAATAAATATATAAATAAATAAATAAATAAATAAATAAATAGGACAAACCTGAAAAAGAGGCAAATCTGAAAGAGGTTCATGACGATAAAAAAAAAAAAATTAGGTTTACACACACATTCCTTTGCTTTACAAAGGAGAATTCAAGAGCAAACCCAAGAAAAACGTTGCATGTTCTAATAAAAATATCTAAAATCAAATAGTATATGTAAACTTATTTAAAAAAGACAATTCAACTTCCATATTTTTTCACATGAATGTGAAAGACCGTGCATTAAGTGGTACCATTTATATGGTAAAAGTTAAATGAGCAAAATAAAGGAGAAAAGTGAGTTTTTGAAACCTTAATAAATCTAAAAGATTGCTTTCTGAAATAAAGAGCTGTCCTTTATAATACAGGATTATGGTCACTGTACCCTTAGTCCTACCCTACCCACTAATTAGGGCTATTTTGTTATATTTTCCTGCATTGTTCACCAGCTTCTAGTCTGGAGTTGAACTGCCCTTAAGGCTGCATTTTGTGGCAAGGAAGAGGAGAAACATTAACCATCCTTTTCCTTGGCTGCAACGAGCGATCTTTTGCTATCTCTCGGAGAGATGTTTTTGGTTGAAGAAAAGAGTAGTAGTTGCACCACAGTTATTTAGAGACTCATCTTCCCTCTGCTGCTGAGTAAATCAAGCTGTGGTGAATAATCTGAAAGGGAAAACAAACAGTTTATCCCAGCACATTGAAAGTTGCTGTGTAAGCATTGAACTGGCAGATTCAAAAGCTATTAATCTTTTTATACAGGGCTCCCTGTCACTGTCTTTCTGCTTGTGACATATTTCCAGGGCTTCATGGGTGAGGGAAAACCACTATGCATTGTTTTAAAATCTAGCCAGCTTTCTGGTTGCACAATAGTGTTTTCTGTTGTATTTGTATTTGAATTGATTTAAAAGCTGGCCAGACAAAGAAAGTGAAAAAGAAACCCAGTGAAAACCCAGGGTAAGAGGTTAGCCCTGAGCACTCTATAGTCCAGATGTGTCAATAACAGTACCTAGAATTTTCATCAATGGCTATGTTGACGGTGGAATTCTGGGAATTGAAATTACATGTATGAAGAGTTCCCATATTGGGGGCAGCTTTTCTTCCCCCATGTATATGAATATAGTAATATACAATTATTACTTATACCACGAGTTTGAAAAAGAGACTTATATAAGTAAGATAGGAGACAGAAAGAGAGAGAGAGATCAGTGAATTCCTGGGCTGTAGCTTAAGCCTACTTTGTTTCCCCACATTGTCATTTGAATGAACAACATGCCAATGAATATTGCTTCAGAAAGTTTCTTGGGAGACTGACAACAGATGTGACATCAACATTCATTGGTTTGTTTGCTTGCATATTAGTCAGATTTTGATTTTTTAAAATGCAAAGAAATTAGTAACTGCAAAATGATACTAGGAGAAGGATGAACAATGCCAATATCACTTAACCTCAGAAGTTATCTTGATATGAAAAATAGAAATATATGAGATTATTACATGGGGCTACTTTGAAAAACCACTGGTGTGGTGGTAATTTTATTATTAACGATGGTCACATCTACAGGACAATTTTGAATGTGTCTGGATATATTTCCAGTTCCAAAAGTAACATGTTTTTAGCTGTCATTGTATAGGGGACTCAAACTTCTGTTCCATCTTATAAGTAAGAGACACCTATAGGCAGTCTGCTTTTACAGATAATTATTACTGGTCAAAGGGGGGAAAAAAACCTTTTCAAAGTATAAGGGGATTTTCTTTCCTTTAGAATCTTGGGGTAGATGGGTGAGAGAGAAACTACTTATCTTCTAATGTTCAGGAATATTATATTAAAAAAATAGAACAGAGGAATATGTATTCAGGCTTGGCATAAATCAAGTCCCTTCAGAAAGCAAAGTTACAATTAGCTTATCAAGAAATAAAATCACCCTGTAATTTGAAGGCACAGTTTACGCTTTGGCATGGATAGAACATTGGGCTAATTTAAATGCTCTTTAAAAGTGAAGGTATGACCTAATATAGGTAGACCCTTTGTGATTAAATCAGTCTTTATTCCTCTTGGGAGGCAATGTTCTGCACTTGATCTGTTTGAGGTAACTGTAAATCTGTACAGTTGGGAACTACAGAGAAGAAAATGGTATGGGTGGGATGATGCGCCTGACATGGACTCAAAATATATAATCCACGGAACAGCTTTTAGTAATGTTCCATATAAACAAATCAACTTCCTGAAATATCATACTCTACCAGAATATATGCCAAAAAAACTAGGACCAATTTATTTTGAAAGATATATCTAGGTAGGGGAGAAATGAATCAAACTGGCACAGATGAAGCTTGATTGTTCACATGCACTTTCCTACAACAGAAGATTCACTGATAATGTTGTAATGTTATAATTGCCAGGATCTCCTCCTGCCCACCCTATCCCTGGCCAAATTAAGAATGTAATTTGAAAGCATGGGCAAGGAACACACCAATTCTTAATTGTGCTATTCTTCTTCAGGCACTGGCAGTTAGTTAGAGAGAGACAAGGGAAATGGGACTGGCAATAAAGTTGCTGGCAGATGAACAGGACAATGAATGGGACCAGGTGAAATGTGGGTTCAGTCAGCAGCGGTTTAAGCCTACAGCTACAGGCCATCAGATTCAAGCTGAGAAGAGAAGGATGAGCAAATTAATTCCTGGAAAACCTCATCACTTCTAATCACTGCATCTCCAAATGCAGGAAAGGTTGAACCAGAAGATGGTAAAACGTGATAGATGCAAGAGCTGACCACAACCACGGGTTTTGTAACTTGTTTGAGGCAAGGTTTGCTTCATTTCTGCTTTTAATCTGAAATATAGAGAAAATAATTGTAATACTTCAAAGAAAAGAATGCATGTATTGTCGAGACCTCTTTTTAAAGCATGGTTTATCTACTACAGTCTCTTTTCATTTATAAAAAGGGTTGTATGAATATTTTTCATTACAGTCACTCACCAGAATTGCAAACAAAAACACATTAAAAATAAAAATAAAGTAAAAACAAAACAAGATAAAATATTACAATTGGTGGTGGGTTCATCAGTGGATAATCAAAGTCTGCCTAATTTTACATTCAGTATAACAAAATTTAGCTATGTTCAAGAAGACTGAATCATACTGATCCGATAATAACAACTGTGCATAAAAAAGATCAGAATTTGAGAAGTATCAACATCTACCTGAAAGCATGTCTGAATTTTCTTAAAATGCCCCCAGAATGCTTATTGTCAGATCCAGATATGGTAGTGACAATCCTTAATCAATATGTGGTTGTGGGAATGGATTGGATATGGGCCAAGAAATTAAAGTTCAATCCAGACAAGACAGACATACTCTTGGTGGCTTATCTGTGTTCTATCTATTTGGAAACAAGTTTCTTGCTTGGGTTTATAGCTACAGCCATCTGTCTCATAAAAGGCACAATTGTCCTTTGTGGGTGTGCCACCTATAGCCCTACTTGCATAGAATTAGCCTCCCTACATATGCATAACCACAAGGGGTCATGTGTGCAATTGCTCTTAAAGATGGACCTAGGTTCAGTTAGC
Organism: Liasis olivaceus; assembly: GCA_030867105.1. Taxonomy (NCBI): domain Eukaryota; kingdom Metazoa; phylum Chordata; class Lepidosauria; order Squamata; family Pythonidae; genus Liasis; species Liasis olivaceus. The sequence continues at coordinate 224,322,761 of CM061349.1, forward strand.
ACAAAATACTTCAACAATAGCATTGACTGGAATTGCATGTTATGAATATGTTACATTAGTTTTATATTATCCTCACTGGCCTCAAGTTCATTTCCTGTTCCTGTTCCTGTTCAAGGGGGCTATAAATCCCTTCATGGCTTGGGAATCACAATATCTGAAAAAAAATTCTTTTCATAAGATCACTTTCAAAGGTCCTGCTCTGAGTGAACTCTCACACTGGGCTCCATGGGAAGATTTTTTTCCCCCTTTAGTGACAGCATCCCAATTCTAGAATGCCCTTCCCAGTTAGATATACCTGGTTCTGAGGTTGCCCTCTTTTTGGCTCCAGGCAAAAATATTTTATTCTCACAAGCCTTTCAGTATATGAATATGTTAATTTTAAATGTGTATTCTTCACAGAAAAAATTAATTACTTGGGCTTTCATTTATTCAAAGTTTCACATAGTTTATTGTATATTTTAATTATTATTCCAAAATTATCTCATGATTTCTATTTCTTGTATGTAGGCCCTTCCCTCTGAATGGAAGCTGATACAAAATTTTAAAATAAACAAAAGATATTGGAAAAGCATCCTTAAGCAGCCCTAGAATCTCAACAATGATCTATCTTGATGTGACTAAAGCATGTTCAGTGGTGGACAGATCTGCCTGCTTGAGAAAGGGAAGCCATCAGAACCTGGACAAATGTTGCAATGCTCACCTGAATATCAGGTAAAAGACTGGTCCAGGAGCATCCCCAAACTGTAGGTCTGACTTTTTTAAGGGAGTGTTATGTGTCATGCCATTTAGATTACGTCTGCTTGTGTTTCTAGAATAATCATAAACAGAAGATGAACTATTGTTCTTGTGCTTTCCTTTTGGTGGTGTGGGGGATGAAAAGAAGAATACTGATTAATAAGACCTGCGCATGCAAAAGAGAGAGCTACTTAGAATTTGGAGGCATAGGATAAAAGATACTGTTCTTGTTTAGACCAAATGGTGGGAAGCCCTTGAGATTTTATCTTGACTTCTGTTACTGAGTGGTTCATTAAATCCTTGATTTCTTTTACCATTACCTTCTCTTTCTACTATAATTCCTTTCTCCTGGATGGTAGAGGTCAGCGCTTGATCTTTTTTCCAGTAATGCCTTTTGATGGCTACATATATGTACTTGCATCTATTGTAATCCTCCAGATGAGCTAGGCTGTGTCCTCTGGACTACTAACTATTTCCTTTCTTTTCTTAGTTACTGTAACTCCAGGAGAAAAGGCAAAGAAGAAATAATTGAAAAGCACTGGAGCTATATGAGCAATGACAATGGGCAAGAACATTAAGGGAAAATGTCACACTAATAATCAATCAAGTATAAAACAAAAGGTCAGCATCAAAAAATCTCCCTTTCTTTGTTAATCAAAGCCAAATAGAGTTCCTAAGGTAATACAAAACTTTAAATTGTACATGAGAAGGATAATGGATCTAAGACTTACATACCTATATACAGAAGGACACAACTGCTTAGGGGTCTCCCTTCCCCAAAAAACTAATTTGGTTGACCAGTTAAGACAAACATAGCTAAACCTTCTGCATTCCTCACAACCAGTTACTACGGATTTATATTCATATAATTAATATTGAATTAGTCATATATTAATTGAGTTATTATTGACAGTATTGGCAATTAAAGACACAATGCATTCTTAAGGAAACCATTTATGAGAAATTTTATACAGAAAAATAAAATTATGAATACAATGCATTTTCTATTGAAATTAGGGCTAGGGTTAAAATCAGGGTCACTGATATTGACAGGGTTTACAAAGTTGTGTTGTGAACAATTATGTTTAAGAAAATAAGAAGAGCTCTGCTGGATCAGGGCAATGGTTCATCTAGGACAGCATTTTTAGGTCCTCACTGGCCAATTAGATACATTCAGGAAGCTGACAAGCATGGATAGGAGAGTGATAGCTCCCTTCTACTGTTACTGAAGGCATGCTGCCTGTGATTTTTGAGATGATAAAGGGTAGTCTAGACTAGTAGCTTTGGATAGTCCAAATGTCCACAATTTGACCAGTCCCCTTTTGGAACCTTGTTAACTAATGTCCTTCACCACATTTGCTGACAGCAAATTTTACAGTTTAACTTTGCAGACTGTAAAGCAGTGCTTCATTTATTGATCCTGAATGACCCAGAATGGATTACTATGAAGTCCTTGGGGTTCTCTGAGTTTGGTTGCTTTCTTGTAAACATTGTGTTACCCAGCTAGGTAATCTAGCCAGGTAATGAAACATTTTCAAGAAAACAACCAAGCTCAGAGAACCCCAAGGACTCCACAGTTGAACCCTGAGCTACATATATTCTCTTCTATTGGATGGCTATGAGAATCTTGACCAAGAGTGTGTTCCTGAAATTGGACTGCAAGCTGACAATAATGGTGATGTAATTTTCAAACAATTTTCAGGTGGAAAATCAATCAAGCAATTAATCAACCAATCATATAAATCCATTAAGCCTCAGCTAGGACCTGAACAGTACTTTAAAACACACATTAAAAATTGTGCCCCAAAAGAGGAAAGTGAAATTTCTAATTTGCCACTCTGGTGACATAATTATGTCATTGCCCTTCTTCATGAACCTCCTCCCCCACTACAAAAAAGCCCCATGGTTGACTTAGATAATCAAACACTCAAAAGTTAGACACCTGTAGATTCTCTTAGGTCATTGTATCCAGTTTTGATTCACTGTATTGACTGTATGGAAAGATTTTTATAACATAGGCATATTTGCTAACCCTAAATGAGTGGTATTTTCCTCTCAGAATTAATACAGAAAATAGTTTGGCAGGATTTCTGGTGTTTTGAAGTATACAGACGTCCCACCATTTGCTAATTCCTTTTTTATCATCAGTTTTAAAAGAACTGTTTAGGCTTTAAGAAATGTAGAAAACAATAAGTAGAATTCCATGAACATCATCTAATTGACTTAAATAAATAAATTGATTTAAATAAATTGTTAATATAAATTGACTTAAATAAATAAATAAAAATAATAACTTATGGTTCAAAGTGGTTTTCTCTGCCAAAATGAACCAAACCTTTTTCATACAGATTTATAGAGAAGGTTAAACTCAGACTGAATTTACCCAACAATAAAATATTTGTATCTTTACTTTATCATGTCTTTCCCCACATTTTCCATTCTAATGAAGTGCTGAAGCCAATTAACATATGAAGATTGGAGGGAAATTAAACAATAAAAGCTCCCATGGAAACCCCCTTTCCCATAAAACTCTCATGTTAATTCCCTCTATCTGACTTTTGAGTTGCTGTTTAGAAGAGGGGATAAAAGACACATTTGTTTCAGGAAGTCAGAATGTTGTGAAACATTCCGTACTGTTATGCCTTTTAATAAAACTTGTTAGCTGGAAAAGGTGCTACCAGACTCCTTCAGTATTTTGCCACCATAGATTAACAGGGTTCTTCTCCATTTGTTTCAAGAGTAATTAAAATTCATTATGACCTTCTAGAGAACCTACCCTATTGAATATCATCTAGGAGGTGCCATACAGCTTCAGTCAAACTCATTATTTTATTTGTTGGAAATTGTTACAATGTTTAGAAGTTGAAAACCAAAATGAGAGAATAGACTTTGAGTTTTTATAGGCCAGGCTATTTTTTTTTTTTTTTGAACTGTTACAATAGTGTCAGTACCAATGTGTGTGAGAGAGTCACAAAACAAACTCAATGCCCACTAAAAGACTGTTACAAAACTCTAAGGCAAAATAATGATATTGACCAACATTAGCTTGGCCCTTTCTAACATCTTCAACTAGTGCAGCCAAAAGCATCTGAGTGGTATCTAACTGTTAACTATATGTATGCCTCTCCTCTCATTCCCACAGTATACATGGTTCTTCCCTGTCTATTTTATCCCCAAACAATCATGTGAGAAAAGTTAGTGACTGGCCAAGGATCACCTAATGAAGTTTGCATTGAAATTAAATCCATAATTCTCTGATCATAGGCCAACACTCTAATTTCCCTGGCTTTCAACCTGGACTGTAATTCATCTCATGAAATATGGAACTTGAATATCTGTTTTTTATGAAACAAGCAGCATTTTTCAATGAAGCAGAAAACTCATACATAATATGAGCTTTTAAACCTAAGACTGTTTTTAAATATGAGTTTCAGAGGGGGAATCTTTCTTGGAAATTTCTATGAAGCCTCCCGCCCACCCCCGCCCACTATTCCTAGCCTGTTAATAAGAAAGGACAATAAGAAAACTTTGGAAAACTTTCTTAGACACGAGTTCATGGCTGAATCCATGCTGCAGGTCTCAAAATGCAGCAGAGATGTGTGCCTTTGTTTTCTGCCTCTTTGCTTCTGCTTCAGATTTCTAGTTGTCGAAGGACTATGTATGCTACGCTGAAAGTAGAACATGTACATATCAGGAAATATTGTAAGCCTTTGTCACTTGAGAAAGGAGCCTCTGAAGAATTAGAGTAAGAAGAAGAAAGCAAAAGCTGAATGGAAACATCTGCAAGTAATAAACCTCTTATGGCACAAATGTTGCTATGGTGCTACATGCATTGGAGAACAGAGTAAAAATAGAAGATGCTAGAAATAAAAGTATCCCTCACTGGCTGTGCAAGAGGGATGGATGCTGTGGTGAGACAATGAGGCATAAATAGAGGAGGAAGTGTCCACAGACACAACTAGATGTCTCTGAGGTGTTTGTTGTGCCAAGCCATGTCCCTCAGACTTCAGAGCACTAGCTAATTATCACATAGTAACCTCTACCCCCAGGGTAGCCTTTCTGTTATTAGAAAACCATTGCATCACAGGAAACAAATGCTGTTGATGCTAGAAGAAAATGACATTTAAAATTGAGAATAGTGGCAGTAGCTTTCCTGTTGGTGTCAGGGAAAAAAGAAAAGGGATACTCTTTTTTTCTTACTTTCCTCTGAGAAATGCAAGGCTTGGGGGCCATTTATTTATTTGCTGAGATTGTTATGCTGCTAAGTCCCCATAGACTTTGGGCAGCTTACAGAGTGCCAAAATATAGGGTTGAAAACATCAGTCATGTGAAACATACCATGACAGTGCCCCCCACGAGGCTAGTCTGAATCCCCAAATGCTTTGCTAAAGAGTCAAGTCTGCACAGCCCTTCCAAAATCCCGTAAGGTGAAGGAGGAGCAGATAACCAGGAGTATGTTGTTCCATAGAAGTGGGCTATCACAAGAGGTTTTGTCTCCAAGGTCCCATAGATGACATTTTGTCAAGGAAGGGACGCTCAGCAAGCCCTCTTAGCAGGGGATTAATGAGGTTTAAGGTGGGTTTAAGGTGGGTAGGGCAAATCTTCCTCTCTCCCTCCTCCTCCCTATCTCTAAACAGTGTGGGGGGGAGGAGCTGCTGCCCAAAGCAATGTTTTTACTCCTGCATTTCAGTAGAACAATTTGAGGATGCCCTGGGTGCCCTGGAGGTGTTTGGTCAGCCCCACTCTAGACAATTTAAAGGCTCATTTAAAGGAATAAGATGCTCTTCTGGTGGTAGATCCACTGGATTTCCACAATATAAATTGTGTGAGGGTGGCATAATGATGTAGGTAAGGCAGATCACATGGACCTTTCGTTCAGTATAAAGTCCAGGTTATATCACAGTGTTTTGCTCCCATGCTGGTGGTGGTTGCATCTGAAAAGCACACTGTTTTGTTAGGAAATAACATCTTTCAGGAAATAATTTTAAAACTCTCGCTTTTAATTGCACTGATTTGCATCCTCTGGGGTCCTGCCTGTTAGCTCTTCACTCTTGCAGTGCAACACAGGAAGTGAAAAATATAATTAATCAGGCAAAGTATTTTCATTATAATCATCAGCATCTTAAGCTCTTTGTATGTGACTTCCCACAGAGAATCAGTGTGGTTTTTAATATATTAAAGATCATCACGCATTGTAACAAGAGAATATTCTTTCTCTATTATGAAGGTAGAATAATTGGAGATCACTTGACTACGATTACAGATAGCATTTGTTAATGGCACAAAATGGTGGGCAAATCTGTAACTTTCCTCCACATTGTGTGTGTGTGTGTGTGTGTGTGTATAAAACATCCATTCCAGTTAATGAAGAAAGTTGTGAAATTTGGCTGTAGCTTATTGAAAAAATAAACTGAACAAAACTTGAACCCACCTATACTGATTAAACACAACCGATGCAGCTTTTTCCAATACATATAGAACCAAATTGCATTCTGTTATGCAAGTATTAAAAATGAGAAGCCTATAACATTTTTTTAAAAAAAGCCCTGATAATTTTGTATTAGTGCCATAAGCATGCTTGAATGTATAAGTCACTTAACTCCTTTCAAAACAATTTTTCCTTTGGGGTACTTTTTCTTCCATCGTATTTCTAAGAAATATTAAGTTCTGTATAGATAGATATAGGCAGGTGTAATTTTTGGGGGGACATAGATTTATATCACCCATTAATGAATAGCTATGTGTGTATGGCCAGATTCTCATTGTCTAACATTTTTAACTTTGTTCACACTACAGACATTTCTAGAAAGCCATCTTGAAAACCATTGTTTTCCCTATTACAACTGGATTCCCCATAACTCTGGCCAGGCATTTATCTAGTTAGAAAGCAGCAGGCCATCATACTCTTCTTCACATCTTCATCCCTTCCAGTTACTTTCTATATATTGAATTAAGGAGGAAGTCCAAAGTGAGGAATCTGTCATATGCATCAAGACTTCCTATACAAATTAGAGCAGTGTTTCTCAACCTTGGCAACTTTAAGATGCGTGGATTTCAACTCCCAGAGTTCCCCAGCCAGCTCACTGACTGAGGAGTTCTGGGAATTGGTCTACACAACTTAAAGTTGCTAAGGTTGAGAAACACTGATTTAGAGCCTTGCTTCAACAAAGTTGACAGTCATATATGTAGCAGGCTGTGTAATTCTCCACCACACATAATAGCAGGGAAGAAGGACATATGTTCACTAATCATTTAGAAAGACACAAAAGTTATTCTAGCCATAAATTATAATTTAATTAATACAATAGGTAGAAATTTGCTTATATTGGACAAAAGCAAGTGATTTATTGTTTGTACCTGCATTAAGTCATAAAAAGGGTGCACAACTTTTTTTGAGAGATAGGTCACATACTTCTATCAAGTTATGGCAGGTGTCACAATACAGTAAGTAGAGAGCGGGGCCAGGACAAAAGCTAAATCTGGTTTAATTAGATTAAAATTATTTAAAATCAAACCTAGTAAAGATAACTACTTTCCAATCATGTATGAATGTTCTTCTGTGGCGCTAGCAAGATGCAAATTTACTTGGGAATAAATTTCATGGACTCAATAGTACCTACTTCTGAGCATGCAATTCAGTAAGATTCTAAGCAGAAAGAGAAATGCAGAAATGTTTCTGCAGGATCTCATCCCTTCAGAATATAGCTACACATTTCTCATGGTTCATTTCAAGAAACAGACAAGGCAAATATTGAGAACAGCAAAGAAATAAAGTTTTTTAAAATACAGCTATAATGTCCCCAGAAATGTGGGATGTATAGAGGAGAAACAGTACCTAGATCTGTGCAAAATATTGCATTCTTCCTGTAGATTATGCCAGTCCAGTGGGAAGTAGATTTGTTCAGAGCTGAACCCCAAACAATTTCCTGTTCCAGAAAATTGACTTCCAGAAAAAGTGCCTTAATCACTCCCAGCATGGCTAGATTAGCGTGGTCCCAAGGAAAAATTGCATAATCTGAAATTCCCTGGGAAATATTGCCCCTGTTATTATGTTTTTCATTACGCTAGCAAGAGCCTGGCTTCTTCTCCATTCACATCTCTGCATGTTCAGCTGAACCTGTAAACAAAACCCATGAGCAAATCGTATTTATGCACCCAGGCTCTTCAGCATTCAGCCAGGAATAAAGTAATGCTGTTCACATTTGTATGAAGTCCATAATGCCTTCATTTTTTGAAGTAGAAAGCTGAGAAAATGAGTCCCAATATTGGTTCATTTCATCAGGATTATCTATGCTAATTATCAACAGTTCTCCAGGTTTTTGGACAGGTGTTGGATCTGGAATCTGCTGGATGCAAAGCATGTGCAGATAGAGCAAAATTAATTGCCATTATAAGAGACTATGACTATATAGCATCTTTGCGACAGCTCATGGTTTCTCCTCTGATCAGGAGGGAGAGGGAGAGGGAGAAGAGAGGGAGAGAATGGTGTCCTTTGAATTTGTGCTGCTGTATAATTTACCCTAAGGACTCACATACCTACAGATTTATGTTGCAATTGTCATTTAAGGACGATGTAGAGATAGAGTGGTTTCAGGGTAATTTTTGTGTCCTTCTAAGTGCAATTTTCTTTCAGTGCTAATTTGCCGCTTGCACCCTGGAGTTTTTTCCAAATATTTTAAGTGAGATTGTAACATTTTAGCTGATTTTAATAGAAGGACCTGCCTCTTCTAAAGGGTATATTGTGCTTAGTTTTTTCCACCAGAATAGGTGGAACCAGATAAACCAGAATAGGTCCTTCCTTCTATTCCAGGAAACTAATTTTTTTTCTTGAAATATTAATTTAATGATGACTTTATTAATTTTCAGGAACACAGTTTTGAAGGCTTTAAAGATTTCTGGTTCATTGATTCAGTTCCTTTGATTTTAACTAGGATTTTACATATTGAGCTTTATATCTTTTTTTCAAAATACAGTGGCAAGTATGTGCCCTGAATATTTTTCAAGCAGGAGCATAGTAAGTATGCATTTTTTAAAATTAAATACATGTATTTAATTTAAAAAAAAAACTGAATCAATGCAGAACTGTTGCTTGGTCTCAGCTTTTTGAATATCATCTGGTTGAGATATTCCCTAAGAGGACAAAATATGGGAGCAGTCATACATGTCACTGGAGAAAAGCAGAGGTAACCATATAATAAATAAAGCAAAATAAAATAAAATAGAATAAAATGTACACTTTAAAATATTTATTTATTGCATTTATTTATTGTATTTCTTTTATTTATTCATTGGATTTCAAGGCTGCCTGACTCTAAAAAGACTCTGGGTGGCTTACAATATTTAGAAGATTACATCAAACATGACAGCCCAGAGAAAATCACATAAATAACATCCAGAAAAAAATTTACAGAGGCTCTACGACTACCTTAACCCCAGGTCTAGGAACACATGATGTATCAATGGAAAAACATGCACCTGGAATCTTCTTTATGATCTTGGTAAGATTATCAGAGACCTAAACTGAATTGAGGCTTATGTCAATGCATGCTGCTTGGTAAGAAATCCATATTTATGAAATGGCCCCTAGTTTTTATGCAGTTCATTATGATGGGAGGTTTAAACATTTTTTCTTCTTTATTTCACTGGCCAACAGGCATGGAAAGAAAGATTCTGGTTAAAGTAATGCATTATTTCTCAACAATGCTCAGATTTTCTTTGGCACTGAATAGGTTCACAATACTTGGGGATGTTTGATACACAGAGCACAAAACAGCCTAATACTCTTGCTATTAACGTTCCAACCACACTGAAAACACTTCATTAAACAGCCTACAGCAGTATAATTGTTTAATAATATTTTGATTAGGTTATTTAGTCGACAAACTTTGTGGTAAAACATTGTCTTGCTCTCAGCTGACTCATTGGCAAAAAAGCAATAACAAAACGTTCTCAATGTTCTTATTAAAGAAAAAAAAACAAATAGTTTCTGTTTAAGCAGCATGAGAAAATCTATCTTTTGGGCCCCAAAGATACTCGAGTTGTAGCAAGCCCTGCATACCACAAAGCCAGACCCTCTTTTTGCACTAGGATACACTACCATGTTTAAAATCTTCAGTAGCAGTTCTCTTAACCAGAATTTTTTTTTAATTTGAATTTCGCTTTATTGGTATTATTTTTCATGTACTTTCATACTCATCTAAGCTGAAGATCATCCACAGGGAATTTGGGGAGTCCTCAAAAAGGAAGAAAAATAATAACAGTTGATGCATTTCACTGAAAAGCAGGTTGGGCATTGAAAGTGTTTGCCTGCTTCCACGTTATGGTGCAGGAGAGGACAAATGTGGTCCTCTAGATGTGGTTGAACTGTAACCTGAATCATCACTTGCCATTGACCGTGCTGTCTATGGCTGATTGAGCTGTAGGAAGCATACCCCACAATCACTCGCACTGATGACATTACCTAGTTGGGTAATGAAATGTCTACAAGCAAACAACCAAGCTCAGGGAGCATCAAGGACTCCATAGTTCAACCCTGAGTTATAGATGTTCTCTTCTATTGCAGCTGCAGTAGTCTGGAAAGAGTGATATTGCCCACCTCTGCTTAAAGACTATGCCATTCCCTGTAAGGAGCTCTGCTCACATAACTCTTGACCCAATCTGATATCACATTTTATAAATGGCATTTGTACACTGTATTTCACAATATGCCAAGCCAAATAATAACAGCAACAGTGAGATTTTTAAAAAAAGCACCTAATATTAAAGACTAAAACATCTGTTACTAGGCCAAAACTGAAGAAAGTGGTTCTCTCATTTCCCCATCATTCTTCTGCAATTAGTCTAGAACACAAAACTGAGGCAAAACTAAGAGGACCGAAACATTAATATTTTATTATTCCCCATTGTTCTTGCTCAATTTCACTAACTAAGAGTTTTGTTCTAAAGAATGAGCAATCATGGCAGAATGAAAGAATGAAAGGGGGGAAATGTAAAGTGATTCAAAACTTATATATAAAACATGGATTGTTAATATTTAAAAAGCTATCAAATCTTTATTTTTTTCCCCACTATACAAGGCTCCCTGTTGCATAGAGTGGAAACACCCCACAGTAAATTGTCCTCCTTGTCAAGCCAGGAAATGTTAAGGCATTTGCAATTTTTTTTTCTTTGCTTCTAGGAAGCACTGATTTCTAGCCTGCTGTCTATTACTAGACAGGCAGCAAATATCCAATGAAGGCTTGGCTTGCTTTCACATTTTTAACTGTCATGTAGTTTTATACTGACTCCTGTTGCATTCTGCACTGATGCAGAAAGATGGAATGGTGTGGGATACAAGGTGACAAGGTGGTGAGCAAACCGCTATTCCATTTCTCAGTTCCTCAGAAAAATCTAGGTTCCCTTTGATATTCAATTCAAAAATACCCACATTTGCAGAACTTAATTTAAGAATCTTGGAAATACCAAATTTTGGGTATTTCAGGTGTCAAACAATAATTTTAGCTAAGCCAGGTGAAATATTTTGCACTGGGCAAATGCACTGGGCAATTTTGAATCTGATTCAAAATTGCCCTTCATCTTGGATCAAAACTGGCTTGATATTACTTTGTATTCTTAACCAGCATGTAGAACCAATTGCATAATTGAAGAAGCCTAAGTGGTTAATATTAAGAATTTTCTGTATCTGCAAAATTCAAAAATAGTCCTTATCAGTCACAACTTTTAACTAAAATGTAATGACAAGAAAGAGACTGCTTTAACACACACAGAGACACACACACACAAACACAGAGAGAGAACAACACAGTCCAGTTTGTACTTATCTTACAAAGCAGACTGAATTCTGAAGCTCAGTTCATAATGAATCCAAACTTTACTGACATGTAGATGCCTCCAAATGACCTGGAGCCCTAATACAGGGTTTCACTTCATATCGAAGTCTGTACTGGTAGAGTGAGGCTCTTCACCACACTGAACCAATGAACACCTTCAGTGTGGCACCATCTGCATATCACATTATGGATAAATACATTTAATATCCACTATAAATTCTGCTTTTTGCAGGGCATATCATTATGGAATAAACTATTGTTGGAACTAAGGTTGTTTATTTCTTTAGGAATGTAAAACCTACCTCTTTCTTTACTCATCATTTTTTCAACTCTAAAAATTTAGCATTCATTTTTAATGTTGTTTGGGGATTTAGAATATGCATTTTTGTAAGCTGCCCAAAGCCAGCTAGCTACACATTTGCGGTGATCATTGTGTATGTCATAATGATCTTCCATTGCCTCAAAACCTTCCTGAGTTGTCAGAACATTCACATCCAATGTGCTAGCTCTCTCTTTCGCTGAGTGTTTGTGCATGGGCTCTGCCATAGAAAAGCAGAATTGGGAAGGAGGATCACAGTAACCAGAAGTACAGTGACTTTACTTGACAGGCCTGCCTGATAATGTCCTGAGCTTTAATGAAAGAAAGAAAAGATATATACATTTCATAATCCTGGAAGGAAACAATTTTCCATACTATTTTTAGTTCTCCTTATCACTCTAAATTCTTAGACAGGCATATCTAAGTCTTTCCTACTGCTAAGATCCTCTCACTCTTCACAAAAGCAAGGAAATAAAGCTTTTTACTTTTAAATGGAAAGTGCTGCACCTGGGGATTCCTTGCAAGTCAAATTAAATGGAAACACTTAGGCCAAACTCAACTTATAAACCCTTCTGGATAGAGTAATTATTAAGCCTGCCTTCCCCTCTTTCTAAACTTTGTGATCATTTTTAGCTGTTATATGGGTAATTTAATCACTGTTTATTTTTTAGTGTACAGTCAAACACTTGCAAAAGTCACTTTTAAGGACATAAAGATGTATACCTTTAATATACATTTAGGGAACAGTGCCCCTTCATGGATCACTGCCTTGTCGTGGCGAAGGGGCTTGTGTAACTCAGTGAAGCCATGAGCTATACCGTGCAGGGCCACCCAAGACGGACAGGTCATGACAGAGAGTTCTGACAAAATGTGGTCCACTGGAGAAGGAAATGGCAACCCACTCCAGTATCCTTGCCAAGAAAACCCCATGGACAATGTTAAAAGGCTAAAAGATATGATGCCGGAAGATGAGCCCCTCAGGTCGGAAGGTGTCCAATATGCTACTGGGGAAGAGCGAAGGGCAATTCCAAGTAGCTCCAGAAAGAGTGAAGCGGCTGGGCCAAAGCCAAAAGGACGTTCAGCTATGGATGTATCTGGAAGCGAAAAGAAGGTCTGATGATGTAAAGAACAATATTGTAGAGGTACGTGGAATGCAAGATCCATGAACCAAGGCAAGTTGGATGTGGTCAAACATGAGATGACAAGATCGAACATCGACATCTTGGGAATCAGCAAATTGAAATGGACGGGAGTGGGTGAATTTAGCTCAGGTGACCATTATATCTACTACTGTGGGCAAGAAACCCTTAGAAGAAATGGAGTTGCACTCATAGTCAATAAGAGAATGGGAAAGGCAGTAATGGGGTACAACCTCAAAAACGACAGAATGATCTCAGTGCATATCCAAGGAAAACCATTCAACATCACAGTAATCCAAGTCTATGTCCCAACCACTGATGCCGAAGAAGCTGAAGTTGACCGGTTCTATGAAGACCTACAACACCTTCTAGAACTAGCACCAAAAAAAGATGTCCTTTTCATCATAGGGGATTGGAATGCTAAGGTAGGAAGTCAAGGAGTAATCGGAATAACAGGCAAGTTTGGCCTTGGAGTACAAAATGAAGCAGGGCAAAGGCTAATAGAGTTCTGTCAAGAGAACAAGCTAGTCATAGCAAACACTCTTTTCCAACAACACAAGAGACGACTCTACACATGGACATCACCAGATGGTCAATACCAAAACCAGATTGATTACATACTTTGCAGCCAAAGATGGAGAAGCTCTATACAGATGGCAAAAACAAGACCAGGAGCTGACTGTGGCTCAGATCATGAGCTTCTTACTGCAAAATTTAGGCTTAAATTGAAGAATGTAGGGAAAACCACTAGACCACTCCGGTATGACTTAGATCATATTCCATGTGAGTACACAGTGAAGGTGATGAATAGATTTAGAGGATTAGATTTGGTAGACAGAGTGCCTGAAGAACTATGGACAGAGGTCTGTAACATTGTACAAGAGGCAGCAACTAAAACCATCCCAAAGAAAAAGAAATGCAAGAAAGCAAAATGGCTGTCTGATGAGGCTTTACAAATAGCTGTGGAAAGAAGGAATGCGAAAAGCAAGGGTGAAAGGGAAAGATATAAGCAACTGAATGCAGATTTCCAGAGAATAGCAAGGAGAGATAAGAAGGCCTTCTTAAATGAACAATGCAAAGAAATTGAAGAAAACAATAGAATGGGGAAGACTAGAGATCTCTTCAAGAAAATTGGAGATATCAAAGGAAATTTAGTGCAAAGGAAGTTTAGTGCAAAGATGGGCATGATAAAGGACAAAAAAGGCAGGGACCTAACAGAAGCAGAAGAGATTAAGGAGAGGTGGCAAGAATACACAGAAGAACTATACAAGAAAGATCTTAATGTCCCTGATGTCCATACTGGTGTGGTCACTGACCCTGAGCCAGACATCCTAGAGAGTGAAGTCAAGTGGGCCTTAGGAACCATTGCTAACAACAAAGCTAGTGGAGATGACAGTGTTCCAGCTGAGTTATTTAAAATACTAAAAGACGATGCTGTTAAAGTGCTGCACTCAATATGCCAGCAAGTTTGGAAAATGCAACAGTGGCCACAGGATTGGAAAAGGTCAGTTTACTTTCCAATTCCAAAGAAGGGCAATGCCAAAGAATGCTCAAACTATCGCACAATTGCACTCATTTCACATGCTAGCAAGGTTATGCTCAAAATCCTACAAGCTAGGCTTCAGCAGTACATGAACCGAGAACTACCAGATGTACAAGCTGGGTTTCGAAGAGGCAGAGGAACTAGAGATCAAATTGCCAACATTCGCTGGATCATGGAGAAAGCACGAGAATTCCAGAAAAGCATCTACTTCTGCTTCATTGACTATGCAAAAGCCTTTGATTGTGTGGATCACAACAAACTGTGGCAAATTCTTAAAGAGATGGGGATACCAGACCACCTTACCTGTCTCCTGAAAAATCTGTATGCGGGCCAAGAAGCAACAGGTAGAACCGGTCATGGAACAACCCATTGGTTCAAAATAGGGAAAGGAGTACGACAAGGCTGTATACTGTCACCTTGCTTATTTAACCTATATGCAGAGTACATCATGAGAAATGCCAGGCTGGAAGAATCACAAGCCGGAATTAAGATTGCAGGGAGAAACATCAATAACCTCAGATATGCAGACGATACCACCCTAATGGCAGAAAATGAAGAAGAACTAAAGAGCCTCTTGATGAGGGTGAAAGAGGAGAGTATGAAAGCTGGCTTGAAACTCAACATTAAAAAAACTAAGATCATGGCATCTGGACCCATTAATCCCTGGCAAATAGAAGGGGTAGAAATGGAAGCAGTAACGGACTTCATTTATTTGGGCTCCAAGATCACTGCAGACGGAAACTGCAGCCATGAAATTAAAAGACGCTTGCTCCTTGGGAGGAAAGCTATGGCAAACCTAGATAGCATATTAAAAAGCAGAGACGTCACCTTGCCGACAAAGATCCGCATAGTCAAAGCTATGGTTTTTCCAGTAGTAATGTATGGCTGTGAGAGCTGGACCATAAAGAAGGCTGAATGCCGAAGAATTGATGCCTTTGAAGTGTGGTGCTGGAGAAGACTCTTAAGAGTCCCCTGGACTGCTAGGAGGTCAAACCAGTCAATCTTAAAGGAAATCAACTCTGATTGCTCATTGGAAGGATTGATAATGAAGCTCAAGCTCAGATACTTTGGTCACCTAATGCGAAGAGAGGACTCTTTGGAAAAGACCCTGATGCTGGGAAAGATGGAAGGCAAAAGGAGAAGAGGACGGCAGAGGATGAGATGGCTAGATAGCATCACTGAAGCAATGAGCATGAAATTGAGCAAACTCAGGGAGGCAGTGAAAGATAGGAAGGCCTGGCGCAATATGGTTCATGGGGTCACAAAGAGTCGGACACGACTTAACGACTGAACAAAGGGAACAGTGATCTGTATAAACATACATATTTTTGCAGATGCAGATCAGGCACAAAGTTATTGGAAGGTATATCAAAGTGCAAAAATTTCTCCATAGAAAAATTAATGATTAGGTGACCTATGTGACTGCTCAGTCTGCTATCCAGATCCTAAGTACTGATGGACAATTTCAAGGACCTTTTTATTCCTCTTTGAAGGATTATTTCACTTTAAAGCTGACAAAGATTGGGCATCCCTTCAAACAGATAATCTGTATCATTCCTTGGTATGTGGTCCACCTCCAAGAATTCTCAGCAATAGCCATGATTGCCAGGAGATTCTGGGAACAGATCCCACACTTATGGAGAAGGCTAAAGTTGAAGAAGGCTATCTGTAGAAGATTGTAACTGACAACATGTCATAAAAATGTATTCATCTATAATGAAGGGAAAGTTGGTAGAGGACTGCAGCCTACATGGTTTTGATTAAGAAGATGGAAAGAAATGATTACAAAAATGTATATTTGAATGGACAAAAAATGATAATAATGTGGTTAAAATAGGTGAAATGATGTGGTAAGAAAGAAATCTACAATATTTTTAAAGATAAAGAGCTGAATTCCCGAAAGCTATGAAAAAGTGAAAAAATAGAATAAATAGGACAGTGATATCTGCTCTCCTAGCATAATTCTCACCACACTCAATAAGTCAATTGATATTTGGGGCCTATTATTCCATTCCAAAGATGTGTAATTATTATCCCTTATTCAATACCCCCAAAAAGTTGGCATTCTTACCCAGCTAACTATAAGTAGTTCACATTAGGAAGACAAGGAAAATGCATGCCTACCAAGTCTGCAAATATATGTGTGACATATGGTTCCAGTGGGGATTCCCTGATTGCTTGGCAAAACCTCTTATATCTTAGAGCAGTTTGTGCTGCTTTCCTCCCAGCATGCCAGCAGCTAAGCTGTGGACAGGATTGAAAGTTTTAGCATGATATTATAGGGTGGTAATAACAAGAACTACAATAAAATTGAGCCTGTCTTTACACTGCAGGATACATTTAGTTATTTTCTCTATCCCAAGTAAAAATCATAGCCAATGAAGAAGTGATTAACACTCAAAGCAATTCCCTGTGGTGTGGAATTAAACAATTTTATTATATTGTCTCAAGGCATTGACCCAAATAAACTATAGCACAATCTCACATTATGAAGAACAATAGAATCTTTTAACTTTCTAAATATTAACAGACCTGCAGTCCAAAGTAGTCCATGTTTACTTTGAAATAAGCAGGGCTGAATTCAGTAGGATGATTAGTCCAAGACAACTATTCATATGATCAGTATAACAGAACTATAATATATATTTTTAAAAAATCCTCACCACATGGCATGAATCTTAAGCAAGGCCCTCAGTAAGAGGGGAATACATACATACATACATACATACATACATACATACATACATATATACACACACACAAACTCTTTTGTACAGTATGTGTGTGTGTGTCCCCCTTTTCTGATTTCTTTAAGATTGTGAATGAAATCCTAGCCTTTTTCAGATAATATTTATTTGTGCACCTCTTACAAAATCTCAATTAACATAGGAGGGGGAAAGTATGCAACATTAATGGTAAGAAAATAAATTCTAAGAATGTAGATTGGCAGAGTGCATTAAGGTCCTAATCCTTAAGCAAGTTAAAAGAGCAAGGGGCTTTGGACCCCAACTATCAATAATTGTTCTGAATCTATCCCAGTTTTAGTTTTGGCAGCCCCATGGATAGCTGTGAGCAACTTGCTCCAACATGGATTTCAACAGGTCTGAAATGTTTAACTTGGCAGCTGCCTTCTATTCCCAAATTCTACCCCTTTACTGCCCAACTACATGATAGCGCTTAGCTGATCTTAGCTGACTTCAAAAAGTTAAACAGAGGCGTACCTGGTTGGATAGCAATCCGTAAGAAAATCTCAGAGATGTAGGCTAGACTATGAAGTAAAAAAACAACAATCAGACAAAAAAAAAAATCTCAACTGGCAAACCACTTCCATACTACATGGACATTTCCATGAAGTCACCAGGAATTGATCTGCAAGATAGAAAGGTTTTAATGGGGCAGCTGCTATAGCATCAAGGGTCTCAGGTTTGGATTTTTCCAGTATCTTGGGCTTTTGAATGTTCTGTATTGCAGTAATAAGAATTGAGATTTATGTGAACTCACATGGAAGAGCTCCTATCCAAAACAGAGTTTACTCTTATGCTCTTGATTCTATTTCCTTCTTCTTTTTTTGCAACTCCTGGTGTCCCTACTGCATGCTTAGCATCTGTGGGGTCTATCTGCAAGTCACTGTTGGTCCTGAGGTCATGACATTCCTCAAATACTTCAAAATTCCCTGATACATATGATGGAGTTCTTTGCATCTGTGGAACTTTCACGGGGATGCTAGAAAACAGATACTGCACAATTAAAGCAGTTGACATTTTGTCTTACCATAACTAATTCTTAGCTACTAATCAGGACACGTTTACATCCAGGATGATTTTATTGTGCACTTGTTTTGCATTCATTTTACTAGACTCTATTTATTTATGCTTTAAAACTGTGACTCAGTGCCAGGTTTTCCCTCTCTGGCATCATTTTTTTTTTTCTAAACATTCAAAAAGAAATCAGGCAATAATTTCAAGCAAACAACCCCAAAGGTTAATATTATAATACATCCATTAGGTCTTTATGAGGTATCAAGATTTAATGTGCTTTCTGTGACTGTTTTAAATGTTGCCCACATTTTCCAGGGATACCTTAAAAGTCATTTGAAACATTCTGTCATTTTTAAATACAATAGACAAATAAGTTAACCTTCTGGAGAAAAATAATATATATAACCAATTTTGCACTTGAAATAAGTGGGTTTTTGTTCACTGTTCCAGTCTATCAGCTATGCCCTTTATTACAATATAGGTTCCCCTTCCCTGTCAAAACAGCTTGGATCCCTTTCCACTGAATATGCACAATCATCATTGGACCATTTCTTTCTGCTTTACCTGACCATATCCCAATTGTAATTATTTTTTTTCTTCAAGGTTTGTTTTCTTATTTCACTCCCACTTGTGTGTGGCAGTTTGGATATATAAAGATTAGCTAACTGTGACATCAGAAAATAGACGCAATGATAGGCTGTAGGCAATAGTCATCAATGTGTAGTAAACAAGACAATGGGGATATAACTAAAATGGCCAAAGGTGACATGGATTTGTGTGTGTGTGTGTGTGTGTGTGTGTGTATGTGTTTTAATTTCAATTGATTAAAATTAATTTATATTCATACAACCAAATAGTATTTATTATAATGCTTATTATGTCCAAAAACCCAAATGAATAGTATTCACGTTCAACAAATGAACTTCTAGGTCCATGGACATGTGGATTAAGTTTACTTGAAGCTGGCCTTCTAAGTGGGATGGCTACAGTAATTCCTGTATATGTAGTTGCTTGAAGAGTAGCATAATAAAAATAGAGTGCTAAAGGTTCACTTCTACTTTTTGTTTTAATATCATAAAAGAATCTGGAGGAGTCCAACCCTAGGATTTAGCTGTGGAAGAACTTAAGAAAATAATGATACAGAAGATAGATAAAAGGAAAGAATTGTTACATTATCAGTTTTAAATAAAATTAGAATCCCAAAGAATTAGCAGCACAGTATTCATTCATTCATTCATTCATTCATTCATTCATTCATTCACTCATTCTGACAGCAAGTTTGATGTAGTGGTTAAGGCATCAGAAACTGGGAGACTGTGAGTTCTAGTCCTGCCTAGATCTAGAACTGGGTGACCTTGGGCCAGCCACTTTCTCTCAGCCCTAGGAATGAGGCAATGGCAAACCACTTCTGGGAAACCTTGCCAAGAAAACTGCAGGGACTTGTCCAGGCAGTCTCAGAGAATCGGATACAATTTAATGGATTCGGTATATATATATAAAGAAAGTTTCACTGCCTTAACAGTCCCATTTTAGACATTTCTAATTATGATTGTGAACTAATCAAGGGTGCAAAACATCATACAAATAGCAATACGTAATGAAGTACTGTGAAATTTTGTCTATTAGGTAATGGAAAATAATGGCACTTTTTTTCTTTATTAAGTTGGTAAAAATCACTGATTTTCAACCTTGTCACCTACACATTCTAATAACAGTTAAATATGTTGCAATACAATTAGTAGAAATTGAGAAAAAGCCAGTAGAAATGGCAGGAAATTCATTTTCTTTGTATTTTAATGTGAGCATATCCAATGCATACTTCCTAATTTGTAAGAGACCTGCCATTCAAATATGGGCTAAATCCATGCTTGATTTTTTCAGTACAGCTTGAAACATGAAAATGCATTAAAAATGTGCATATTTGGGGAAAATAACCGAATGTGTACATTCTGAAAAATGAATGTGAAAGTATATACATTATGGAAATATATGCATACAAGTGCATTATATTCAACAAAAGCTGCTTGAAAACAAGGTATATCAGATGTTCATGGGAATTGTGCCAGACATGCTCATCAAGAGAAACTATTTCTGTTCTACATGTCACTGTTTTTCTGCAGCCTGCGCAAGTGCTAAATTGGGAAGAGTGGCCTAGGAGGGCTACCCAGTGATATATTCCCCTGGGCTTACTGAAGTGTGGGAACCCAAAAAGACTGCTAAGGAGTAGAGAGTTCATGCAATGAATGACTGAAGACTGATGTACCCCAGGATACATTTCTGCTAAGGGAGGTGTGAGACCTTTCCATTACATCCACAAGAACTTCACAAAGAATATTGTTCTCGTTTGAAAGAAATTGAAAAGGTGTTTCTGAACTAAATCTTTATTTTTCTTTATTTTTAAAAAAGCCTCCAGTCATATTTACTCCTCAAGGCCCTGCTGCCATTTCCCCCTTTTTTCCCCAAAGGAGACAACACTTCCGGGCAACGATGTGGTGCTTTACAAAAAGAGGGAGGGAGGGAGGGAGGGAGGGAGAGAAGAAGGAAGGAAGGAAGGAAGGAAGGAAGGAAGGAAGGAAGGAAGGAAGGAAGGAAGGAAGGAAGGAAGGAAGGAAGGAAGGAAGGAAGGAAGGAAGGAAGGAGAAATTAAAAAGAAACCTAAACCCCGTTAGACCACCTCTGTCAATTATATGAACTTCCTTTTCCCCCCTCCAAATGTCAGATGAAATTTGCACCCTTCTTTTCTGTTCACTTCAATTTAGTTTGCCAACCAATCCCTCTCCTATCCCTCCCTAAAACTCCTGCAGCCTTGACAAACAGGGTCAATTAACCATAGAAAACAGTTCAAAACAACAATAGTAGTTACCAATTCTGAATAAGCCTCAGTGCTCCTTAATTTTACTTCCAAGATAAATGCGCTCAAGATTTTGCAGTCAAACCCCAAGAGCTACCGTTGATTATTTTCCCTCCTTATTATTGTGTAGCAGTAAGTAATAAAATATTGGACAAAACTGATGGGGAAGCTGAATATCACAGGGAGCAATTTATGTACACTTAAAAGGAAAATCTTACAGCCCCAAACTTGAAAAAAACACTTTTCCTATAATTGGAGAGGAGAGATTGCACATACTTCTCTGTTCCATTGGAATGGTAATTTTGATGTTTATGTTATCTGTCCATCAGACATCATTTTGTAGCCAATGTTATCAAAAATGTTTAAGAGTAGCATTAAATAACACATACAGGGTGTCCAAAACTATTTATTGAGAATTCTAGGCAACCACACATAATGAGTAGTTGAATGTGATATGCCTCTAATGGTTTTTTAAAGCCTCTATTCCTCAAATAATAGATTTAGTCCAACCCCTGGGGCTACTCTGTTGTAAAAAAAAAAAAAAAGTGAAAAGACATTCCTCCATTCAAAAAAGTCAAATAACATTCACCATAGTTAACCAATAATCCTGAACACCACATTAAAGAATAAAAGTTTCCAGTGGAGACTATAAACATGGTGCATCTGCACTTCAGCAAAGCCTTCACCAAAGTCTCCCATGATATCAGCCTTAGTAAATGATACTGTGTGAGCTAGACAATACTACACTTAGGTATACTCAGAATTAGCTAAATGATCCAACCCAAAGAGTGCTTGTTAATATGAATTGCCACAGGGCATTCTCCTGTTTATCACTGATTTGAACAAGGGAGCTGAGGGAACACTTATCATGTTTGCAGATGAGCCAAAACTGGGAAGGGTGACTAGTACTTCAGAGGACAAAGAGAACTTCCAGAATAATCTGGACAGGCTTGAGCAGTGAGCTGAAATTAATATGTCAGAATTTAATAAAGAGAAATATAAAGTTCTGAATCTGGGTAGGAAAATTGAAAAATGTAAGTATAGGATAAGGAAGGTCTGTCTTGGCAGTAGTATATCTGAAAAGAATCTGGGTGTCCTGATCAACCACAAATTAAACAGGAGCCAGCAATGTGATGTAGCTGCTAAGAAGATCCTTTATTGGGGTACATTAATAGGAGCACAGAGACCACAATAACTACTTCGTCCTGGTCAGATCCTACTTAGAATACTATGTCCAGTTCTGGGCACCACTGCTGAAAAAGGACAGTGATGAACTAGAGTGAGTTCAGAGGATGGCTATCAAGATGGTGAGACATCTGGAAAGCCCTGTGTTTGGCTTATAGATGAGATGGCCACAGGGAGATATGAAAGCAGTTTTCAAATATCTGAAGGATTGTCACACAGAAGTTATTTTCTGTTGCCCCAAAAGACAGAATGAGAACCAGTGGGTTAAATATAAAAGGAAGTAGGTTTAAACTAGACAGCAGAAGGAACTACCTGACTACATGAACTGTCAGCTGGTGGAAATGGCTGCCACATAAAATGATGAGTTGTCCTTTACTGAAGTCTCCAAACAGAAGCTGTCAGAGATGCTCTTGTGGATCCTATATTGAGCAGGGTTTGGACTAGATGTAGGTACCTTCTAACTCTGCAACCCAAGGCTCCAGGGCTACATGCAATTCCCAAAGATCTTTACAACAGCCCTCAGAATTTCTCAGATGTAACCAGAACTTTGTAATTTCTAATGGGACAGATACAGCGATTATTATAAAACTGAGAAATAATCATATGAGTTGTAAAAGTAATTTCATTTAGATTAAATTTAAAACTAAATTCAATCAAATGCCTTTTTTTTCCTTAACCCCAACCACTTTTTAATTCTAGCCCCTTGCATACTAAGCAACATGCTTGCACCTTTTAGCCAAGAGAAGGACTTGTATTGGTGAATTGGTGGATCTCTTTACATTCTTACAGAAATCACTTCCCTACTCAAACTTCCAGAAATTGTAAGTGATTGGAAAGTCAAGGAAGGACTGAGGGATGCTGACAGAATTAGGGAGCTGCAAGACAAGTGGTTTATGCCTGCAAGTGGCCTTATTCCAAGGGAGTTGAAAGCCATTTTGCAGGAAGATTCACAAAGAACAGAAATCAAATACCTTCTTTTTCCCCCTGGATTTGCTTAATCTAGATTTTTCTAGGTCATATCCCTCAGTAACTTGTAGCCCTTTATATATCTCTACTATCCGTATCTGCTTCTTTCCTTTACCTGCCATGAAAACATCTTGCTTATTCAAGTGGGATTCCTCTGCTTCTGAAGCCCAGCTCGCAGCTTCACAAGGTTGCTTAAATAGCATTTGTATGCCAAACATCTTCTTGTTTTGATTTATGAGCTTCATTGTCTATTTCTCTGCCCTTTCTCTTTCTCTCTTTCTCAGAATTTCCATTTGGGACCCGTGTGTTTCTGCAATGATAGGAACAGCAAAAAGCTAATAGATCTTGATAAATCCAATGGAGGTTAGAGAAGTTAATACTGGTGAGTGCATAAGGATATCATGAAAATGCCATTTAAACAGGTAAGTAGAACTTACTGTGGAGAAAGGGAGATGAGCCTGCAATCCAGCAGGAAATAAGAAGAATAAGATTTAAACATTTCTGCTCTTCCTCCAGGGGGTGGGGGGCTTCAAATAAATGAAAAGGAAAGAAAAAGTAAATTTCTGTCAGCCTTGTAAGGTAGTCCAGAAAGAAGCACACCAGAAGTACTAGTTCTAACTTTACTCTGAGGTTACATTAACAGAACGTTGCAAGCCTGAAAGTACGTGTCTCCCCGCTTCACCTTTACAGTCCGAGAAACTAGGGAGGGTCCCTTCTGAGATGTTTGCCATGACCCCATTCCTTCTGTGGGCTCAACTGCTGCTTATCTGACCATTGTCTAGTTTGCGGCTCTTCCTCCTATCTCCTCAGGTCCTTCCCACATACCATTACCATTTCCTTCAAATTTAGCTTGGCTCCTGGTAGACACATCAGTGTACTTCTGTTGGTCAAACCAAGGAAAAGCTTTGCCATTGCCTTCTTCCAGGGTGTTTTTGCAGTTACCCAGGACTATACAGGTGTGGTTTTCTTAGAGGTCTCCCAGCCAAGCAGATGACACTTTCATCCCAATGATGAAAGCAGTGTCACACCATCGCAACACAAGCCCCACTCCTTGTGCATGTGCACGCAACAACACAATGCACATACAAAGGCTTGTGTTAGGACAGCACAATACTGTTGTCAACCTTGCTTAGCTTCCAAGCCCAGACAAGACACCCAGGTGCTGCCACCTGCTGAGACTTCAATTAAATTAAAGGCTAGATTAAAGCTAAAAGAATTCTACAAGAATTCTAGCCGTCCGTCATTCCCCTCTTGGCATTACAGCTTTGAGACAAGGACAAATTAGGTCATTAGCTAGCCACACAGCCTGTCATCTGAAAAGGCTTACTTATAGCTGCAATGTATAGGCCTAATTAATAATAATAATAATAATAATAATAATTATTATTATTATTATTATTATTATTATTATTATTATTATTATTGCATTTCATAAGAGACAAAAATGCTATTTATGCCTAGTTTTTGCAGCAGTGGAAAATAACACTAATTGTCAGATCAGCTCAATTTTTCCCCTGTGATTTGAGCAAAAGCTGTATGTGTATAGCTGCAAACTATAACAGAGCTCTACAGTATCATAAAATATACAATAAAAATATAAGTATCTTTGACTTCACCTGTTGTAAATTAGCAGTCAAACTGTTGTCCTCCAGTTCATTGAAATGACAATTATGTCTTTTTACAGTGTGGCTAAATAACCATTTATTCAACCTCAAATGTTTTCTCCTGTGACTAAGACATTGGCACAATCCATGCAGTCTAATTGTTAAAATGCATTTTTTAAAGAACAGGCAGAAAGAGACAGACAAAGATTTCTTTCCAAACAACACATGCATGTACAGAGAATAAAAAAATTCAATTGCCTATAAATCTGTTATGGGTTGATCCTCAATCCAATGTACATTGTGATCATAAGGAATAATTCAATGGAAATATGAATACACTAGCCCAAATGTTATTAACTGATTGATGTGATATATTAGTTATTTTTATATAAGTATAAACATTAAAAATGTAATGTATAATCTAGTATAATAATATATAAAACCTGCTAAGCAAAGAAAAAGTAAATTGCAAAGGCTTGTACCATTTAGAGTAAAATGGTATTACTTGTCTCATAGTGTGTGATGCTTGTGCGTGCACACACATAGAGACACACACGTGTGCATATTGTGGGAAATTGATTTTATTGGCATTTCAATGGAACTTCTAAGTTTGCTCATTTTGAATTTTACATTGTCTAAAACAGTTATTCACATTTTATCAATTTTACAAAGCAGTTTCACAACTCAAAAATATGTTCAAAAGGACATGTTAGAGGAAAGTGAAGTCATCTGCAAAATTATATATATTAGTGCATGTTTTCAAACTTCTACTGAACATATACACAAATGCACTGTTTAAAAAATGGACAAGTATACAGAATTTTTCACAATACTTAATTAGCAGCAAGATAAATCAAACTTAAAATTACAGCAATGAGAAAATGAACAAAGTTGAATACGACAAATTCATCCATCCTGTATATGTGAACACACTTGCATACATGCACATACAATTAAAAAAACAGAGAGAAGATGCTGTTGGAAGAATAATTTTTCTGCCTTGTCTGTAATTCTGAAGTACTGAGTTGGGAAAAATATTTTAGGATAACACATATGGCCAACCCATGCACTAAGGTTTTCTCATTTTGTTGATTTTGTATGTGATCCATGTGGCTGCTGTCACTTTCATTTGCTACTTACACAAAATCTGAAAGTGGTAATTCAAAGCCTACATATTTAAGTCTTAGCAGATGGCAGCCCCTGGCCAACTTTGTTTGGCTCAAAAGCTAAGTAGGTTGGGGCCTAGTTAATACTGTGATAGGACACCATATGGAATCCCATAGCTGTAGGTTACACTAGGATGTCAAAAAAACCATAATCTTAGGAGTCAAATTTGACTAGAAGGAGACTTTTCTTTATGTTATACATTTTAAATAAAGAATGCATATGTATAAATATAGATATTTCATAGACTTTAAAATTCAATTTTATTTTTAACTACAGATCAGTGCAGAAATAAGACAGAGGAGACTCATGAAATTTATGAACTAGATATAGAATAATCCATCTATCCACAGTCCTAACCATCTGTAGATTGGGGTTTACAAGGAAATGCCATTTCTCTTACTTTCTACTCAGTTTACATGCAAATGCAATAAACGTTCTTCCTTGTTTCAAATCCTTATTTGTATCTCTTTTCTGAAATTGCATGAATGTCCTACATTCTCCCAAGAACAGTATTATGAAATCCACTGACCTCTGCCAAACTGGGATGTGGACCATGCCATCTCTCGCTATATGGACATTGTTACACTGCTATACTTCAGTCCAAAGCATTTGTTTTACCTCTAACTCATTCTCCCATCTTTCAAACAGGCTGAAGGAAGAATGAGTAATACACTCCCAGGTGTTTTGATTTCAATTCTTGGACAGAGAAGGAGAAATTGGGGGTTATAAGTCAAATATAAAGGTATCAAATTGCTTAGCTATGTGCTCAAGCAGGGATAGGCAACCTGTATCTAGGGATGAACATGGCCCTTGGAGTTCTTTTTAACCACTCGTGACAATTTCCTACCCTTTTACGATGGAAAACAGATGAAAATGACAGTGTAAGCCTTAAAATATAGACATCAAGATTAAAAAGCACGGAGACTCAACCTACTTTAACCTATATATGTGATAGGATTCTACCCACTTTGCATCCTCTACTTGCCCCCTCCCCCCAAATGCTAAGTGTGGCTCTTTGTTGCCAAGAAGATCCACTCATATGCTAAAGGATGAGGTAGAGACCCATCCTTCCCACCCCATCTGCCAAACTGTGTGTGCGTGCATGTGTGTGTGTGTGTGTTCAGCACTGAATCCAACTCCCCCATCCAAGCCCAAGCTTAATTTTTATAGAGACAGAAATAACATTGTTTTTGCCTCTAAGTTAATGAATCTAGTAAGTAGGAACAGACTTGCTTGGTTATCTGGGAAGAGTTTGGTTCTCTTCCTTCTGGGGACCTGGACAGGGTCCTCAGGACTGTTAAACTGGCTGTCTGTTTGTTAGATCCTTGCCCCTCCTGGCTGGTGAAGGACTCCAGGGACATGACATTTGGTTGGTTCCATACAGAGATGGTGTACTCCCTCCTCAAGAGGCCATCACTGGACCCAACAACTTGGGATAACTTTCATCCAGTCTCCAACCTCCTCTTTATGGGGAAGGTTGTTGAGAAGGTGGTCACACTGCAGCTTCAGAGGGAAACACATTTTCTAGACCCTTTTCAGTGCGGTTTCAGGCTGGGGCATAGTACTGAGATGGCATTGATCATGCCTGTTGATAATCTTTGGCAGAGCTGGAATGGGGTGGTGCAACCATCCTAGCTATCCTTAATCTTTCAGCAGCCTTCAATGCCATCAGTCTTTCTGACTTGCAAGATTGATGTCAGCCCAACAAGGTGATCAGACTAAGAAACCAATGCCACATTGGTCAGGACTACTTTTATTGTAACAGCTATATTAACAGGATCTGAAAACTCTCATTGTAGTTCCCCCTCCCTCACTTCCTCTTTGTGTATATTAGGAAGGGGCCTGCCTGAGACATTTACCTAAACTAATTTTTTGGCTCGAGCTCAAGCCCCTCTTATCTGATTGTTGTCTTGGTAGGGGCTCTTCCTCCTGTCTTTCAAGGACGTTCCTTATATCCTCTACATGTGTGTACAAATGACAACTGTTTCTTCTCATGATCACAACCTTGATTCCTTTGTATGTGGACTACTGCAATGTGCTCTACTTGGGGCTGCCCTTGAAGACCATTTAGAGGCTGCAACTGGTCTAGAATAAAGCAGTGTGAGCAGTTATAAGGATGATGCCACAGCACAGCTCTGCTGTGTGAGCTGAACTGATTACCAGTAGACCTCCAGGTGCAGTTCATGGTGCTGGTTGACATACACAGCATGCGGTCTGCTTAGTTGCAGATCATCACTCTCCTGCTGCTTCTGCTCATCCCATAAGATCAGACAGAGTTGGCATGCTGCAGACCCCCTACATTAGGCAATGTCATTTGTTGGTACTCAAGAGTGTGCCTTCCCTTTTGCAGTGCCTGCCCTCTGGAGCAGCATTCCCCCATAGATTCAAACTTTCCTGACCCTACTCTCCTTTAAATGTGCTCTGAAGACATGCTTCCCCCCCCCCCCAACCAGATTGGGTTAAGATGGGGAAAGGTTTATGGGTTTTTAGTGGATGCTTGTTCCACTGGAGTAACCATCTTTTTTTTTTCCTGCCTACTTAATATTTTATGCCATTATTTTTAATTATTTTAGTCATCCCAGAGTTGTTGAATTGGGCAGGCTTGGAAATATGATAAAATTACAAACAAATAAATATGTGAATTGGGGGACAATATATCCCTGAGTTATTTTTATCTGAGAAAGGATATAAGACTTAATCTAAATGGTTTGCTTAAAAATTATAGACTAATTATGTTGACCTGAAATAGAATAAAAATGCAGAATGAATGAATGAATGAACGAATGAACCAAGTCAGTTCCATCTAGCAGGATCCAGCAGTTTCAAAACCTACTGCTGACTTTAGCAAAAAAAATCCAGTCTAGAACATGTGATTTTCTCCCCTTTCCTCCTTTCTTGCTGAGGTACTCTACAGAGTTTTACAGTGGATTAATCTTCTGAAGTTTTAAATGTATAATTTGTTTTGTTCAATGAAAGGAAAAAGCTGAAAGCTGCCCAGCTGACTCTGATGAGAGGGAGGGCACAATGCTCAGAATGCACCAGGAACAAGTCTGCCTTTGAAATCTTGCACATGTGTCAGGAAGGAGCTAAATTTCCAAAGAAAGAGACCTTCTTCCTCTACTACCACCTACCTCTCTATACTGTAGACAGAGCCACATTTGGGGCAACTGCAGGAGGGCTTTCAAGACAATATTTAAGTTTCAAAAGCAAATGCACGTAAGCCGCTGATTCTCAATTTTTCCTTTAAAAAAACAGAAAATAGCCCAGTTCTACTTCTGCTGTTCATTTTGGTTGACTACTAGTGTTAAGTCAGGGAACCATTTAAAAAAATAGTATAAAAGATAAGCCCCAATGTTCCACCAATATGCTTATGCTTTGAGGGAATTATGTATGGTAAAAAGTAAAGACTCCATCAAATTAAATTGAATTTCATAAAGGTTGAGGGATTTTGTTTGTTTGTTTGTTTGTTTTGTTTTGTTTGGAGTTTGTTCTTTTGTTTTAATTGTTTCTTTTTGTTTGGATGACAGTATGGAAGTGATTTACTAGTACCTTTTTTCAGGATGTTTTTCAACTTCTCAGTTTGCCCTACAACCTGGTAGTCCCTGGTGGTGTCCTCATGGAATATTAATCAAACCTGAACTTTCTTAATTTCTGAGCCCAGACATGGTTGGCCAAGTGCTATGTCTACTGAGACGTTCATATATGTGCTTCTATTCTCCCCCTCTCCCTCTAACTATGATGCAACATTTGGAGTTTCTGAACAAGAATTAGGAAGACCTAAACTCAAGCTCCACTCAACCATGACCAAATGTCTTTGGAACAGTTTTTATTGAACAGCCTGAACTACCTCAAAGGGTGGTTGTTAGGGTACACACTTGGAAGCAGCTCCTTAGAGCACCTGTGTCTTTTCCCAGGATTACATGGCTACTCTCTGCAGTTGCAGAATGATACCAAGAAACTAGGCATTTAAAAGTTTCCCAGCCTAGTCCATATGTGCATCCCTTCATATTCTAAAACACATTTTTCCCTTTGAATCTGAAGCTCTGCGCTATCCTAATAAGAAGTACAAATATACTTTGGAATTGTTTATCTGAACATATGAATGTTTAAGGGCAGACCATTTCTGCACAGTTGATTTATAGCTTTTCCCAGTCATCAGTGTGATGATATATCATTAATAAAGATATGCTTCATATCACCATAACAATAGATGATGCTATAAATTACTTGTGTAAAAATACTCTCAGTTTGATATATTTCTTGAGTCAAAGGCTACATTGCAAAATGTCGAATTCTAAACTCCAAATGATGTTTACATTCTTATTGACACATCAGTGTTAGAATTCTCAAATATTGACCATCTGAAGTTTCCATGGTTTAGATCCAGGAAGAAAGTGTAAGAGATAGAAAATGGTTTTCCTCTAGTTGGAGGAATGGGGCTTAGATATTGATTCAATTATATGCTTGCTTCATAAATACAGCTCTCCCTTCTCCTCTATTAGATCCTTTTCATTACTTTCCTGTATACAATTTTCTAAAGCTGGTTTAGAATTTTTCACAGGTTGAACTACAAGACAGTAATTTGATAGCACTCAGTTGTGCTAAAACCATGCATGATATGAATTATTGCCACTTAATTTACATGCTGTCATATCCTGTTTAATTATCCCTTTGTCAGTCATACCCACTACTGCTAGATGAAAAGGAAAAGGTAGGAAAACTACTCAGTTTTGTGTAAGTATCCAGATGTTTCCAAATATAAAATACACAAGAAAGGAAGAAAAGTGCTAAATCAGCCTAATGTATTTGCCAAGCTTTTTAATGGTGATTTCAAAAAGTTACATGTGGCACCTCCTGAATCACCTCAGAGACCAGACAGAGACTACACCTGAGAGATTTGACAAAGGCAAATACATATACATACATACATACATACATACATACATACATATATATGAGGGGAGGGCTAAGGAAGTTTACAGCAGCTCACAAAGGACCAAGAGCCCCCCATGTCAAATAATAAATGCCACCAATCCAGTTTTTATTTAATCTGAGGTACCTGAGGAATCCACTTGGGGGTGAATGAAGAAGCCACATTAGTTGATGGAATCAATTAAAACAACCCAGCTAGAAATGCCAATAGGAAAATAAGGGTTTTAGGCAAGGCTCTACAAAAAAGAACACATTTTCCTTTATTTGAGACTTTGCTTCCTAACAGAAACTCAGGTAGCATGCCAAGCATGCCAAATGAATACTGTTTGCACTGTATGCTTTTTGATTCTGAAATTTAAGACATTACTGTACTATTTTAAAGTTCCTCTTCAGCTGTGGAATTTTGTATTGCCAGCATGAACAGGCCAACTACTATCTTCTGATGTTTCTGAATGAGAGGGCATTGTGACCAATGGTAATAAGGCATTGCGCAGCTAAGTGGAACAAGATGATCATTATAAAGAATATCATACTGAAAAAGAGGTTTGATGCAGCTTATGGGAGACAGGTGACGAAGGGGGGGGGGGGGAACCCTACATTCAATAAAAGTAGGAAGAACAGAGCCCAAATGAGAGGGATGCTATCATGAGGTATAACAAATGAAACCACTGAATCAGTCTTTTTGAAGTAATTGTTATTCCTGAAAAATAAACAAGCACTTTTGGAAATGGGAAATATTTCTTTCTCGACTAGCAACCACTTCTCCTGAATACTCACTCTGTGATGGCCAACATTGTCTTTCTTGTCAATGCCTTCATGCCCTCTGTCAATTTGGAATGTTCCGGCAAGGAAAATGGCAGCCATCAGAAGAGTCATATTTCAATAAGAAGCAGGCCTGAGGTGAAAGGAAAGAACTATTGGATTTGGCACATCATTTGGATTCTGGGTAAAACACAAATGGATCTCTGTCAGACTAGTAAAAAAATTGCCATGCTTCAAATGTGATGTTCTGAACACTGAAATCCCTTTCTTAAGTACTTACCAACGTTTATGACGGAAAAGCCAAGAAGCTGAGACTGTCAGAGCTGCCTTCTTAACAACTAATTCTGTTGCTTAGGCAATCCCATCACTAAGAGAGAGACAGTAGGAGAGAGAAAGAGAGAGAGAGTTTAAGAAAGGGGGACAAATATTTTATTCTGAGTGAAAGTCACTTTGGAGAGCTTCCTTTCCAATAATGGAATGTCAAGACTTTAGGGCTATTGTAAAGAAGCCTAGAGTTACAGATAAGGTTTTCCATGAATGACCAATTGTGTTCTCTGAATCCTCATCCAATTGCCGATGTATGAAATTATCCTCCACAGTAAAAGTTTTTCTCAGCAACTAATATCCGAGGATGGCCAGTCAACAGTTCCAGCATATGAATGTCATTCTCATAAGCTCTTCGTTGCTTCAGTAAACTCCTAAAAAAATAATAAAGCATAAAGAGCTATTCAGTGCTGGCCAGAAGGTATTTATCAACAATGTCAGTGACCTTCTATTTAACTGTAGCTCTTAACTCTAAAGATTTTTTAAAAGTCATATACAAAACATCCTTCACAAGTTTTCAGTGCCAAGGCTTTTCATTCCTTGGCTTGTGTGGCAATAATTCCTTAGGGAAGAAAATTATCCTTATAAATGGACTTTTATGGAGTCCATCATTTTGAGATTGAAATAAACAACACAGTCTTTTTATAGATTGGCTTTATTCCAACAAACACATACCATTTACAAGCCTACCTCCAGAGTTTTACACCCATAGTGTAGAGAAAGAAGCATGGCTACTTTCTTTTTAGTTTACCTGCCTATCTTCCACCCATTGCCCAATTTACAATGCCATCGTCTGCAATAAGGAATGGCTTGCTGGTGCATGGGGTACAAAATTACAAGGGGAAAACAGGGGAAAACCACTCTGTGTATCTGGTGGGGTGATGATGTTGACATCCTGAAGCCTCCCTGGAATCCAGAAGTATTGTTTCATTTGCAGTTTCCTAAGCCCAAGTCATGATTCTTAAGTAGCTTTTTGATTCCATAACTACTTTATTCCAAATTTCACTGATTTTGAAGAACAAAAGGGCTGGCAAAAAGAGGATGGGCTTTTTCTAGTCGAGAAATAAGCATTGCCCAGCACACTATTCTTGCTTTGGACCAGGCAGCCTTGAAGGCGGGGAAGGGGGCAAACTAAGAATAATTGAACCTTGTGTGTCCTAGCAGCTGCAAGAGGATTTTGGTCTGTGCAAGGAGCCATGCTCACATGATAAAGCCAGCATTATGCCAAAAATAACTAGAGCCAGCTTTGATTTTATCCATTTGTCTTAATTTGTTGGACATGGCTTTTTTATATATATAGACCAGCCTTCCTCAATATGATATCCTTTAAATATGCTGGTGCTACAGTTCTTAGAATTATTGGCTGCCACGGTCATCCTGGCTCTAACTTCCAGGACTTCTAATCCCAGCAGTTCTGGACAACATGAGGTTAGAGAAAGTTATATAGACCACTAATGCTTTTGATTCATCTTATGTTCAGGTTTATTTGTTTCTCTGAAATCAATTCATCTTTAAATCTTGATAGATACAAATAGCTATCTTTGGAATGTTATCTACTTAAATAGCTGTTTCATTCATTTTACAGATATAGTCAGCTTGACTTTTGGATGCCCGTTAAGAAAATGTTTCTGGCATGATCCCCTATCAATTATGTGCATATTTTGTTTGCAGTAGGAAGGAACCCTCCTCTGGCCACTTATCCTTTTGAACTGCCTTTGGAATCTGGAGCAATGCCAAGCAGCCTTAACAAAGGTTAGATATTGGCCCAAATTTTGAACATCTGCCAGAACAAGAAAAGTGGTTTTCTAAGTGAAAGCACTCGCCCTGGACTAAACCAATGCTGCAGTTTTCCACCATTAAAATTCACATTTCTTTGAAAGGCAATTTGAAAAGTTGGTGTTTGGCATGAATACACAGGCATACTCTTCAGCTGAGCCCCAGACTTCTTTTCAGATCAAAGCATTCAGAAGAAAGTTTCCTTATTCTGTGTTAATGTAACCAAACTTTATAGAATTACTCTAAGGCTACTCTGTAACACCTCATGCAGAAATATTGGAAGTTTTAATAAAACAAATCAGAAGTTTGTGCAACATACTAGATTAAATTACCTGTTTAAAAATAGTTCTCATGCCATAATGCATATGG
The DNA here is from genome assembly GCA_030867105.1 of Liasis olivaceus. Taxonomy (NCBI): domain Eukaryota; kingdom Metazoa; phylum Chordata; class Lepidosauria; order Squamata; family Pythonidae; genus Liasis; species Liasis olivaceus. The sequence goes on from CM061349.1 coordinate 224,357,020, forward strand.
ACAAAGCAGTGGCGCAGTGAATGTTAATGGTATTGCTTTTTGCTTCACACTTCCCTGCTCAGTAAATATTAGTAGCACCTTTTATAGAATAAAGGGATATTGGGAGGGGGGGGGGGCTGAAGGGGAAGGGAGAAGAAACTATTGTTAGGTGAAACTGTGATCCTAGACCTTTTTACCTCAGAACAATGGCCAGTGAACTTAATGGGACTTTCTCCTAAGTAGATATTCCATGGTTGTTCTGCTTATTCACAGACTTGGGGAAGGCAAACACTTGGACATGATCTAAAGACATAAGTCTTTAGTTTAAAACCTTATCCGTTTTATCAACAGTGAAGAGAACATCCTTGGATCTCTCCAAAGCTGCTTCTTGCAATCCAGTGGGACTCTTCTGTCTCTTTCCCTGGCTCCATTCCACCAAATATTTCTTTTCAACATATTCCTGAAATTCTAGGCAGGTAATTCAAACTGAAAGATCGATATATATTCAGAAGTCAACTCTATCGCTAAGAGCAGTCATAGGGTGAAGGCTGACCTCATTCTTAATATTTTTATGCTATTAATATTGCAAAGATATCTTTTCAAATGTTTACTGTTGAGTTTGTGAAGAAACCTATCTTGGTGAAGTTTAATACTGAATTGGCTGGCTCCCACCAATTTAAAGAAAAAAGGTTACAAAGCACATATGAGTGTGAAGTATTACACTCCATTCCTACAAATTTATCCATTTCTGAATAGGGCATCTGAACCATTCATAAGTCCATGTATATTTGAATATGCAAACATTAAAAAAAAGAAAAGTCCCAAAACATGTTAACTTGCTTAAAGCCTTGCACCATTTCCCACCTCCTCCTTCTTCTCCTTTGGTCTCTTTCAGTATTTTAGTAGATATTTCATCCTAAAATACTTAGACAGTGAAGAGACAAATAAAGGAAAGCCTAATGCTACAGTGAAATAGAGCACAAACCTGAAGTAATATCACTCAGATTAGAGGAATATTTGTTGAATATAAATTTTATTAAGAATTTTAATTTCAATAGTAAAAACTAATACGAACTAAACTTAGAAAAAGGGAAGAGAATGAAAAGAAATAATAAAAAGTGCAGGATAAAAGAAAAAAGAAAGAAAGAAGAAAAAGAAAAGAAAAGAAAAGAAAAGAAAAGAAAAGAAAAGAAAAGAAAGAAAGAAAGAAAGAAAGAAAGAAAGAAAGAAAGAAATGATTTCCAACCTCCATCACAACTTGTATAAACAAATGTAATAACTCTTCACCCCTATAAGGTTAAACAGATATCTCTTCATCCCATGATCCATCCATTTTCTATAAGCAAATCCATAAAACATAAACTTTTCAATCCTGGTGTCAGCAAAAAGTCCATAAAGGGTTGCCAGAACATTGTAAAAAAAAAATTAAAAAAAAATCTTATTTTAACCTTGATCAAATAAACCAACTTTATATTCCTCCCTTTTACTTCTGTCTTAATCTGTAATTCAATCAAATATTATCGTAGGATTTGATTTATCTTCAATCCTTTTTTATCCCATCACACAAATTTCTTCAAATGATAAACAAGCCTCTTTTTGTAGATCCAATAAGAAAACATTTTCCAGATCATTCCCTTGGTTTATCATTTGTATTTCTCCTTTCATTTTTAAAACTTCAGCCAGTTTCTTTTCTATATCCAATAAAGCATCCTTTTCTGAATCATTCTCTTGGTCTGTCATTTGTAGTTCCACTTTTGGTACTTTCTCTGTCTTGTCAGATAAAATTTCTTCCACATCTGTCATTCCTTCATTAACATCTTTTGGACATAGTCTATCCATAGAAGCAGACATCATTATTGACAGTGTTGATATTGTAGTTACTAATTTCTGTCTCCATTCTTCAAAGATCCCCTTTAATGTTTCCAATGTTATAATGTTTTGTGTCATTTTGTAAGCCCCAGTATTAACTGACCTCAAGAACAGGCTTATATATTTTTTTTCCCTTCTGCTTAAAATCTTTAGTCCCCTCTAGTGTCCAGTTTCTAAAATCATCACCTATCTTTTGTTATGGCTTACAATGACCAGGATAACCAAAATAAGTATGTTTCCCACAAGAGGCTATTTATTTTTTATAGTTAATTCCAAAATCTAACAGTAAAAGTCAATATTCCAAATTTATCTGGACCCTTAATCCATTTATAGTTTACCTAAATCAAAATCTTATTTAGCTTTTTGATGTTTAATTCAAATTCTTTAAATTCTTAAGCTTATAATTATTTTTTTCTTTTGTTCAGAGTTGAAGATAAACTCATCCAATAAAGACTTCTCAAACTTGTTGTTCTGAAGGTCTCTAATAGCTTTAAGATGGTTAATAGTCAATTTCCAAAAGTAATTAGAAAGTGAGGTTTGCAAACTTAGTGTCCTTTAAAAGGCTCTGCTGTGGTTGCGAGCAAGTTGGCTGATCCTGTCATCTCCCGGTGCTCAAAACTATAGAAAACCACTGTCCTGTCATGAGGAACAGCTGTCCAAAGCACATGTAGGCAAACTCTTGTCCTCTCCTTATGTGGAGAGGTTCTAAGGAACTGGTCTACTCAAAGATTCCTTGGTTTTTGCTACAGTCATCTCTCAGCTTTCGCAGAACCATCTTCAATTCACCATACCTCCCCCCAAAGTCCTCAGATTAGAGAAATAAAAAGCAAAGTGGATTAGGCTCAAAATAATGTGTAGTTTTAGAATTTATAAACATAAAAAAAAAAAAATCCTGGGAACATCATGACAGTAGTCAGCACCAGTTAAGTTTCAGTGGGAAGAGCATTTCAGAGGAATTACAACTGAACACATCACCTGTAAACACTGCTAAGAGGACACTAAATAAAGCTGTTTTTTAGAGCACAATAAAACATTAGTGGTTTATTCAGCAGTAATTACTTCTTATGCTGGGGATGAAACATTGCTTATAATTCAAAGCAAAGTGCCTTATTTATATTTAGACTTTATTTATATCTAGATTTCACCTCAACATTAAGTAGGTAAGTATGTAAGCACCACTGAATTCAAACAAGTCTATAAAGTTTAAAGTATACACAATTTAAATGCAATATAAAATTAGCAGACTCTACTTATATATCTTTATCATAGTTCTAAATTATTGGCTGAATTATTTAGGTTCTAGTTCAAAACATACTTCAGTAGCTGTTGACAAATCTGCAATTCATTAAACATGAAGTGATTGTTGCCTTTTCTGAATCTCGGTTACAATCACCATGGTCATTTGGAAATGATTCAGAATGGCTTCCCCATTATAGATAAACTTTATTGCTTGGAAAATGCACAAACTCTTGCTATCTCAGATGAGATGACATGCAGAGCCAAGATGACACTATTTAAAGTTCTACTGCTCATAATTTAGTCATTTAGATGCACAATTAAAACTTTACTGGCATGCATCAATGCCAGTGGTGCTATTTAGATCCTGTAGTTGCATCATTTGTAGCCAAGATAGTACTATGGTGATGATGAGGCAGGCATACTAGTTTGCCTTGAGCTACAATCTCTGGTTTATTGACAAACACTAAGTCTCCAGCAGTGTATCTGGCTCTGGAGCTTCCAAGAGCCTCAAGTTAAAGTGGGAAAAGATTTATCACCAGCAATCTTTTTCCCTATGACCACAGCTGATTCATCTTAGAAGGATCACACTATTTTTGCTCACCACCTATTGGATTCCTTTTGCCTTTTGGTTTTAAAAGTCACTAAAGACACTTAAATGGACCAGAGGCATGCAATATAGCCTTTTTTGGTTAGATGCCATGAAATATTAACAAGTTATATTAATATTAACATGCTAATATTAACCTTGTACTCCCCAAGAACATTAATATTCTTGGGAAGTACAAGGTGGTTCATATGTTACCTTAGCATGTGATTTTAGGAGGAATGTGTTTTGTTGAATATATGAAAGTTTCCCGCCATGTACTTCACCTGAAAACTACTCCAGAAGATCCCACAATACCTCTATTTTACTAGCCAATCTAGTTAAGTATCTTATTCTCCAGTTGTAGACCAGCTGAAGATATTGGACCATTGTCAAAGGAAGCCTCCCATACAGTTCATTTCATTCATCTAAATAGTTTATTCAGACAGGAATAACCTATTGACACAAATGGATGTAGAAGTATCACCAGACAGTGGGTGAGTCCATTTCCTTCAGATCAGATTGGGCAGAAAAATAGGCTATCCACCAGTCTTTACCTTGTGTGGATTGTTGGCCTCATCTAATTCATTGCTAGTTCAGCCACTAGTTCAGAATATAAGATTCATCCATAGAACCTTTCTCAAGGGTTGAATTTGCAGGAGAAGGTCTAAGAACATTAACTGATTATAAAATAAAGTGGTGACTTTTTTCAGCCCTTCACTTTCTGAACAAGGAAAGCAGACAAATGTTGACATGGAACAAATTTGTTGATATACAATTGGGTTATGCAAATTGATTCTGATAGGAGAATCCCACACAAATTGCACCCATTTAAATTCTAATAATGCTTCTTTGAAAAATAAGTTAGAAAGCAGAACTTGCCTTCTTTGTCCAGTCAAGCATGTGATACAACAGTTACAGCCGATGAAGTCATGGAATGCTTTATATCATTGCTGGCAAGCTGTGCTTTTGAAAAGGGGAGCATTTATTGAGTTCCTAGTGAGGAAAGAACAAGAAGACTAAGAGTATCCTTGTTTATTTAAAATTATATAAACATTATATTTTTAATCTGGATAGCTTGGATTAAACATGTTTGTTTAGCAGTTCAAAATGTTCAAACATATGTCAAGCTTTATCTCCATTTTCAAGGTAAAGGGCTATTATGACAACTTTCTGTTGGGGATAGGGTTCTCCCTCCCTTTATTAAGAGTTATTGCACTACAATTGTTCCAATCATTCCATGCTGATCCCTGAATTTCAAGGAAGGTTCCCACTAACTAGTGTTGTTTGGACTACATTCAAATTAGTATCTGAACTTTTCTGGCATTGAAATATCCTGTCTAATTTGGTTTAAAAGGGCAAGAATGAATATGCTAAGGGGATACCTTTAGAACTGGAACCCCATTAATAGGAAAAGATATGCCATATCTTTTGAGTTATATGTCAGCAATAACTTCACTTGTTTGCTGTTTCTGGCATAGTATATGATAGAAACTTTTCCACAATGGAAAAAGAGAAAAATAATAGAGGCAGGTCAGAAATACTTGACGGAAGAGTCTGGAAAGAAGCAATTAAACTTACTAGAGTTGATAAGACCTGCAGAAAATCTAATAAACTAATTGGCAATTGTTTCAGGGAGCATGGAAGGGTGATCAGATAAAGAATCCCTGCATTACAAGAAGCCAGCATACCACCTGTTTAGCATAGGCAGGATCTCTATCTTCAGTGAAAGCTCTGCTCTGTTTCGAAGTGACTTGCAAAGGAGACAACACTGCAGAAGGAGACAACATTATCTTCACACTTTGTTGATTAATTTCACAGAGGAATCTGGCTGGCCACTGTAGGAAATATCTTGCACTTATGAATCTTGATCTGATCCAATCATATTTCATGCTCTTTGGAGCTGGCAGTTTGATAAAGTGTTGAATGTTTAATGTGTTGAATTTTCTGCATTTCTCAGGCAGTATTAGTTGATGGGGCTCAGGTCATGATAGTTCAGAAGCAGGCTATGGAGAATCCCACAAGGTATGTTGCAGACAGCCAACTTGGAATACTCACAGCATATGTTCTCACTTCCCTTGGTCTCCTGGCCAGTATATGAGAAAGTCCAGTAGCGTGTAAAAGCTCCTTCCTTACCATTCAGCTCTTCCAAATGAGTGGGCAACCGGTGAGATGTTAGGACAAGTCAGCAGTATGGGAGGGGAAAAAACAGTAATAATTTGGTTCTCCTGATCACTGACAAACAGTTGAGAAAATCCCATGTTAAAAAAGGCTTTGACAGAAGCTGTGGGATTGCCCATGTGTGCTGAAGTCACTCAGCCTGGAGCCCCCTTGGCATATCCAGAATGTCTTCAGGGCTAGACTGCTTCAGTGAAAGCTGCAGGCAATCTTGAAACTGCCAGACCAGGAAGCATCTCAGCTAACACTGGGGGAAAAGGCTGAGAAGAACCGTCTGTTGCAGCTCTGGCACAAAGTGATTCAAAGTTACTCCATTTGCTTTGGTGAGATTAATTGAGTGGCCTCTTCAATTTGGTGAAGCAAGTTGAGTTATGTCCATGAGTCCAATCATTTCATCAAAACAATTCTACTTTGCTTTGCACCAGCCTTAGAAGCAGCCCTTTAAAATGGGCCTGGAAGCAGACAACTAATCATTGAAACTGATAAACCACTGGCTTCATGATTAAAAGGGTAGAGGCAAAACAGTAGTTAGATTTTAATGCTATCCTTCAATTAGCCAGACATTAAAATTATGGAGACAGAAAACCCATATTTAATTTAGAAACATTCCTTTGTTAAAAAGTTGGTTGTTAATAGCTCAGAATCATTGACTGCTGTTGAAGTGAAGCATTAACCTCCACTTACATTTTACTTATATATTTCTAAATAAAGAAGGTAGTGCACAATGCCACATATATTTAATGATTTTTTCCCCCTATATCAAGGAAATCCAATCCAGGTCACCCATCTCTTGAAAGGTTTGTTTTTTGGGGGATGCAGAATGAACATCCACAATATATATCTGAAATAGAAGAAAAAACATGAGAACATAAGCAAAACTCAGATGCCTACAATGTGTTTGCTAAATGATGAACATCAGGCAGAGCATACACACACTTCAGTGATTTGTACAAGAGAAACAGTGCATACAATATATAGTCTAGTACATACTTTAATATATATACATTGACAGCCAGTACAGTAAAAACAGTATATAATATACTTACAAATTTTCCAAACAGTCTCAAGTATTTCCTGTGTTTGCTGACTTTATTAATTCCATGGTTACCAGCTTTGCAAATAACATTATGTTCAGTTATGTTTTTCTTTAAATATGTCATCTTTATTTATTGATCGTGTATCATGATGAAATTCCCCACTAGTCCTTCATCAGCTCATTCGTTATATAGTCTGATTGTTGCCTTTTCATTGTCTTCTGCTGAATATGTCCCAATATTCAAGCTATTCTGAATTCCAATGGGACCAATTCCAAATAGTTTAGTACTGCAGTGATTAATTATTGATTATGAGACTCCAGCAGATTGACCTGTAAAATAAACATATTGAATAGGCAGCAGTGCTTTTCCTCCATGAGGCTCTTAGCACCTCAAAGACAATGCCATTCTCGTTGTGGCCTTTGCTTTGTGGTTCTCCAAAGTCTCATCTGGCAGTTCCAGTAGCTGGAAGAGACCACTAGGCATGCAGAATTCATGGGCAAGAAAAACTTCTGGCATTTCCACTAAGTTATAGGAAGTGAAGAAAGAGCTTCTGCACATGGGTGACACCAAGGCAGATGCCTCTTCCAGCCATTAGAACTGCTGGATGAAGGGCCAGGAATGAAGTGAAATGAAGCAAAATGGGTGCTTTCCTTCATGTTTAGATTTGGGAGAGGAAAGCTACTTCAAAGAATCAGTTTGAAAGGGATGCTTTGCATCAGTCCTTGTCCTTGTCCTTTGAAAAGCTTCAGAGAACCCCTCTGAAGCTTTTCAAAACTGTAATATTAAAGGCCTGGGCCCATAACACTCAAGGAAAAGGAAAGGAAAGGAAAGGAAAGGAAAGGAAAGGAAAGGAAAGGAAAGGAAAGGAAAGGAAAGGAAAGGAAAGGAAAGGAAAGGAAAGGAAAGGAAAGGAAAGGAAAGGAAAGGAAGAAAAAACCACAAGGAACAAGAAGAACAGAGAACATTTTAAATAAGAAAAACATTTGAGAAACAGAAAATTCATATTTTTTCACTAAAGTTCTTGAGAAAATTTCCAGAAAGAAGCCTAGTTGTTAACAGATACTCAGATTGAGAGGAGAGGAGAGGGGAGGGGAGGGGAGGGGAGGGGAGGAGAGGGGAGGGGAGGGGAGGGGAGAGCAGAGCAGAGCAGAGCAGAGCAGAGCAGAGCAGAGCAGAGAAGAGAAGAGAAGAGAAGAGAAGAGAAGAGAAGAGAAGAGAAGGCTAGAACAAAGATTGTATAGAGTGCAAATCAGCATTTCTTGACACAACATAGTCCTTTACTTCTTGAGCAATGTCTTTTGAAAACTGAGATTAAATAGGGAACAGTAGTGGGAAGGGAAATTGTCCTTCACCAATTATCCCAGTGGAAATGCTACTAGTACTTTGTTCATGCCATATTTTTACACCTGACTATCGTACCTGGCCCAGCATTAGTCCAGGAAATAGGTCGGGCAAAAAGTGGGCAGGCCAGCACAATTACAGAAGAGAACATTTGTAGCTCAGGGTTGAACTGTGGAATCCTTGGTGCTCTCTGAGCTTGATTGTTTGCACCAAGGACTCCACAGCACAACTATATTTGAGATTTAATTAAATTAAAATGTAATAAAAATAATTATTTATATTTGTTATGTATATTTATTTATCTGTTACTTATATTGGAGAATAATTGAATATTCTCCAATATATCTATTTTTTCCCTTGCATTACAAATGAGAAGCAACCTTTAGAAGAACAGTGGAAGTGCATCTAAATCATTTGGAGTCTGCAGGACACTGTAGATATTAGGTTATGTAGCCCTGCATTAAAAAAAATAATATAATGGGATTTTTACTACTAGTTAGCCCATTTCTGTTCTCTGTTTTAATATTCAGACTTTTTTTAAACAAGATTTTTATGAACCTTGAATATTAACTATTTTAATAAAACAGAAGCTAACATGAAATAGAGTTTTAGGCCTTTTTTAAATAGAAATATTTTTCCATTAAGTTATTATATTTCTTTAATAGCAATATTTGTATTAAAATGTTTATTTTTGGTTTTTGTAATGTGGAAGGCAGCTCTTAAATTTTATTTCTTTTTCTCCTGTACTAATCCACAGCACTGTATACAAACGTTCATTCATATGTCTGTGCATCAGGTTTTAGCTTCTGCAACAAAATTATCATGGTGCAGTTCAGAACACACAAATTGCCTTCATAAACTGACAATGGTCATTCACAGAGATGATATATAATGAATAATAGTAACATTATTGTTTAAAGGGAGATTAAAATGATAGATTAGTACAGAAAACACATGAAGATTAGATCAATTCATCACAATCACTGTCAAGCCACATAATATTTACAGAATAACATAATGCTTCATGATGATGGGACACTTAAGCTGTTATCAAGCTCATAATATATTAATCTACATATGTAAACTTTTATATTTCTCTTCTGAAACATTAAGAATGCATTTTTATTATTAATTTTAAAATGTATAAGATAAGATTTCTAAAATTTCTTTTAAAAATGAGAAAAGTGATTTTTTAAAAAAATAATCTCTAAAAATTGCATTTAGTTTTAAACTAATGATTCATTTTCATTTAGGGATGGCTTGCATATATGAAGTTGCTTCGTGTTTCATTACTGGTGTTTTATATCGAAATGTGATCTCTCCTAATCACTCTTGCACAATGGGGCATTCTATGAATAAATGTAATGTAGAACATGAATTGATATTTGGCATGGTTACGCTCTGATGCAGTACCAACTTGTCCTTTTGCTTAGGCAGAAAAACATTCCAGCACAAATGCCAATGTATGATACTTAGCCCTATGATTGACCAAAAAACTTTATTGCTTATTCATTCCATTCCTATTAACAAAGATAGATCTAGCCAGCCTTTCTCCCTATCAAATAAAACCTTGATGATCCAGATTTCTAATCAGTGGACTACAAATGCAATATAAAAAATGTTATTTTAGACTTACCCCCCAAAATAGGTAAAATCCATTGTTTCCGAAGTAGTTTGAATACTTGATATCAGTTGAATTAATTAATGTCATTTGCAAATGGAGTAATTCAAATGTCAGTTATGTAATTAAACAAATTATGAACATTACATTAATAATGTTGATTCAGATTTAATAGACTTTCAATTTAACAGACCACGAATGGTCTATAAATCCAGGTTATACTCTATTCATTCATTTTAATGAAATGAAATAAAATGGTTTTTTTTCCAAAATGATAAACCAGAGGCAGTTGTCTGATATCCTAGTCATGTTTCTTATTTATTATGATGAAATGTCCCAATACATTTATACAAGTTTAACTATACAATGCAGGCCAATTCACTCATACATTTTTCAAGATATCTTATTGGAGTTATTTAGAAGTTACTTTTGAATGGGCATTTATAGAATCATGCTCATTTGTTTATTTATAAAATTTATTTCTGAAACAGCTGCCATCTGCAATGTCTTACAAGCACACTATGAATATATTATGAGTGTTCATATGGAACAGAAAGGCAGTGTTGATTGATTGATTGATTATGTGCCATCAAGTGTCAGCTGTTAGTAACCGCATAGATAGAACTTCTTTTCCTGTTCCCAACCTGGTCTCTGAAGTCTTTCAATGGTCCATCTATCAGTGCTGTAATTAAGTCTGTCCTCCTTGCTGCTGTTGATAATGAAGCTCAAGCTCAGATACTTTGGTCACCTAATGCGAAGAGAGGACTCTTTGGAAAAGACCCTGATGCTGGGAAAGATGGAAGGCAAAAGGAGAAGAGGACGGCAGAGGATGAGATGGCTAGATAGCATCACTGAAGCAATGAGCATGAAATTGAGCAAACTCAGGGAGGCAGTGAAAGATAGGAAGGCTTGGCGCAATATGGTTCATGGGGTCACGAAGAGTCGGACACGACTTAACGACTGAACAACAACAACCTTGTTGCTGGTGGTCCTCTCCTCTTTCCTTTCACCCTTGCCAGCATAATGGATTTTTAAGGGAGCTAGATCTTTATTTAAAGTGTCCAAAATACAATAATTTGAACCTGGTCATTTGTGCTTCAAGTGATAACTTTGGATTGATGTGTTCTATGATCCATCCATTTGTTTTCTTAGTCATGGTATCCTCAAGAGTATTCTTCAACCCCAAAGTTCAAAAGTGTCAGTATTGTCTTTATGCTGCTGCTTCATTTTGCTTCTGTAGGGTGTCACAGGGAAAACCATTGTCTCCATGATTCTGATCTTTGTAGGTGTAGACACATCATGGCATCTGACTATCTTTTCCAAAGTGTTATTGTTACCCTACCAAGTGCTAGTCTGCAGCTTATTTTCTGACTGCTGGTCCTTTTACTGTTGATAGTTCATCTTAAACAACACTGTTGTCCTATGATGAGGCAACATAGCAGGACCTGGGATGGGAATAAAGATAAAAAAATAAATCCCAGACACCCAAAACAATCTGTTAGTAGGTACATGAGTCTGGCCTAATCTAGCCATAAGAATATTTCTAAGAAAGTTGTATCCAACCAACCTAGGAAGGCTTTTGCACAAAACGTGAATGCAGCATGTAGTAGAATCAGTTAATTAACAGTTAATTAACAATAAATGAACTAGATTGATGCATCATTTCTATAATGTGTTTAATTCAGCAAAAGGTGACTCATATTCCCTAAACCTTTTGTCAAGGAATATCTAAGAGTTCAAAATGGTAACAGACACATGATTTAAGGTCATCTTTCAACCTGAAAATTGGCTAAGTAACCTGTGTACCTATAAAGTCATGAACTCTGTCCTTTCTCAGTGCCCAGGCAAGGATTCCATACTTTGCAGCTTCAGAGCCAGTTAAACCTGAAACATTATACCCTGGAATAGAATAATTTAATTTATAATAATTAAATAAATATTCTAATGGAATCAACATAGAATATAGAGAACCAAAAGTATGTACATATGTATGTATTTTCTAAACCTAATCCCATTTTCAAAAATAACTCCCAAAATTGTGTATGAGTATGTTATCAACAGGATTCATTTCCAGAAAAAATTAAACACTTAGACACATCAGTTAAAGCTGACTGCTTTGTAAATTTGATTGGCTGCAACATGAATTTGGCTGCTTTTAGAAAGGCAGTAGGGGTTTCAAAGCAGGCTCATGTTATGATTCTAAGAGATGCATAAAGAGGAGGAAAAGGGGAATTTGATCCAGAGTCTCTTAGATTCAAACAAGAATCACTGTTGCATAGATAGCATAGGTATGAGTCTTTTTATTAAATTCTAATTGTTGATCACTTTGAATTTGCTGCTTTCTCTACACCTTCATCATGATCATCAATAATTAATTATTTAATTAATTTAATAATTAATTAAAATTATCATTTTAGTATGGTCATAATCATCATTATTATCCCTGGCATCATCTTCATATAGTTCCAGCTATATATAGTACAATCTTGCCTACCTGAGGAAAGTATTTTGACAGGGTGAAAGAATATACTTTTGAAAAAAAAAAAGTCAGCATTCAATATTCACCATTTTCAGTTCTATAATCAAACACCTCCAGCCAATGTTTTTGTTAATTGTTCATTGCCATAATATAGTTTTACAGATTAAAAAATACAATACAATAAAATAAAACACATTTTAGTGATGTGTTACTGTATTTTGAGTTTTAAAATAAAATCATTTATTATCTGTCCCATTTGTTGCCCAAGCAACACTTTTCTTGCTGTTGCTCAATTCTGTGTATAAAGGTTCTTGGATTTGCCTGCTTCAGAATTAAAAGCGAAAAGGCAACATATCGTGATCAACTTAAGAATCAAAGAATGCGGGGGGTGAGCATTTCAGCATGTTTTTATGCTTGGCTTTTCCCAAGGCTTTCAAACAGATTTGCTCATATGTATCTTTGACATCCTGTTTCTTCAAATAACTTGCCTCCTACTGTGTTTCTAGGAGCTCCACAAGTTCTTCCCTCTCTTGGGCTGTATCTCCTGCTATCCATTTTGGGTGATGTTCATGAATCTCTGACTGCAGTACTTCACAGGGGCCCAGCTTGCAGAAATGTATCATAAAAAATAGGTGTCTCTGTGCCCAGGAACTCACAGGAAGGAATGGAACCGGACTGATTCTGAAATACTTTGCTCTGTGAGCCAAGTAGGAAGAATATGCATTTTATCATATACTTGCTTTTGTATCATAAGAGGATACAGCTGGGTGGCTAGCAAAATATACTTTATTTTTTAAAATCTACGTTGCCTCCCTCGTTCACTCATTCTCATTTTTTTCTCCCAACTATTATATTCCCCCCTCCTCTCCCTCTCTTCCTCCTCCCTTTGAAAATCTTAGGTACTACTTAATCATAATATGAAATCTCCCTTTGCCAAAAAAGGATAAGGTGGAAGGCAAGCAGGAAGATTAATTCTGTGCTAATTCTGCCTTCTAACCTTCTAAATTTCCTTCCCCTCTGACTGAGGTTTCTGGTTTTCTATCTTACTCTCAGGACACTTGCAACCTGTCATAACAGCATCCAGAGCCAAATCTTGACCTGAAAGAAATGCACACATGCACACCCACCCACCCACCCACACACCTGTTCCCATTGCTGTACATAAAAAATGTATGCAAACAGTAATATCTAAGATGATAAAGTCTGTCACTATTTTGTGTATGTTGGATGAGGATAGGGTTTCCAGACATCCAGCAAAAGGATATGTCAAGTCCTCCATCTGGCAGGCATAGCCTTAAAATCAAATATTCTCTGGCTCTTTGAGTATCTTGGTTTTTTTTACAAAACAAATTGGACTGTTTTCACAACAGTAGTCATTCAGACTTTTGTGTATTGTGACCATGTAAATTGTCTGCTTCTTTCTTTCCTTTGTCCATAGATAGACTCAACAGCCTAGACTTATTTATTTCCTGATTACATCAGTTGGCTTCAATTCAGCCCCTTCTGTTCTATGATCACTGTAATCTGGGGATCACATGTCTCATTATATGATTCTATGATAAAATTTGAAAAGTGCTTTGTTGTCAATTCTATATTATTGTTAGTATTTGTTTTTGAAAATAAAGATTTGTTGGATGCAATCGAGAAACCAGTCTTTCTGATACTGGAAAAACATAATTTCATAAACATGTAGGCCCATGTACTTTTTTTTTCCAGTTTTTCTCTGTCATTTTTGTTGTGGGAGCCAAGAAAGTTAAACAGGTAGTGTGTCCTCCTTTCCCCCCATTTGTCCTCCTTTCCAGTTGTCTGTGTTCTCCTTTGCCCGTTCAGATATCTGGTAACTGTAGATGAGGAAGGGAAAATTGGAACTTTGGTCCTTTTTCATAGAATCATAAAATGTTTAATTTGAAAGGAGCATTATAGGTCATCTATACAACCCCCTGCTCATGAAGGAATGAAGTAAATCACCATCCAGCCCCACTTGAAAACTTCCAGTAAGGGAGAGTCCGACATTGTCCTAGGCAAACTATTCCACTGCTTAACACCTCCTACCACCAGAACATTCTTTCTACAGTGATATTCAACTGAATCACCTGTTTTTTAATTTCATTCTGTTGACCCTTGTCCTGATCTGTTTCACCAGATGACAGGCCTGCTCCTCTGCTACATGTAAAGGCATTTACCTTTTATAGGCTGCTATTATATCTTCTCTTAATCTTCTCTTTTGTAAACTAAACATGCCCAACTCTATTCTTATAAGGCTTGGTTTCCAATCATTTCCATCCTAGTGCTCTCATCTGAATCCTCTCCAGCTTCTCCAGGTCTCTTTTCATGCATTTGATTTTTCATATCCAGCAGGCTAAACTTCATCCTGTTGGATTTGACTCAGTGTTCAAACCCATCAAGATAATTTTGAAATCTGATTTTGTCTTTTAAAGCATTAGCCAGTCCCCCTAGTTCGATGTCATCTGCCAACTTGATAAGCAAACCTTTATATTTAATCCTTGATGAAGGTTATTTATCAAATTATTGAATAGTACTGGGCTAAGGAGAGAGCCTCAGGGAGTCTGATTCAATGCATCTATCCAAGATAATGCAGAGTCATTCATGATTACTCTCTGGGGTAGTTTTTCAACTAGTTGCTACTGGACCACAGTATAATCTAGTCCACTCTTATGCATGTGGTCTTAGTGATATAATGAGGGATCTTGTCAAATGATTTACTGATGTCAAAATACACTTTAGCTACAGGATTCCCTTAGTCTACCAGACTAGTCATTCTGTCATAAAAAGAGATAAATTTAGTCTGATGCAACTTGTTCTTGAAAAATCCATTCTGACTCCTAGTAACAGGAGCATCGTTTTCTAAATGCTCACAGACATGCTGCTTGGCAATCTTTTCTAATTCCTTGCCCAGTACGGACTTTAAAATTAATTGGTCTGTAATTTTTCAGGACTTCCTCCTCCTTTTTTAATACTGTGACTTTGTTTGCTCTTATCCAGTCTTCTGGCACCATAGCAGTTCTCTATCAGTTTTCAGAAAGTATTGTACATTGTTCTGTGTTCAACATCTGGGATGTAACTCATATGGTCCTGAAGATTTTAATTAATTGAAGGTAGCAATTACTATTGTATATCTTTATCAATCCTGAGTGGTGTTTCCCCCTTTTCCTGAAATGTGTTAGAAAAGTCTCTGTAGCTCTTTTGAAAAGAAGACAGATGCAGTCTGTTTGGTGTTTTTTCTAATCATCTTTATTACTATCTCATCTTTCCCATGCAATAAGCCAATGGTCTCTTAGACACTTTTTTAACGGTTTTTTTTTTTTTTATCCCACCTTTATTATTTTTATAAATAACTCAAGGTGGTGAACATAGCTCATACTCCTTCCTCCTCCCATTTTCCCCACAACAACAACCCTGTGAGGTGAGTTGGGCTGAGAGAGAGTGACTGGCCCAAAGTCACCCAGATGGCTTTCATGCCTAAGGCAGGACTAGAACTCACAGACTCCTCCTTTCTAGCCTGGGGCCTTAACCACTAGACCAAACTGGCTCTGTTTGGCTCTGTATTTTGAATACCAACCCCATCTTGAGCCTGTAGGGATGGAGTTCAGGAAGAGTAAAACTTGAAACAAGCTGAGGTTGTCAAGGAATGCAAAATATAATACATGGGGGTGGAGGCTCCCTACAGGTTCAAGTCACCATCTTGTATTCCTTTTTTTAGATATCAGCCCTTGTTTCCATTTCCTATACAACACTGTTTTGCTTCTCAGCTTGTCAGTGAGCTTGATATTTCCTTAAACGTTGGTATCTAGTGGGACCCAGGAAGCGTGCCTTTTCTGTAGCAGCCCCTGCCCTGTGGAACGCCTTTCTTCTTGAGATCCAGCAGGGTCCCACCCTCTTAATCTTCCAGAAGACCATAAAGAGCTGGCTCTTCCCCAAAATGCTGGAATAGGGTGAGGTTGGAGCCTGAAGATGATGGTATTGGCTGTATTGGAAAAGAATGGTTTTTGGTTTTTGCTTTTATTGTTTTTATGGTATTTTGGTTTTATATAACTGCTGTAAGCCACCCAGAGTTGTGTTTCTTAAGATAGGTAGCCATGTAAGTCAAATAAACAAACAAACAAATAAATAATATTCAACCATTTATTCATCTTAAAGTTTCAGTACCCAACTAGGTAACATCATCAGTGCACTGATGAAGTTACCTAGTCAGATAACAAAATGTCTGCAGGCAAACAACCAAGCTCATAGAGCACCAAGGACTCCACAGTTCAACCCCGAGCTACATATATTCTCTTATATATTTGCTTTCCTCTGTTAATATATCTAGTTCTTCATGTTTGTTATCTATACTCTCTGCGTTGGTACACCAACAATATATTTCTGAACAGTAGAGTAGGCCAAGCTTTCTGGGACCCAAGATTAACCTCTCAGATGCTCCCCCAATGGTGAGAAAACTCAAGTGCTAAGCCCTTGCCCAGGCTTTAGCAACTGAAGGCAGGCAGAAGACAAGGCAGAGATGGGTCACAGGGCTACTTCTTCCCCATGACAGCCTGAGCCCAAGGAGGGGCTCCCTTGATCTCCTCAGTTACTAATATGTCACTGCTTGACTTAAGAGAGGAGGAAAAGGAGGCTGAAGTGCAGGCATTCTCCCATTGCTGCTGCTGAGGCAATCACTTACTTGGGAACGGCAGTGAAGAAGGGAGGGAGCAGCAGTGGCAGGTCTTCCCTTCCTAGCTTCTTCCTTCCTTCAGTGCTGCTTCTATTGCTACAGCACTTGTGTGCCTGGTGCTTATTTTAAATTGAGGAGTACAGCAAGAGAGAATCTAGGTCCATCTGTGCCTACCTGCCCCAAGGGGGCTACCTCCCCCACCTTCACTATTTCCACACCCCTGTTCCTCCTCCATTATGATGTGCAATCATGTTCTTTAGGCCCATCCCTTCTCTACCTGAGTCAGTGCTTCTGCCTCCCTCCCACTAGCAGTTTATTTTGAAGTTCTCTAGGTAAGATTCATGAGGGTCTTGCCAAACACATTTTCCCGTGATGATATGAGGTGGAGCCCTGCCTGCCTAAGGCAGTGTTTCTCAACCTCAGCAACTTTAGGATGTGTGGACTTCAACTCCCAGAATTCTCCAGCCAGCATGCTGGCTGGGGAATTCTGGGAGTTGAAGTCCATACATCTTAAAGTTGTTGAGGTTGAGAAACACTTGCCTAAGGGTACCTTATCCTGGTGTTGGAGACCATGCTCTAGGAAGCCAACATTTTCCTAACCTTCTTAGCCAGTTGTTCACATCCGTCTAGCAAGTAAAAATGTTGCATGCTTCAGCTACTGTATTTCACTTTCTTACCTATCAGGGTGGGCCTTTTGATCTTACTCATTCTGATTACATTCCAAAAGGCTTCAAAGACCTGCCCTGTTCTCCCAGGCCTTGGGTTAGGGTGGACACAGCCCTTGTGGGATTTGTTCTGTATATATTTTTCTTCTGATGAATGGCCAAATTTCCATCTTGTTTATCCATTTTGTATTGCTTTATTTTTATACTGCTTTGTTATATTGTAAGTCACCCAGAACCTCAATTGAAAAAAGTAAATAAAATCATCTGGAACCTTCTGGCATGTTCATCCTCTCTTGGATACAATATGCCATTTCTTTCCATACGGATAAGCACAAATAATAGTTATCAGTTCTTTGATGAACCTTGGTAATCGTTTTTCCCCTGAGCCCTGGAAACTTCATTCATGGAAGCTCACAAGGTGATTTTGGGTCAGCCACTCTGTCAACCCAACTTTCCCTCCCTGTTGTTGAAGGAAAAATCTGAAGGTGAAATTGCTATGTATGTTCCCTTGAGGTCTTGGAGGAATGGTAAAACATAACTTTATGAAGGAAATAAATTTCTCAAATGGCTTTCTCCATGTGGCACAAGGCAACTTTTTCTTCTGGGCTGTCTTATTTTCATTAGTCTTTCACTCGTCTTCACACATAAGTGTAACAGAAAAAGGACCCACGCATGTTGCTGAAAAGATTCTTTGGAGCTGATAATACTGCCAGATCTGCTCCTTTTGCCCTTAATGCTGAAATGTGCTACTGTAGCCAGGGATGAAATTGGATGGGATATTTGCCAAAATTGCAGAAAAGGTTATGGGTCCTTTTTTATTAGTGCTTATGCGAGTGGCCCCACATAATGTTAGGGAATGAAAAGTGGAGGTGAGCGGGTCTCTTTTCAGTTTTTTGTTTTTTTTTTTGGAGCTGTCCTTATACATTGGTTTTGGTTTCCTTTAGCTCAGCAGTATCATGACCAGAACTAAATACCTCATTTCAGTCTGTGATTGTCTGACTAGGTTTTGTAGTTTTCTATTTTTCAATATTGATGAAGACTCTGAATGCCTATTGAGTCTTTAATATGAGGTGTCAGCTTCTGTGACCTTTCTGAACTCTTTGGGATTTTTTTTTTTTAAAGGGCTCTGCCTTTTGAGGAAAGTTTTGTAGTAATAGCCCCTTTCCCTTTTCCTTTTCCTTTTAGGAATTATTATATTGACAGCATTCACACTTTGGAACAGGATAACTGTTTTCTGCGAAAGACCCAAGCAATTATGGTTATGGGAAATTCAGCCTTTTGGAAATCAGCACTATACATTTTAAAAAATGCAATTCTTTTTTCATCATGAAGACATTTTTTTTTTAAAAAGTACATGTTTGTATAATAACTGTTGTGGTTTTCCTGTAAGGCTTCTGCATAAACCAGACTAGCCACCCCCCACCTCCACCCCTTGAAAACAAAGCAAAACAAACCTTGTTTTGCTCAATTCTTAAGGCATAGAATGGAAATACAACTTAATTAATGCAAAGCAAGCACATTTTTGTCCATTAGTATTTTGCTAATTCCCCTCAGTGTTGCTTTGAACATAAATCTTGTGAATTTCTTTGTAACTTGTGTTGAATCAGGAGATACCACCCTTGTTGCTCTTAAGCTTCTTTTAGTAAAAAATGTTGTTTTAACATATGTCTAGACAGCACCTTGTTAAAAAGCTTTTAATCCCTGACTGAGCCTCCAGAATTAATACTACTTTTAAATGCCTTCTAACAATAGGGAGAATAGCTCACACTGAGTGTCCGAATAAAGTTTGTTTGGGAGTAAACATTGAATTACTTCAGAAGTTCATCTAATGTGTCATATGAAAGACAGTAATTAAAAAAAATAAAAATAAAGCTTTCAGCCTTCCAGTTTCCTGTGTTAAGAACAGAAGTGGGAAAAGGTTAAATATAACTTGCAAACTAGAAACAACCCAGTTTACAAAAAGGTAGCTGAAACTGAGATTAAAAAAAAATCATATTTTATTTAAAAAATAAAGTTATAAACTAAATTATTTTGGAATATAATAGCTAGAAAACACAATCTAATAATTTTACTTAAATCAGCACAGAGAGAAAGAGAGATTAAGAGATTAACTACTGATAGTTTACTAGTTTGGGGGCTTCCATACTGTGTGCTACAAATATTTTATTACACAGAACTTTCAACATCTTGAACTGAATTGGGAAACTAGTTTACTTCTGCCTTCTTTGGGCATGCAGAATATGCAAACAACAAAAAAAGAGGAAGTGCAAATAGCACAACCTACATTCTATTAGGGAGAGCCAGTTTGGTGCAGTGATTAAAGGCACCAGGCTAGAAATTGGGAGACACTGAGTTCTGTCCCGTCTTTGGCACAAAGACAGCTGGGGGACCCTGGGCCAGTCACTCTCTCTCAGTCCTAGGAAACAGGCAAAGGCAAACCATTTCTGAAACCTTGCCAAAACTGCAGGGACTAGTCCAGGCAGTCTCCAGGAGTCAATACTCTCTCTCTCTCTATCTCACACACACACACACCACATTCTATTAGTGTAAAATTATTATTGTTACTTTTAAAAACTCAAACTTTCAGTATCCAACACATTTTCTTCAGATGACTGGCTGAATTGTGAATGTTTCCAGTCAGCTGAAACAAATTGTTGTCCTCATCTCATCAAAACCTCCTCCACTACCAAACTCCTATTCTAGAGAGTTAGAGAATTTTCTGGAACAGACTCTGACGGCACATGGCACCCCCAGGGGGAATGCAAGAGCAGCCCACTCTTATTCGCATTTATTTGCCTCATGTTTATCATGCTCTTCAGCTAAAACATTTCTTGGATTTAATACAATTAATGAGAAACATCACTCCTGGTCTACAGGCTTATAATCTTAAAACCAAAATGATATAGAAGGAAAAAAAGTGACGGAGAAGAAAGAGGAAGGGGAAAACAACAGCTCCAACCACCAATTTCTACTGTTCAATATTAGTTTTTCAATGCTGAGTAGTTCAATTTGGCATTTTCAGTAATGCTGATGGATTGGGCCTCATTTATTTGTTTGTTCATTTGATTTAGATCCCACATTTTACCCAAGACTTCAAAGCAATGCATAAATCACTTGCTCCTCCAATTTTTCCCACAACAAGGACCTTGTGAGGTTGGTTGGGTTTAAGGAGAATGATAAACCCAACGTCACCCAGTGAAATTCTGCTATTGAGGGCAGACTTGAACTTGGCTGCTAGTTCAAAATTATAACCTCTGCCCTCCGCTGACCCTGCAGTCCCTCATCACCCCTTGCTGCAGCCTTTTGAAATGACAGTGGGTGCTTTTACTCTCTTTGTGACTGATGGAGTGTGGAATCTTCCACCATATCTTTCTTCCATTGCTTCTATCTTCTATCTAGACCGCTTGTTTATGAACAGAAGAGGGGCTGATTATAATTTTATGTCATGGCCTTTGCATTCGCTTCTATTTCCTGGAGGACATTCTTCTACATTGTACTCCCCTGCCTTGTCTTGTTTGTTGCTGGATTGCCTGATAGTGCAAGTAAAATGACTGTAAAATGCAAGCACCGCTGCCTTTTAAAACATTTTTTTTTTAAGTGAAATCATATTGATGTAGTAATGAGACATCCAAATCCATAAAATGCATCTGGTGGCATGTGTTTCTTTGAATGTGTTTTTATTTTGACAGAAGTTATTCATATCACTTAAAAAAAAGTTAAAGCCTTCACAATTTGATAATAAAAATTGACATACTCATTGTACTGGTAATTTTCCCCCTCATCATGCTATCTAATTTTATGTCATATTGCCAATGTTCTGGTCTATTAATAAACTAATTAATTCATCTGACACAAGATTCACTAATTTGATCAGAATATGATGGTATGCTATGTTCAGCTGATGTCTTATTAGTAAATCTCATGCTTTATTAAAAATGATACATCCCTAAATGCATTTGAACCAGCAGTGACAGACAGTATGTTTCTACTTAAAACTGCCTTGAAATTGTGTATAGGATAGGTAGAAGCATGCATGCACACAATGTTAATACATGTAGAGAATTAACAATTCTCTAAGGTAATAAGATTTTTAAAATCCAAGTACTGAAAATTCATTTTGCCTCCCGCTACCTGAAATCAAAGCCCTATCATAGATTTCACAGTCAGCTTTATCAGTGAACAGAATTTTAAACCTTTTGGCCATTTCTAGACATCATTGCTATCCCTTAAAAGCTATTTGGACTGATTTCCTGGCTTACGTAAGCAGCTTGGCACCAAAATCTTCCTGCCACCTGCCTTCAATCCTCTGGGCTCAAGTGAGCTGCTATTGTTCTGCACACACACGCATGCACACACACATATACACACCACATTGCAAATTGCAATCTACAGCCATGATTGCCGCGGTTGGGAAAAGTGCCTAGTTGAACCTCTACAACATCACCCTTTCTTCACATGTTTCATTGGGTAGTTGTGAGCATAAAACTATAGCAGAAAATACTAAGTATGCAAAAGTGAGCTCCTAGAGGAACTGCATAATATATATCAAGCAAAGAAATATAACAATAAAGACAAAAGTTAAACTTCTTAGAACTTAGAAGTTCTTAATTCTAAATTTTCCATGATGGTTTCATGCACCTACTTTCTTTAGTATGGACAAATAGTAAGAGTACTTTCAGAGTTTTTGATGGAGGTACAGAAGGGAGTGATAGAAAAAGTCCAGTCCCCAAGTTCTACGTTCAAATATTCCCTCACTGAACTAGCGGTCGCCACAAGGGAATACTTCTCCTCACCCATCCTGAAAATACGTTTCCATACCTAGCAATGATGGCAATGAACTATTTTAAGAATTCATGGGGTACAAGAGGGGATGAGCCATTTCTTTCTAAGCCTACATTTATATTAAGAACTTAGTCACACTATCGAGCAAGAGTTCAAACATTCTATCTTCACTGCATGTTTCTACCAATAACTTTCTATATGTGATATTTAGATGTAATCTCAGCAAAAATTGCTTTGCCCTTTCCATGCTGCTATTAGCAGCGTTTTAAAAATGGGATGATAAATGGGATGTTCTGAAACTTTGGGAGAGTTAATCCTTCCTTGCCCCACCTGTGATCTCAACATAACCCCCCCACCCAGCCTCCACCCCATGCTATTGATAGTTCTATCTAAAAACTACTGATACCAGTGGAGACCAATGAATGTTGCTGTTTTTGTTTTTAAAAGTTCCATAGCAGATAAAAGTAGATTATGTTTTTCAGAACTGCAGCCAGCAAGAAAATGCTAAACATTCCTTCTCCATGTCCTACTATCTCAATCACAATCAGACTCAGCCATTACTACTGTTATAACATATGAATATAAAAAGAGCTGTGCTGGATCAGGTCAAAAGTTCTCTTAGGTTGCATTTGGGTTCTCCCAGTAGTCAGCCAGATGCCTCCAAAGCATTAATAAGCAGAACATAGAGATCTCTCTTTCTCCCTCTGTTGTTCCACCTAATGTGGAGGTAACACTGAATCTTCAAGTCTAACAGATGCTGGTAGACCTGCCTTCCATGAATTTATCCTGGCCTCTTCTAAGGGATCCAACTTAGTGGCTATTGCCATATGTTGTGGTAATTAAGTTTAATGGTTAATTATGCAATGTATGACAAAGTACTTCCTTTTGTCTGTTCTAAATCTTCAACCAGTTGGCTTCACTGGAACACCCTTGATCATAGTACTTTCAGAGGGAGAAAAACTATCCTGGTCTACTTTCTGCTTGCAAGATTTTATACAGCTTGATCAAGTCTCTCCCTTCCCTCCCTCCAGTGGCTTTTTTTTTTCAGTTTAGACACTTACAAACGTTTTTAGCCTTTTTTCATGGGAAAGTAGTTCAACACCATGATTTCTCTGTATTTTGCTAGATTCTATGGCTTTCTTTTTTTCAAATGTGGCAACTGTACTCAGTATTCCAGAGGGCAATGATGGCATTACTATTGCTATTATTACTGTTGGTCGCAGGTTTTAGACTGGATTTGGCATTTTTATCCACCTGCTGAGTCCTTCCCGAGAATCTGAGATAGGCAGATGTTGTTGTTTGATGTTGTTAAAGGTATCATCGTAGGATATAAGCTGTTTCAAGTAAAGCTGCCTTTTGCAGTTGACTGATGGTGATTTTGTCAATGCTGAGGGTCTTCAAGTGGTTGTTGTTGTTGTTGTTATTATTATTATTATTATAGAATTACAATAACAGTAATGTGCTATAGTGTGAAACATTTTAGTATGATGTCTAGAATCATATTTTACTTTTAGTTGCTGCACAATAGTTAATGTGATAAATGAAAAGTTTCACGGAATACAAAATTGCCTACTCTAGATGAATTCATCTATCATTGTACATTTTAATCTATAAGAATTAGGCCTGAAATCATCATCATCATCAGAAACATCAGAAGCTTTGTGCAAAGATCAGTGGTACAATGGAAGACACAGTTGCTGGTCAATGGTGATAGACTGGGAGAAGTTAACATCAAGAGAGGAATCTTTCAAGGAGGCTTACTATCACCACTATTATTTGTCATTGCATTGATTCCTCTGTCAACAATACTGAACAAGTGAGGTCATGGCTATCAAACATCAGAAACATCCGCCAAGCTATCCCACCTCCTTTACATGGATGATCTGAAGCTGCATGGAAAAACACCACCTGAAATGGAATCACTGTTCAACACTGTCTACATATACAGCCAAGATATTGCAATGGAGTTTGGACTGGACAAATGTGCCACTCTTACCATCAACAGGAGAAAAATAGTGAAAACTGAAGGAATCAAGATGCCCTATGGAAATAACTTCAAGAGTCCAGATGAAGAAAATCACTCCAAATACCTGGGCATCCTTCAGGCTGGCATCACGTGCACTTAAGTCAAGAAGAAGGTTAGTAGTGAATACATCAGAAGTATGAAGAAAATCCTAAAGTCCAAATTCAGTGGCAGAAATACCATCAAGGCGATTAACACCTGGGCAATTCCAGTCATTAGATATACAGCTGAAATAGTGGACTGGACTCAAGCTGAAGTAGAAGCCCTGGATAGGAAGACCAGAAAAATAATGACAATGAATCATGCCCTTCATCCAAGAAGTGACGTTGACAGACTCTATTTACCAAGGAGCATAGGTGGGCATGGAATGTTATAAGTACACCGGACAGTTGAAGAAGAAAAAGGGGCATTGGAAGAATATTTGAAGGACAGTGAAGAAGATGCACTGAATGAATGCTTACTGAATACTGAAGAGACCAAACTGGCCTATAAGAAAGTCCAAATGAAAAATAGAAAAGAGACATGGCAAGGTAAAGTATTACATGGCCAGTACACAAAAAAACTAGCAGGCAAAGCAGATAACAACAAGACGTGGCAATGGCTAAGAGCAGGAAAGTTGAAGAAAGAGACAGAGGAGCTAATTCTGGCTGCACAACACCAAGCCTTAAGAACAAATGCATATAAAGTCAGAATTGAGAAGACAGCAAATGCTACCTCTGCAAAGAAGTGGAAGAAACAGTGGACCACCACAGCTGCTGCAAGATCACACAGACTGACTACAAACAATGGCATGACAAAGTAGCAACAATGGTATATTGGAATATTTGCAAGAAATACCATTTGCCCGCAAGCAAGAATTGGTGGGACCACAAAGCAGACAAAGTAATAGGAAATGAAGACGCTAAAGTGCTCTGGGACTTTAGAATTCAGACAGACAAGCACCTGCCACACAACACCCAGAACTTAACAATTGTTGATAAGAAAGACAAAAAAGTCTGGATAGTGGATATTGCAAAACCTGGAGAAAGCAGAAGAGAAGAGAAATAACTGAAGAAAATCACAAAATATAAAGACCTGTAAACAGAAATAGAACGGCTATGGCAAAAGAAAGCAAAGATAGTACCAATGGTAATAGGCACCTTGGGTGCATTCCCAAAACATCTGGAGCACCACTTGAAGACCATCAGCATTGACAAAATCACCATCAGCCAATTGCAAAAGGCACCTTTACTTGGAACAGCTAATATCCTGCAACAGTACCTTTAACACCATCAAACAACAACATCTGCCTATCCCAGGTCCTTGGGAAGGACTCGACAGGTGGATAAAAATGCCAAATCCAGTCTAAACAATTGGCTGACTATGCGACCAACAACAATAATAATAATAATACTGTGTTGATCAGTTTTGTCATATGAGGGCAAGCATACCCTGTAAAACCCATGTGAAGACTGAATATGGAATTTTATCAACTTTTCTTATGGGGTTAATTGAGCTAATATTGGTGAATTTGGTGCACATCTTTGAGAGAACACTCTTTGTTTCATATTCAAAGAAATGCACACCCACACAATTCAGGAAAGATTGTTATATATGACCAAGGATGGAATCCTACAGAGTGAAGCCATTGAAATTTACTTTAAAAATGCATAAGATCTCCCTGTAATACTATGAGGTGTATTTCTTACACATCTCCCTCCCATTTTTCTCCCTGTTCTATTTTCGTTTGTATTTACTTCCATATTTAGGCACCTAAACAAAGGCATTCTCAGTGTTTTAAACCCACTGGGCACCTCTGCAGCAGGTTTTATTAAAATCCATTATATTAGGATTATAAAAATGTGGAGGAAATGACTGAATCATGCAGGAAATAAAACTCAAAGAAAGGATCTCTTTCAGCAGTTTAATGTGCCTTCTGTTCACTTTCATGAGAACTGTAGGGGTTCAGTGCAGTAACATTTTATTTTATTTAGTTAACTGGAGAGAGAAGAGGAGGGGTTACAGAACCCCAGATTAAAGAAGATACATTATTTAATATGTTGTTTGTCTTTTAGTACTCCATTTGAAGAGTCCATTAACTTTACTACACTCATCTATATTTATGAAATTCAGTTTCTGATCATTATTTCTGTGATGAGCTATCACCATACATTTCACCCAGTGAAAGATTTTTTTCAAAAGATTCCAATGCCATACTTGGAGAATTTTTCTTTGTTTTTTTGTACCTTAAAGAAGATTTGTGCTGTATTCTGCATGATACGTTTATTTCTACTTTGAAACAACACTGTACATATTGATATTTAGGTCCTATCCCACACCAATTTATTGGATCATTTGGACAAGATAATATTATCGTAAAGGGAGTACTTAATTTCAAGTGATTCTTGGTCATGTTCCAAACTTATAATATGAACCATGTTTAGAGATTTAAAAAAGGGAAGGAGAGAGTGTTTTAAAGACCCAAATAGCCCTTCTGACAAATTCTTCTCCATCCCTGAATATTTCTGTTCTAATACTCCCAGAAAAATATGTTTGCATTCGTCTGCTATGATAGTCACTATGCTCAAAATACTATATATTATATTGTTATTCATCCCTATTCAAACCAATCTTTTATTCTGAACAGAAGGAAACTTGGAGACAGACATTGGATTTGCTGCTGTGGTACTTTTCAGACTTTATATTTACACTGTACTGAAGTAGTGCTAACTTATTACTTGGTCTCCTAGCCAGTTCACACTGAAAGAACTCGTTGCATCTTGAATGCTCTTGCTTAACCATAATCATTCATGCAAGGCTATACTCTAGAATTGGGATACACTCAGAAACTGCTTCGTATGGCAATTTTAGCAGGACATAGCCAGGGTCTACCAATCAGTAAGCAGTGGCTGTTTCAGACTGCAGGAGTGTTGTGTGAAGGAAGCCACTAGATTTTTTCAGTTACTGCCTGGCAGTTTGAGTTGTATCCTTAACTAGGTTGCTGTACTCAGGCAGGGTATGAAAGATGAAACCCTGTTTAACTACCCGCTTCATATGAGGACTGAGGCTGGAAGTGACAGGATTAGCAACTTGTTTTTAACATCAGTAGCCAATCCTAGATGTACCTATTTCCCTTTTAGTTACAGCTCAAGCAAATTCCTTCCTTCCTTCAATTAAGTCAATGTGGTTTAAGATAAACAGGGCTTTTCAACAGATTTTTTTTAAAAAAAAAAATCCTGCCTTTCTTATTTTTATAAATAACTTAAGGCAGTGAACATACCTAATATTCCTTCCTCCTCTGATTTTCCCCACAACAACCCTGCGGGGTGGCTTGGGCTGAGAGAGAGTGACTGGCCCAAAGTCACCCAGACGGCTTTCATGCCTAAGGCAGGACTAGAACTCACAGACTCCTCCTTTCTAGCCTGGGGCCTTAACCACTAGACCAAATTGTAAGGACAAGGTTTTTATTCCTACCTGTATGCCAGTGGGGTGTTTTTCTTTTTATTCATTTAGAGGATTTTTTAAAATTATAATTGCATTTAATTTTCTACCTGCACTCTGAAATAATACCATCTGATACATGATTAGATAGATAGATAGATAGATAGATAGATAGATAGATAGATAGATAGATGAAAGAGATTTATAAAGTATTTTTATGATAGAAATGGCCCTTAAAGCTTGTTTAGTCTAAAATGCCTACCTTTAACAAAAGTCTTTTATGAGTCATGACTGCAACTTTTCCATAGTTTGGGTCAGCTTTTAACATGTCTACTTTCAGCTGCCACTTGTGGCTCAGGGGGCTAACACTGATTATTCGGGTGTAGGAACTTATAAAGACGCTCAGAATTGTCTATTAGGCTGAATTTGTTGGCCATGACACTTTCCAGATATCTGCTCTGTCACTGTCAAATTGTTGTTCCTGCCTTCCATTCCTCTTTCTTCACAAAGAATACTTTGCAAAAGTTGATGCAAACAGAAATGATATGGGTAACACATCAACATTCTGAACTTTCCCAGAGTTGTCTCAATAAACAAATTAAGTGATTCTCAGAAGAGTTCATATGTGATCTGAAGCAGCTGCTATGTGCAAATATTTATGCAAGTGAGTGGCACATTTGAGCGCTCCAGTGTTAGAGGATGTGTCCATGGAAGATTGCAATAGAAATCAAAACATCTACATTACAGCGTGTTTTACAGGCTAGCATGGGATCTTGCATCGTGGACATTGGTTGCTTTTCATTTCTAACTTTTAGCTTGAGCCTTGACCCTGGTTTGTACTTTATCCTTTTAGATCAACAACTTCTGATTCCCAACATGTAGCTTATTCTAGACTGCTAACTGTAACAAAAGCCTGATAGATTGATACTCTAGTAATGCCTTTATATTATCCTATCTCTGGGAGTCACTCCTGGATTAAAGTTCCTTCTAGGAACAAAAGGTACCCTTCTATTCAAGAGGTAAACAATTATTCAACCTGCCATTTTGTAAAGCATTTATTCCATTTCATTATTCTCGGAGGAGGAGGAGGAGGAGGAGGAATTTCTAAAGATTGGATTCATGATTTTACATTAAACTATTAAACTATGGCTTGTAGAATGAACTGCACTTCATTCATTCATTTATTTATTATTATTATTATTATTATTATTATTATTATTATTATTATTATTATTTATACATTATACTTAGCAGTAAATCATGATTTACAAATCATACTACAGCTTTCTGTCATGTGTGAACCCTCTCAATAAGAGTTTCGGCCAGAGTATATAAGATCTTTTAAGTAGAGATTCACTCTTGTCCTTTAAGTAGTGTGCTAGAAGCTGCATTTCAAAAATTACGCAGATACCAGAACTTTTTCAAAAAAGATTGTTATATGATATGATGCAAATGCCATTAAAAATTAATTAAATGCAGCAATTCGATTTAATCCTATCTCTGTTCTGCTATATAAACAATGACAATTGGGTGGCAATTTTTGGAGAGGCACATACAGCCCTGGGACCAGTTTATACTTCAAATGCTGCTTTTAGATAGAAAGCTTACCTGATATTCCTACTGTACATTCTAGAAGAACAGAATTGAAAATCATCCATCGTCTTTCATAATAATAAGGAAGGTATGAAACCTCCTCACTAGCAAACGTAACATCTTGAGGAGAATTTGTATGATATGTTGATATTAAGTGGTGCAATATGCAGGGGACTCTCACACTGATCTAACCTGTAATTATGGTGAAGGTAAAAGAAAATGCCACTCTGTTTGGACTGCTTCCATCTATAACCTTTCCTCTGCATATGGTGCTCTCTTGGCAAAGGAAGAGAATTATTTCATTTCAGAGGCCTTCCACATACTCTGGAATCTAATTAATTACTTAATAATATATGGAGCCCACGTTATAGTATCTGTGCAGTCATCCAGATGGAAAAGCAGTCATACAGATAAAGCTAAGGTTGAATATAAATCTCCAATCTTTCCTGGAGCATAGGTGACTCTGAGATTGTCATCACTTCTACTAGCAATCTTCCATTGCTTTTGTATTTTGTCATAACCATAGTCATATTCCTATCTATCTATCCATCTATCTATCCGCTAGCTAGCTAGTTATCATCTACTACACTACCCAACAACTCAGCTCACTACCTTCCAATCTTCCTTATTGTCTTTTTTCAAATTTTAATATTTCATGTCTGAAATTTCAGTAGCATATGCTGGCCTACAAAGAATAAAGTGGAATAACTACTCCATACAATTTGGAAAGGATACTTCTGTTGATGCAGCTGTGATTGCATTGGCCATTATTGCAGCCTCATTACATAGCTGACTCATATTCCATGTGTAAGCACACCATACAATTCTTCTTTCCAGTTTCATGAAAAACCAATAATGAACACTCAGAGTACAGTTTTCAAGTCAGTTTTATATCCATTTAATTGTCATGTCATGCAGTCTGGGGTTAACTATTTTGCTAATCAAAATGTTATGGAGTACTTTATCAAATGCTCTGATAAATCAAGATGTGTCTGCAGCATTTCCAAAATCAACTAAAGAAGTTACCTATTGAAAAAAATGAGATAAAGTTAATCTTAACAAATCCATTCCAATGTTTTATAATTACTATAGTGTTTTCAAGGTCTCTATAGATAACTTTCTTATTATCTGCTCCAGAATCTTCCCATCTATTGATATTGGAAAAAGTTGCTCCTTTTTCTTCTCTTTGAAGATTGGGATAACATTTTCTCTCCACTTGTCATCTAGGTCTTCACTTGTTCTCCAGGTTTTCTCAGAAATAACAAACCTTCAGTACTTCAGATGGAATTCATCTGGCCCTGTATTTATTTATACAGTTTATAGGCCTCCTAACAACAACTCTGGGCAGTTTACAATGAAGAAGAAGAAGAAGAAGAAGAAGAAGAAGAAGAAGAAGAAGAAGAAGAAGAAGAAGAAGAAGAAGAAGAAGAAGAAGAAGAAGAAGAAGGAGGAGGAGGAGGAGGAGGAGGAGGAGGAGGAGGAGGAGGAGGAGGAGGAGGAGGAGGAGGAGGAGGAGCAGGAGCAGGAGCAGGAGCAGGAGGTGGAGGAGACAAAAGGAAATCATGAATGGCCCCCAAACAATATATAAACAAAAAACCATCCACTAGGGGCTCAACTTTCACTTTGCTCCAGAGCCTGGGAGAATAGCCCAGTCTTTTAAAGCTTCTTAAATATCACCAGGTAGGATCCGTCCAAATCTCTTGGATGATTTCAGTCCAGAGGGCAGGGACTGTGATAGAGAAATCATGTTTCCTGGGTCCCACAAGATGACACTGCTTAATTGATGAGACCCAGAAAATGGCCACTCTGCCTGATTGTATGAGATAGGCAGCCAGAGTTGGAAACATTAAATTGTAGTTGGCTTGTACAGCTTAGGAAACCAAAATTAATTAGGAAACCAACTAGCTTCCCTTAATATCTCTTCAGTATATTTATCAATCAGTCAATCACCTGAAGCCAGTCAGTTTTGCCATGTTCTTTATGCACTGTGACTTCCTGACCTTTATATAGGTTTGCCATGATGGCAATGCGATGTGCTGGATTCCTATTTTATCAAGCACAGTGAAAAAAAGGGACTAAAATTAAATATAAAGGAAGACCAAACTAATGACAACAGGTATAACAACCAGACTTAGAATCGATAATGAAGATACTGAAGTGGTAGATAGTTTCTGCTATTTAGGATCAACCAATAACACTAAAGAAACAAGCAGTCAAGAAATACAACACAGATTAGCACTTGGCAGAGCAGCCATAAAAGCCTTGGAAAATACATTCAGATGCTATAATGTGTCTATGCCTACAAAAATCATAATAGTGCAACCAATGGTATTCTCTGTGACACTCAATGGAAGTGCAAGTTGGACTTTGAAGAAACAGGATAGGAAGAGTACTCAACCCAGAGTTCTCACTCAAGGCAAAAATGACCAGGCTCAAATTATCCTACACTACTTTGGACACATCATGAAAAGACCTAGCTCTCTGGACAAGGTTCTAATGCTGGGAAATATGGAAGGAAAGAGAAGAAGATGGCCAGCAGTAATGTGGATGGACTGTTACTACTGAGTGCACCACTGAAGACCTGAAAGACCAAGTTAGGGACAGATCATCATGGAGAAATGACTATGTGGTCATTAAAGCTGACACTAACTTGATGACACATAGTCAATTTTTAAAAATAGACATTGTAGGAGGAAAGCCATATTAATCTATGATAACCAAAGGAATAAGTAATGCATTTTCAGACTAACAGATTTTATTAAAAGTTTATACCTTTTAATCAAATGTATTAGTCTGAAAAGATGCAACCAGACTCTTTCCGATTTAAAAAAAAAAAAGGTGCTGTCCCATTACGTTTCTATCATTTTCTAATCTAGCATATTTTATATTATATTCTTAATGTAAGTATAATGAATTAAGTTGCAGAATACAACTTTGGCTCATTTCTTTCCCAGTTTTGAGTAATGTAGTTGCTCTGTATTCCATTCTGTTCGTTCCTGATCATCACTGAGTCATCATATATCATCATACAATCATACATTATCATAAAATCATACTTCAATAGGTAGATGAGGTGTTCCAGTACACTCCTGTTTTTAAGGGGTATCCACAATTTGTTGTGGTTTACAGAATCAAAAGCCATCATGTAACAAATTAACCCCAAACCAACATATTTTTGGATCTCCCTTGCTTTTGCATTATCCATCAGATGGCAGCAATGCAGTCTTAGGAGCCCTGCCTCTCCAGAATCTGCCTTGTACTTTTGACGGTTCTAGTTCCATGCATTGTTGAACTCTGGTTTTTTTTTTTTAGTATAATTTTATTGAAGAAAATTTTAACAAGATAAAAGCAATACAAATATTAGAAAAGAAACAAAATAAGAAAGAGAGAGGGAGGGAGGGAGGAAGGAAGGAAGGAAGGATTATAAAGAAATGGGTTCCAATATTTTTGACAACAGTTATAAATGCATTTATATTTTACCGTTCCTTTTTTAAAACAAAAAACAAAAACAGACAGAAGTCTGTGGTTGCTTTTTTAAAAAAACCTTGAGCATGAGCTTACTACATTGTGAGATTAATTGTGACCGTTTGGAAATTTGAGCATTCTTCAGCACTGCCCTTTTTTGGTTTGGTAATATAAACTGATTTTTTTTTCCTATTTCCCTCAGCCACTATTGTGTCTTCCATACCTGCTTACAAACTGCAAATAGTACTTTGACTACATCATCTTGTAAGTTTTAAAAATAGTTTGCCTGGTATTTTATCAACTCCTCCAGCTTTGTTGTGGGCAATATGTGCTAGGGCCCACTTAACTTTACTTTCCAGAAAGCCTGGCTCTCATTCAGTTATCAACATTTGTATGTATTATCA
Organism: Liasis olivaceus; assembly: GCA_030867105.1. Classification (NCBI taxonomy): domain Eukaryota; kingdom Metazoa; phylum Chordata; class Lepidosauria; order Squamata; family Pythonidae; genus Liasis; species Liasis olivaceus. The sequence continues at coordinate 224,390,370 of CM061349.1, forward strand.
ATTTGGGATTTCATGTGGTCCTGCAATCTCTAGCTGCCCATCTATCCATTAAAGAGGATGTGACAGATCAGGGTCATCTGTGATCTGAATGTCTGAATAAGGGTTTAGCTTATTAGCATTCTCAGACAAGTTTAACTTTGTAGCTATTATGCCACATGGTTCATGAAGTCATCCCACTACCAATATACAAGGTTTGTTTCTTTGTTTTAATATATTATGGAGTAACTTTCTGAAACTCCCAATAATCTCAATGTGGCATGATCAAATGTTAATTAGGAAAGTTGAATGCACATCCATACTTCAGTGTTTGCAGATAGTGTTCTTTGAATCCTGGGTTCTTTTTCCCATTCTACTGAATCTATTTCTCCTGCGAATAAAATAAATTTGCACATGCATCATACAAGACTGCAGAACTGTTCATATGCACCCATCCATCCCTGAAAACCCTTCACATTCGGTTCGTGAAACAAAGTATGAAAATCAATACCAAGTTATTTATTTATTTTGCATATTCTGAATCTATTCACAGATGGTTTGGTTTCTGGAAAAAAAAAAAAGTTTGTGAGAAATAAAGCAGATGGGGGGACATGTCAGACAAGAGACATTCCTAAAAATGATATGAGAGCAATGCTTCCTAAGCATGTGGATATGAGAAAAACAATGAACTCTGCATGACTTAAATGATAAGTTGAGACCAGAAAATCTATGTAGCCAGCAGTGCCATCATGCATGCTTTGCTGATAACACCCCAAGGGTATTTTTTATTTTTATTTTTTATTTTCTCGGCAATCACATAGGCCACCCCAACCCTGTTAGTGAGAAAAGCAGGAGCAACAACACATAACTCTATTAGGATTCCTTTAACAATAGAATTAATTTTAAAGTCTAATTCTGAAAAAGAGCAAATTAGGCTCCCCTTGTTAGAAACATACAGACACAAGCATAGAACACCTCGACAACATTATACACACAGAGAGAAGCACACATACAGTACACACCTGTAGGAAAGGGCTGTATGAGAACATAATGACTTGAATAGCAAAAGATGCAGAGTGTTTTAGATAGAGCTGTATTTATTAAACAATGTCTCTTTAAACATTAAAGAAAATAAGCAAAGCCTTATTAGCATTGTATAGGTCTCATGCAGTTATTATTGTGATGGCTTAGGATGTATCAAGTACTGCTGTGACATTTATTCAGAGATTTCTTCCGTATTTGTAAACAGAATTATTAACTTCTAGGTAAATACACTTTTCATTTCAAAGCAACAGCAACCCTTCAGATTGAACATCAACCCAAAGCGAGGATTTGCAGAACATTAATTTGCAGAGTTTTATTTAGCTATGGGTCTTGATCCAGAAATTACTATGTGTAACAATGGATTGATTGTTACACATAGTTAGATAGCTGAGCTAGATGTATATAGGCAAGAAGAAATTCATGAGAACATTTTTAAACAACTGTGCAAGATTCTGATTATATTGCTTCCTTGTTTTGTTGTTTGTCCATCCGGCTGAACCACATTCAACTTTTTTTGTGGCTTGAAGGAGGGTCTATATGCTTATTTATTTTTTATTTATTTATTTCCCAGTATTCAAGGGTCTTCGGTTTAAGGCCAGTAGTGCACTGACATTGCCGGGGGAGATGAAGCCAATGTTTTTTCAGCACTTTTTGGAACATTTTTCAGAACTGGTGGGTTTTCAACATGTAAAGTACAATAAGCCTTGCAGGGCTCAAAAAAAAAAAAAAAAAAAAAAAAGTATCTTTTAGGGTCTAAATATGGGGAAAATTAATCTACCCCAAATTAGCATTTTTGCCTCTGAATCTTGATAACATGACTTGGGGGCACATTGGGTACAGCAAAAATTAGTCTGGAAGGCTGCATTTGACCGTAGCTGCTCCTCTAGTGATTAAATTATACAGAAAACAGCCCTCTTCTGAACAGTCTCACAATCTTCAATCTAGCATGCAAAGAATGGTGAGCAGATGGAAAGACAGGTCTGGTAAACTGTATCTTGAATAAATTTCAGGTCCATTTTCATGAAAGCACTATAGAAATAATGCTTGGGATTGAATCCAGCATTATAGTTCCATGAATGGAGGATATGTCCATTTGTGCAAATGGAGCTGTTCTGTAAATGCCTTCTTATATGGGCAAAGAAGGTTTACCATAACTACAGGCCTCATTTTGTGAATGGGAAATCCTGGATTATAGAAAATATTGATAACCTACAATTGTTTGTAAGTGGGTGGATGTGTGCATACATCTGGGTTTAGATAGCTTCTAGATACATTCATTAAAATTTAGGAGTGGATGCACTAGATATAAAGAATTATGAAAATCACTTACTGTACTTTGATTATGTGCCATCAAGTCAGTGTCAGCTCAACAACATGGATAGATTTTCTCCAGGACGATCTCTCCCCAGCCTGTTCCAGTGTATCCATCACTACTGTAATTCAGTCCATCCACTTAGGTGTTGGTCTTCCTCTTCTTCTCTTTCCTTCCAACACATAGACTATTTTCCAGAAATATAAATATCATTGCAACTCTTTTGCAGTATGTGTTCTGTAATCATTATTTCTAAATTTACATGCAATGGGATGAAATGGCTTTTCCATGGCCATGAAACATGCGTAACAGCAGAGAGGAACTGGGGAATATATCAGTTTGACAAAGATGGTGGGTATAGAGGACTCACTATATTGCTTAATTTACAAGATGTAGAGACAGAAAGGTAAGAAGGAGGGAGAAAGAAGAGTATAAACAGAAATCTTTATTAGAATTAAAAGAGTTCTATCCCTAAGGCATAATGCTTTCTGTACAGAATAGTGTAATTAATAGCAACAACTCAACTGAATTAAAAGTATCAACCTGTGAAAAAGGCATCACTAGACTCTGCTCAATAAAGAGTGCTACTGATGTATATAAAAAAAGAAGTTGTATGTGAACAATGGAGCAGGGAACAATGTATCAGCAAAGTCAATTACCCAACATGCTGATTTTCTCTGATTTTAAAGGCGATATGGATTCCAGTCAAAGCAATAGCTAAGACTCATTTACATTTTTAAAAAATGTCTATTGTTTAGGAGTGATCAAGAGAAAAACATTAAGTAGAAGCTTTCTCAATGACATGTGACATTTTTGGTCAGGCTAAACTAAGCACGCGTCAGGGAAGAAGTTCAAGGACAGTGGCAGCAGCTAACTTAGCAGTGCCCAGAGAGGATTGGTGCAGACTTCTGGCATCTTAAAAACCACCATGGCAACAGACTTCATAGCCCAGTGTCCATTCTAGTTTTCTAAAACCCACTGCCTTTTATGTATGTTGGATTCCAATTCCCCCAGTTTCATCTCACATAACCAAAAGGTGGGAATGATGGTAGAAGGTCCAACATATCCAGAAGGTACCAAGTGGGAAGAAACATCTGTTTTATCAGATACATGAAGCATTATCCTGAGTTACTTATAAAGAAGATGTAGAGGGCAGAGGGAATGGCTTTGAAGGACAGGAGGAAGAGCTACTACCAAGGCAATGGTCAGATAAGCGGGCTTGAGCCCAAGCCAAAAAGATAACTTGAGAAAATGTCTCAGACAAGTTCCTCCCTAGTTCACATGAAGATAACGTGAGGGAGGGGGAAGCACCTTCAGACTTGCAAGATTCTGTTACTATTGCTGTTACAATAAAAATAGTCCTGGCCTATAGGTTTCTTAGTCTGGTGTACCTTGTTGGGCTGACAGAAAGAAAGAGAGACAGAAGAAAGAGAGAGAAATAAACAGCAACTCAAAGGAAAATAGAATGCAGAAAACACAAATTGTGACAATTACTGGGAGTGCTGTTCACAGAGTAATTATTTACTATTATTGTTGTTGTTATTTTTATTTTTACTATTGCTATTTATTTCAGGTACTTTTAAGCCACTTCATTCAGGTGAATCAAAGTGGCTTATCAGTGTAACAAAATATATGACATATAGCACGCACGCACGCACACACACACAATGCAATCTATGTTAAAAATGAAATTCATTTCTATTAAATTATAGTGATATAATGAATAATAGCAAAATGCACCTTCTAGTTATCTGATCCACAGACCCTTAATTCCTAAATGCATGTTCTAATAAAAAGATTTTTAACAACTTTCTGTCAGTGACAAGGATGAAGCTGTTATTCCTAAAGACAGGTGGTTCCATAAAAGGGAAGCTCCAGTTCAGAAGGCTGATCTTTGAGATCCCCCTTACCAAGATCTCATTACAAATGCTCTCTATCAGCACACCTCAGCTGGGTAGATTCTACTTGAAGTGAATTGCTGCTGTTGCTGATCCATGGAACGAGGCCAAAAAAGTTGTTGCTGTTTCATCCATGGAATAGGGTCAAAAAAGTTAAGGTGGAGGCCACAACTTCATGACTGAAGCTCCATCCCTTTTTTACACTTGTCACATTATAAAAGTGATAGGGCTTTCATCTCACAGTCATGGCCACCATGTTGACATTTTGTCCATCCTGGTACTGATAATGCAGATTTCTTGACTTTGGGTAAGCTAAGTGTCATAGAAAGTGTAACTTTAAAACAATAACTAAGTAAATCAATCAACAAAGGAACCTGATTCAAGTTTAAGGAATGGTTTGATGACTGCTAGTTTATAATGTCTCATTCCCTTGAATTCCTTTGCTCTAGAAAAGCCATTTTAAGATCAGCCACGGAGTGCTCCAGAATGCTGAAATGATTCCCCATTTGTGTTTGCATGTTACTAGTTCTAATGGTTGGCCTGCATAAATTCATTTCTTTTAGCATTTGGCTTGGCTCTTTTGTCCTTTGTAGAGTACAATCAGGCATTACTGGCAGATGATGCCATATCACATTGGAAGATAACCTGGTGAATGCATTCCCAATGTTGTAAGTGTCATTACTCAGTCCTTTTATAATTTTCAAAGGAGACATGGGGACAGAATTGGCATCTGGATCTCCCTTGAGACCTTCTTGGCACACAACCACCATCCTACCAACTAATGGCCTGCAATATGCCTCATATTTTTCATGCCATTATTTTACGCTCCTTCACTTTTTCCCTAATAAAAGCCTATTACTTGTTTTAATCTTACTATAATGAAAATTCCTGAAGTCATGTGGTGTCATTGGAACATTTGTATATTTGCAGAGCAGTGCATTCCAAGCACTATTTCATGATTCCTAATATGAGATATAAAGGAAGTAGCTTGTTTATTTACTTGAGTGGTTCTGAAAAGACCAGAAATGATTTGCTTGTATTATTTGCATTCCCAAATTGCATCCTTCTTTTCCTTTTGTTTTTAAAAACAGGGAAATAAATATTCATTGTGAAGACTGCAGTGCTGTGTAATAATCAATAAAATGAAAAATGACTGAATATGTGACTGGTAATTAATTATGGCATATATATAACTGGTTAAACTACCAAAATGACTGGATTTCTTGTCTAGACTCTTAGCAGCAATGAAGTGTACTGTTTTGCTTCAATTTTTTTGTATCTGGAAAAATTGATAGAAGATGACGGGACTATACTAAATCCTTATACCATAAAATCACAGGATTTATTGATCTTTCCCAAAGCTTCTGGAATCTACGCACAACAGTGTGCTCAAAGGGGTAGTGTATTTGTCCTACATAGTATAAACATTAAGAATCTTACTAACAGGTAAGTGAAATATTTATAACTCTGTTACAAATCCCCCAAAGCTAAGTGAACAGAACCCAAGTTAAGTGATTATCTAATGGAAGACATATGAGGATATTCTCATATATCTATCTGAGAGGCTCATTATTCACACTTAGAGTGAACTGGCCGTGTATATATAACATAAACAACATGCCTCCATCATATAGATTTATCCAGCAATGACAGTGGCATAGGTCCAAGACAAATTAAGTATCTCACTTTCACAGTACCTTTATCTCTATGAAGGAATATGGGAAAGCAGTAGCTTATGCTTAAGAAAATACTTGAAATGCATTATAAATATAGAAAAGCAAATTACTGTGACTGAGGTGCTGTGTCTCTTGAAGATAATCAAAGGAAGGTGCCAAAGCTAGAGATTCACTGCAACAAACATTAATATCAACAACTCCTTTCTGCTTCACATTATATTTTTTCTTCCCACTGCCTCCTGGCCTTCTTTTCTTTGCCACTTTCAAAACCTGGAATGGCTTGCTTTTTAAAAGAAGTATCCATAAAACTGCTGGATGCAACGTGCAGACTCCTTCCATACTGTAAAGTAGGCATGTCTAGTGTGATGTTTGGTCATTTGCCTGCACCTTTTCTGTTTGGGGACCATGGCTTGATTGCTCTATTACTCATTAATTTACATCCTGCCTTTCATTCAGGAGCTCAAAGCGCCATAAATAACATTCCCTCCTCCTGTGAAGCAGTTGGGCTAAGAAAAAGTAAGGGCCCCAAAGTTACCCAGTGAGCTTCCTTGGCTGAGGATAGATTTGAACCTGGGTCTCCCTACTCCTGGTTCAACACCTCAACCTCAAACACAAGCTGTAGACAGTATCTTGGTGAGTGTTAGCTCATGTTCATGTGGAATGTACCTTCTGAGCTTAGCAGAAGAGCACCCCAGTATTAATTTGTGCTCAAATTTCATATGTTTCTGTTTGTGGAAGCACAGGATTGGGCCAGCTGATGCCAACAGGTATGATAAGCATCCAGTGTTTCTCTGTTCTGTTGGCATGCATGGCAGAAATTGTAAGGCACACAGTGGGTAGTGCAAGCAAGCTTGAATATTCAGTGTATGTTTGGCTTTCTCATAATCTTCAGCTCCTCCTGTGTCAGGCAGTCTTTTAAAATTCTGATGAGCTTCACTGCCAACATAATGCGCAGTCTTGCCCTCCTAGCAGTGGAATAATTTTCCTTAAGGACAAAGAACAGAATTTCCAGCTTTTCAATCCAGTGCTGCTGTCTAAGCATCAAAGTAGAGGGAGGATCATGCTAAGTGATCCAAAAATGATCTGACCATGACAAAGGACTAACAGAGATGTCCTCCACCTTCAGATCTGAGGTGAAAACTTGATCAAATTTATGGTCACCTATATGATTGGGACTGAGATAGTGCTCAGCTAATCACACTCCCATCCCTAGGCCATGGGGAATTCCAATTCCATCCATACCAGCCCTGTGATGAGGTCATAAATATCAGCCGGGGATACTGCAGAGGGGATGACATACTTAGCTTGTCCAGGGAATCCAATTTCAAGTATAGGTGTCATGGAAGGCATGAGTGGGGAGGATTCTGGAATGGAGCTTCAAGGTTACAGGGAGGGGGAAGTGACCTTCCAAGCATCTCCTCAGCCTCCAGATGGACTGTGGGAAAGTCAAGAGAAAGAGACTGGCCCCTCCCTAAGGGCATGTTGGTTATAGTTGCTGTTGTTGGGGGATTAGAGTTAGTCTGGTGAGATTCTGTCAAGCTAATAAAGAAGCTGAGCTGATTTCTGGACTGTCTCATGGGATTCTTGGCCTGAACTTGACAATAGGTGCTATGATCCCCTCTGATTCAGAGGACTCAGAGACTCAGGGGTCTGCTCCAGCAGATTTTTATTACTTGTAGATCAGTTTAGCATGTACATGCTTAGCCCAAAATAGACAATAAGGACACACACCCAGTTACCTGTGAAACTGGGTATCCAACCACCACCAAGATGTCTCAGAGGATCATCACTGCACACACACACACACACACACACACACATCTGGCTTTGGTTTCATGGCTGCTGAAACATTTGAATACCAGGAAAGCAGATCTCAGACAGGGCTATCTTTCCCTCTCCCCCCAAAATCATCTAGCAAGATCTTGATAATACATGACAGGTCCATTCCCACCTTTCTATCAAATAAAGTTTTATTGTTCACAGATCTGGCATTTAGTCAGAGCAAACTGAAGCTGAAGCTCCCTGCAATCTAGCATCCAGGATCTCAGGAAGAAGCAGTTAGGTTGGAAACAAACAGCAATAGTAATGCTTCTTCCCCTGTAATGGCCACTCAATATCTTCTGTTGTATTGTCCTTTGCCAGTCACTGCAGGACTACATGAGTGCTCCTGTCCCCCCTTGCCCTCCCTGCCCCTCACCCAATCTCTCTGAAGCATTCTGGGTCAATAGCCTCAGGGCCTCCCCACTATACCATTCCATACAGATGGTCTGGCTATCCAGCTGATTACCACTCTTTCTGGATGTCCAATATCCCTCTCCAAGGTCCCTTAATTCCCTACCCCTTCCCCTTAGGGGAAAACAGATCTCCTTAAAGGCCAACAAAACTTGCTTCTATCTATCAGATCTTTTTACAGTTGGGATGCATGGATCAGCCTATCCTGGTGCTGTAGAACAGACCACAAGTCTGTATGCATGATATTATTTGACAGTTATATATCAAATTTCCATATCATTCTACAAATGTTATACTAAAAGAAAGATCTAGATATAATACAACATTCCCTGAAATACATTTATTTAAGTAACTTTTGCACAAATCAGGAGAAAGATGGAATCCAAATGAGTCATAGGGTTCAGTTGCTAAGTGCCCACACCTTGGAGACCCTGACCCTGAAACAGGACAGAGAAGGAATATCCTGCTCAAAGGAATGTAAGGGAACCAGCAGGGTTGTAGGGAAAAATAAAAGCAGAGGCAGATAGATACGGGGGTGTGGGGGTGTGATTAGAGGGTTCTAGGCATAAGCATCAACAATTTTAACTGAGCTCTGGCTCAAAAAGGGAGCCAGTGAAGAGTCCTGTGATGTAATTAAACATGGAAAAAATTGAAAAGTCCAGAATATCTTGAATGAAATTCTTCTGGGTTAGAATGAAGGGATGGAGAGAGGAATCAGGAACACCTGCCAGGAGACTCTTCCATTCATCTAAATGTGAAACAATCAAAGCATCAGCTGGCTACCTGTTCTTTACAGTCACATTTTGGAGAAACAATAAATAAATAAATAAGTGGCTATTTACCAAAATGATTCTTTTGATGTGTTGATTCACAAACTAGAAGAAAAGCTCAGACCCTTATTGCATGATTAACAGAAGGTGATGAAGCACACAGAAAGAAAAGGCTATGAAGTATAATCTAGTTTCAAACTACTGAACAACAACAAAATCATGTTGCACAAGAAAGAGGTATATGCAGGAATCGCCACAGAAAACTGTTTCAATATGTAAATCATTCCATCAATAAAGTGACCTATTGGCTGTTGAAGAATAATGCAAAGTGAAGACTTAAATCTATAATGCTGACAACAACAGAAAAAATCAATAACAGACTTGATAAAAAAAAAAACCCGTTAAAACAATAAAACTAACTATCATAGGCTAATGTCAACCAAAAGATTTTAAAAAAAGAAGAAGAATAAGGCCTAAATAAAATATGGGCAGTAAATCTTTATTTCCTACATCTTGTTATATAAATATTAATAATGATCCCAGATGTCAAAATGTTTTGGAATTTTTTTTTTAGAATTACAATGTAAGCATTCATCCTGGAAGATATATGAGCTCTTTCCTGAGCTGCCCTTTAAAAACAAGATTGCCTACTCTCAGAGGAAAAAGAGGTGGCTCTAGAGTGCTATCATGATTCCAAGAAATCTTTGTGTAAATCTAGCCCCAAAGAACCACATGAAACAGCCGAGTCTTTCTAGGTAGAAACTGGAGAATCACCTTTGCTTAGCATCTCTTGGGGAAAAACTAAGGAGATGGATCATATGTTGTTGGCCCATAGGCATCCGTGAAAGAAAAGTATAAATGGGAAAAGAGGAGGAGGGAAGTCTATGAATCCCAAGAATGCAGACAACTATTTGCTTCAGTGGATGAGAAGTGCTTGACGTTAAAGATACTGGAATGTGCATTAACAATTCTAGATTCTCTTCTCGGGGTGTTCACATTTGACAATCAGAAAAGGCCCATGGCATAGGTTCAGAAGTAGTTAAACCTTTCAGTGCCATGTCTCTTAGAGTCAAGTTCCACTCTTAATGGAAGACGGGTAAACCCTGATACTCCACAGCTGTTTGTTTTGTTTTGTTTTGTTTTGTTTTGGTGCTTGACTTCCAGCGACTGCCTGGACTAGTCCCTGCAGTTTTCTTGGCAAGGTTTTTCGGAAGTGGTTTGCCATTGCCTCCTTCCTAGGGCTGAGGGAAAGTGACTGGCCCAAGGTCACCCAGCTGGCTTTGTGCCTGAGGCGGGTCTAGAACTCAGTCTTCTGGTTTCTAGCCTGGGGCCTTAACCCCTACACCTAACTGGCTCTCAGAAAATGAACACTGTGTGTGCGCGCACACATGTGCATATGCGTGGGTGCACCTTCAAGACAATTTTTGACTCCTGGTGACTGCCTGGACTAGTCCCTGCAGTTTTCTTGGCAAGGTTTCAGAAGTGCTTTGTCATTGCCTCCTTCTGAGAGAGAGACTGGCCCAAAGTCACCCAGCCGGCTTTGATGCTTAAGGCAGGACTAGAACTCACGGTCTCCCAGTTTCTGGTTTAACCACTACACCAAACTGGCTCTCTGGTACTCCACAGTGCAATAATGAATTATTTCCTCCCTCTTCATATCTAAGGCCCAGTGTTATATATATATATATGGATGAGAAGGTAGCCCACAGCATCTTCCATGCACAGAAACTAAAGAAACAATAAGTTGCCAGTCTGATACTCCTTGAGATCTGAAGGGGAGGAATGTGATTCAGTGAGAAAGAAATATGCTGAAATAATGTCTAGTCCTAGCTAGATCTGAATTCAGAACTTGATAAGAGCACGTTCACAGAAATTGCCCTGAAAATTGAATGCTGAGATGGGAAAGGTGAACAAATTTGATGTCACAGTATTCTAAGTTATTTCTTTAACAAGGGTTCCTTCAGCTGTAGAGAAGATCCATTTACAACAGAATGTTTACATTGTATGATGTGACCTCTGTTCCAGTATACGATGAAGCTAAATCACAGCTTATTCAGTCAGAGAAGCATCACTGTGACATTTTAACTGGGATGAGCCAATCTTCTTTAGTTTGGTCTGTGGTCCATTTAAGTGGAATGATCGGAAGCTTTAAAAAAAAAAGTCAGGAGTTCCTGCTGATTTCACTATATCCTTTTCTAAAGGATGACCTTTTCTTTACAAGTATAGCATAGTGATCCATGGTAGAAAGCTGTTCAAATAATTTGTTGTCCCATCCCACCCCACACGTACAACCTTCAAATAGATGTGTTTATCCAGAAAGAAATCATTTGTTGCCTACAAGGCTGCTCAATGTTGTGCCTATCAAAAGCTTCAAACCTCTTGAAATGTTGGGAGTAGACTAATTAAATAAACATGCTTTTCCAAAGCTCAGCTCTAAAATTTTTATGGGGAAGTTCTATGCAAGTATGATTAATCAGTTTTGAGGAGGGAGGTGAGATAAAGGCAATCCTCAAACAATGTTAACTGGCTAATTTCAGATGGGAGGATAAATGTTGCTGCACCACTGTCCTAATATTTTAATACAATGGTTCTCAGATACTATAACTTTCTGACTCCAAATCACTCTCTTTTCCCTATTTGCTTTAGATTTAGAAGCAATATGTTATCAGCATTGTAATGACAAAAATGCAATTGCAATTAGCTGGCTTATACATGCTTCTTAAGACAAATCCATCTCAATGGGACTAGAGGGCCATCTCTTGATTGTTCACCACCATTTCCCTTCTCTTTTCCACTACTTTGTTACTCTAGGTCTCATTTTCCAAATCAGAAACAAATATGATATGGGAGGACCCCTATAACCCATTCCGGAATGCAGCTTACAAAAATGCAATAAACAAAAACAAAAACAAAACACAAGCAACGTGGCACCATGAAGTGACCTTGGCTGATCTCTTAATTTAAGTGGAGTTGTATTTGGATTGATTAGTATTTGGATTGAAGAACACTAGGAAATCCCTGGAAAATAGGTTGGATTGGGAAACTGGGAGAAAAAAATACACGCAATTCTGGAAAAATGCAATGACCAAGCACTTCCATGTTGTTACCAAGAAAAGTACATGACTATGAAGTCACCAGAAGCTGGATTCAGCTGAGATTTTACCTTCGCTGTCATTATTTCATTGAAAAGGATTAAAAACTTCCAGTAGTATCTATCATAGGACACAAATGCACCAGAAACAGAGGAGACTGGCAGAGCAGCAGTAAGCAAGGGACTGTTGCAGTGGCATGCAGAAGGCAGGTAGGTAGTGATGTGTGGGAAACCAGGGATGGCCTCTGCATAGGAGGCCACAACTTCTCTGAGACCCAATGTAGCTGCGTACATTGTGAGCCACTCAGACCACCCCTGACAGAATCCAAGCCAGGGTGCCCAAAGCATGACATCACAACTACTATCTCTACCGTTCCTTCACTGCCATTTCATGAACACCATCCTTCAGCTTCCTTCCAGAGAATCTAACTTCCTAGTCCAAGGATGCTTTTAGCACTGGGGGGAACAATAGTGCACTGCTACTTACCTGCCTCTCCTACCTGATTTTTTAAAGCATCAAATCATCCTATGTAAACAAACCCCTACACCAAACTTAAGTCACCAGGCTAGAAATCGGAAGACCGTCAGTTCTAGTCCCGCTTTAGGCACAAAGGCAGCTGGGAGACCTTGGGCCAGTCACTCTCTCTCAGCCCTAGGAAGGAGGCAATGGCAAACCACTTCCAAAAATGCTGCCAAGAAAACTTCAGGGACTAGTCCAGGCAGTCACCAGGAGTCAAGATTGACTCAAAGGCACCAACATTTAAAAAAAAAAAAAATGTAAACAAAAGTAACATTTTCTTAGAACATTCTACTTACTGCTGAACCAAAAATCTATCTTCCAGTTTCTTGGAAAAAAAAAAAAAACAACTTTCCTTCTAAAAGAGACTTCTGTTTTCGGCGTCATTCTCAAGGTACTTCAGAGTTCCTTTTGAAATTGCTGTTCTTTCTTTCTAAAATGTCTTGATCTCCCTATCGACTGATTGATTATGTGCCATCAAGTCAGTGTCAACTCTTGGTGACCACATAGATTTTCTCCAGGAGAATCTGTTCCCAATCTGGTCCTTCAGATTGATCTCCCTATAGAAAGAGCAACATCAGGTTAAAAGTCTGTTTAAAACATATACAAAAACAGAATAAAACAAGCAAAACAAGACAGCCACGAAAAATAAGGAGAGATAATTAGCTAAAAGGTCATACTGCAGCATAAGCATATAAAATTAAAATTGCAAGACTGAGAGAAGAAAAAGGTCATAGCCTGGGGCCAAACAAATGCACCAAATGTTATGAGCTTAACTTACAGCTATGAAAATTGAAGATTGCTTTTTCTATGTGTAACTGTGTGTGTGTGTGTGTGTGTATGTGTCCATTTTTCTTTAGCCTCCCTGGATGCCTTCCTGACCTGAAAAAGCTACAAGACACAAGCTATTCCATGAGGTCATCTTCTGGGCCAGGAAGACTGGCCTGGCTGCAGAGACAATTGTACAATGAAAGAAGAGCACACCCTCTCACCTCCTGGCTACTTCGTTATTAAAGGAAGTGCAAGAAACCTGCAACTCACCCTCAGGAATTTCACTTAAGATTTTTTTCTCCTTGTGGGGGTTAATGAGGAGCACACTGACAGCCATTTCTATTCTGTGCATTTCTCACTGGAAAACCTTTGGCACAGAATCTAACTGTATGATGGGGAGCTCAGTGCTTAGCTAAAATCTGTGGATGTTGGTTGGCTAAGTACCGGCACCTGAATGAAAGTTACACGGTCTGAATGTTATGGCAACTCAGAATTCCTCATTTTGGCATTCCTGGGATGACAGTTAATTTCCAAGCTCTTTATCAAACATAACAAGGTTGACAGTTCAGAGGAATGGGCCATTTCAACAGAAACAACACCACAGTAATAAACAAAGAAACATCAGAGAGCTGCCATTTTGGGCTGAAAGCAAAGTCCTATTTTGCAGAGGTTTTTTTTTTTTTTTTTTTGGTCCCATCCTATCCCTGGGCTGAATAATTTACAGCATGTGTGATATTTTCTGTTTATTCTGGCCATCCTTTCATTTTTTTTTTTTTTTTTTTTGATTATACAGGTTCAACCTTGGCTGCTGCTGCTGTAAAACAAGTCAGTTGTCATTATTTCAATAAATCCCAGTTTTGTGGTATACATAATTGTCAGCTTTGATTGTCTCCTCTAGCTGTACCTCAAAAATACCCATGGCTGACTGCCTAGTTATGGTATGTGGATCTTTCAAAACATTAGCTCAGGCTGGAAAGAATGAAGTCTCTATTGTTTCTTTTATTTTAACTGTCACTGTCTGCCCTTGTCAGACTGCTGTGTTTTGTTCTTCCATGCTTCCTAGCCAGTGACTTTCCACTGAGACAAGCCTTGTTGTTCAGACTGAAGAAATGCAAAGATTGAAGTCCCTTTAATCAGCTTTGGAAGTGGGCTGACAGCATGAATCTGCACAATGGTTACCATATGTGACACAAGTCATCACTCATTGTTACTGATAGGTAAACTCAGTTCAGAAGTGAGACTGAAGTTTTTGTATTTTTTTGCAATTTCAAATGAGGATTGTTTTGTTTTTTTTAAAAAATAGTTCTGAAGTCAGTTCTCCTCTCAAAAATCCAGTCACACTTTTGATGACATTGTGTGGAGGTTGGCATATGCTATTCATGCTCTATAATCTCATTGTAAACCAAGAGCTGCCATATCTGAGCTGTAACTATTCATACAGCCACTAGATGGCAGCAAAGAGATACTTAACCCTTTAACTCCTTGCTGCCAGCTTGTTGTCATATAGATGTTTGCAACTCTGATAGATAAGCCTTAGTACAACCATATAGGTGAAGCTTCTGTCCGCTTCCTTTCCATAGAGCTATTTCCGGGCTGGTAGCCTTTCTCAACTACAGTTCCACAGAGTCCTGCTAGATTCTGCTAGATATCCTGGTTAAAACAAAAACAAACACTTAAAAAAAAACTTTAAAAAGAACTATACACAGCATGCAACATTAGCACTCACAGTGGTGAGAATTTTTACTTGCCGTGACTTAGCTGCTGGTTGGCACTTTGCTGTTGTAAATGTGGATTGTGTTGTTAGAAGTGAATTGTATTGTGAAGTTTTTGTATTTTTTTGCAATTTCTAAGCAAGGGTTCCCTGAGACCTAAAAATTACTTCAAGGGTTCCTTCAGAGTAAAAGGTTTGAGAAAGGCCTCTGGCAGGAATGGCAACAGAGTCACGTTGACAGCAAATCTTCTCTGGTAACCTCCCTGTCAATATTTCCTTTAGAATGCTGGCAATGATCCATGTCTAAGCAATCCTAGGAGATACTCTGGGGAAGTAAATGGGATTCCCAGCATATTCCTGGGGGATTCCTGGAGCCACAAAGAAAAGAGTTGGACAGAGAAGATCACATGCAGCTGTTGATCTTTTAATGCTGTTGTACATATTTATAATTTCTTTTGTAGATTAGTTGCTCATAATAATAATAATAATAATAATAATAATAATAATAATAATAATACTTTTTTAAAAAAAAATAACCTAAAGTATAGAGCTTTTGTATCACACTAATCTTTCCTGTATATGACAGAATTATCAGAAGTTCTAGATTATTGGTGAGCAATCTATGCCACAGCTCCTGCCAACCACAATTTCTAGGAATGGAGACAATTGGGATAAGAAACGTGCAGCCACAGAAGCTAGAGCCTCTGAACCCAATTCTAGAGATGCACTGCAAGCATTTTCACATTACAAAGGTGATGTCTGGGCACCAGACTAATAAAAATGTGAAAGTGGGAGGTTATGGCATTACACAGGTATATGCAGGGGAGCAAGTGATGTCACATGCATCTCAATGTCATTGTGTGAACGATGTGAATTACTTACTTGCATCATGTTCAGTCATAAAATGAGGCAAGTATGTATTCTGTCATTTACACATATGGTATTATGTTGATAGCATCATTTCCTCTGTCAGATGCCAATGGCTGATTGCTTGTGGCACTGTGGACAACAAAATCCCATAAGATCTGAACAAAAAAACAATCACAGTAATGATGCTGTTGGGGCGAACACCAGTCATTGATGCAGCAATCAATGGCTACAATCCTGCCTATGCTTTTAAACACAGGACAATCAGCAGGCTGGCTGAGGTTGCTTTCCTGAAGCACCATTTCTTGACCCTGCCAAAATCTTATCCCTAAAATGCTAGCATTCAAAACCAGCTGGAGACCACTGAAGCCCTGCTACTGATCTGAAAGTCATGACTCCTTAACCAAAGATCTTCTAAACAAAAAGACGGCATGAAATTGCTGAAGTAAAACTTAATCAGGAACTGCTATTCTATTTGCTTAGGCTTGAAGTGAGAAAATAATTTCTTCCAGCATAGCTAGAATAATCATGTTATCACTTATTATTACAATTGTAGATGATTATACTTCTCTCATGGTACATTTAAACAAAAGATTGGCATAGGGTTTTTTAAATTATTATTATTTTTTTGACTTGAGGGCCAATTGGTAATTGAGACATACTTCATGGACTACATTGTTAGATGAGACAATCGTAGGCCAGGTCATGATAAATCACTTATTTGCAAATATACAACCAGTCCTTATCCCTAAAACTCAAAAGCATACAGCAATACACATATACTTTTCCCCTTGTATAGACTCCGGGAGAAAGTTTCTCTCTTTCTCTGTTTCTCTCCTCTCTCTCTCTCTCTCACTCACACACACTTCCTCTGATCAGCATTAGTATCCTACATTCCCTTTGAAGTCTTCCCCTGAAGGAGAATCTGTTGGTGGAAAAAGGCCTCTGGGCCTAACAGAGACTGTTTGGCTTTAGATGGTCATTGATGTCTTAGCAACTCTTGAACCCCTTGGTGATATCATTCCCAGTCAGGTGAATGAGCCAATGACTACTGAGGTTGTACAGACTGTAAGTTTAACAGATATTTGTTGGCCCTTATGGTTTATGTCTTGCCATTATGTCCAGGTTTACCCCGTTTGTCTCAGAGAAACTCTCATGACACGTGTGTTCAGCAAAGCAGTTTACTCAAGCGTAACGTAAGTAAGTACAGACAAAGCCAGGGTTGGCTTGGCATAGCTTACATGGTATTTTATAGCTTCCCCATTCCTGCGCTTTACCCGTTGCTTAGTTACAGATTACCTGCAGTAATTCCCCCTTGCCCAAATGGCAGATTCAGTCCGGTGCTTTTGTCTTTCTGATTGCAGTCTATGGGTCGTGCTGTTGTTGCCTTTGTTGGGTTTGCCTGTTTGCATGCAAAGCCAGGAGTTCTCGATCGCTCATTGATTGCTTCGCTTCCGAGCCTCTGCGCTTTCCTTTGTTTGCAGCGCCCGAGGGAAGCCGCCCGCTTGCGGTTTGAGCCCCCTGTCAGTAATCAGCTCGGGGTTTCACTTCCCCCTTTTCTCTGCTCATGCCTGGGCGGTGAAACTGACTTAGGCAAAGCTGAGCAGTGCCTTCGCCGGGCCGTGCCGGGCCGTGCCAGCTGAATCCAACACTTTGCTTCCATGGTTTTTGCTTCTCCCAGGCTGCTGACAAGCTCTGGTTTTCCTTAGTCTGTAGCTAAGCGCTGTGGAAAGGAGAACAAGCTTGGAAGCTGCTGGACATAATGTATTTCCCTTTTACCCTATCCCAAGGCAGTCCCTCCTGAAAGTCGAGCTTTCAGTGGACTAAACAAAAGACTACATCCCCAATGATCTCTTTTGTGGGCAGCTTCACAGCCAACTAACACTACGGAAAGGCTCTGGTAGGCCTAGAAGTCTCTTTCTAGTAGGGAATTTTCTGCTATTCTCCCATGATGAGGAGGGGGCTTCTTCTTGAGTTTTATCAGTGCATGCTTCTTAAAACTTGCTGAGATAAAGAAAAACTTGGGATACATACTCCTTTCACAGGAGGTGTGTTAGATATGTTCAACTACAGCAAGGATTCCTAATCTTTTTGCCATCAGAACCTCCATTTAGGGTAATCTTAATTTACACACCTCCCCTAAAAATCCAAACACCAAAATGAACAGAAATAAACAATGAAAACAATACAATGAAACCTTGGGAAATTGTATTGTAACAATGTAACTAAAATTCTTTGCATCTCCACTGGACTCTGTCTGCACCTCCCCAAGGGAGGTACATCTCACAGTTTGGGAAACCCTGGTCTAGAAGATATAGAACTCTCTTGAGATGGAGGTGGGTAGGGTGGACTTGGGATGCAAAAGATTCTGTATACTCTGCTCTGACAATCAAGCCCTTTGCACAGAAATGTTTTTGTCCTGTGCTCGTAGAAGTTTGTGGTCAATATTAGTGCTCACTGTCAGTTACCAGGAATCTAACATAGCTTTGTGCAGAATATCAGTACATAGAATAGAACTTTCTGAAATTAGCATGGCTTTAACAAAAGTGATTTCACTTGCACTTATCTCTGTGAGCATTATTGGGAATATTTGAAGACAACTAACATATATTGTGCTTCACCTTCTTCTTCTTGGCTAAAGAAAACTGCGAGTGAGCAGCAGTAGGAGAAGGCCTTCCTCAAGCTGACCATGCATCTCCTGGTGGAATTGTCCTCTTTTCTTGTTCTTGCTCCCTTTATTTTAATGCCATCTTAAATCCAATGTTTTTGTCCCTTTCAATTGTCCTCTTCACTCCACATTCATTATTCTTCAACTGCATTCATTCCCTTTATTTACTCTTCAGTTGTGGTGGTTGTATTTTCCACTTTGTTTTCAGGTCTCTCCCCCCCCCCCCCCCACAAATGTCTTGGTCCACTCCCATTTCTTACCTTTTTGGGAATCATAGGTTCCCAAATTTGGGTCATGATACTTTAATCACTGCTAACTCCCTAATATAAATAAAGTATGTTACATTAAGTTCCTCAGGGTTTAAGCCAACTGTGGATTCAAAGAATATTTGTATCACACTGTCCTTTGGGGTTCACCTCATACTTTTACCAGTAAATTCATAATGGGCTGAAAAAGGAAGAGAAGAAACTACAGGGTTAATAATAATGACAGTTGTAAAATATGTATCATTTTGACCTAAAGGCATTACTAGAAATTTAGCTTCCCTGGCTCACACATTATTATTCAAATAAGAAAGCCATTCCCCTCCATAAAATAACAACTATTACCTCATTCTCAATATTATCACATTTCTGATAATATCTGGATCCTAAAACTATATGTAAGGTAAGAGTGTAGTCTATCTATTTACAGATACTTAGCTGACTCAGAACAGAATCTGAATTGTTCACTTAATTTAGCAACAGATAAATAGCTGACATTTTGCACACCTGCAGAGTTGAGTCCAAATTTATTTATATGTTTTATATCTCACCTTTCTATCCATAAATGGGGCACATGATTAAAGAAGATTAGTTGAAATATACACCATAGTCATTAGTCATAACTGAACTCTCTATTTGGCCCTAAGAAAAATCTAACTTAAATATTTAAACAGTCATGAACTGTTACTTATTCAACATATTTGTACACCTTACAGAATCGCATACTTAAGGAAAAACAAAATGAAACACCCAGACTGTTCCTTTTCCTCAAGGAGATTACAGTCTTACTTATAGAACAAAAGAAAGAAAGGAAACGAGTGGAAAGCCAAGTTATTTAATACTTACAACCCAATCTATATCAATGGCTTTCAAACAATGGAAAAATATCATAAACAGTACTTAAAATAATAAAAACATAGCACTACTAGCGCTACAGTTTCCACCCTTCAGTGTAAACAGAAGATAAAGTAATATGAAGACCTGTTTCAACAAAGGCATATAGGGAGTTTGAAGAACCAACATAGAGAAAGATAATAACAGAGAGCAATTTGTAAGAATGTGAGATTTGGAGGAAGGAAGCAGTCACGGTAGCAAGTAAGTATTCAGGGAACATGGTCAGCAATTTCTGAACTTCTCAAAATAAGGAGGAATAGAAAGCCAATATCTTACACCCAAATAGTCTTAACCCACATGGCACACCAACCTTAAGGGTGATGTCTACAGCCTTAACAGCCCCGCCCCCAAATATCCTTCCATTGCAGGCAATGGGCAATGACAAACTTGGTTACAGGGTCTGAAAAGGACATGCTGGAACCTGTCAGGACTGACACTGCTCGCCACAAGATCCTTTCTTCTTATTTTTGATACTTTGAACTCAGGTTGTTGCTAATTAGGCATGCACATATAGATGTTCCTCCAAATAAGGCTGTCTTAAGGCAACCACATATCCAGGAGCTGAAACATATTACTGCTCCATTGGGCAGATTCTGGCTCTGGGATGGCTTCTGATAATTGCATACACACACAGAGACAGATACTTATAAACACTAATTGGTCAAAAATACCCTTGATCCCATTTGTGCATGGAGGCCTGGGCGTACAATATTTGATTTTTTATTTGGGTTCCATTATAGCCTTTGACAACTACTTTAATCCTGAAAGGACATGCTTTCACATATTGAACCAGAATTTTAATGGTATTTATCCCAAAGGTACATATGTATAGAATACAGTCTTCATGCCTTATCTGCCATAACAGGCATGCCTTTTGTGTTTCATAGCCTTCAGGTTTTTGCCATTCATTTGGAAAAAACAGAAAAAAAAATGATAATAAACCTGGATTTGATATCTGCTATAAAATCAGGCCAGATATCAACTGTAGTCGACATTTGCAAAATCATTAGGCATTTTAACCAAGTAAAAATAAAGTTGGAGATGAGTTATGCTTAATAATATCCAAACATATTAAGCAAATGATTACGAGTGTTATACACAAGCCATAAAATCTAGGCTTTATGGATGAAATACATTCCCTGAGTGGCATCTCTCACATTATCAGATGCATGAAATGAAATTTAGGGGAAAACATTTTACCTTTAATTAGCTCTAATTTCTTTAATCAGGTTAACACAATGTGGGGGTGTGTGGGGGTTTAACTGCTTATCGTTCTTCACCAGGGAGAACGTGTTTCAAAAGAAGTAACATTCTATGTGTTCCCCTTGCTTCTATCATTTCTGTTATAAGATAGAGTAGGCAGTGTCTTCCTTAGCACCTGGCTGGCTCTCTTTAATCTGACCTTTATTACTTTGATTTGTTAAGTGTAAAATAATAAATCAGAAGCTGGTATTGTGTGAAACAAAATAGCTTCCACTTTCTTTACCAGAATGTTTCTGGGCCTCATGGGGGTCTCACAGGCATACTGAGAAAACCAAAATGGTTGTCACAGGTCAGTGCTTTTTTTAAAAAAGCACGCCCATCTACTCATGGAAAGGGTATACAGTGCATCTTTGGGAAGATAGACCCTAGAGAAGATGGCATGTAAGAGATAGACCCTAGAGAAGATGGCATGTAAGAGATCCACAATTTTCCTTCTAATAAATAGGTGTTTAATGGGCCACACAGCTATAAGGATTGCATATGAGCCCTGTAAGCATACTTGGAAAACAACCGTTGCAGATGGCTATAACACAGTGTTACAGTGTCTGTGGAGAAGTGTGCCCACCTGCTCAGAAAAAAAGTAAGTTGAGGGTGGTTGAGACACCTTGGGGACAGTGCTAAAGGAAGCAACTTCAGCAGTTTGCCTTCTGGTAACTGAATTCTGTAAGCCAGTAGCAACCCTGTACAATTTTGCAAAAGTAACCAGCGGAAATCCTACTGGCCATAAAGGGTTGGCTCACTCTTGTCAGGGTTGGGTTGGGTTGGGTTGGAGTTTCTTGGCCACATTAGAAAACAGATCCAGTCTCCATCATGTCAGAAATGGAAATGATTCAACATAATGTCAATTGCTGTTGTACTCCCAGATCTCCTACCAAGGTCCTATGACCTTCCTAATCTTTATTCTTTGAGTTATTGCCATTATTTAACTATTTACCGAAGATGGAAAGAAGGTATCCAAAACATTTTTCTTAAAAATGTGAGCAAATCCTCAGCTCACAAAACATGAGGAGTCTAAATACTTTATATATCTTAGGAATTCCATCATAATTACTAGAACTCCATTTCGGTCATACAGGTGGTTGTTGTTCAGTCGTTAAGTCGTGTCCGACTCTTCGTGACCCCATGAACCATATCGCGCCAGGGGTCATACAGGTAGTCCCCAGTTTAAGAATGAGTTCCGTTCCCAAGGTCTGACCTTAAGTTGAATTTGTATGTAAGCCAGAACAGTATTATTGTATTATATAATGAACCCAACCATTGTGTATTTAACTCGAACCATTGTCTATTTAACTTGAATTTTTCTACAATAGGCTCTGTTCTTAACTATGGGTCGTCCATAACCTGGGTGTTCTTAAACCGGGGACTACCTGTATTATGTTTGGACAGTATACTCTTGTTTATAAGGGTGGCTTTTCCTTCATCTTTAGGAGAGGAGTATAGCTTGTTTCATGCTTGATTTTAGTATTCACTTTTACAGGTGTCCAGTAGAAGCCACAATGACATCTCATGCATCAGGACATTGTGATGCAAATGGCATGCAGTATCTAATTTCTGCATTTGCATGGTGATGTCACAACACAGGTGATGTCACTTGCCCCCCCCCCCCCCCCAGATGTATATGTTCATTTTTTATTTATTTTTTTACCCTTCAATGGATCACCCTTGCTTCCTCCTTTGAAAATGGCATTTTGGACAAATTTTCTATTATAGCATTGGGCTTGTGATAAGAATCTAGAGCTTTTAGCCAACTGGAGTATTTTGAGTTAATTGCCCAGACATATAAAAAGCTTTGCATCAAACTTTGTACCAGTTTTTATTACCTAGCTTTGCCTCTAACATTGCATGAGCTATGCAGCTCCTTAGATTCCCTTCAAGCAGGAATGTGCAGTTTGTAGCTTTAAGGCCACATGCACACCCCCACCGCCACTGTAGCAGAGATAGCCAGAGTCCCTCCAAAACCTGCTCTGAAATCGTAATTTTTCATGTGAAAAAATAAAAGAAAATCATCATAATAACTGAGTTTTCAGTGCCATGGAATTCATCTTTGCAAACTGCAATGAAAATATAGCACTAGTAGTAGCAGCACCTCTCAGATACCCACCTTTTATGAGGAGACCATTGCAGTAGAGTCCCCAGTTGGTCTGGGCATTAACCAATACAAAGCAACATGTGTCTTACCCCAGTCATAACTAAGTCCATGATTGCCTTCAATTGATTGATGACTTGAATTGATTCATTGACTTCCATTGATTGATCAATTCCATAGCTTGCTTTATCTGCTTCCTCTCTTTGCTAAGAGCAAAGATAGCTTCATATACTTGCTCCCCCTTCTTTGTCTGGAAAGGGGTGCAAATTGAAAAAAGAACAGAAGATGCAAAAGCAGCAGTGAGAATAGCAAAAAGGAAGAGGCCCACTGGCAACATCTTGTCTAAAGTTCCTTCAAACTGTACAACCAAAATTAACTTTTGTCAACTTTTCTCTATTTTTGGGGTGCGTGTGTGTGTCATATAAATGTTTGGTCAACCAAACCCAAAGAGATAACACAGTGAAGAAGTTAACCTGTTGCCCTTGGGGCAGGAAGACCTATGTTCAAGCCCCACTCAACTATGGAGCTTCCAAGGTGACTTTGGTCCAGTCCTCTCTCTCAGACCAACTTACTTCCCAGGGTTGTTGAAATGGGGGGAGAGAATGGAAACCCCATGTAAGTTGCCTTCAACTCTCAAAGTGGTGAGTTATAAAGGCAAACCATCATTCAACATTTCACAATTCCAGTATGACCACACACTGTGATTCTAGAATGGGAAACACTGAAAGGAAATGGGCCAATACAAGGAGGGAAAGTAAAATTTATGGGAAGTATAATGTGAAATATTTCTTCATTGCTACTAAACAGAGATTCCAATCTAGCATGAGTGAGAAATCATCATCATCATCATCATATGGAGATAATTTTTTTTACAAACATTATACATTATATGAAATACAATATAATATACTGTGCATTATAGATTATCTACGTAATATACATTATAGATTATCCACTTGCACACCTACAGAGTTTGATGTCAGACATCAGTCACCCTAAGTCTCCAGGGAACAACATTTTCCCTGTAATTATCCGATGGTCAAAAATGGCACAGTAACACAATTTGCTTCATGCTCCTTTTGATTAAGCAGCATGTTATTTTTAGCTCATCCAACACAGATATAGAAGACGGGAGATTACTCCCCATCCAAGTGGAGACATAAGGGAGAGAGCAAGCACTGCATACCAGAAGTTCACTCTGCACTTTCCCATCGTCCAACACATCTTTCTCCGCGTGAAAACACTTGACCATCTTGGAAAGCTGGAAGTTGTGAGGCTGCATATCATTGGCATGTGATATGGAAAACTCCCAAGTCACTTACTCTTCACTCACTGATTACAGTACTGATGCCAAGCAGATGAATCGTCTTCTTGAAAAACCCAAGAGAACAGCTCAGGAATGTTGTGCAAGCTCTTTGATTATATCCCATTATATGGATGTTCAGAGTATGTTAACATAGCAATGTTTTTGGCACACCACGATAACATGCTGTGCGTGCCAATGACAATTTGTTAGCCAAAGAGCCTTTAAATAGTGCCATTAATTTCTTCAGCATTAAAGTAAATTATTAAGAAGGCTCTCTTAATGTTCAGAAATAGACTCAGAACAATTTTATTTGAATTACAGTTTAATAATGTTGGCCTTCCAAAGCTAATCTTTGACAGAAGAATAATCTGAGTACCCTTTTTTAGTGCTAAAATTATCCTCCTGAGATTATGCTTCTTAAAACCTTAACTGTTCACCTCAGACAAGGATAGACAGAAAGGAACAAGCAGACCAGTCTTACTTACTTACTTATTTATTTATTTATTTATTTATTTATTTATTTATTTAGTATTTAACTTTCACTGGCATGCAAAATGATATTAATAGAGATCTCTCCAATCAATGCCACTTTAAAGCCAGCACTTGTACTTTGGTGAGAGGTAGTTAAAGAGCTGTTAAAGATGCATTAAAGCACAAAGCAACGATGTCTCAAGGGCAAGTATTTACAAGTTAGACATACCAGCCATAGCTGCTTAGCTATAAGATTCATATTTCATTGCTCAGATTTATTAAGTCCTCCATCTGTTAACAATGTCTGAATCAACAATTTTTGACAGACAATTGGCTGTTCCCCCAGCAGTTTTGCTGACCGTGGATTCTACCAGAACTCCTTAAATCTAACCCTGACAACATGACATACACCAGAATCATCATCATCATCATCATCATCATCATCATCATCATCAAATAACAAAATCACCATCAGTCCATTGCAAAAGACAGTTTTACTTGGAACAGCTTATATCCTGTGATGATACCTTTAATACCATCAAACAACATCTGGCTATCCCAGATCCTTGGGAAGGACTGGATAGGTGGATAAAAATGCCAGATCCAATCTAAACAACTGGCTGACTGTGTGACCAACAACAATTTATTAAATGTATATGCCACCTGACTCCCAGAGACTCCAGCCTGGAAAGATGCTCCTCCTTTAGCCCCAAATAATACCTTTTCATTCCTCATGCATTGTTTTGTGTACCCAGCTGTGGTCATGAAGCATTTCAGGCAAAAGAATACATGGAGGAAATATGACCTGCATAATTTAGGATCTGGTTGCTTTAAGGAACTCAACTTCCCCTTATGTCAAATACCTTCCGAAGGATACCTGATCTATTTGTATGTTTTCTGTGTTTAATACTATTTGTTTTTACCATGGCATCATTATCTTTATTGCTGGTTGCTGTCCATCTAAGTGGCAATAGCAAGTCAACCTTGGCTGATTTCAGAGAAATTAAGCTGGATCAGACCTGATTAGCATGTGGGTGGGATACCACTAAGAAATCTAAGGACTGTAAGCTAGACTGGGGAATCAAAACAAATTCCAGAGGAAGGAGGCAATGACAAACCACTTCTGTGCTGTTTCTAAGAGAAATTAAGCTCAGTTCAGGGAAGGAAGTAACTTTACCTAAACTTTTATCCAGATCGCATTCCTACAAAAGGAAGTTATTCTCAGCATTGTCAGCTCCAAACTGTGAGTCAGGTATTCTGTGAATAGATCAAGTATCAACAATCATATGTGTGATTACCATGGAAATGGTCATTATTATACTTTTCCCTGCCCTCCTAATAATGTGAGGTGATACAAAACAGGGGGCATGATGACATCAAGAGGAAAATGTACTTTTTCCACTTTTTTGGCCATTACTTAACACCTGTATATTATTAGCTAATGTATTTTGTAACAGAAGATATTATTTCTGGACATTCTCACTCTTTCAAAAGCTCTTCCCAATGTGTTTTACATGCTGCTTAAAGAATTCTCTCTTCATCTAGGCCTCCCCTCTGCATGTATTTTAATGTTTTTTATTTGAAATGTGTGGCGGATCCTTCTCTTTTTAATGTTTTAAATATTTCCAGGTGTCACTTCACAGACTTTTTAAAGAACTGTTATGCCTGTATTTTTATTGTTGCTTTTTGTAGAATGTTGTTTTGAAATGTCTTTGACAGGGGATTTGGCATAACAGCTGATTAAACAGTAAATAAGAAAAACAGGTATATTATGTTATTATTTATTTATTTATTTACTTATTTATTTACTTATTTATTTATTTATTTATTTCACAATATATAATTGTGAAAGGCAGAGGGAAAATAAGACATAAAGGTGTTGCTCTGGATTCAGTTCTTAATGAGGGAAGAGGCAACACTCAATTCATTTTCATGCACTTCCAGCAGAAGACCCTTCTAGCAATAGAAGAAATGCAGACACCACACAGTACTGTCTTTCCTCTGAATGCCACTGCCCAAGTGGCATCCACAGAAGGAATCAACCTTGTCAAAGTGGCAATGATCACATAACTGAAGCTGCCATCTTGCCTTTTTTCAACTCCCATGAACTTCTCTGATACTACCTGGGCAATTTTGCAGGGTGCTTTTTGGACACTTACCCATTGGGTAGCTTGAAAGAAAAATGTTAAAGATGGGCATATACATTGTCAGTCTTTCGAGGTAGTCCAGATCAGGAAACCAAAACCAATAATACTAATACTAACTTTATTGTATGGTTAAAGTAACAGAATCTTGCAAGTCTGAAAGCACTTTCTCCCTCTCTGCCTTTATGTTCCAGAGAACTAGGGAGGGTCCCTTCCGAGACACTTTCTCCACCCCCATTCCTGCTTCAGACTCAGATTTTATCAGACCATTGTCTAGGCTATGGCTGTTCCTTCTGTCTCTCAAGGTTATTCTTATAACCCATTACATTATATATATATATATTCAAAGTTTAAATGTAATGGATGTTAAATATAATTCCCATCTGGATTTTGAGACTGAACCACAGAGGCAGGCCAAATTCATAAGGCAACTAAGCATTTGGCAGCTCTGACTTTAGAAAATATACTTCCATTATGAAATCTGTGATAATCATCATCATCATCATCATCTTGAAAACACAAGAATGTGGTAAACAAAGTCAACAGAGTCCTCAAAGGACAAATCTGAAGCAAAAGCTTTTTCTGGTTGGCTATATCCTACCTCCGTTTTCTGATTTTCAGATGTTTTGGCTGTTTTGAAGAGACCAAATTGGAGTTTCATAGCAAATGAAGTCACCAGTTTCTGGAAATAAGTGTTAACCCATTTGTTCTGGGCTGGAAGTCTTTTTTCAACCGTGATTGCTTCCAATGGGTATCACTTTGATATCAGTTTGAAACTTTTCTGTTTCATCCAGGCAGTAGGAATGAAAATCAAGACTGAAATAAACACATGAGGTTTAAAATGTACCCATCAATCACATCTGATTTATAAATATATTCATGGACAACATCTGAACTAATGCAAGAAGATTTAAAAATAAGGCTTCTTATAGATTTCCTAGCTTTATTTGCCTTGTGAGTCAGAGCCAAACCTAGGGAGTGTAAAAGCTGGCATAGTGTGGTCTTCCTGCCCTCTGTTTTGCCTCCAAAGTTAACTAGCATAGTCCACAACAACTAACAGGCCATAAAATCAAGGGTGTTTAGATGAAATGCCGTGCAACTCAGTTCTTTAATTGTCGGTGGACAGCCAGTGTTGTAGGTCATATAGGGAAAAAAATCCACGGCTAAAATTGAAATTTTACAATCAATATGGTTGAAATTGTAACTTACTTCATGTTATAAATCTATAGAACCATCCAGTTTTTTTTCCTTTGTTCATTGAATACAGATGACTTGAATTGTCAGTCTAATTTTCTTTACTCGCTTTGGTTATCAAACTTCTCCAATGCCCCAGAAAATATTTATTCTCTTTAAGCCAGGCCTGCAGTACAGAGAGTGATTCGCTTTTAAGTTTCATTAAACTTTTTTCCCTTATGCTTAGGTGTGCATATGGTGCTCTTCCCTAGAAGCAATCTATCTTGCCATTTTAAAAGCATCATTCACAATAAATAAATGTATCCATCAGGTCTGAGAAAGGAACATAAAAGTCCAATATCTTTCTATCAAATAATGTTCGATAGGAAAAGCTCTTCAAATTTTCTCTAGTTCTGTCCCACGCACATCTTTAATAGACCTTTTGGCCCAGATTACTGTAGTTAAAGGTTTCTTACCGTTACAGGAAGGGCAGTGTGGTGATACTGGTATAACCTGTTAGAGATATGATGTAAGACAGACTTTCTAGGATAAAGTGATAATTTTTGCCCAATTTACAATTTATTGTCATCAGCTTTCACATGCTGGAAAATACATTGTCTTCATTTCTTTCTAGATGTAAAGCAATCTGCAATGGAAGGCTGTCTGCATTTAAATTTTATAAACTTCCATGCTAAATAGTTAGGAAGCGTTTTTGAAGAGAGTCAGTTTATTTGGGAACTTGTTTTTGGTTTCATTTCTTTCAAAGCCACCTCTTGTTTTTAATCAAAGCTCCCAAGATGGTTGGCAATATTAGCAGAGCCATAAAAATAAAATAAATCAATAAATACAATCAGCAAAGCAATGTTAAATGGAACAAATTAAATTTAAAATGTTAAAAGATGGGAAGTATAAAATTCAGTGTGTTACTTAACCATCATTAAAGGTCAGCCAGAACAAAACATTTTAATTGTCCAATGAAAACTATTAAGATTGAAGTTGGTTTAGCCTCTTTCTGCCGTAGAAAAGCTCTGCCCTGAATCCTTTTAAGGAAGGAAAAGAAGTGACCTTTCATATGTCTGAGTCCCATATCATTTCAGCATAACTATGGGTTGTTGGGAGGAGTGCAAACTTAAAGGATTCTGTATAGATTATATTAGTGGACGCGGTGGTGCAGTGGCTTAATGACGCTGAAAGTTGCTGGCCAGAAATGGCTGACGCTTCGGCGGTTTGAGTCCAGCCTTCACGTTAACAGGGTGAGCTCCTGTTTCCCACCCCCCCAGCTCCTGTCAACCCAACAGGTCGAAAACTCACATGAGTAGATAAATGGGTACTCTCACTCCGGTGGGAGGAAAAATGCTGGCAGCACCTTGCACAGAGAGACGGGACCAGTTGCTGGTAAGTGTGAACCGCGCTCGCCCGAAAAGGGCGCGAAGCAACGGAAACCCCGCCTCCTGCGCTTGCCAGCTGGGCTCTGCTCTAGGAAGGAGGCTCTGGCAAACCACTTCTGAAACACTTGCCTTGAAAACTGCAAGGACTCGTCCAGGCACTCACTGCAGGGTCAGTAATGACTGAGTGCAGACAAAAAAAAAAAAAAAGATTATATTTCCTCCTGAGTAGGTACTGATGTATTTGACTGACTGATTGATATGGCCACTCTTCCTGCAAACACAACCCTGGGGGGCTAATAAATTTTTTAAAAACATACAAACCAAACAATAACCAAAGACAAGGACAAACATACTATGAGGAAACCAGCAACCAATCCACCTAGGCTCAGCTAACACGTGTTATGTTTTGTGTTTTCTTTAGTCA
Organism: Liasis olivaceus; assembly: GCA_030867105.1. Classification (NCBI taxonomy): domain Eukaryota; kingdom Metazoa; phylum Chordata; class Lepidosauria; order Squamata; family Pythonidae; genus Liasis; species Liasis olivaceus. The sequence goes on from CM061349.1 coordinate 224,420,315, forward strand.
TTGTAAGCCGTCTTGAATACTGAATATGTGCAAGACTACATCATCACTCAGATGCTCCAACTTACACAGGTATGCAACGGTGGCATTTGCATCATCATTTTCATGTCATGAGAGTTTGCTGCAGACACTGCTGTATAAATTTAATAATAAGGTTAAAAGCATGCAGGTTTTCTTTTTAATTATGTTTTTAAAGTGTACGTTGTAGTGGTTTGCTAGCTGCCACTTTAACGATTTGCACAGGTATTCAGTACGTTAGCAATGCCAACTTGGTCAAGACCATTTTCTTCCTTTTCCTTTTATAAATAAAAGAATTAAATTCAACAGATTTTTTTTTAAAAGAAAGATTTCTTTGTCTCTTTTAAAAATAATACATCAGAGGAAAGGAAAAATCTGCAGGGATTCAAATGCTCTTGAAAAGCTACTTTTAAACATCCTTGACCTAAGCAATCTAAAGGGATTTTTAAAACTAATGAATACTGTAGTTTAGACAAGGGTGGATAAAGTTGCTGGGTTTCTTCTTAAACTTCCCATCTATGCTCACAAAACCTTTTGTTTGGAACACCTGATTCTTTGCTTCTGACTCAAGTGGTCTTCTCCTTCTCAGCTATTATGCAGCCAAAAGCTCAAATATGAATACGAGTAATCTCTTCTCAACCTCTTTTTCGGATGCAATTTAGTTTTAGTTCAAAACATCCAAAACAATAAAAATGAATGTTTTACTTAAAAAAAAATATGGATGCTTCCAGTTTAGTCTCATGCTTAGCAGCTGTTCTCAGAATGCTGATCATGTCCACTAACCACAGTTTAGCATTAGGCAGGTGAGATGGATCGTGATGCACTCCCCATTTTTCTTTTTTAGTTCTGACACAGTTGTAAAGACTAGATCAGAAACATCCACTTTTTTTTTAATGAACCAGGATGTGTGTGTGTTGTAATTTTGGGGGGTTTGACCAAACTAGTAGCAGCGACTACTGGACCAAAATGAGATTCACAACATACCAAATTCTCATAACAGTTTGATATAAGACCCCAGTAAGTCAATTAATGATTTGTTTGTTGTAATGGCCCTCTTGTAAACTTGAGTATTCATGTCAGTGAGTGCAACTGTAGACATGGAGGTTTCCACATGAGCTACAGCATTTAGCGTAGAGGGTTCTGGCTCACATAGAAATCACTGTATAAACAAACCTATGCATTAAGACTTTTCATACTGAACCTATGAGTGTTTCCAAGAGACAGCCATCACCATACAACGTTGGCAGGAAAAGAGCTTTATCTGGAGCACTCTTTTAACAGGTGAATGGGGCTATCAACCATTTCAGAAGTAGAAAACCAAAAACATGATGATCTATATTTCACCCTAACTTTTCATGGGGTCACTGGACTGGGCAGAAGTGCTGGAAAATGCTACTAGAATGTCATCTCAGTGTCACATTTGGTCATACCATTGCTATTCCTTCATCTTCTTTTCCCTTCCCCTCCATCAGGTTCTGATGCAGTGGCATAGTGAGCCTTAGCATCAGGTTGTTGCAGCAATCAATAAATGAATGTATCTTCCCCAGCTTCTTGTTCAAACTACCCAGCCAAAGATGATTCTACTCTTACACTGAGAAATAAGAAAGCAAGGGAGAGATAAGCAGATTGCTACTGTAAATTGAAAAAAAATCAAATTTGAAACAGCAGCATTTTGTTTTAAAGCATCAGAGAAGATGCTGTAAGCAATAATGAACAAAACCAACGTACAGTATGATATACACATAAAATAAATAATAGTTGACAGAGTAATCTTAAGAAGCTATTTGTCCTTGAAACTGACCTAGAGTGAAACGCATTCAAACTGACCTATAGTAACATTGTTCCTATAAAGGCTTTTTAAAAAATGCTGAAAAAGTACACAGACAAGTAACTTTTTAAATGGATTAAAATCAGAGTTGTAAAGTGTCAGATGATAGAGATGAAGCAGAGGTCCTCATGGCATTGTTATAAAAAACAAAACAAAACCCCAGAGGGTTTAAGTGTTTATTCATAAGGTAAAATAGCACTTTTAGATTCACTTCTCTTTCTTTAATTTAAAAGCAGCCTATATTTATCCTGTTATGCTTCTGCATTTGTTCATGCTTCCTTATTTTAGAAGTTGTGATTAATAAGTAAGTTAAAAGCAATTCGCACCACTCTCACAAATTAGGATGTTGTTTCCTAAAATAAAGTGCTTGCAAATGTAATCTGAATACATTATTGTTAAGGCCCTTCCAAAAACAGATTGAGAACAGGCCACTCTAATCTGCTTGTCTGCATATGCACTGTTTTGCATGGACGAAGGGGTGTTTTCTGTTACAGCTGTGGAAAGGTGACAAATGCCAAGCACTACACTTCTCATAGAAACTCACTAATATGGTGACTAGGTTACTAATTACATATTATTTCTAAAAACAGTAATCTCTGTGATTAGGGATAATCCTCCTCCCCTTTCTTGAGACAATTGTGAATGCAAAGAAAGGAGAAAGACTACAGCGATAGGGGTTTCTTTTCTTCCTTTTAACTTAAAAAAAAATTGCAGTAATTTCAAGCGACTATAAATGAAAAACAATATTGTTGGGTTTAACCCCAGCGGGTTAAGCCAAAATCTGGTTTGTTTAGTTGGCTAATTGTGGGTACATGAGCCTAACTGAGCTGCTTTGTAAACTATAGTTTATGGCTTCACACATTGGCTTCCATTGGGGACCATGTGAGACAAAATGACAAAACTTGTGTTTTGCTGTCAGGACACAAATCCTGTGACTTGTATATAAGCATATGTTATCGGGATGCAAGTAGAGGGGTTGTATCATGATATGGCGGCACAAATTTCATTTTTTTCCCCTTTGTTGTCATTGTGGCTTGTATTGGATGCCTGTGGCTTTGTGTGTCATACAAACCTAGCCAACTGTAGTTAATTCAATAAATATTGTTTAAGCAAATCAAGTCTTAACTCATTAAGCCAAGCCAGCTCATTTAATACCATGGCATTATAAACTTTCAGATGTTATTTTGGGCAAAAACTATGACTCTATGCCATCCTAGTACCCAAGGCTATGAGAAAAGGTTTTGGATCAGCATCAATGATATTGAACAGGTGAGATTGACAAACACAGTGCAAGTTAGACAACAGCAATGGTTTAACAATGAAAGCCTCTTACAGTCATATTCTTAAATGGATGATATTCTGCAATGTTAAATAAAAGCAATAGATTTGGAAGAGGCATGACATGCAACTAAAACCATCACTCATTAGAGATGAACTATTCAGCTACCTATAACTTTAAATAATGGATATCCTTAGACAATTAAAAATTTCATATTCCATAACATTTATGGATATTCCTTTTCAAAATCCTGTAGCTTTGATTGTAGCTTAGAGTGGATGGTTCTGTGTTCTATAGGAGTGCATGTTTTAGGATGTATTTTATATATTTTTTTGCTGTAGATGTTTGTTGTATATGAAGTTGTGAACCACCCAGATTCTTGTTGATCGTGGTGGGGACAAACTGTATAAATCAATAGACAATGAATAAATTAGACATTCCACCCACCCTCACATCAAGTTTTCCATAATCATAGCCATCCTCCAAAGGCAGAAAAAGGCTCATTATTAGATAGAAGGAAACTGCCTGTACATGGCTTGACAGAGCAACTTTTGAGTCATCACTTCAGTCTAACCATCATATTGAACTGAACTGAGGTGACATCTGCACTTGGAAAGTGGAGTGTCTCTGCCTTGATCCCTGAAGCATCAAGTGGACTGGCTCAATTCAACCAGCCACTTCAATCTGTTTGAATATGAAAATCTAAACAGAAATTCCATTTAACATACAGATTGAAGCCTAGCAACCTGAAGCTTCAAAAGGGAAGGCTGCTTCACTTCAGTGCTTCCCTGTCTAAGCCTCCTTGAATCAAAGCATCCATTCATGTTCTCTACATTCCTAATATCTACAATACCTTGCTTAAGCCAGCAAGATATATTTGGGCTGATATTTCAAATAATCAGTCACTCACATTAGTTCATTGCAGCTGTGATAGTCATGGATCCCCTATAGACATTCCTTTTGATGTCCTGCAGGAACTTTGTCATACCTGACTTTATTTATTTTGGTTTATTTTCATTAAACAAACAAAGAAATGAGATGCTGTAAGGTGCAGTGCCTACCCTAGCATCATCTTTAATTTCAAGAATGCTTCTGCCCTCTATATAGACCCTATAGGCAGTTTTGTAAAAATAAAGACTTGATGCCTTTCCAAATTACCTACAACATATGAAATGGGCAAGGTAGCCCCTGTGCAAATTGTGGGTATAAAATGAACCTGCCTCTCTAGTAAGTAACTTGTAAACTAGTTCAAAAAGCATTGTTTTAAACTCATCAATACTGTACTAATTTTGGAAACTGTCCCTCAATTCATGTTTCAGAACTTAACCACAAAAATAAACAAGTGAAATAACCCTTCCTTGATACATATTGCTAACGTTTTGATTAGCTGTTTCCTGACAAAAATCACACTTTTCCTAGACCAGCTTTTTTTCCCAGATGACAATGTGACATCTTCCCATTTCAGAAATAGAACTGAGACCTTCTGTTACAGATAGTTTGCTCTTCCTTTTCTTTCAGTATTATCATTCTGTTCTTTTCTGACCTCTCTCATATCCATTCGTATATACTTGGCAGAGCCCATATTTAATCTAATTTGCTGAGATACTTTAGCCAGCATTATATACTCTGAAAATATAAATTAACTTTTCTTTAGATTGATGTGATAGGTTTAGTAACCAAAACAATCTAGCTAAGGCAAAGGTGACCCACTGGATCAAAGATGGAATACCTTTAATGCTTACGAAATAAATTGTGTATTGGAAATGGGGTGGGCAAACATCACATTCAGGATTGAAGCAGGCAACCTGAAGCTTTCTAGACATCAACTCCCTTCAACTCTAGCTGGCATGAGAATGTGAGCATTATAGTCCAAACCATAGTGAGGCACCAAGTTGCTACTTCTAAGCTAGAAGCCATGGTTTTAAATTATACAAATGAATTTAGGAACAGGTCTAGAAATAACATTTCTTTTTAAAAACCAGTTCTAAATCCACTCTAAAATACATTGCCTGATTTAGGAACAAGAGGCCTTATATCAAACAAGTCCTGCGAATTTTACAGTCCATTTGGAACTGCTCAGCAAAGAGATCAGTGAAACACAGTATACCCATTTGCCTTAGATAGGTTGTGCTGCCTGTTTTAGTTTGTGGGGGGGACCTTTCTGCTCCTTGACTGAAATTTCATGGTAGTTCAAACAACATTTAGCACCTTGAGAACTCTAAATTAAAGTCCTCACTGTTTTGAAACAGAAGGCAATATGTGCCCAGCACTCCCATAATCTTTCATCTTGCAGAATATACTGGTCATTGTGTTCCATTTTAGATGGTCAGGATGAATGTAATGACAACATTTTGAACATTTTTGTACTGTACTCAGTTGTTTGTAAATATAACAATAGCAGGACAATACTGTTTGAACATTTTTTAAAGAATATCAAATTTAGGGGAAGATATGAAACCTCAAAGTTTGAATTGTTTGTAGACACATTTTCCTTTGCAGATACTAGCTGTAATGAACTCAAGTCATTTCAGATTATCTAGCTATCCCATCAGAAACAAATGAAGGAAACAGAATACTGTCCATGTTAATGTAGTGTAAATCCAATTCATGCCCTGCCTGGAAGCTGTGTTAATAATTAGTGTGCTCCTGGAATTTAGTTGAAAGCTATTAATTATTTCTTTCACTCCTAACTGAAATGCATGAACATTCTTTGTTCCAATTTAATTAGAAAATAAATTATTTCTGTTTTACAATCTTCACTGAGTATGTTCGTATGAAGGTGAGCTATAGATAAAATACAGCTTAGTCAAGCATTCCTCCCATAACCTTGATCTACATGAATTTCATTGGTTTTACAGAACTACAAAAGAATCAGTATAGAATGTTGAAGGAATTCAATTTGGAGGCATCTGATTTGATTTGGAAATTTGATCAAGTCACCATGAAATCTCCAAATCTCCAATCTACTGAGCATTTGTGCATCCTTAATATATAGCCACTGATCAGGGTGGCTAGATATTTCATAGCATAGTATTGAACACACTTAAAACAAGGGTCCACACTTTTTTCTGGGCTGGGGATTTCTGGGAGTTGAAGTCCACACATCTTAGAGCTGCCAAGGCTGAGAAACACTACTCTAAAACATAAGAGTGGTGCTCTGATAACACTTTTATTTATTTTATCTTTAAATCTAAAGAAAAATTACCAATAGAAGAAAATGAATGAATGAAAATTAGTTTAGCTTATATTTTAACCCTCCAGTCATATATTTCATATATGTCAAGGTCCATCGAGTTAAAAACTGCAAATTGGCAACAACATTTGGAGAAATTTCACCCATGTCTTTCAGGGCCACATGCATCCTCAGGCCGTCAGTCTGTAAACCTCTGACATAGATGAAATATTTTAAATAGAGAATATAGCATGGCTAACTTCTAAAACTAGGTTTGGAATCAAAATCATGGTACTCTCATAAAGCTTAAGATAGTTCAAACTGAGGTAAGAAAGTTATTAATTCTAAATGTCTTTAGGTGTCCATTCTCCAGTAATAATGTCTTTAATTTTTAAATTAGTTTCCATGCCTTATTGCTGTCACTTAGCAACCATGTTTCATCAGTATCAGCAACACTCCATCCACTGAAACTTCTGTGTATTGGAGCTGACTATTTAAATCTCGCTACTAAGGATACAGAAGAATCCCATCAGTGCAGCCTGCTGGGGAGCGAACAGATCCATTGCAGGATGAACATTAACAGGAATGAAGTCTATTGCAATCTGTCCTCTCTACCATAAAAACCTGACTTTTTTGCTAAATGGGAGGTCTTCTTTTTTTTCTTTTAAAATTCCTTTAGACAGTCAAATCTCTTCCCCATCATCTGCAGTACAGTCTCTATGCAACGGTTGCTGTTTCTCTTCCAGAGCTTTCGATCACCACCACATTATATGATGTTGCATGGTCACATGGTCATCTGGACAACATTCAAAGAAGGGAAAGGAGTGTGATCAAGGAACTAGAAATTAAGTCCTGCAAAGAGAGGGTCAAGGTGCTCCGTATGTGGAATGTTGGAAAGACAGGGCTGAAGGGAGATATGATAACACTCTTCAGATTCACTGAAAGCCAACCAAGACCTGCCCTCCATGGTTCCAGAGGGCAGAACACAATAGAATAGATTAATTTACAGGAAGGCAGATTTCAAAATGAATGCTGGGGAGGAAATCCTCAATCAAAGTAGTTTGGTAGTAAAACCAATTACTCAGAGAGATGGTGGGCTCCCCTTTGCTGAAAATATATGTAAACTGGAGCTAGAGAATCATCCACCTAGGTTGCTTTAATTTGGATTTTTGCCCTGGATATGGTGTTGGACTTGATGCCCTAAATTGTCTATTCCAATGCTGTGACTCTCTGATTTACAATATGACAATAATGATGCTGGCCTGTAACAGTTATCGTAGGAATATTTGGATAATTTATGGCAAGTACTCTGAACATTTCAAAGTAGTATATATTTATAATTTCCTTCTTTGCTACCAGAATTGTCTTTCTTCTTCTTCAAGAAAGAGCAACAAAGCAAATAACAATTATTTCTAGCAATGCTAAAAAAAGAAACAAAAATATGATAATTCCCCTGATGGTCCAGTTTTGATTGCGTCACAAACCAGCTGCAGGTGGTTTGATCTACAACATGTCTAGGGATTATATTTTGAATCCAGTCTCAAATACTGGTGTGTGTGTGTGTGTGTGTGTGTGTGTGAAAGAAATATATATATATTTCTTGCCCCCAGACCAATGGCTTTAATATAGTTGGAAAAATAAAATAAAGGTAGGAGGTTAATTTCCACTTCAGGAGAAGCAGCACGACTTTTTTCACACCCCTGCCAGGCGTAATTATGAGTATACTTAATTCTTAGATGTTCAGTCCTTTGAACTGTTATTGAATCTTCAAGGTTTATGCTCAGAGGGGGGAAAAATCAATGAACAACATTTTGCAGAGTACTTAAACTTGATGTTTACTCCCTATTATTCTGCAATTGTCAGGAAGTTCCAACTGTAATACAGAAGGCCAAATCTTTCTGGAGCACTTTCCTGCCAACAGCTAATTTCATAGACAAAAGGTGACTTTGTCTACTCTCTATGATGGGAAGAACTTGTGGAATTAAAGGTTATATTACAAACTATCATCAAACAGTTTTCTTACATCATGCTCTCCCATCATCTGGATAAATTCCTCATTTATAAAGACTCTGTGCAGCATTTAGCAAAAGATCTGTATCTTTATAGAACCCTTGAATGTAACACAAGGTAGGCTGCCTGATAGAGGTTGAAGCTGTGTAGATCATCTTTTCATTATAGTGTTTAAGTACGTTCTACTTGACCCTATAAATACGCTACATTTCCTGTCCTAAATTCATTCATTGGGCTCTTTTCACTATATAATCTCACCTCTCTTTGTGTCTATTTCATTGTACCTGAATGCACTCTTTTCCACACTGCATATTCACATCTGTTTTGTTAAGAGGCAGTTGTTATACAGTGCATTTCAGAACTATAGAGGCTCTATTGGCAATGTGTAAACAGTTCCCTCAGTCACCACTGTCTGGTATGTTGCAATCAGAGGAATGCAATCGTTTATTTGTTCATTTCTGTTATAACATGCTTTTCTTCCAAGGTGCTCATTCAGATTGACAAAGAGGGATGTTCAGTTACACCCACCACACAAATGTCAAACACATGAATGGAGAGAGGGATTGTGTTAGCTCTTCCTTCCATGATTCACTCTTTCTATCCTCACAGCTATGGGCCTTATCTGAAAGCTGTGGAAGGCAGACCTACACATTCAATTATACATAGGGAGACTCCCCTCTTTAATCTGGAGCAAAAATGTGGATTATTGATGGACAGGCCAGTGCAACCCAGTGATGTCAGGCAGCAGGCAAAGCATGTACCCTCACCAGTTCCACTGTATGTTACTGAGCTGACCTGTACATCAGTGAGCTGCTGAATTGATCTTTCAGGGTCCCAGTGAAAGAAACTGTGACCCAATGAGAGATAGGCACAATGATCTCATTATGCCCTCCTCTTAGACCAGAATTCCTTAAGTCTCCCTCTGCACTGAACTGTGCATGTGAATGCATCCATGGCCATCTGTCACAGCATTCCTCTGCTGCTGCCTGTCCCTGTCACTGGCTAGCTCTTTGGGGCTCAATGTAATTATTGGCAAACTACAGAAATGGGCTGCACTGAGACCTGTCATGAATACCCCCAAATGTTCCTAGGCTTCAGTATAGCATCAAAAGAGGAGGAGGAGGAGGAAGAAGAATTGTGGGAAGGCTTCAGCTCATAGGCTCCAGTAGAGTTGAATTGCCAGAATGTTAGAGGTTACCTAACATCCCTAACATTCCTACCTACCTAATGTTACTTTGCAATCCTGGATCTAAATTATATTCACAATTACAGCACGTTGGTAATCAGCACCATGTCTTCAGTGTAAATCAGCAATCTAGATCCCTGAATTTGGACCAATTATTTTAAAGACTGCTCTGTGGAGTCTTTGGTGCTCTCTGAGCTTGGTTGTTTGCTTGCAGACATTTTAGTACTAGGTGACTTCATCAGTACTAGTGAGTGTGGTATTTGCTCCCTGTTTATATACAATAGCTTGCCCTGCCAGTGTTGGTGGGGGTGTGGTTTTCTCCTCGGTAGTTCTTGATCGGGGTATTGTTTTCTGATTGATTGTTTATCTAGTATTAATCCCTGCTTATCTGGGTGTTGGCTGCTGGAAAGGATGTGTTCTGGTCTTTTTGCTTCCTTCTTAGCTTTTTTATTCTCTCTTCTGAATGGTGTGTAAATATGGTTTACTTCTATGTGTGTATTGATGGCTGATTTGTCTGAATGGCAAGCTTCCAGGAATTCCCTAGTGGTTTTGGATTTAGCTTGGTCTAGGATGCTCACCATTTCCCGGTTGAAAGTATGGTTGAGTCTGACCATGTGTTGTGAGATTAAGGAGTTTTCATTGTGTCTTCTGACTGTTAGTTGGTGTTCATGGATGCGCTCTGCTAGCCTTCTGCCTATCTGTAACTGGCTGTTACAGTCCTTACACTGTATGTTGAAGATGACTTCTACTTACAGAAAGACTACTCTATTAAACATGACCTCTGTCTGCCTAACTTTGATATGGTCAAGACAGGATTTGATTGATTGTGTGAGATATTGGGCATCATAAAGCCTCCTTTTAGGCAGAAATTTCATTTATTGAGTAAAAGGGGCATGTTGTAGTGCTATTGGTGTTATTAGAAGATTGGCAAAGAGGAATCGGATAGGGGTATGTACCACCTTCTGTTAAGTGCATGGGACATAGAACTTGATATTCCCATGAAATTGTTGAGTACGTAATACAGAATTAAGCAACCATTTATTTTAGTCACTAAAAGGTTATAATTAGATATACTTTGTTTTGCCCCATCCTTAGTGGGACATTTGTGTAGATGAGATGATCTTTCTCATTGTCAGTCAAAAAAATTGGGAAACAGATATTCTTTACCCTTGAGATGATTTCATCACCACCTGGTATAAACAAAGACTCCTGAACCATCAAGATTAAGACTCATTCTTGGCAGAGCTAGACAAAGCATTCTAAACACAAGTTAAGATACTTGTCCTTGGCAAACTCCAGGGAAATGAGACCATCAAAAACAGGTGTCATGGTGGTTCAGAGCCTATATAGGTTAGTCAGAGACCCTCTGCGGGTTGTAACTTCAATAAAGATTTAACTGGGAGAGTGCTGCATATTTGTGGTTTTAAAGGGGTCTGCCCATTGTCATCTCTTTGGGTTTCCCTGACTGGCAGAAGGAGTATAAGTATGATATGTTATTATCTTCATATACTGTCTTGGAATAAAGCCTTAAGTACTCATTCTGGTGTGTTCATTGCTTCCAAATTCAAAGAACCTGTGACCCAACCCCATTGGGCTGGGAACAGAACAATACATGGGTCCATGAAATTAAAATTATTTGCCAGGTATTAAAGATGTTTGATTTTAATTGTGAGTCACCCAGAGTCACCCTCTGGGGGAGATGGGCAGCATATAAATTAATTAAATAAATTAAAACAAATTTGTTTAATTAAAACAAATTTAAACCAATGTCATTCTTAATTTTTGGTTAAAAATAGCTTTTTTCATGAAAAATACTTTATATTAATGTCTACAGGCTTTAATATTGTTATTTTTACACAATTCAATAAAAATATTTTATGAATGCATCAATGTTAACTTTTAATACAGTAATTATTTATAGATGCAACCCACACAAACAAAAGCTCTTTTGGGGTCCTCCATAATTTTTAAAAGTGGGAAGGGGTCCTGAGAGAAAAAAAAATTAAGAATCACTGCCCTAGGATTGGAGTGTGCAAATTCCATTGGCTCAAGTTGAAGGCTGCACTGTGAAATTGACCAGATTTTCCTTTTGTTAAGGTTCTGCAAGGTTTAAGGCACCAATTGCCCCTTAAAATTCTGCCAGATGCACACACATATGCACACACACACACACAATCTGGGGTTTTTTGTTTTTCTTTTTTTTGTCCCTGATCCCTCTGAAGGTGCAAAAGGTTACATGTGGTCCAATGACTGCACCTTAATTGCACCCCTACCCTAGGAAATCAACTAAGAAGGGTGGTGGGTGGAAACAGAAGCAATCAAGCTTACTGCAAACAAGCATAAAAACAGCTGAAATGTGTCCTATAGCCAGGGCTGGTGCCACTTGGATGATAACAAAATATTAATAATGATAAACCATAATGTCCAGTTATTACTAAAGGGAAAAGCAACATCTGTTAATGTTATTTAAATATTTCCATAATGTTCAAACCAGTAGTTTGACTAACCAGCTCATCAAGAATCACACAATCACATTCTGATACATTTTATGAGGAAATGCAGCTGTTGTTATCCAATATTCCAGAGCTGGATTTCCTAACTATGTAATTGTCCATGAATCCTGCAGGCTAGATATTAAAAATCTGGATGAAATTAACTGAGGAGTGGAAAACCCCAAACTATTATGCTCCTGATAATAAAAATAGCACAAGTTGTTTACCAGCAGCATTTTAATAGTGTGGGCCTTTCAGCAGCAGTAGACCAGCAGCCTTCTCGTTTTTTCCATTCTGGTCACAGTGGATGACACTCTCTTCCACCTTAAGCAATAAGCAAACAATTACTCTGGTCTCAGAGGATGGCTTTCTTCCCTGGTATCTGGAGTACAATTATAGACCATCTCTGTCTTGTTATTTTCCTGTTGTCCTCACTAGTCATGCGTGTGTAGGCCAGAGATGGTTGTCAGGAACAGGGGGAAAGAATGTGTCTGTCTTTTGACTCTCCCACTCAGCTTCACTCCCCAATCTTTTTCTCTCTGTGATTCCCCTTCCTCCCTTGCCTTCTCCCTCTGTCACAGTATTCAGCAGTGGATTCCAATTCTGAGAGTCACAAGTGGCTGAGACCTGACTGCACTGTTACAGCCCTTCCTTCTCCCAGAATAGAAGGGTTGCGATTCTTAGCTCTTTGACTGGCAAAATTACTCTAGGGTTTTTGAGTAACTGGAGCCTTATAATATTCCAGTCCTCAGTTAGAAAATTAAGTGGAATGACAGAGGCATGGCAATATGACAAAACCCAATCTATGCTAAAATTAGGGCCTAGCAATGGAAGAAGTAGTGATCAGAAACAAGCATACACAGAAGGATGTATGTGCGCTAATGTGTATTTATACTTTTGGGAGAAAAAAAAAAGTGACTTCTTTATGGAAAAATAGAAGTCTTTGATGCAGAAGAAAGGTAGTGCATTTGATATGAAATCTGAACTTTATTGTTGGGGAATATGAATAAAGTACATGGGAGGCCAGACCTGTAAAGAGACAGTTTGAATTATGTATTTATCGTTTTACATATTCAGATGGTCCTAAAATTAGCATCTTAAAAAGAAATATGTATGCATGTATGTATGTATGTCTGGGAGACAAATCCAGGTCTGAATGTAAGCCTCTTGTGAAATAAATTGAAACACTTCGAGGAAGATTGAAGATTCAGGCAAAGTAACCCCTTTACTCCTAGGAGCAAAGAGGTTGTGCTGCTTTGCTTCATCTGTTTGAACTGCTTCTTTTGGCACTTGGAATAACTGGAGGAGACTTCCAGTTAACTACAGGAAGTGCTTAAAAAGGCTTGCAGCTATAGCAGGTGCTGGGTCAATGCTGAGAAATCATGCTGCCCCTTTGTCTTCCTCTCAAGCTAAAGCCCAGCTGCCTCCCACAGGTGTAACACACACACATACACTGTATTTTATTCTTTTCATTGGATATGTATTATGTCATGAACCGTATCCTTTTAATGCTGGCGGTGCCTTGCAAAAGGAGTCGGGAGCAGTTACCTGTAGTGCGGAAGCTGCGCTCACCCGAAATAGGCGCGAAGCAATGGAAACCCCACCTCCTGTGCTCGCCAGTTGGGCTCTGCTCTAGGAAGGAGGCACTGGCAAACCACTTCCGAAACACCTTGCCTTGAAAACTGCAAAGGACTCATCCGAAAGCAGTCACTGCAGAGTCGGTAATGACTGAGTTGTGGGGATATGGGAAGAGAGACGCCAGGTTAGGGGGGTCAAGAATGTTCTTTCGTCTCCCAAACCACGAGGGAGAGATAAGAGGATGAGACTGGCACCTCCCTGAGGAATGCTAGAGGTATTTACTGATTAACCCTGGGAACTACTCCCAGTCTGGGAAGATTCTGTATAGAGGTTGAAGCCAAATAAACCTTGCTGGATTGAATCTGAATGGTCTCCTGGAGTTCCCTGGGCTAAACCTGACATGAGTGCAGATAAATAAATAAATTTTAAAAATCCCTAAATCAGAAGATCTAATCTGGGAAGAAACGACAACATGGCAACTACTCTCTCTTAGTTTAAAAGTATTATCTGGTGGGAAAAGGTGGCTGACATTATCTGGGCTCGAAAGGTTAGGAGCTATAAGCTAGCAAGGAACTAAAAACCACAACAATGACAACAAAACATCCTAGGAAAAAGCAAAGGCAAACTGTTTGTCCATTTGTCGATTTGATGAGGTGCCATCAAGTTAGTGCTGACTCTTAGAAACCATCTAAACAGACCTTCTCCAGAATTATCTGTCCCCAATCTGGCCTTCCCCAACCTAAAGGTCTTCCAATGGTGCACCCATTGCTACTATAACTGAATCCCTTCACCTTGCTGTTGGTCATCCTCTTCTATTTCCTTCTACCTTTCCCAGCATTATAGATTTCTAATGTGTCCAAAATATAATAGTTTGACCCTGGCCATTTGTGCCTGAAGTAACATGTATCTTCATTGGTTGTAAAATTACTCAAAAAACAATGAGTTCAATATTGCATCAACGACAGTCTCCTGAAGTGTTCCTGGTTTAAGTTATTTAATATCACAGAATGACTGGAAATAGAAAGCACATCTCATGGCCACTTGGATTCTGTCTCTTATAAAAGCACTTCATTTGGAAAATTGATTTTTAATACTTCTCAAGGTCATCAGTGTTTATGCTATAATTCAGCATAGAGATAAACAAATTATTCTTTTTCTGGTTCATGGCAGTTTCTCATCTGTACTCTCATATGTTTCTTCCTTCTGTGCTAACCTGCATTAGAAAAACAAAACAAACAAACAAACAATTTACCCTATAATTAATCATTTAATACATAGTCAGAGTTGTATGTGTTGTTAAACCTGTTATCCCCCAATTCCCATCCATCCTCCAGAAATACAATTCCAACTTAATCTTCAGTGTCCGCTTAGGAGCACAACATAAGGCGTTCCTAAACATCTGTGCTCATTCTGCAAATGATCCATGGTTATTCTGAGAATGATCCATGTTCGTGTTGCTAGAATTTCCTCTGAAAACTTATAATATAGGAAATTGTACTTTGCAGTATTAGAAACAGTACACTATTGTAAATAGTTATATTGTTAGAGAGCAAAAATCATATTTTGAAAGTCTCAACTCAGCACTCTGTACCCTTGCTGATGGGTGTGTGTTTTCTTCTTCTTCTTCTTCTCACAGAACTCCACAAAGGCTACTCTATCATAGCTCGGAATGAATTAACTTTGTAGAAGGCTTCCCCAAGGTTGGATTATATACTGATGAGACCAAGAAAGAGTGTGGTTACCTTGAGTAATAATGCTTCCTTCACGCCACCTTCAAATCTCTTTTTAAAAAACCTTTTCTATTTCCAGTCTTTGCCAATTCACTACTAACACAAATACATCCAGCTGCAGTTTTACCACAGTTCAGGTGGCTGTCAAGTCTTCTATCATGTTGCAGAATGTGTTTTAGGGACGTGTCCTTAATTATATTTTATCAGGGAATAGCTATAGTATGTGTATATTCCATTGTAAAAATCTGCTTTTTGTTGCCTGCCCTAAATATGCCAGATATTGTACAGCAGCAGCTGAGTGATGATGCTGCAGTCTAACTTTGTGAGAGAGAGGGAGGGGGGGAGGGAGGGAGGGAGGGAGGGAGGGAGGAAGGAAGGAAGGATTTCCATTAAATAATATAGAGTGTTTAATCCAGTGGCAGATGTCTTGATATGGAGCAACAGTGAAAACAATGGCATAAATAGAATGAAGGCAAATGTTTATGTTCTGCTGTATGTTCTATTTTAACAGTATACTTGCTATTTCACTTTTATGCTGTGAGCTGCCCAGAGTCAATTGGAGTCAGGCAGCATCTAAGTTGAATGAAAATAAATAAATAAGCGAAGCAGCTGCCTTGGGACCCACAGATACACAGAGCCCTGCCAGGCTGCCCCTAGGTACCCACTTCTTGCCCCACACCTTTAATAAACCAGACCATGTGGGGCAGGGCTTCAAAAATCAAGATGACCACTAGATGGTAGCAAAGTGAATCTATATACTGCTGGCTGCCATCTAGTGGTCATCCAGATTTTTGTGGACACAGCAATCGAAGTGTGAGGCCCCACTAGCAGCCTCTGTAGAAAAAAGGAGGAAGAAAGTGTGCAAACAGCTGCTACCCCTATGACTGCTATCACCATCTGCTGGTGCTCCCAAATCAGCAGCTCTTTCAGGAGCAATCACAGCAGGAGCAGGTTTATTGTCTAAATTAGGCAGTAGCCTGTTCAGATGGCCACAACTAGTTCTGCCCTGGCTCCTTTTCCACCTGCATCTTGCTCAGCCTTCTGGACTTCTGTCCCGTTTGATCTAGTGATAAACCATACTAGTTTCATTCCAAAGCCAGAGAAGCACACATTCATCCATGGGGGTGTTATTGTGGAGGAGGATGCTGATAGGTCAGGAGGCAGTGAGTCTATGGAGCAACCCGGGCCTTGCTGTTGGAGATTATGAGCATTCTACTCAACTTGAGCCTTCCACTCCTCTGTCTCTTCATCAGAGAAAGAGGAATAATTTAACTTGCTAATCAGAGCTGGACCTGAACTGTTAAATAACATCCCTGCCTTGGAGGCCCTGATGATTGCTGCTGCTCAGTCTCTTCCTCTTTTCAATCTTTTCCTCCTTCCTGCTTACAGAATATTCATACCATCCCTGAATTGCAAAGTCTAGACCACCTCTAGTTAGGACCAAAGATCTCTTTCTTCTCATCTAGTGGCCATTTGGATTTGTGCGGCCTAGCTATGGTATGGTGAAAACAGAAAGGCATTCTGTCACATGAGTTGGGGGTGGCTTTGGAATAGAGGGGGCATGACTGTTGTAGACATATGCAGCTGTATTCTGAAGTGGGGGTGGGGGAGATTGAGGAGTAAAGAAAGACTTTTCCATGGCTCAAGTTTGCTGCTACGGTGGGAAAGAAGCAGCAGTGTGATCCTCATTTTCCCTTTCTCTTGTCCACCCTCAGTTATCGGAGGGACTTGGTAACTCATTATTGGGGAACCCCACTAAAAGGCTGCCCAAGCTCAGAGATCACTACTTACACCCTTGAAAAGAGAATGGACTGTTAGGGGAGCAAATTTCCAGAAAATGTACAAGTAACTTCTGTGCTGTGAATTTAATTACATCTCGTTCAGTTCACTCTTTCTTTTAAATATATCTGTGCAAGATGATGAAGTTGAAGCAGGCTAACAGAAATGGGTAGATGAAAACAATGTCTCACCTTTATTAAATGCCAGAGTTATTCATAATGGTCAGAATTTTAATTTGGCCTAAACCAGAGAAAATATGACCAGAAAAAAAATCGAAAGTCCATATTTATATGGTAATATGACATAAGAAGAGGGGGATGCGGTGGCACAGTGGCTTAATGACGCTGAAAGTTGCCGGCCAGAAATGGCTGACACTTCAGTGGTTCAAGTCCAGCCTTTGCGTTAAACAGGGTGAGCTCCTGTTTCCTCCCCAGTTCCTGTAAACCCAACAGTTCGAAAACTCACATGAGTAGATAAATGAGTACTCTCACTCCGGTGGGAGGAAAAATGCTGGCGGTGCCTTGCAAAAAAAGAGTCGGGAGCAGTTGCCGGTAAGTGTGAAAAACCGTGCGCGCCCGAAAAGGGCGCGAAGCAACAGAAACCCTGCCTCCTGTGCTCGCCAGCTGGGCTCTGCTCTAGGAAGGAGGCTCTGGCAAACCACTTCCAAAACACTTGCCTTGAAAACTGCAAGGACTCGTCCAAGCAGTCACTGCAGGGTCGGTAATGACTGAGCGCAGATTAAAAAAAAAAAAAATGATATAAGAGCAGAAGCAATGATGGATATTAAACCAATAACTATGATGCATTGAAAATTCCATCACCAGAGGAGACTGACAGATAGTAGCTGAAGTTCCTTCAGTCATTCTTTTAATTTTTTTTATTTTTCCACATGCAACTTTATTTACAGAAGTTTAAAAATACTAGTGGCAATGATAGTTGGATATAATGAACAAGTGGCTACGATGCTTTTCATCTTCTGGAATTTGCAGGTGAAAGTTTGGAAGGAACGCACCAATGTAGGGTGGTCTGTATCTGATTCACCTGCATTTCTGTCAAGTGATGATACTTGGTGGGTTTTTCCATTCCCACTTTTATCTTCACAAAACGCTTGCAAAACAGATAAGCCAGTAACTATGTTGGGTAGGACTGAGAGTTTCAGGCCCAGCATATCTAAATGGCATCAGGTTAGGAAGGTTGAGTAAGTTTGTCCTGTAGTTACTATACTGTTAGAATAACAGTGGCAAGGAATTATACCAAAGAGTATTTTTGCTCTAAAAGTCCAACAGTCAGAATCACGCAGGCTGTAAACTGAGTGTTCATCGAAGCACGGCAGCACTAAATCTGTGATTAGATGACTTTCAAAAATGTAGCAAATGGGTCGGGAAGAAGTGAATTTGGATAAGGACTAAGTGATAAAGGAAGAGGTTATTTCTTTCTCCTAAAAAACCAAAATCTTGATAAAAAAAACATTTACCTGCCCTACATTTTTTGTCACCAAAAGAATGGTTGACATTCTGTACCTGAACATTTCAAGCAAAATATCCACATCTCTAATTTTATCTGATTTAAAAGGATGTTATGTTTTTCCACATAGAAACACTTCATTCATTCATTCAATGTAATATGGTCACTCTTTCATCACCAATGATATTGACTTGAATCTAAAAGCAATCTTTTTGTTTCAAGTGGCAAGGAGCATAAAAGCAAGAAACAGAACAAGAACTTTCAAATATAGAAACTACTTTGGTTAAAAGACAAGGTTTAAATGCAAGACAATACATTAAAAAACACATAATAATTTGGATTATGTAAGGCAAAAATGCAAGTGGCATAATTAATTTATAAGCAGTTGAATTATACAGCCATATGTTGCTAAAACCACTGACATGTTTCACATCAGTTTAATGATTCTGAAATATAATCTTTTATTCCAATGGCTTATAATGCTACAGCTGTGTGTGCTATACACATCGGGGGGGGGGGCCTTCAGTGAAACTGCTGAAAATGTGGAAGCTGATCTATTTGCAAAAATAAAATCATTAAGGAATCTCAGCTTTAAAACTTTTCAGCCACAATCCTACGTTGTTTACATGGGAGACATCACTGTTTACCTCGATGGGATTTATTTCTAACTCAAGATGAATTAGTATTGTGTTCTTAGTGGCTTACGGCTACAGTTCTATATACATTTACCTGAAAGTAAACCAAACAGAATTATTAACACTGCATTAAGATTGTGCTGAAAATCTTTTTCAAAACTCAATTTTTTTAACACATTCCAAAGCAACATGGGCTAATACATTACCATGGAACTGCTTAGTAGTTTTTCTATAAGAGCTCTGAAAACTTTTTTTTTTTTAAGTTATTAGTTTGAACAGAAAAAAAAGTATTCTTTAGTATGGCTTGAGGGAGAGGAGGAGAAATAATTATTCAGTCTTGGTATGTTACTTTTTTTTTTTTGATGGATTATTCATTAACTGGAGCAATATTTCTATGCATTTATGCAAGAAAATAGGATCCACTGAGTATGTGGAGATATGGTTCAAGTAAGCACCTATACTGAATTCAGCACTGATTTCAGGTGGAATTTTTTCGGTGCTTCTGTCCTGGAAGAAGCACATCTTATAATTTCTGTTCTGTGGATGTGATTTCAAGAGAGTATGAGCCTTGAATGGAAAAAAATATGCATGTGACCTTACAACATGTTCCTTTAGTCTTATTATTAGCAGAAGAATTAGATCAAACACCCCCATTGGTGCTTTCCGTAGGTGCTAGACTTTAATTCCCATAATCCCTAGTCAGCACAATGCTTCTTAAAAATTGTTTTAATGTATCATAGAATCACTGGGCTCCCTAAAGCTTCATTTCCAGCCTCTGGTCATTCTCTGTTCCAGATTCTCTGAACCCTTCTGAAAATGTGGTGCCAAAAATCAGACAAAGTGTTCAGGATAGAGTCTAGCCAATGCTGCCTATGATTCAGAAACTATATTTCTGTTGATGCAGCCTCTGCCACACATTCAAGCAAGATTGTTAATTGCACTGTGCATCTACCTGAAAAGATTTCGATAATTAAAAAGAAATGCTTGAAATGTAATCATTTCTGGACAATGAAAGCAAACTGAAATGGGCACATCAGGACATCATCTATTGCTTCTGTTATGGAGGGAATTGTCACGCAGGTGTACTTCCAATTGTGCATTGGATTTTCCCTTGTTTTCCTCTCCCCTGTACCTAAGACCATCCCAGAAATATGCTTCAGAGAATATGTGGGGGGTATGCCAAAAGGGAGGGAGGGAGGGGAAAAGGAAACCCTGTATGGAAGAGAAAAGATCCATTTTGTCAGCAATTTCCTTTGCTACCAGTAGATTCAACTCCAAAAGGTTACAGGAAAAAATAAGAAGGATCAAGATAGCAAAATGTGTCCCTAGAAGGCAAAAGAGGGCAGCCATGTGCCCTAGAACTGCATGTGACTCTTGACCTAATTTCATTGAGGCCTTGGTCAAATTTCTATCTCCATCTGTTCAGACCTTTAAGAGTTACTCTACCTTCCCTTCTCTAAAGCCCCTTGTTTGGGAGAAAAAAAGGTGTCGTAGAAAGAGAAAGAGAGAATGCTGGAGAGAAAATGGTGCTGTCATATATGGCTGGCTCTGGTTCCAGAGGTACATGTGGCCCTCAAGAGTATCTCCCCAGGAATGCAGAAGTCAACAGAAAAATACATGGCCCTGCCATAATGTGTATTTAGGCTTCATTTTCATTCCCTGCTTATCTAGAATTTGCAACAAGCAATAAGGATTCTAAACCATATTTTCTATAGAGTTGCTGAACTGTAAGTGCATTGCAATTTTCTTTCTTTCTTTCTTTTTTTATTAAAGGTGCTATATTTAATTAAAGGAAATCATTTCCAACTTGTCTCTCAGATCTTCTTGTTGCAGAAAATTTGAAGACAGGACGCTCAGGTCTTCATTCAGGAGAGGAGTTTATTTGCGCAAAGGTTCAGCATAGGTAGCAAAAAGTCTGAACCCCCCAGGGTTCTTGGCATATGCTTTTTATATATTTGATCCCAGGGGTCTTGGTGCCCACTCCCCCTGTTTCCCTAGGGATTGTACCAACGAATCAGTGTGTGGCATCTTGGCATCCTTCCTTATTTGGAACTATCTCCCAATTTTACCTTATTTGGTATTCTCTCTCATTCCTTTCCTTATATGGTTACTTCTCCTATTTCTACATTCCTAGCCTTATTTGGTAACTTTTCTTAGTTCTACCTTACTCTAGCTATAAGAAATTGGGTGAATTATGCCCTGGAAGATTACATGAATAAAATAAAATAAAACAAAATATGTCCCTGTGCATCTTTAGAAAGAAATCAAATATAATGGTTTAAAACAATGATCTACCATTTTGGTCTTTTCCTCTCTTTTGCATGATGAAAAGGAAAAGTCCCCCCCCCCCCCCTTTGCACAACGTCTAATCACAATGTATACTGAGCTCTGTCCCAAAATGTTCTTGCACATTTATGATTCTCTGGTCTTGTGCCAATAGAACAAGACATTCAATTATATTCTATTTTTAATGTGTGCAAAATAATATTTTATAATGAACAATTAGTCATTTAAACACTTGCAAGGTAGAAGTTCCCCACAGGCTAATCTTGACAATGACTTTGTAAGTAACTTCCCCAGCTGATATGACCTTCAATACTTCTCAATGTTAAGGAACCTGAGATACAGTAAAAAAAAAAAAAAAAAAATCTGTTCCCAATGGTGGTATCATCAATAACTAAAGAAGCATGCTGACAGAATTCTAATGAGCAACATTTTACTAGAAATTGAGGTAATCCTGGCAAGGATGAAAATGGGCTGAGACAAACAAATGCAAACCAAGATAGAGGAATGAGTCTGGCTTCTAAATGTGATGGTTTACACATTCACTTTTCCAATGAATACATCAGGGATTGGCAAGCAGAAGTGTGCAAATCTTGGGGGGGAGGGCCATTCAATTCAACAAAGATTGAACTGAATCATCTCTTTGAAGCAGATTCACAAATTAAGGGAGGGACCCACTTTGATGTGAAGAATCACGTCAGGTAGCTGTGAAGCTGTGAAGTGGTTTGCAGCACTGGAAGGTGTGGGCTAGATAAATTCTTGGCTGCTTCTGAGATCTTGTAGACAATAGATGATGTGATGCTAATGGAATGATACATTTCTAAGCAGAAGACTGATCAGTCCAATAAGTGTTTCTAAGCTAAGACTTACTTTTAAAGTCTGCATGAGTGGGTCAGATTCAAATTTCTTGACAAGGAGTGCCACGTTAAGAAAGGCATTGGCTCTAATATTTACTGTTTTTTAAAATAGGGATCAGCAAGTCTATGAATGCCACTTGTTCTGTGCCAGCCTCTTTCTCTGTGGTGTTCCTATCTTTGCTGCATTAAATCTCACTAAGCCAGCTTGCTTCTGTTGGCCCAAGTACAAAGACATGCAACTCGGACACAATAAAGACCTGGCAGTGATGAGGGGATCCTTCCCAGGAGCGGCCAAGCTGGCCAACCAGCTTTGCCAACCTTCCTGGCATCCCCTACAAGACATTGGTCAAAGGCAACAAAGCTACACCATCCCTACATTGTTGCAATTTTTATCCAATTTTGCCAAAAGGGAAAGCAGGCACAGGCGCTTTGATGTTCTCCTGTTATAGCCAATGGACAAACCATTTCAAAGAGAAGTTGCATATTTTTCACATCTTACTTAAATCACTTTGCCCTCAAATCATAAACCTGAATCAAATTATGCCCTGTGTGAATTTTAGTACCCAATGCAAATCAAATCAGGCTGATTCGCACTGCTGCATTGGCAGCCCTGCATTCACAATTTCCCTTAATGAGCCCACAACATCCTAATCAAACAGTACTGCTTTAATATTATTTTTGAATCTTTTGACATTCTAATGTTCCCATATGAGGGTGTTTTTTTACAGCAATCATACACTGAGTTGATAATTCGGCATATGATTGCTGTGAAAAAAAGGCTTAATTAATTTAATAGCTAATATTCATTTTGTATATGTAATGTGTTTTAAGGAGTAGACATTGACCATAATTAA
Organism: Liasis olivaceus; assembly: GCA_030867105.1. Classification (NCBI taxonomy): domain Eukaryota; kingdom Metazoa; phylum Chordata; class Lepidosauria; order Squamata; family Pythonidae; genus Liasis; species Liasis olivaceus. Next base: position 224,443,477 of record CM061349.1, read on the forward strand.
GAATCTATCTGAGTTGACACTTTAATTGAGCTACCCACTATGATTTCAGTCCTTTTCCTGGCCAGTCACTACAGCTCAGATTCTGTTTATGTATATTTGGATTTCTTTTTTTGTTTTTGTTGTTGTTTGTTTTAATGTGCATTATTTTGAACTTGCTTGCATTGAATGTATTTACACACACACACACACACAATTACCCAATTTGGAGACAGCCTTTTGGAAATCTTCATAATCCCTTTGTTTAGTTTACAAAGCTGAATATTTTAGTATTTAGCAGCAGGAAACATGGCTATCCCACCATGCAACTCTAATTCCATCATTTATTAAAAAAAAAAAAACTTGTATGATCTCTGTAGGACATCATTTTGAACACATCTCCAATCTGAAAATTGTCCACTTATTCCTTCTCTCTGTTTCTTGTTCTTTAGCCAGGTTTACAATCTAGAAGAACATCTGCCCTTATATCCCACAGTTGCTGAGCTTGTTTAAGAGCCATTAGTGGGGACTTTGTCAAAGGCTCCTTGAAAGGTCAGGTATATAATCTTTACTGGATCACAACTCTCTACTATCTTGTTGACACCTTCAGAAGAATCTAGAGGGTAATTGAGATGAAATTTACCCTTCCAGAATCCATACTGGTTCCTTAGCAAGGGCAATTCTACACATTTGATTAGTTTCTCATTAATAATACTTTCTATCATTTTATCTAGAATGAGCATTAAGTGGCTTCCGGTGGGAACATGGTGGCTTAGACACCTCTCTGCAACAGGGAGAGATGACACCACAGCTGCATTGGTGGCTAGAAGCAAGTGCTGGTCGCCCAACTTGGTCCAGATAAAGGAGGAATTGAGGAAATTGACCCATTTGGTTTTCTGACAGCCGTTCCTTGGAAGCTAATTGTGGAGACTGAAGCTTCTGCAAACAGCTCTTGAGTCAAGCAGCTGGGAGGTGGGGGAACCATCTCCATTCACTGCTGTGGTGCACCTTAATGGACACTAGAGCCAACCAATTCCCATTTCTTAAACACTTTGGCTTATAATTATTTTTCAGCTTAAGATAGACTTTCCTTCACAACAGATAAGTAAATCTCTTGGGGCTTATCCTTATTTTTGGGACTATATTTTTAAATGAAGAAATAGAGTTTTAAATTAAGCTGATTAATTCGCAAAAAGCCAGAGGAAAAATGGAATTTAAAAGAGACTTAAAATTTACTTATAGTGAAAAAGGAAGATTTATTTGTTAAAAGTTTATTTTTTCACAAAACTCCATCTGCAGCAATGAGGTTTGTCTTTTCTATAGAAAGTTTTACATTTTGTTCCATTCTGTCTGCTGATTGGTGGAGCTTTAGAAACAGACCTAGACTGTAACTTGATTCCTGTGTGATCTCTTTGAAGCAAGCATATGCGTCTGCAATTTCACCTTGAAAGGCACTAGGAGGTGTGAGCTGCAGTTTAGTTTCACTTATAATTAACTATACAGTGGTACCTCGGGTTACGAACACCCCTCCTTACGAATTTTTCGAGATACGACCAGCTCCGGCCCCAAAAATTTACCTCGACATGCGAACTCCGCTTCGAGCTATGAACCGGATCCGCGGCCATTTGCCCTGCTGCCACGCAGTCGCGGCTTCCTGTGGGCAAGATCGCGGTAGCAAGGAGACGTTCGGTGAGGCTTGTGGTGTGTTTTGTGGCATTTGGAAGGTTTTTGGTGTGCTTGTCAGCATGGCTCCAAAGAAAATGCAGAGCGGGCGTGGCAAGAATAATGCTTTGAAGAAAAAAGTGTTTAACCGTATGTATTTACATTGAACCTTATGGGGAAATTTGCCTCGTGGTGTGACCAAATTTGGAGGGCAGATTAGCCGTATTTACATTGAACCTTATGGGGAAATTTGCCTCGTGGTGCGACCAAATTCAGAGGGCGGAACGGATTAACCGTATTTACATTGAACCTTATGGGAAAATTTACCTCGAGTTGAGACCAACTTGAGTTGCAATCAGAGTCACGGAACGGATTAAGTTCGTAACTCAAGGTACCACTGTATTTGACTATTCATTTTACTTGTCTAGAGAAAGAAAGAAAGAAAGAAAGAAAGAAAGAAAGAAAGAAAGAAAGAAAGAAAGAAAGAAAGAAAGAAAGAAAGAAAGAAAGAAGGAGAAGGAGAAGGAGAAGGAGAAGGAGAAGGAGAAGGAGAAGGAGAAGGAGAAGGAGAAGGAGAAGGAGGAGAAATGGCTAAAAGAAGTCCCTTGGAGCAGCTGCTAGAAGATAAAATAACTCCTTTAAATCTACTCCAGCCAATGTTTGATGAACTAGGAGCGAGATTTAAGTCCCTTGAAAAGAAGATAGAGGAAAAGGTGGATAAGATGATTAACTCTGGAAAAAAGGTGGAGACTGAACCAAATGTGGAATTGGAGCTCAAAAGTATGTTGGATTATGAAGGTGAAATGAATAAAGAAGTTGTGGATTTAAATATGGACTTAAAATGGCCAAGGGATGATATGGAAAAAGATGTTAGAATGGAATTACAAATGAAATCAATTGATGTTAAAATGTACAAATAATGGAGAAGAGTGATCTGGAAAGATTTTTTACTTTGGATTTGCAAAAGGAATGTACTGCATCAGTGAGGCCATTCCTGGGAAGAGAAGAAGAGAAAATATTGGAGATGTTTCTGGGAGAAGACAAGATGATGATGGGGAACCAACACGTAGGACATTATAAGAAAGGACTAAAGTTTAAGCTTTTTAAAAGTAAACAGAAGGTTTACAAAGTGAATTTCTTGGACTGTGGTTAACATATACATTGAGGCCCTCAGTAGATATTAATGGGATTTGTTTTTATGACCAGGACTGAATGACAATGTTTTAAGGATTTTGGTATAAAGTTCACTAAGGTTAGAATATATTTGTCTATGGAATTTTTGTTCTTATATATGACAATAGTAGTAAGATTTTTATATATATAAAGGTAGAAGGATATAATATTATTTATAATTTTATTTTCTGTATATGATAACAGCAGCAAGGTTTTTAAATGCATAGAGGTAGAAAGAAAATGTATCATCTATAGTGAAATGATGGTTTCTGAGGTTGATGGAGTTGGCTAAGATGGCAAAATTGATGGTTCTGATTTGAGATTAGTGTTAATTGGAATTTGGGGGAGGAATATTTTTGTGGGATATACAAAAATGAAATTATGTTGTATAGGTTTGATGTTTAGAAATAATATAGGTTAATAGAAATAATGGAAATTATGTAGTAAATTCAGAGCAAAAGTTTAATGTAAATTGTTACTTATATCTGCTGTGAGGTGGGTCAGAAGTCAATTCTTTTTTGTTGTTTTTCTTTTCTGCCCTTTTGCTTTTTACTATTTTCTTTTTTCAATTTTTTTTCTTTTTCTTATTTTTTATTCTTAATATCAGTTTTGGTTAGTTTTTATCGTTCTTTAAAAAAAATTAACAAAGTTATTATTAGAATGAGCATTAAGCTAATTGCACTGTAATTTCCTATATGCCTCTCAATCCCTTTTTAAAAATTGGAGTTGGCTGTTTTCCAGTTCCTAGTCACAGACACTGACTTTAAAGAGAAGTTGCATATTTTTCACGTCTTACTTTTTAAAGAAATCTCAGATGACTATTATCTTGACCTTGGCATTTCTTTATTTTTAATTTATCCATTAGGTTTATAACTGTATTCTTGTTATCTTTTTTTGCTAACTTAGGCATGGGCATGTATCTGACATCCACAACAGTGAAGACAAAGCAACACATTCACAGTAACTTCTCTTATCTTCTTTAGCACCTTTAGTCATTCAACAGCCCTACAGTTTCCTGATTTGAATGTATTTATATAATATTTTTATTTTTATATTAATATACTTTGCCATATGCTTTTGTCCCTCTTTTTTTCTGAGTATGTTATGGGCTTCTTTTGCCAAAACTTTCTGTTCTCTTTGGGCAAGACTTCAATTTTTGGAAGAAAACTTTCAAGGCCCTAAGTGCTTCTCTCACCATCCATTCTAAGTGTCTTCTTGAAGTACATGGCCTCTTCCAAGTTCTGAGCTATATGTTCTAACTGAGCATCTATTATTTAAGTTTTGAATAATCTCCAAGTATTCTGGAAAGACTTGGGTCTTTTGAATCTCCATTTCAGTTTATTTTTACCAAGACCTCATTGTTTGAAAATTTGTTCTGGTACCCTCCTGATTGAAGTGGAGCCATCCCTTTTGTTCAGGCTTGGTTTATTTCAAAAAATATACCAATGTTCAAAAATCAAAACTACTCCTCCTGCTGCTGTCATCACAACACACATTGTGACTGCTCAGTTATGCCTGTCTAACTGATTCTGGGCATGGAATGAATAGCATTTCAGAGAAAGCTACGATAGTCCTGGATTTCAGCATCACACTCAGCAACCTGGATTTGGCTTCCAGGTCCATATGGTTACTTTTCCTTATGTCACTGCTGTTTTGGATGATATATGATGAACCATACTGGACTCAAACAAAGGGCTGGTGTCTGGCTAAGGAGACTCCAGGTTACTATCAACATAAAGGAGAGCTTCAAGATAGAACTTGAGAAGGAAAATGTCAAACCTGCCCTTCTTCTTCATGCAGGCAGCCAACCTGTTCCTCTTATTTCTAGGCACTAGGAGTAGAGCTTACAAAAGATCATGAGGTGAAGGCTTAGACCTCCATATAGACATCTACATAAATGTTATATATAGTCTACTACCTAGAAGGAAAGGAATAATAAAAAGGTCTTAGTTGCTTCAGCAAGTGATCTCTGACAGAAAGGGAAGGGAAGGGAAGGGAAGGGAAGGGAAGGGAAGGGAAGGGAAGGGAAGGGAAGGGAAGGGAAGGGAAGGGAAGGGAAGGGAAGGGAAGGGAAGGGAAGGGAAGGGAAAAAGACCCCCCATACCTTTGAAGGGAATCCTCTCAAAATGAGCTCTGTTTTTCTAAATCACAGTTCAGGTCCAGAATCCAATCAAATGGTATATTCCCTGGGCTATTGCTGAAGCTTTGGAGCTGACCCTTGAAATAGATTAGGTGGCCTTGTAATGTGTATTACTTTGTACATTTCCCTGTTCAAATTTAGTATAGAAATAAACATACAGAGAGACACAGAGATAGAGCAAATGACAAGTTGCAATTATTAACCACAGTCTGATTTGTGTAGTGGCTGTACAGGTAGTCCTCTAGTTATGACCACAATTGGGACCAGAACCTCCATCGCTAAGCAATGTGGTTGTAAATTGAGTCACACCTGATTTTACAGCCTTTTTTGCCATAGTCGTTAAGCAAATCCAGCTTCCTCCATTTATATTGCTTTTTAGAAGCCCCCCAGGAAGGTCACAAATGGTGATCACATGACCCCAGGACACTGTAACTGTCATAAATACAGGCCGGCTGCCAAGTGCCCCAATTTTGGTCATGTGACCACAGGGACCCAGTGATGGTCATAAGTGTGAGGACCAGTCATAAGTCACTTTTTTCAGTTCTGTCCTAACTTCAAATGGTCATTAAGAAAATGGTCATAAGTCAAGGACTACCTGTGTAGACCTTCCTTAGGCTGACTCTTTGCTTTGGAGTACTAATACTGAAATTGATATAACTCAATTTACTGCTTTGTGCTATGGATTCCTGCTACAGTAACGTGTTCTCAAACAAATAATTCTGTATATTGCTAAGTGGGTCTATATTTTCCTGTAATCTCTCACATATTATCTCATTGCACTTATAACACTATGCCCACTTACAGGGGAGTAAATCCTATTAAAATCATTGGGCCATACTTCTGAGTGAATTTGGGTAGCACTATAGGAGAAATGCGAAAAGCAAGGGTGAAAGGGAAAGATATAAGCAACTGAATGCAGATTTCCAGAGAATAGCAAGGAGAGATAAGAAGGCCTTCTTAAATGAACAATGCAAAGAAATTGAAGAAAACAATAGAATGGGGAAGACTAGAGATCTCTTCAAGAAAATTGGAGATATCAAAGGAACGTTTAGGGCAAAGATGGGCATGATAAAGGACAAAAAAGGCAGGGACCTAACCGAAGCAGAAGAGATTAAGAAGAGGTGGCAAGAATACACAGAAGAACTATACAAGAAAGATCTTAGTCCCTGATGTCCATGCTGGTGTGGTCACTGACCCTGAGCCAGACATCCTAGAGAGTGAAGTCAAGTGGGCCTTAGGAAGCATTGCTAACAACAAAGCTAGTGGAGATGACAGTATTCCAGCTGAGTTATTTAAAATACTAAAAGACGATGCTGTTAAAGTGCTGCACTCAATATGCCAGCAAGTTTGGAAAATGCAACAGTGGCCATGGGATTGGAAAAGATCAGTTTACGTTCCAATTCCAAAGAAGGGCAATGCCAAAGAATGCTCAAACTATCGCACAATTGCACTCATTTCACATGCTAGCAAGGTTATGCTCAAAATCCTACAAGCTAGGCTTCAGCAGTACGTGAACCGAGAACTACCGGATGTACAAGCTAGGTTTCGAAGAGGCAGAGAACTAGAGATCAAATTGCCAACATTCGCTGGATCATGGAGAAAGCACGAGAGTTCCAGAAAAGCATCTACTTCTGCTTCATTCACTATGCAAAAGCCTTTGATTGTGTGGATCACAACAAACTGTGGCAAATTCTTAAAGAGATGGGGATACCAGACCACCTTACCTGTCTCCTGAGAAATCTGTATGCGGGCCAAGAAGCAACAGTTAGAACCAGTCATGGAACAACCCATTGGTTCAAAATAGGGAAAGGAGTATGACAAGGCTGCATACTGTCACCCTGCTTATTTAACCTATATGCAGAGTACATCATGAGAAGTGCCAGGCTGGAAGAATCACAAGCCGGAATTAAGATTGCAGGGAGAAACATCAATAACCTCAGATATGCAGACGATACCACCCTAATGGCAGAAAGTGAAGAAGAACTAAAGAGCCTCTTGAGGGTGAAAGAGGAGAGTGCGAAAGCTGGCTTGAAACTCAACATTAAAAAAACTAAGATCATGGCATCTGGACCCATCAATCCCTGGCAAATAGAAGGGGTAGAAATGGAAGCAGTAACAGACTTCATTTATTTGGGCTCCAAGATCACTGCAGATGGAGACTGCAGCCATGAAATTAAAAGACGCTTGCTCCTTGGGAGGAAAGGTATGGCAAACCTAGATAGCATATTAAAAAGCAGAGACGTCACCTTGCCGACAAAGATCTGCATAGTCAAAGCTATGGTTTTTCCAGTAGTAATGTATGGCTGTGAGAGCTGGACCATAAAGAAGGCTGAACGCTGAAGAATTGATGCCTTTGAACTGTGGTGCTGGAGAAGACTCTTAAGAGTCCCCTGGACTGCTAGGAGGTCAAACCAGTCAATCTTAAAGGAAATCAACTCTGATTGCTCATTGGAAGGATTGATAATGAAGCTCAAGCTCAGATACTTTGGTCACCTAATGCGAAGAGAGGACTCTTTGGAAAAGACCCTGATGCTGGGAAAGATGGAAGGCAAAAGGAGAAGAGGACGGCAGAGGATGAGATGGCTAGATAGCATCACTGAAGCAATGAGCATGAAATTGAGCAAACTCAGGGAGGCAGTGAAAGATAGGAAGGCCTGGCGCAATATGGTTCATGGGGTCACGAAGAGTCGGACACTACTTAATGACTGAACAACAACAACAACAATAGGAGAAAAATCTTGTCAATTAACAAATGTATGTAGCAAACTAGATGAAGTTAGCTCTACCTATGGTGGCCTCTTATACCTGCCTGATGCACTGACTCAGCTACTAACTTGACCAACTTAGTGAGTACCAGTCACCATTGCTGTACAACAAGTTAATTGTGCAAGATGGTCAGGAATTAGCTGCAAAAGTTATATGAAGTTGATGGTGTAGTGTGGATTATCATTTCAATACAAGAATGCTGGATAATAACCTCCAAATTTTGATTGAATAAATAAACCTCCTATAACAATGATCCTTAAAGCTCCTTGTACTCTTTTTAAGACAATAAACTAAGAGAAGACCCCACATCTCTGTTTGTGCCTCTCCGTGAGAGATTGTGAGAAGCAGGTGGGGCAGGATGAATTTTGTGAGTGTAAGAAAAGCCAAGAGGTAGAGGCCTTGGGAAGGAAACATTTCAAAAGGACTTTGCTTTAATTGGCTTGCTATAAGTCTGTCAGGGAACTGGGAACAGTTTTTAAGTTTATATGTTTACCTCTGCCTAGCATGAAAGATACATTTCTGAAATCTGTACAGTACATTCCTGCTTATTAATCTTGCCAACTACATGGGGCTTGACAACCTCCTTATTTGCTTTTACTACCAACCTTCACTCTCCCTGAAAACTGAAGGTTTAAAACCTAAGCCCCAAGTCAAGATTCTTCAATCTAGTGCCTTCCAAATAAATTGGGACTACAAATCTCAGAATTCCGAGGCCCCATGGTCATACTGTTTGGAAATTTTGAGAGCAGCATCCCAATTTAACATTGAAGGCATGCTATTCGGAAAGGTGGCTTAAATTAAAAGTTTTCAGTATTGGAAAATGGATTAATGTTCATAGTATGAATTTCACTTAAAGTGCTCCATAAAATATTATGCATAAAAGAATATATAGCTAAACACAATGCACTTACTCCTTTTTGGTTGTTTCTGACATAGTACTCCATTATCACTACCAACGCAGACAAAAGATTTTATAAGAAGTTTACAGTATGGTGAGGGTATGTGAGGTTATGTGTATGAGAGATACACATATACACAACAGAAATTTAGCCGTGACCGTAGCCATCCTGTCACTTTGTTGAAGGAATTTCAGAGAACTGCAACAGTGTGCTGCTTGTCTCAGTCCATGGAGCGAGGACATTACCCCTAAAAAGAGGAAAAGATCTCCTTTAAGAATCTACTGTTATAAAAGGGTCCCAACTATCAGTTAAAAGGGGTGCTTCCTTTGCTGGATTCTGCCAGTCTTTTCAGGCTTAGCATAGCTGCCAAGCTATATTTGTTCCATATCTCCACATGCTCAAAGCTTCCCACATTTCACCTTCTGAAATGCGCACATATATATGCTTCTTGGTTATCTTTATACCCTCAAGCTTCTTAATCTTTATCTCATTGGGGATCAAGGCCTTAATCCAGTTAAGTTACGACAAGGATCCTGAGGACACAACTGAATGATTATAGGATAAGAGAAGAACCTAAACAGAAAGGCAATTCTGAAGTAAATAAAGCAGGAAAGTGTGGCATTCAGACAATTATTCAGGGATTGAAATATCCAATTGTTGTTGTTGTTGTTGCTGCTGCTGCTGCTGTTGTTATATTTTCTCATATCAGAAAGAATTTAAAACACATTCGCATTATGACAGGCTTAACACCAGAGGATGTTCAGGTTTGATTTAAAGTGAAAATGTTTCATTGGACTTACGGTAGGGTGGCTGACCTAAATCAAATCTAATTGTGTGCTGTTAGAACAACTCGGGTCTAAATTATCTATGCTGCACTGCACCAAACGGCATTTTAAAAAATGGGTCAGAAACATTTAACCATATTTGTCAGCCTTGGAAGCTGCCATTTACATGGAAAGCATAACTGCACAGAAATCACACACAATTGCTGCACTAGAAGGTTGACAACAGGAAGAGGGAAGCTTCATTTTGCAAGACATTCACTGGGGGGATGTTAACTTAAGTTGAAAAGTGCAGCCCCGAAATGATGATAGGAGACAAAGAGTGAGCAAGTTCCTGTACAAGTCTTGTTTGCCGCAGTTGGCATTTTATTTAATAATAGCTCACAAGTGTGTTAGACTCTTGAATTAATCCACTATCAATGTAGGGCAAGCATATACACACACACACACACACACACATATGTACCTAATATATCATATATGTACACACAGACACACACACATATTAAAAAATGGGACTCTGCTTGTGTTTTATTAACTGCCGCATCACAGTGCTTAAAATCATAAGGAGACAAACCAAACCTATTAGGACAGTGCATCCTTTAAAAATGAATCGGAAGAAGTGTTTCAGATTTTGCGACAGCACAGCCCCTCTCTGCTACTGATTAAAGCAGCCATGTCCTTTTTCAGGCTTCTGTATGAACTTGAAAAAAGATGCTGCTGCTTTAAGGAGTCAACTCAAAACAGCAACACTCTTTTTCAGGCAAAAGTCTGGGGGAAAAAAAGGATTACCATTTTCATGAATAGCAGAGAGGTCCTGGCTTGTGTGAGGTCCAGAATTCTTCTTCCAATTTATCAGGTCTATACACATTTAACAAGTAAGCCTCATTACCTTGAATGGAGCTTATTCCATGATAAGAGAGAAAAAAGCCACAAAAAATTATTCCAGAAGTGTTTGAACCATCCCAATTAGCAAGGCTAAATGTTGTGGTAGCTAGGAAGTATTGGGAGCTGTAGGAAAGTTTAGGTTTTACATTGAGGAAGGCTTAAATACAGCATGGGAAAAAGCCTTCATTGATAATAGTTCACCTCTACTCCTCCATCTATATGCAGTCAATGTACATGATTACAATCCAGGCCTCTTTAAAGCACTGTAATTCATTAGATTCACCTTTCAATAAATCTGAACCCAATATATTTTCCAATTATCATTAAGAGCACCAACAGAATTCCTCAATTGCTCTGCATGATGTCATCTTGAACAATTATTTTTCTGTAAACATATTTTGTATGCAATTTCCCTAACATTCATTTTTGCTTGCAATGATTTCCTCACTTATGCCTACAAAGCACATCTATACAAAAATAAAAATGACCCTCAAAATGTATGAGTTGGAAAGTATCTTAGAGGTCATCTAGTCCAACTTGACTCCCCGAAGAAACCTACTAAACCATTTCTGACAAGTGGTCAACCAGCCCGGATTCAAAAAACCTCCAGAGAGTGGTGATCCAACACTGTTCTAGGCAGACTTTTCCACTGCTCAATAATTCTTAGCAATAGAAAGTATCATGATTTTTCCTTCTTGTGAATTTTAAGTGTTTTTTTTAAAAAAACATGATAGATAGCTAGATAGCTAGATAGCTAGATAGACAGATAGATAGACAGATAGACAGATAGACAGATAGATAGATAGATACACACACACACACACACACATATATATGATGGAAAGAATGAATGATTGGATACACTTGGAACTAGCATAAATCTGGTAGAGACCAGTTCATCTATCTTTCTTCTCTGCATGCAACTTCTACCACTGTGCTTAAGCCTTTTCTCATTATGGTTAAAAAAAAAATACAGACTAACTATATGAGGTTGGCAGCTGTGAAACACTAGATATTTTTTCAATCAAAGAATGACATTTAGCACAAAGAAAACAAAAATGTAAGGGCTTGAAAGTTGGATTTGAAGCCTTGATCACCATGGTGTTTGTTTAATTGATCATTTATCCATTTAAATTAAATAAAACTGGTGACCCTTATTTCCAAAACTTAAAGACAATATTTTCCTCCATTCTGCTTGGTAGACTTTTCTCTTTACCACTCTCCAGTGTGATCCGCAAAACACTTAATCAAGCGTTTGTTAAAGCTGTTTAATTGGAGGCAGAGTTGGCAGTACTATTTGTGCCCTTACTCTCTATCAATTAAGCACTGCCGAAAGTTTCACCATTACTAATTACATTCTGGCAATCGTTTTCTCTAACAAGCTCCCCAATGTCTAATGTCATTTGCAGAAAGCATGCAGATCAAACTAGGGAAATTGCACCAATTGTTATCACTCCAGCAAGCTGCGTTATCATGCATAGCAATTGGAGTGGACTTGCTGGGTAGTAGATCAGCATAATGAATTTTGCCATGGGAAGGCTCAGAGTGATAGGACGGCAAGGCCAAGCAATAGTGCCAATACAAAGCATGAAAATAATCTAATTATTTCTCAAGGAGGATTCTTGTAATCCATTATTTTGCTATCCCTATTCATTAACTTTGCCTCATCATTTATGGCTTACTAATTAGCATGCATAATTATGCCATTGTTTTTCAAATGAACTATGTTGACTTTACAGTCATCTTCTTACAGCTGGGTTTTCTCCCTACTCTATCCCACCAGCCAAGAAAGGTCAGTTTCATGAAACGCCCATGAGCCTCTGGCTAAAGGTCCCATGTTTCAACTGTTAATTCCAACAAAAAGTTCAGATTGGCTGCTTCTTATTTGCAAAAACAACCTTTGCTGATCTGGAATGAAGGGAAGTGAGGGGAGATTTGATACAGGTAAAAGTCATGCATTTCATAGATACATGAGAAGAGAGAAGCTTTTTCCTCACACCCAGCATTAGAAGTCAAGGTAATTCATTAGCACTAAATGCGGAGAGATTTAGGACCGATAGTAAGAAATACTTTCCCATTCACTTGCATACTCAAACTGGAATTTGCTGCTAATGCATGTGATCTGGCAGTCAATTTGAGTGGTTAAAAGTAGATTGAACAGGTTCATGGATTTATCAGGCTATCAAAAGTTACTAATATTGATGGCTGTTTGCTGCACTTAACTCTCTTCTTTCTATAATCTAAACTGTCTAATCATCAAAACCATAAATCATAAGTTCATTTTTTTCTGTTTTACACAAAAAGTCCATAAGTGATTTCCAGTCACCAATAAATGTAGATATTGTCTCTTCATGACCACATTAATGTGCATTTCTCCAGGCCTTGAGCTGGCATAAAAGTAGGCCAGCTCAATCTGTGCTGTTCAATGTCTGAGCTCTATTCTGCCTCATAATGAGTGATTCTGTCCTTACAGTTATGATGCTGGACATATTAAAGAAAGTGATTGGTAAATTCCTTTGTCTATCTTCCTCTTCCTACAACATCACCAACAGGTGGGAAAAAATGAATACTAGCCACTGTCCTTAACATGTTTGGGGAGTCCTGGGTGACTGTGGGTAGGTGTCTAAGAAGGAGACTGTAGCTATCATCCATGTTGCCTGAGAGATAGATGTAATGGTATGTGGGAATGACCTTGGGAGACGGGGAAGAGATGTTGCCTATGGAACAATTAGATAAGAGCAGGGGGCAGCTACATAACAGGCAGAGAAAGAAACTCAGAAAGAAACCTCCCTAACTTATCAGGCTGTAAAAGAGATGGGGGAGATTTCTACTTTCAGACTCTGTTAATGTAGCCTTACAATAAAGTAGGATTAGCTCATCTGGTTGTGTTTCCTGTCTGAGAAGGCTGACAATAAGTCAAAGGCATGGATTGTTCCACACCAGTGACTTATCAGTGCTTCTATTTCTGAACATAGGTTCATCTGTCTTCTGGAAGACCAATATTCTCATGTTCAAAAATATCCAGGCAGTGGGGCACAAGAGGGCCCCAGATGAAGCAAAAGGGAACTCCTTAGCCTTAGTCCCCCCATGTTCAACCAACCTGTCAGCTGGGCTATATTTGGACAAAAGTTTACCAGTTTTCAAGAAGACCAATAGATCCATATTCAAAAATAACCCAAAGCACAATTCACAGGCAGAGTGAAGGGAATGCAAGGAGCACTCCCTTCTGCCTTACTCTAAACCCTCAGCTGCACCTGTGATATATCACTTGGGCTAAAAGAAGGAACTGGCAGAACTCTGGCCAATTTCACCCCAGCTCCAAAATATCTCAGATCTTAAGTGCTGCAAGGGATTAACAGTGCTGGCAGTGAAAGGCTGCTGCTGGCAACATCCAGAATTATCTCATGACGTATGCAAAATGACATTGGAATTGGCCAAATGGTGCTCCTTGGAAGTAATAAAAACAGTAGAAAGCATGGCACATGCAACACCTTGTCAGCAGAAGCAGCAGAAAACCTATTACTGTATGGCTGTTGTCTTTTGGAACACAACTAGCACCACGCAGCTGGCAGAAACTGGCTCTTTTCTTGGTTTAAACCAACCTTCCATGCAGAGAGTGATAATCCTGTTTTTTTAAAAAAACATAACTAAATGTGTGTTTAAAAGCAAGGCTAATACTTTTCCAGAAGAATGCTAAATCTTTGTAAATAAGGAACCCATATAATGCCTGAATAGTAACTGAAACCCAGAACAGCTAAGCTCAGTACAAGCTGCCTCTGCAGTGGGCTGAAGATGAGACGAGGGCTATGGCATGAAATCATGTCCTCTAAAAACAGTTGGTGGGATATTTTCTGGTTAATGATGAGCCAGAAGTCAAGAAAATATTATGAAAGTGGCATACATTAAGTTAGAGACCTATTTATTTCATGAAAACCCCAACCTCAATGTAATCAACAGATTTATTTATTTATTTATTTATTTTTCACCATTTGTCCCCAGCCATCTCACTGCAGAGCAATTCATTTGGGGGTTCAACATGCAGTTGTAAAGCACAGATGTCAGGGCAGAATATTCAATGTTTAGCTACATATAAGTGCTCAATTTAAAGGGTACCAAAATACTCAATAAATAGGTTGAACTCAAATTGACCAACAATTGAAAAAATATAATCCTCTTTTAGATACCAAAGCAAACAGAAAAATATAAGGAGTTTTGTTGAAGGAGGAGGAGAAGAATGATGCCTGACTATTGTATTAGGCATAGCTGTGTATGAAAAAGAAAAAGGAACAGGGGAAAACTCTGCAGAGTGCACACCACAGTGGAAACCAAAGCAATGTATTTAACACTTTTCAAATTGGTATGTCTGCAACGGGCAAACTTTGGCCTCACAATCATAGGACTATTGAGTTTCCTTTTGGGGTGCTTTGAACCCCTCTAGCCATAATTGCTGAAAAAGTGATGGCACTGTTAACTTGCTATTTAGACTGGGGAAAAGACGAAGCTGATAGTGTAAGCCCTAAAGTAGTCATCAGAAAGGGAGAGGGAGAGGGAGAGGGAGAGGGAGAGGGAGAGGGAGAGGGAGAGGGAGAGGGAGAGGGAGAGGGAATCTCCCAAATGCCAACCAATAGTAATTCTCATTTACACATGTAATATGATTAAATAATAGTATTATTGATTTTCAGGCCCTTATTTCTAGAGTTGGTTAACTATGACCAATTACAAAGCAAATAGGATTCCTTGAAATTGAAAAATATTATACCAAACTTGCTTAGAATGAATCTATCCATCCATCCATCCATCCATCCATCCATCCATCATTTTATTTAAAAGCAATGTTACGTTGGAAGGTTGTAATGACATGTTTTGTAAAACTATTTTTATCAAATTATTTGTGTGAAAAAGCTTTGCATTCCTCAAACTTATCAGTGAAAGTCAAATCTTTTTATATTAGACTTACAAGTTCCTCTTCTGTTCCATGCAGTTAAAACTTTCGTGTTAGCAATTGGAAAAACCACACATTCCCAATCTCTACAGGAATGTACAACTCTGAATGATCAGCTTCTTCATTCACATAAGATATTATCCATTTTCTATCATTTAAAGATTAGAAAATCATAAGAACAAGTATAATGTGTTCACTGTGTTTTAAATTTTTTTTTTTTTTACTGAGGCTCTTTTAAAACATAAGCTGTTTTGATGTCTTAAATATGCTTCCTACACAAGGCACAATTTATTATGCATGGGATATATAACTCAGCCAAAATTACAGGGTGCATTTTATGTCTTTGGTACTGAATTTCACCATTTCTGGGTGAAATGATCTTTCAAAGGAAAGTTGTGGCATCGTTTTCAGAGCAGGCAGACAACAAAATAAATCAAACTAATTAAACAACACTACATTCAAGAAATCCTGACTGGAATCCAGAAATTCCAGTCAACAGGTTGCACTCGACGATGAATGAGCATGCTGACATTTAACTCCTGAAGAGTCCAGCTTTTGCTTTTTCCCTAGTTTCTGTTGGATACAAAGCCCTCCAAGGGGAAGTTTTTTTCCCATACTTGCCATCAGGTAAGAGACACGGAAAGCAGCAAGAAATCAGGACTGATGCAAGCAGTTTATTTGCATCGATTGCAACCACTCTGTCTATGGACATTCAAATGGGATTTCTAATTTTTTCATGCCTCCAGTTCAAATCTTTGCAACCTCTCTTGAGCCCCAAACAAGAAACCAATGTCTCCTTTGTTTCCTTTGTACCTCTTTCTATGGGGTCTATGGGTGTTTCTGTCATGTCACCCTTACAACAACCCTGCCAAGTGGATTGGGTCAAGAGATAATGACTGACTCAGTCACCGACTGAACTTTGTGCTTGAGGCCTGGGTTCTCCCAGTCACATCCCAACATTTTATTTTAGTTTTTGCCGACTATGGCACCATCTAGATCTGTAGGCTTTGACATCCAGGATTCTCAGCACCAGCCATGCTGAATAGGATATTTTGGGAAATGAAGCCCATTTATCTGGAGGACATCCAGATCAGGGAAAGGTTATTTTAATCAGGACGGGACATCTTCCTTCCTCTTACATAAATTTTAGTAAAAATGGTACACATTTGCCCAGACACACACACGCATATGCACACACGCACAGCCCAAGGGCAAGAAACTGAAACATGTTGGTGTCACTGCATAGATTTTGCTTTACAGCAAAGAAGCAAACATGTTGCTTTCAGTAGCAGCTGCTGGAGCAATAATTTCGGCCTCAGTAATTCAGCATTCCATGGTTTTATTTTACAAATAGCAAAAGGTATAAGTATGCATAGTCAATGGAGAATCATAGCCAGTTAAAATCTGAAATAATTTAGTATCCACATTCCCTTTTTCAGTCCCACTGAGATTTCAGATAACTTTCTTGTAGCTATAAAAATAAAACACCTCTTCCACTTGCCTGCAGTAAGAGCTACCAGGGTCAGGAGTTTACTCTGTTTCTGTCTCCATTTAATGCTAAGACATCTGTTCCTTTCCACATCAAACCCCCAATTCATGGTGTGGGACCTGAAGAGGTGTTCTTCTAGAGGAGGAGGAGGGGGAGGAGGAGGGGGAGGAGGGGGGAGGGGGAGGAGGAGGAAGCTGTTACCTTACAGAGAACTAAAATATGACATAAACACTACTATCAAAGACAAAGAGGCCAGGCTAGACATCAAACATCTTTTGGATGATCTCTACTACTTACACTATTTGTCAATAAAACCAGTACACATATTGGCTTTGATATTTTCCAGCAGGTTGATGCAGGGCATGTGGGCCAGTAGAAAACAATGCTATAAAATAACAGATTAAAATACACTTGCATTTTTTTTTCTTGGATTGCTACAATGGTTGCATAGGAATATTCTATCAATTATTTCATTTTTTCTTTATCATACATTCCTCATCACAACATATATTTTCTAAATCCATGTTAATGCTGGGAGCTAAATAAAATGTGTCTACTCACAGTCATATTTGACTATTGTCTGCAATCTCCTTGTGTACAAGATACTACACATGTCCCTCTCTGATCCTCCTCTGCCATGGCAAAGGATTATAAGATCCAGATGAGCAAAACATTGAGTCAAATTTCCCCTAAAATAAAATTATGGTACAATTTTACCATACTCACTTCCAAAGCAAAGGTTTTTTTACAATCCTATATTCCCTTACCGGAGAGTAAACATCACTGAAAACAATTAGACTTATGTCAAAGTATTATCTTATAGGATTGCAATGTAATTGTATTACAGAATAAACCAGTATTTAATTCCAAAAAGAAACAGATTTTTTGCTGGAGGACTCTGGATCCTCTGACAACCACCACCTTAATTTGGTATTTGAATACCCAAATGAATGTCTGCAATAATCATGAAAAAAAAGCCATTATAATTCATTTGTTGTTTAGACCAACTCATCATTCCAGAACATGGGGGAGTCTGGCTGTGCTGTAGCTATGGAGGCCAGGCTCAACACAGAAGAAGGTAGCTTAGGGTTGGATCAGTGGGTGATTCAAAGGTGAAGTTAGGACAGGTGTACGTGGCCACCTTGACTTCATTCATGCAGTGCTGAAATCTCTCCTGAAATTTCTGAGCAGTTGTCCTCTCCAGAGAAAGGTGTCTGACTTTCTACATTGTTCTCAAGGCCTTATGAAGTCCTCTCAAACGTTTCTGGGGATGTTTTGAGCTTACTTTATTATTAGAAGGGGCTAGTGGTGGTGGTGTTTGTTTTCTGACTTATTACTAATCTGGGGCAGGAGGGTAGAAGGGAGGGTAAAAAAAAAAAAAGGAAAACTAGCACTTTTAACTGTGTGATTGAAGCCACACCCCCTTTATACACATGTGCAACATCAGCACATATAGAAAAGGGGAAGCGCTTTAATTGCACAGTTGCAACCTCCATCTTGGCTTTTTGGACCCCCTCCCCCCAGCAGATGCTCCTGCCTTGAAACCTCCCTGGCTGCCCCCATTTCCCAATCTGAAAAATCCCAGGGGGGTGAGTTCCCTCATGATATCTTCCCCAGAGGAGAAAAATGAAGGTTGGGAATCCAGGGAGGCTTCACACAGCTGGAAAATGGATTGCATTTTGAAAGGAGAACATTCATTCACATTCCTTGGCCACTTTCAGACTACATATGCCACTCATGTCTGTTGCTCCAAAATTATTTCTCTTTGCCTTTGAGAGACAGGGGAAGAAAAGTAAATTCTCTTTCTTCAAACTGCATAGAGAACTGGTAGAGAAAAATGCAAGAGAATTTTTCTGCATAGGAAATAATGCTAGAGAAGAGCTAATATGAATATTGTTGGTTATCTCACTGAAACGTGTAGGACTGTATCTATTCTCTCTTGCATATTGCATATGCAATAAGAACATAAATAGGATGACTAATAATGTCACCTGCTTGTTAGCATTTTGCATATGACATATAAATGCCACAGCAAAGAACTTGCAGTCATCCTTTTATCTACCTGCCTGTTTAACTGTCTTTGCTGGTTGAACTTCCAGAGAAAATTGAAATAGCAACAGAAGTCCATAATTGTATCACATATTGTGTAATTAAATAAATAGTGGCTAGCTACTTTGAAAGATAGGCATTCTTAAATAATTATTATTATTGTTGGTCACACAGCCAGATGTTTAGACTCGATTTGGCATTTTTATCCACTTATCGAGTCCTTCCCAAGGACATGGGATAGGCAGATGTTGTTGTTTGATGGTGTTAAAGGTATTGTCGCAGGATATAAGCTGTTCCAAGTAAAGCTGCCTTTTGCAATTGACTGATGGTGATTTGGTCAATGCCGATGGTCTTCAAGTGGTGCTCCAGATGTTTTGGGAATGCACCCAAGGCACCTATTACTATTGGTACTATCTTTGCTTTCTTTTGCCACAGTCATTCTATTTGTATTTATAGGTCTTTGTATTTTGTGATTTTCTCCAGTTCCTTCTTTTCTATTCTGCTGTCCCTAAGTATTGCAATGTCCACTATCCAGACTTTTTTGTCTTTCTTCTCAACAATTGTTAAGTTCTGGGTGTTGTGTGGCAGGTGCTGGTCTATCTGAATTCTAAAGCACTTTTGCTTCTTCATTTTCTATTACTTTGTCTGTTTTATGATCCCACCAGTTCTTGCTTGCAGGCAAATTGTGTTTCTTGTGGATATTCCAATGCACCATTGTTGCTACTTTGCCATGCCATTGTTTGTAATCAGTCTGTGTGATCTTCCTGCAGCAGCTGACTAGGTGGTCCACCTTCTCCAGCTTCTTTGCAGAGGAGGCATTTGCTGTCTGTTACTGCCTTCTCAGTTCTGGTTTTGTATGTATTTGTTCTTAAGGCTTGGTCTTGTGCAGCCATAATAATAACAACAACAACAGAATTATTTTGTCAAATGTATAAAACCACCCAACTCCATAAAACAGTTATCAGTAACATGTTGGATGAACCAACTTCTTCCTGATCTTACATGCCACCACACAAAATTTTGCCACATTATACATTGTGATAGAGCTCTTATCAGACCATTGGAAGAATGTATAGAAATACCTGGGATGAAGAGGGAATTCCCTTGCAGGGACATGATATAGTACTTTGTACATGACTATAATATTGACAAGCAAATAGCACATGCTCAGTTGTTTCTACCTCCCCATCCCCATAAGGGCACAATTGTTCTGGATGGGGAACTTTTTTACATCTCCCCTCTAGCATTGCTGAAGGAAGGGCACAGCACCTTTCCAGGTACAGATTCTTCTATGCCCTGAGTAATCCAACTCTGCAAGGTATGAGGCAGGTTCTGGAAGTTACCTTATGCACTGGTCCACTAGCATTTTAAGAGCTCTGCCTAGATCAGTTTGGCATTCCACATCCATACTATGCTGTTTAATGAGGGACATTAGTGAATTCCACTAAAATCAAAATGCCTTAAACTAACTTCCTACTGCATGGTAGCTTAAAGCTGCAATCTAGGCATACAATGGCCAGTGACTGTTCTTTGCAACTTGAATGTTGATTATGCTTGTGTAACTTGTGTGATGTTGATTGTGTTAACATTTTTGTGCACATACCAGAAAAGCACTATAAAATAATTAAAATAACAAATAAACACAATCTTCTAAACTTAAAAGTTCTTTTTCTTGTTTATGTGTTTATTATGTGTGATTACTCTTAACATGGCAATTGTTTTTGTTTAATCATCTACTTTTTTTTCTTTTCAACAAAATTTAGTTTACAAAGATCTGTGCTGAGATTTGCATATGAAGCAAGCAGTTTGATTGATTTTGATGAATCCCCTTTTATTTCTGGGTTACATTGAAAAAGACTCAACAACTCCATCACTCCAAACATTTAGAAAGCTATCTGAAAGTGATTAGGGCAGGGGAAAAGGTATCTGTGCATTGCCAGAATAACCAGAAGTCCTTTTACACAAAATGAGGCCTGGGGATGTCTTATTACTCCATTTGTTTTTCTCTTTATTCATTGTTTTCTGCTTTTTTTTAATGTATCATATCCACCAGATGATAAAATCCTAATTGAAGTTGTAAATCACCTTGGCTGAAAAGCAGAATATACATATAGTTAACAAACAAGTTCTTTGGATTGTGGAATTAATGTTACAAATGTTCTCCTTTGTAAAACAGTTCACAAGAAAACTGAACTGAAATCATGCCACTACATTATAATGTTTTGGCTGATGTATAACTGAAATCCAAATAGAATTATAAAAGGTTTGTACAATGAATATTGGACTTCACCAAATAACCTAGGGTTAGTGGAGTCTCAGGATTTTGCAACAGGAAATAAATGGCTGTTTGGGTATATTTATTTATTTATATTTTATTTATATATCAAATTTGTCACTGCCCATCTCGTTAAAAAGCGACTCTGGGTGATTTACAGAAGAGTAAATACATATATTTAGTAGGAAAGCAAGGAGACAATTAAAAAGTGAGTGCCTGACTTCCTTTTGGGAAAAATGAATGGTACTTTTGATAAGACTTTTTCTCCCTCTGGATCCAGAATGGTGCTAATCACAGACCGCATTCAGAGAAAGTCAATCAAATATGCAGCATAGGATCTGGGCCTAAGAGGAAAACATCTGTGCCTAGAGCTTTGTGGCATTAGTTTTACCGCAATTATCTTTCTGTTTAAATGCTTTAGTTCTGGGGTAGCCCACTAAGTAAAGCCCAGGATTATCCAGGAAGAAAAGAAAATGAGAGGTGGTCTGGGATAGGCTGAGCTGTAATCTAAACAAGGGAAGAGTGACTGTGCATTATCTTAATATGAATGGAGATTCCTGAGATAATGCATATAGCTCTTAACAGGGAAGAAAGGGGGTCTTGCCAACAGCCATACCATTGTTCAGCTTTTGTCAGAGCTGAAATAAGAGGAGACAAGCTTTTCAGGTCCAGTCTGTGAGGACAGAAGAGTGGAATGTGGTTGGAATCCAGCTGAGCGTTTGATGTCTTCATTTCTTTCTTTCTTTCTTTCTTTCTTTCTTTCTTTCTTTCTTTCTTTCTTTCTTTCTTTCTTTCTTTCTTTCTTTCTTTCTTTCTTTCTTTCTTTCTTTCTTTCCAGGTCTCTTCTAAAGGAAATCTGGCAGGAGCATGTGGGCTGCCTAGAGAAAGGGCAAAGCCTCAAACAAGTCTCTTCCTCAGTAATGAGTTGACATACAATTTGATGACAACAGCACATCTTTATTGCCATGGGTGAGCTAATAGAGCTGTGATGACTTTGCACCTGCTGCTGCAGCCTAACTATGGGAGAGAGAAATACAAAACACACACACACACACACACACACACACACACATCTTACTCCATGAAATCTTCCAGAGGCCCACTGCTCTCTATGGCATGAATGCAGCTTGATGGATGGAGGGTCTGACAATAATATCTCTCTTTAGGATGAGAATGACATGACTAGAATTTTAAACCACATTCTCCCACTGCTTTTTGGTTACCTCCTCCTTCATCAGTTGAAAAGATGGAGCTTGAATGTGCAAACAATCATATGAAACCATTCCTGACCATTCATTTTAAGAAGGTTCCTTCCATGAAACTCTTGTGAGATGTGTCTGCTCCCTCTGCTCCATGACATTTGATTGCTTTAATGTGCGCATTCTTCTGGAGGAGAAGAGAAGAAAGAAGAGCAGGCAATGACATTTTGAGTTTTCAAAAGGTAACACATGATCCTTGTTTTTGTGTGTGTGTGTTTTTTTAAAAAAACGACAACAACAACTTCATGTAAGATGTAAAGCAAAATAATGCTTCCAACAGGGAATTGGTCAATCAACCGTTAGGCTTCAGATTCTACCGACTGAGTCTGCTGACTTTTCATAAATTACAAGACATTGCCTCCTTTTTCTTTTCTTTCTTTCTGACAAATACAATGTGTAGCTTTGTTACAAGATAATGGTAAACCTTACAGAGGAAGACCCAGCAGGGTGATTGAGTTTCTACATTCACAGCAGAATATCTGGGAAAAGAATGTTTACATGACCCTCGGCACAAGGTTTAAATATATGCAGCAGTTTTGCTGTTAACTCCCTGAACTCACTGCTTGAGCAGACTTGTTGCCGGGATAAATTCTGTTCCCCTTGTTCTTACATTGTTACTGTTTAAAAATGTTCACGTCCTGTCAGCTGTTTTGGACATCTGCTCCACTCTCTACATTGTCTGCATGGGGGTAAGCAGCCTTCTTCCCCTCCACATTGGTCAGGATGAAGAACATAAATATTAGCTCGTCTTTTTATTTGTGTTGGTTGAAGACAGATGAGAGAACAGAGGGAAAACTTGTGCAAAGCAAGCCAACAATAATGAACAGCAACAATCCTCCTAACAGAGAATGTTCTTGATCTTTCAGAGCTGTATCTTTCTGTAAACAAAAGTTGAATATATGGATGACTTAATGTTTAGTTAATGGGCAGTTTAACAAAACCAAATCAGAAGTTCATCTGATAGTACATGACTTTCTAAAATCATAGTCATCATATTTTGGTTTTAAAACAATTATCTTATTCAGGACCAACCATGTTAGTTACTTTTTAAATGATACTGTAGGATCAGATTAAGATACTGTAATATCTTCTGAGTAGGTCTAATGATGAATAATTACTTTGCTTTCATGTTTGAGGTTCTTAAAAAAAACATTTTTCCAATACTTTGAATGTACATATGCAAAATTTTGTCCAGTTTGTAAGTAATTATTAGTTTTTAAATGAAGCAGTTGAAATTCTTGTCCCTTTGTGACAGACTTATATAATATATAAGTATACCCCAATAGGTACAGCATTTTGAACAGGTATCACCACTCATATTGAATCTTCCTATATTTGTTGTTGTTGTTGCTGTTGTTGTTGCTTTTGAGTCAGTTGTACTTATCAGAAAAGAGGTGGCAGTCCAGATTCACAGCACTTCAGACCAGGACCATTAAGAGCTAAATCCTCAAGCAACTCTGACTGGATGGGCAAATCAGTCACATTTTAATCTCGAAATTAGGTATAATTAAATTCCATACCTAGCCCTAGTTAAGTTAGTTAAAAAGACTGTTATCAGAGCAGTTGAAAAGGGAAGAAGAGGTGGGATAAACTGCACTGGCAACTCAATAGTTTGATAAGAAATATTGAAGCATGTGGCACACAGGCTGAAGGACTCTTTTGGAAAGAAAGTTTTCTAGGATGCAGCACTAGAGGATTTCAAGAAGGGGATCTGACCAGAGGATATATCAACAAAGAAACCTGGAACGAGAGTCAATCTAGACTGCAACAGCAATCAAAATGGCTGAAAAAGAAAGGAGGCCTTTGCTGTACTATAACAAGGTGAGCTCTTGTTTCTATACCCGCAGCTTCTGCCAACTCAGCAGATCGAAAACGTACGTGAGTAGATAAATGAGGACTCTCACTCCGGTGGGAGGAAAAATGCTGGCAACGGCTCAACAGAGAGACGGGACAAGTTGCCGGTAAAAGCGCCAAAAACCGCGCTCGTCCGAAAAAGGGGCGCGAAGCAACGGAAATCCCGCCTCCTGTGCTGCCAGCTGGGCTGACGCTCTAGGAATTAGGCTCTGGCAAAGTCTAATTCCGAAACTAGAAAGATGCAATTGCCTTGAAAACCGCTAGGGGGCGGTCACTGCAGGGTCAGTAATGACTGTTAAGCAGATAAAAAAAAAAAAAAAAAGTTATGGTAGAGATTAGGACATCTCTTCCTACAACTTAAGCCACCCTTCTGTAGGGAAGGGTGGCTTAAGTTGTAGGAATGGCAGGAACCTGCTTAGATCTAAGACCAGTCAAGCTATTCGTACCTCCATTTGAAATGTAATGCTTGGCGCTCTCTTTTCAAGAAACCCTTTCTTCATCAGTTCATTCTGCCAATTTGGAACTGTCTCAAGTGGCCATTCCAGTCTCATTTTTGCTGGTGGTAGAAGAAAGGTTTTAGCAAATGTTTATCTGCTTTATATTTCAAATCATAATTGCATTTCAAAAAGGAAGCACAGTTGGCAGTTTGCTCCTAGTATGGGATGGGCAGACTGCCATCCTCCACAAAACCTTTCCTGGTGCCTGCTGAGACTAAAACCGGTCTTCCCACCAGTTTTGGAGCACAAGGTGATGTTATGGGGATTTTATTATATGCATTGAAAATGCCCAGGTAGCTTCTCTACAATGACATTACTTGCTACTACAAAAGATGCTATATAGTAAAGTCCCAAAGCTAAGTACCCCCAAGAGAACACTGTATTTGCATAAATGGGTTTTAAAGTGAAGTCTTATATTTCAACATGCAATCAGGAACTGTAATATACTGTAATAGATCGGAACAAGCTAAGAGTTTCTCATTACTTTAATTGTGGGGAATATGCCATTACAAACTCAGATTATACCAGTGGAACAGTTGCTGATATTGAAGTAAAAGGAACTTGTTCTGCTTATATCAAGCATAATGTGCTTCTTTGGACAATTGGCTTTTCCCCTATAGCTGTTATAGGCTCTGCATACATTTCAGGCTTTGGTAGTAGAAAACATTTGGTGTGTGTTAACCAATTGCCTTCACTTTTTTTGGCTATCTGAAATGGAAGAGGTCAAGGAAATATGTATTCATTTGAATTCAGGTTCTACATCAATGTGAAGACAGCCACTCATGTCAGTGGTAAAACTTAAAAGACAGAATATCCACTCAGCAGAAGAACCAGAAAGAGAACTATCAACTCTTTCACCCGTTGCACTGAGATGATGATACACAGGACAAATGGGGATTTCTGCAATATGTATAAGATTAACAGATAGTATTGCATTGTTTTGGAGACATTACAGCTGATTAAAGAAAGAGTGGCAATTCAGAGACGCCATGTCACAGCATTAAGAGTGACATCCAAATGTCTGACTTAGCTACGTGCATCTGTTTAGATAGAAATCTCGTTATTTATCTTAACAATTCAAAACATTTTTCCACACGGCAGACAGTTTGCAGCTTTCCCTGTACTGTTCCCATGTCTTCAGGGAACACAAGAGTTTCACTGAGGAAATCATAGGCCTGATTCTTTTTTTAAAATGTCTCTACCCTTTCAGAATGTCCCACAGATGGATCTAACAGCTGTTTGCACCTGACAAATTAAATCTGGTAACCGACCTTGCTGTTTATGTGCTCATCCAGTCACTGAACTAGAACCCATGGGAAGTATTGGGGGGGGGGGGGAATGTTAGCAACTGAGTCAAAGAGAGAACCTTCCACCAGCCAGTTTAAGCACCTCCCAGCTGGAAACCAGCTATGTGAAAACCTTAGATGACTGTGGCAAGTGTCTTTTTCATTCCTTTCCTTTTAGTTTTCAAAGGCATACCCACAGACAGAAATATGATATGAATAGCGGGATATTTCTCATAACTTGAAAGATAAAATACTGGAAGTATCGGTGGTGTTATGTGTTGCTTATCAGGATGATTTATATCATTCAAGGACAAAAAGAAATTATCTCAGGCAATAAATATTTTCTTATTATGAGCTGTTGATGTCCAAAGAATCCAACTCTAGAAATGTTCCTGGCCTCAAAGAGAAAGGCACATAGACAGAAAGTAAATGTGCAATGAAATGGCCCATCTAAATCAGGAAAAAGTAAGGGAATTTTAAGAGAATTTTATGTAGCTGAATCTCAGAAGGTATGGCCATTTCTAATTAGGTTCTCCATTTCTCTTTCAGGTCTTAGTTACAACAGCTGCCCTATGTTTCTTTCTGTTTCATCAAATCAGACATTTTTCATGTTGTCATATATTATAGTTGTTCAGAATACGACTTTCTTTTCAAAAGTTACTCAGCTGAGAAAACTAGACTCCAGTCTGGTCTTTAATCCAGGAAAGATTGTAATTTCAAAACTTCAGTCAGTTCATCAACAAAATCACCAATCAGTTGTCCAAAGGAAGGGGAAGAAGGGGAATAAATGCAGTCTCCTGCTTCCACTCTTGGGCAGATGACATTTTTATTGATTATCTGTCTAACGTCTGCATTGTTTGCCAATTTTTTTCAGGGCACAGTTTAAGATGTCAGTTTTGACTTTTAAAGCCTACATGCCCTGGATTTTGACTACCTATGGGACTGCCTATCCCAATATGAATTGGTTTAGACTTTACAATCAGCAGAATATGCCTTCTCCTTACCCACTCCATCCTTTCAAATAATTTTATTGTATCAAAGTATTTAACAGAAAAATAAAAATAGCATACTGTACATAAACAGAATTAACTAAAAATATAAACTCACATTTTCCAAAAATGAAACAAAGAATGAGGAGCAAAAGAAAATAAAAGGTAGGGTGGGCTAAGAAATGTATCTCATGGACAAACAAATGCTAAATTTTGATTGGTTTGCTCTCTTTCTTGCTTTTTTATTGAAGGAAAAATTATTCGAATGTTGAGAGGTCATACAAACTAACAATCCATTGCTGCTAATTGGGAGTTAGATATGTCCTTCTGATGTTGTACAATAATTAACGAACACCATTAAGAATTTTCAGCAGTGTCATCTGAAAAATAATACACAGCAGCATTTTTCAAAGAAAGACCAATCTGAAATTAGCTCCTTCGGAACTTCTTCAAATTGGACCAATTACAAATTCACCTGAATGAAGAATCAGTCGGAAACTGGCTTTCCAGAATTCTGATGACATGGTCCAATTGGGGATTAGTTCTGTTACAAACACAAGAGCCCAGTCAGTTCCCACTCAGTCAGTTCCTGTGAGCTGCCAAGAAGTGTGCTACAAAGCAGGCCACTTTCACCTCTGAAGATGCCAGCCACAGTGGCTAGCAAAACATTTGGATACCAAATAATTAGAACATGGCCTATTAGCCTGGAAGCTCATCACCAGTGGATTGATGCCGGTCATGAAAGCTTTCATCAATACATCAGATTATATCCTTTGTCACCCCTTTTTAGGAATTTACTACCAAGCATAGCATTTCATTTTGGGCACAGATGAGATGTATAGAGTTTTCTCACTTATAATAATTTCTTCATTCAAATACCAGGTGGCATCTCTTCATATGTATAGATACAGGGGTTTTTCCCCTGCTCCCTTTCTTCTAAATTCAGCTGGAGTTTGACTCATTCCTCCCAAGAATCATTAGAAATGTTTCTGGACTTCCCAGTAGGGTATCAGCAACTATTGCTCAGTTGGATTTCCAAGATACTGTTGTTGCTATCTTTTCAAATGTATAAAATTCAGCTCCTGTTCTCTTACCCACCTTCCTTCCTTCCTTCGTATATTTTAAACAACACTAGTATGAATTAGATAGTAAAGGAATAAAATGCTTCTTTACTAGCACCCCCCCCCCCCACATCATGTTTTCTTTCCTTTAAGAATTTTTTCAAAGATTAATAACAATATACAAACTTGATTGGCATGCTTTAGGGATCTTGCCTGTTTTTTCCCCTCTAAAGATTATGCAAACGTTCAAGGTATGAAAGAATATCTTTTTGGTCCAAATCCTGTTCAAGTTTACTTCCCCTAATACTGGCTGTTTTATTTGTTTATATGGTTATTTCAATAACATGTTATCAAGCACCACAGTTCCTATCTGCTAGATTTCATTACTGAGATTTATATGTAAGTAATACACATTTATTAATTGGGCAAAATGAGCCATTTAGCTAAAAACATCTTATCTAAATTTCTGAATTAGCAGATCCTTTGAATCCAAGTCATACCAGTATTTTCACTACAAATAAGGGAAAAAATAGCATCCATTAAAGGAACCTTAAACCTTAAATTAATATAAATTAGATTGTCAAAAGCCTGAATGGCCATTGTCATAGGGATGCTTAGAACATTCTTCCAGTTTGACTTTCTTTCATTTAACATTTTTCCAGACCAGCATCTAATAAAAGTATAGGCAAAGAGGTTGCTTTTATAGCTTCTATGTACATGGCAGAATCCAAGTTTAGAAAATCTACAATACGATACAAATATGGGTTATCTTTTTCATCTGGAAAAGTTCTCCCAGTGCAGTTTTGTGGTGGGTGAAATGGTAGTGGAGACCATGGCACATGTTTGGCTATGCATGCTTTGTTTTCCACAAGCTATTATCTCTGAGAGTTCTTGCCTGAAAACAATAAACCACTGGTAAACCAAGTAGGAGGATTCTAAAAGCTACTGTGCTAATTGTTTGAGAAGTTCTTATTCCTCACTAGGGATTCAGCAGGGTTGTTGGATGGAACAACTAAAATTCACCCAAATTCTCTGGAGAGAATCATGATCCATTGGCCTTTACTTGTGAAAATCCTACTGTGTACCAATAAAAAGTAATAGCAAGGGTTATGTCAACTTGTTCACTACAAATCAACAGAAGCAAGTTGACAGATGACTATGAAATCCTGAGTGACATGTAATACACCAATATATCCTTGGGGTGCATAATGAAATCTCATGGATTATCAGGTTGGAGTTTTTGAGGTTAGCTTTGTTAACTCATTCAAGGACAGTGTGAGAAATGTATAGTTACCACACCATCAAAGTATGTGTTCAGACACTTTCTTTTAGCTGTTGGTATTACAAAAGAGCTGCTTGGTAAGGTAGGCAATATAATCCGTACTGATCATAAGATCTCAAGCTTTCAACCTCTTGACCTATTCTTGTAGGGCAGTACACATCATAGAAGGAGCTGTTTGTCACAGATCCAAGCAGAACACCTATTTGAAGTGACTGTGCAAAGTAGCACCCCTCTTCTAATCAGCAGAATAGCTACATCACTTCACTTTGTAACAGGTAAAGTGATGCACTCCATGAGGTCCTTTGTCACACTGAGTGTGCACACACCTACCCCCTTTCTTCTGTTCAGAACGTCTGGGAGGCAACAGCCACCCCCCCCCAAAATTTATATTCCTCTGACAGAAAAGGGGTGGGGGGAGAGACAGAAGCTGAGGATGTCTCACTCATCCTTGATCAGTACCTAAACTGTTTTCCTGTGAAACACACATATTTGTTATAGGTTCTTAGTACTGTGATTTTTAGATAAAACTCAAATGTTTCACATGAGAGCAAATATTTCACAGTAGAACATCTATTTCTATGCAAGAACCTAGTTATGATATTACCACAGTGTAATGTGACACTTACTGAGGAATGGCTTAATGGTACACAGAATATATTTGCATTTCATTTTCATCTACAAGCATTTTTTAAAAAACCACTCCTAGATAAGAACCTTCAAAAATGAAAAAGTACAAGTGCATGTATGCATGAGGACATAAAATACTCATGTACAACTTTCACAGGGTGTTCGTTCTTTGGCAAATCAAATGTCGTAAGTGAGAGAATAGTATGTAATGGACTACGATTGCACGGGACCAATTTTCATTTGCTGGTTCTACAGCATATTGTTTCCAAAGGCATTGTACCTCCCTTGGGGTGGAATAATATGGATGGATGCCAACTACACCTGTGGTTTGGATATTATCCAACATATTACATAGGTAGTTATAAAATATTCATGTTCCTACATCTAGATCTCTTGTACTTTTTTCCCCCCTTCATGTTCCCAATAGCCACACTATTTACAAGGATGAAGCCCAATATACTAGTACATTATAATTGGGGGAAAAGGTTAGTACAACATAATGGACAAATAGAGAGCTTTTGAAAAAAGACATTTCGAAAGGCTATTAATATAATTATTTCAGTCAATTCTATAGTACCAGATATTTTAAAAGGTCAAAAACTCATTTTTTAAAAAAGGAACACTTTTTTTAATGAGGTGTGTCTCTCATAAAGTTTCATTAAACAGAATATGTGGTGGAAAATCCATTAGACATCGTAATTTTCCCGGTATGGAATTATGCATTTCCTCATTGAATTAACCAAGCCAGGGGTGTCTGCAGGCGCAGGTCAAAAAAGTAAAAATAGAAACCATGACTACATAGTTGAAGCTTCCAGACTGACTTTTTGACCTGCACTCACCCACCCCCACCAGCTCCCAAGGATGTCCTGGAATGAAATCAATGCCATGTTATCTTTGCCAGCTTCCGTCTACTGTACAGGAGCAACAGATGATGAATATCCTAGTAAATGAAGGGCCATTGGATGGACCCAGTGAACTCATGGATGTCTTTGGCTCATATTGAATTGAATTATTTCAGTCTGAACATTGTGACAACTATTGCTCTTAGAATGTCTGCTGGGGATAGGAACACATCCACAGTCCTGTTCACAGTGAATAATATACTATGTTTTTATTCTTTTTGGCAGTTTGTGAGCCATTTAAAAAGATCAAAAAGTTCACCTTCCTGGCTTTGGGGAAAGTACAATAGTATGGATGTTGACTGTATCTTGTTCTTTTATATATTAAAAGGCAGTTATCGACAGTGTTCTTCACCAACAGAAAACATATGTTACCCTCAAATAATATACATCCTTTACCACCATAAATCCATGCTTTTAAAAATGTAACTTATAATTGTCATGTATCCTTCCAAGGATTGTAGAAAATCATACTATTATAGTGTAGTTGTGGTATGTTGTAGTGTAAGTGTGGGATATTGCATTAATCAGTGTCCAATTTATGGAGGAAAGCTATGATTTATCCTCAGATTTTGGATGTAGAATTATTTCCAAATTATTATATAAGCAAGCCCATGTCATATTACGTTGCCATGGATGTCCTACCCACACACTATATGAAATTAGTGTCAGTCTGCAGGGTTTCCATGCATGGACAGATATACAGTATCTGTGTCAGCTCTTTCCTATCAGACCATAGACGCTGATCAACAAGGGTCCCCATCACTGGCAGGATAGCTACATGCATCAATCTATTTGCATTCAGCTTCACTTCAGATGGGCACCTCTTGTGTATCAAGGGAGATGAATTGCCAGCAAAGATGTTATTTAAGCATAGGATTAGCCCTTGCTTTCTGGAGAACTCCCTCAAACGTACAGCCCCAGAAAACTAAGATAAGGTTTTTCTTGAAGATGCATCAAGAACATTTTTCTACTACGTGAAGCTAGATTTCAGATTAGTATACACTTTACTAATTTCTATTTTTGTCACTTTAAAAGTAAATTTCTCATAAGATTTTGACAGTGGCTTCAGAGACAATGGATTACTGAATTTCCAGTATATGAAAGCATCAGAGATATTTCCCAAGAGGACTATTCACAGCATTCCAAAGGCATGTCTGTTTCTGAGAGGCCAAATTCCTCTAAGATTTGCCAGTGGTCAAGTGCCTTTACCAGCACACAAAAACTGCTCAGGCTGATAAAGTTACCGTAATGTCCATAATCTTTTATTTATAAGTCTCAATTCACTTGTCACTTGCCTCTTTCCCAAATGCAACAGTACAGCGAAAAACGGCAAAGACATTGTAAATGTTTTATGCAGACTTGTGAGAAAGGCTGTATCTTCCATAAAATAAGAGATAATTTGATGGAGAATGCATCCTTGCTGACACTTAATATTTCCAATATACCATTTATGACATTATTTCCTGTAACAAGGACAAGGCCTACTATTTTTCTGTGCATTCTTTCTCAGTAGTTTGTTATTTTATTTCAAAGGATAAAATAGAACATGATAATTGATTTTGAGTGATCTCTAAAAGTAAAGGTAAAATAATAAGATAAAAGTAAAAGAAATAATACATACATGCATGCACGCATGCATACGTACATACTTCCTGGCTCCTGCAGTTAGTACTGTTATTCAGACAAAAGGGAAAATTACCCCCATCCCTACATGCACTTAGTGTTAGTCTGTTCTTCACAGTGGCCGCTACCACAAATCAAACAAAACCCATATCATGTTGTAACAAAATAAGCAAGCACATATTCCCAAGTTTTCTTGTTTGTTTTTTTTTAAGTATATCATGCCTTTATACCAGGGTATCTCTGGAGGGGAGGGATCAAAAAAGAGATGGCAATCACAAGTACACAATTGAAGTCCTATCCTTGTGTGTGTGTGTGTGTGTGTGTGCGTGTGCATGTTGTGTGTGGGGGAGGAAGGGAGGAAGGGAGGAAGGGAGGAAGGGAGGAAGGGAGGAAGGAAGGAAGGAAGGAAGGAAGGAAGGAAGGAAGGAAGGAAGGACTGAATAGAATTCAAAAGCTAGGCAGAATAAAAAATTAAAATGAATTATTCCAAGGGTAATACATATTCATAGCAGGATTCTTACGTTAATATGTGCTAAGTATTTTAAAGTTTCTAGGAAAGTTTTTATTGGATGGTCATACCTCTAGATTTGCTTTATCTAAATAATGACTTTAATTTGAGTTGCTCATTTCCATCTGTACCACTAGGTTTATATTTTGACCTCTATTCCTTTTTAGAATGTAAATGATTTACCTAAGCAAAAAAACAAACAATTAAAACATTATTTAATCCCCTTAATATATTGGAAGGCACTTGGTTCTTATGTTAATTATAAATGAGTTGTTTTTCCTGAATTAAATTACACAGTTGGACAATATTGGGAAGGAAACTTAAATTTGATTCTGAAAATGACTAGTACAGCTTTCTTCTGGAGTTCATGAGAAAAAAATGGTTAACACTTTTAAATCAGTTCATTGCCAATCAGTCTTTTAAAATCTTTGATATTTTGAAAAAAGAATTTAGATTGCCTAAAACTGCTGAATTACAATATATTAAATAAACAATATATTAAATAAACACATTGACTTTATAATTGGGACCCAACATCCCAGCACTATCCAAAACTTCTAATCTATTAATATAATTGTAAAAAGTTTCAGAGGTTCCCAAATCAATAATTAATGTTTATGTACAATTAAAAACTAATACTAAGATAGATATGGGAAACTTCCAAGTAATTTGAAATGAAGAATCAAGATATCCTATTTTAACAAATCACTTCACATAAATTTTAAATAATGTTAAATTAGTATCTTATGCTCTTAAATGAGATTAATTCAACAAAATATTCTTTTTAGTGTTCAATTTATACATATAAACTGGATTTCTATCAAAGTTGTAGAAAGTCTGGGACTTCTGGGGAAGCGATGGTGGATTGAACATGTGGAGCCGATGACTGTCACAGAATAAGGAGCCGGTGAATGGATCATCTCCTCAGAATTCCTCCCTGGAGCAAGGAGAAAACCAGGGTTGTCCACAAGCACTCCATACAGTGGCTTCCCATGAGGACAGAGGTCTCTGGTGGGTTTTAGAAGGGAAAGTCATCTCTGCCCAAGTTGCAGCTTGGAGCCTTCAAAACGACACTGTTTTCTCATAATTCCTTTCTTAATCACTTTTGGAAATTGGTTGTTAATGGCTTTTTGCATATTAAGAACCTTCAGGAAGGCAAGTTTCATTACACTGAGTGAGTTTCCTTCTATCTTTGATGAAAGGAGTTTCATGCAAGTTTAAGGAATTTAAAAATATATTTTTGAATAAACATCAAGAGGATGATTAGAATGTTGGTTTGGGAAAGTTATAAACAGATTAAGGGGGCAGAGGGATTTGAAATAAGATTTTGAGATTAATTACAAGAATCTTTCCTGTGGGTTGTTTAAAATTATACATGTATGTATGTATGTATGTATGTATAATGATTTTGAAACTAACTGTAAGAAACCTTCCCATGGGAAAGTGTTTTTGATTAGGGAAAAAAAATGATAAGAGGGGACTTTGAAGGTTGGACACTAGAGGGAACCAGAAAGAACTAAAGATCTTAATTAAAGGAGAAGAGACCTGTTAATACAAAATAGACCAAAAATATCTGACTTTGGAAGAGTTCAAGGATATTCACACTCAAGAATGCACTCAGGAAAACACTCAGAAGTTACTCTTAATATTGTTTGCTATGATAAAAATTGATTTAAAAGAGGTTATAGAAGAGGAGCAGATTTTACTGGACAAAACACAGACTAAGGATGATTCAGATGTGGATCTGAAAGTAGATTTTAAAATATCAGGCTACAAGAATGATATGGAAAAATATGCTACACTGGATTTACAAAAGAAACCAGATGATGTCTTAAGAATTAAAGAGGACATACAAATAACAAATCAGTAGAATGGCTTGGATAACTTTCTTACCTTGGATTTATAAAAGAGACACGCTAAACTTATGAAGGAGTTTCTGAAAAGAAACAAAGAGAAAATGATAAGAAACCAACTTGTGGGATACTACTTAAAGAGATTAAAGATCAAGATTCTTAAAAGTAAACTAAAGGAATACAAAGTTGATTTATTTGGTCAAGGTTAAAATATATATGTTGTTTCTGGTAGCGTTTAATGGGCTTTTCTTGACTAGGACAGAATGATGAGGCTTTAAAGATTTGTTTATAGATGAGAGATGAGATATGGGAAGAAGAGATATTTTCTGTATTTTTAGAGAAAGTGGTAAAGTATTAAAGTGTATTAAAAGGAAAGGAAAGGAAAGGAAAGGAAAGGAAAGGAAAGGAAAGGAAAGGAAAGGAAAGGAAAGGAAAGGAAAGGAAAGGAAAGGAAAGGAAAGGAAAGGAAAGGAAAGGAAAGGAAAGGAATATAAAACTGGTTTATATGTTTAAAATTAAAATATATGTGTTGTCATTTCTGGTAACACTTAATGGACTTTTGCTAATTAGGACTGAGTGACAAAGCTTTATAATTTGTTTATAGATAAGAGATGCGATATGGGAAGAAGAAATCTTCTGTTGAAATAGCAGAGAAGGTGATCAGTTACTGAAATTGTTTCTACTTGATGAAGGGGGAAGTCTTTTCTTTATATATCTTTTTTATTTATTTATTTTTCTTTTCCTCTGCGCTTTTTATTTTTATTTCTATTTTTTATTTTTTTTAGTTTGTATTAGTTTTTTATCCTTGTATCTCTAAATTTCAATAAAAATTATTATAAAGAAACACAAAGTTGTAGAAAGTCTGACCAATAGCATTCTATGTGGTCTATGTTTAATTTGCTGTTTAAGAAACTACTATTCTTGTTCTTAAAAATGTGTATTCCAATGTTTGCGTTCTTTCTACCTTATTTTAACTTTTGCATCTAGTTAATGCTCTTTTTTAATATATTAAAACCAGTTTCACTTGACATTCAGGGATAACAGAATTTATGTCTCTCCCCTCTCCTCCTCCCCCTTTCTGAAAATTTGTGTTCAGTATGATTCTCAGCACTGATTCACACAGGCTCCCTACTTGGGGCAATTCTACACGGCAGCCTAAACCGCTTGTCTCCAGTGCTACTCCTAGATGTTTCTTAAGGCAACTTCAGAAATTCCAGTCCAGATGGGTTGGCCATAGGGCCAGGTTGTCCTCAATCCAGATCATGGCCATTGCAAGACCTGATTCATTATTCCCTTATTTCTTGCCCTTCCCATCTGTTCAGGGAAGGCTAGCCTGGCTGGGTGGTTGCCGTGTGGACTGGTCTACTAGGATATGCTTTTTTTTTTTTAGGGATTGTTCCTTCTTTACTAGTCCCTATGCCTTTCCTTTGCTTTCCCAGATATTTGCACACATGGATGCCTTCACATTCTCTTCCCACTTGCTGTTGCCTCTTCCTGATTGCCACCTACTTCTCTTTCCATACTTTAGTGTCTCATAGATTAATAGAATATTCATTTGACAGATACACTGAATTGCCTTTTCAGTAAAAATTATGAATCACTGGGGGTGGGGAGGTATATATATTTCACTGAACAATGAAGGAACATGAATTAGATGCTTTTGAAGACTCTTTTTAAGTTACAAAATCTTCTGCAGGTTTTAAAGATGTAAGCCATCATTTGAAAAGAAATCTGGATATGAAGCAAAGCAAAGAGCCATTCAATTATTCTCCATTGTCTTAATGACATCAAAATGAAGTTGGGATCCCTTGAATGGTTTCATGATGATCTCCAGGTATTTCAAATGGAATTAAAGTTGTTGCTTTTTTAAACCTACCTTTGTAAAGATAAGAAAAGGAATGTGAATCACACCTTCCTTCATCTTGTCCTTGGAAGATAAAATGAAATATTCCTGTGTAAGTTTTGAACTATTTTGAACTAAAACATTTTTTCCCTTGAGAAATAGAGAAGTTCACTTCATTACAGAGCATGAACTGACAAATTTCCTCCCTCCATTTCTGTGCATTTGCTCCATGATTCTTGTCTCTGGTCTTCTGAAGGAAAGATGTCCTGTTTGGGGCACTTTAGTTTTTTAAAAAAGTCAAATAAGTGGGGACAATATTAATGGGTATAAATTAGGCACGATGTGGTAAAAGTAGGTATGGAGATTTGTTATTTCTCAAATCCTTTTGATATTAGAAGTTGGAGCCATGCAATGAAATTGAAAGCTGAGCAGCTCAGAACAAAATAAAGCAGAACATCACATACCTCGGGCTTTATGAGATCCAGTCGAGTGATGGTGAGAAAGTGCTAAAACTGCCATCTCCGTCCTAGTGGTCTTAGGAAGCTTTGGGACTGTAACTCTCAGGAATCTGTACTGTATCAATGCTGAACTATAGTCTGATTAAATCAGGAACTAATGAGTTGAGACCCACCATGAGTGGAAGAAGGGGCACTCGAAGCCTGAACCCACGTCCTGCTTAAAATGGTGCTAGTAAATTCCCTGCTAGTGATATCTGCCGTCTTGGATTCTACTTGAATTCAAAAATTCCCAGTTTTGAAAAGGCATTAGACACATCAATGAAAGATAAGGCTGCCTGTGTTTACTAATAAGGTCTATCTCTGCAGTTCCCAAATACCAATGAACCTTTAAACCTCTTCCTTGGTGCCTGCCAATCTTCCTGCTGAAATTGGTTTGTTTTATGTTACCTTTTAACTTAAAAAAGAAAAGAAACTAGTAGGGCTGCAGAGCAAAATCCCAGATTCCAGCTTCATCATTATTTCTAGGAACACATCTGCACACTAAAGGTATCACATAAAAATTATTTTTGGAGTTTTGTTGACATGCCTGGAAGAGACAAAGATAAGTAGTGATAGTAGACTTCTTGCAAGTAATTGCAAGTAGATAGTAGATTTCTTGCAAGAGGCAGATGCAGAAGACAGGTAGCCACCAGGTAAATTTACTAATTGTATTGATATTCTCTACTCTACATGTGCTCTAAAATTTAAAATTGTAAAGTTAACATTAATGCTGATGTTAAGCTACTTAATAATTAATATATGATAAAAATATGTGCCTTTACTGAAACTCTCAAGGAAATGCATTACGAAGCCTGGGTGTGATGGAAAATAAGGCAGTCCAATATGTAGTCAGGCTTTACAATTTCAAGGGATTAATAGCGACATCTTAAATTGTGCTTAGTAAACAAATGGCCACCAGTAGAAATCTTTCAGCACTGGCCTCATATGATTGCTATACCTGTTCAGCAACTTAGCTGTTGCATTTTGTACTAGCCGAAAAGCCCAGACAGTTTTCAAAGATAATCTCACACTGAGAATATTGCAGTAGTCAAGATAGGGAGACTGAGGTGTTGAAGCTGGCTTGAGAGCATAGTATGTCTCCTGGGGATACCTGCGAAATGTAGGACCATATTAAGTCATGACACTGAACATATTATACAGAAAACATGTGAAGAGGTGTTGTGGATTCAGCTGTTGGGTGCCTGCTTTTACAAGATGGGAAAACAAAGATTTTTATAACTGAGGGCTACAGGGTGGGAAATCCTAGGGATCTGATTGGATGGACAGTTTGGGGAAGCTAGGCAAGTCCTTGTCAGTGTATCTGGGGTGAGTTCTATTGTTAGGCGAAATGGGCCTTTCAGGAGGCAGAAGAGCTGAGGAAGTTCTATGTTAAAGGAGATGGAATGTTGAGGTCATCAGCTGAAGGAGGATGGAAGGCTGGGGTATCTCAGCTTGTTACTATGTTGCAATTCCCTTATTAGGGCTGGCCTTGAGCTGTACTGGGAGCTGATGAGGAGGCTTCTATTCTTTGGTTTAGATGGGATTGCAGGGGGCTTTGTCTGGGAGCAAGGAGGGTCAGTTTGGCTCTGATGGGATTAGGCAAGGAGATGAACTGGATTTGACCCTGGTCATGTCCAAAAGACAGGGGAGGAAAAGGCTGCAGTCTTCATTTCGTTTGTTAGATTTATTTTCTCCACTTCACTGGATAACATCTATACATGTGAAAGATAGACAATATTAATCCATTACTGGCTCTATACTATACCTCCCCCTTCAGTGTTCTTTGGTCCAATCTGCTTCTCAAAAGGACTTCTGCACAATGTACCCCCTATTGGGTTCATCTTCCCTTAAGTATATTTGATCGTAAGGTCATACTATTGCAGAGCAAAAATCCAGTGTGCAAACTTCTTGTACTGGACTTCCTGCAGCCACTTCAGTGCTACATGGAAGGTTCTAAGTTCCAACTGACAGCTTCACAAACAGTGATGCAGTTTCTCAAGTGTCTATACCAAGGGATTTTTTTTCTCTCTCTCTCTGATAGAGACCTATGCAGCCATTTCAACAATTTCTTATTCAGGTAAACTACCAGATAAGGAGTTTGGTCTATGTCCATTTGCACTAAGACTGATTCCCCCCCCCCCCCCCCCAGAATAATATATAAACACTGAACACTGAAATCTTCAGGTGCCATCAAGAATATATTGCATTTTAGTTATGCTATTAAATTAATGAAAGAGATACAGTATATTCATAATTATAACCAAAATTTGCTTTGTATTAAATCAAACTATTGGTTATTCAGTGGAGTAAACACAGAGTATCCATTATTCCAGGCATCTGTATTTCAGATTTTATAGTCAGAAAACTGAAACAAGTTAATTTTAAAATATGCAAATGAAGGAACAGTTTTCTTAAAAAATAATGCTTATTGCCTTTCTATGATAAAATGTTCGAGGCAATGTATAATTTTTAAACTACATACTAAACTACTTTAAACCAAGTAGCAAACCAACATTTGTCACTGGAGGTCTGAGTATCAACAGTAGGAGTACTGCAAATTAATCTGAGACTATCTACAGACAAACAGATGTTTCACCTACAGCTGGGAGGGAAGGATTTTGTTGTTAATGGTGGTGATAGTTTATTTTTTGCCTACTGAGATTATCTCCCCAAAGGTTGGTGGTGATTCTTTTCAGTACATCAGAATGAACTAGATGATATGGTGCCAATTCACACATGTCCAGTCAACACAATTCTGAGCTTGAATACTCCTTCTTTTGGACTGATTGCCACTGATGACAGGACTAGAATGAGGCTGTTTTCATCACTGCAGTCCTTCATGCAAGTATCTTCCAACAGACTCTGGACCTGTGTTTGTTCTACACGTTTTCCACTCAAAAAGTATAGATGAATAAGTGTCAGTGCTGCCATGTTTCATTAATTGGAGGGTAGTCAATGTGGTCAATAAGACTTCCTTTCAGGACTGCACTCTTACAGCATGCTACAGCTCCACCCATTTTTGGTTCTGGCCCTTTCACTATCAACAGTCTCCAACTGATTTTTTCCAATAGGTCTGCCTTTTTCCTACAGCTCTGCACAGAAAAAATAAATTCCCTAGCCTTCACTAAAGCATGGAAAGGCTGATACATAACCTATTCATCATTTCAGATATGTGTTTTTCTTCCTTCTTTACTGTTTTGCTTCTCTGCTTAACAGTTCAGAGATTCTCCTTCTTCTTCAAGTCCAAATAGATAACATCTTCAAGATTTTTTTTTAAGAAATAGCTACCACATTTTTTTAAAGAAAGTCACCAACATCAGTGAAAATGCTAGTTCTTTATTATTTGACATGGTAGACATTTGTGTTCTGCTGCTTTTCAGCTTGAATTATTGGCCCTCAGTTTTTAAAACATGGAGGTAAAGCATTTCACAGTTTCTCCACTTGTACTCTCTCTAGAGAGGGTTTTCTAGAGTGTTCTCACACACTCGCATTAGACGAGAGAGAGAGAGAGAGAGAGAATATTAGTATCTTCCTACTGTTAATGTAGGCTGAGCCATTGTCTGCCCACAAGCATTAGGATGTGCATGGAACAAAAATCCTTCAAGTTCACTAGCACAGTTGGCATAAGAAGAAAATAAAAAGGCTACCTGATGCCAGTATATGAGGATATGCTTCCTTCAAACACTGTCCATGGCAGTCGGCCTTATTCCAGCTCCCTGCTGTTAACTTTCATATCCCGTGCTTGAATGTTGGGTGCATGTTTTGAGATAAAGTGTTCTGTTGACTTATGAACTGCCTGCCTTCCAGTTTAATCTGGG
This sequence comes from Liasis olivaceus, assembly GCA_030867105.1. NCBI lineage: Eukaryota > Metazoa > Chordata > Lepidosauria > Squamata > Pythonidae > Liasis > Liasis olivaceus. The sequence continues at coordinate 224,484,417 of CM061349.1, forward strand.
GCTTGAGATTTGCCACCCACACAAGCAGTCAAGAGCCTGACAAAGTCAAAGAAAAGCAGGAGTGATCCTGCCCAGCATGTAACCAATCCATTTTGTTTGTGAACCAGGGTTGCTTTCAAGCTGCTTTTTTATTTCCTGAAGTGGTCAGAAGGATGGCCAAATGATTCAGAAGCCCCTTCAAACATTCTTGATGTTTCTCTGATGCAGGTGCTGTTTGTTACTGAAGCATAGCTAATCTGGCAAATGGTTGCTTTTTCATTTCAATCTCAGAAGCCCAGTGACAGATGTGTCAGGTTACTGAATGCTTGCAAGAGACAGCATTTCTTGAAAATGAATAAGGGATGGAATCAGTGAAATAAAAATGTTAATTTCATTCATATTCTGAAGCCTGAGCTGCAAATCAATCATGATTCTCAAACTTCAGTACACCACTATTTGGCTATATTCATCTCTCCTTTTGCCTTAGCTTTTTCTCTGTTTGGATTGTACGCTACTTTTCACAGAGGCATAATGATTTCACTCTTTCTGTTAGCCATTGTTGCATTTAGATAGAAGTTCCAAGAATTACCACCCCAATATTGCAGGAGAGCTCCTGGTAGGATGCCTTGCTATGTTCCCAAGGGCCCAGATTTGGACTGAGCAAATGCAGTAATATAGGAGATAGGTTAAGAGCGTTTTGTAAAGAGCATTCTTTGCTCATTGACAGCATCTACCTTGGGCAACATGAACACAGATTCCATACTTGGTGATCAGAAGAAACAAAGGACAGGGAAGTACAATCTAGTTTGCCAGAACACTATCAAGGGCAGATTGTGGAACAGGCTATGAATTACTGATGCAAAATATATGTGTTAAACTTAAAAAAATAAGGAGAATAAGTACACCATCAAAATTTGACCCGGGGACATATGTCTGGAATATGATGCAAGGATAAGTTTAGTATGTTTAATTTCTGTGAAAGACAACCCAAGGAGTTAGTGGAAGTGATAATAAACACAGTGAAAAGAAGGAGAAAAATATATTTCCAAAATATTAAAAAAAAAAAAGGAAAAAAAAGGAAAAAAAATCAAGTGACAATCTATCATTATATACCAGGAAAGAGGTAGGGTAAAACCTGGATAACAAGAAGAGCTATAGAATAAATTAACACCAATGGGTGTTCTAAAATACCATGGACAACCTCAGGAGGAGGCAAGGAGAAAGAAGTGATGAAACACGTGTCACAATCTCATGGCACAAATTCTGCCCCTTATATATCTGCATATGACATCATGGTGCAAATATTAAAGGACAGAGTTTCCATCATGATATCACAACTAACATTTGATTAGGCTGGTGACATCAAAGGTTGGAACAGACCCCTATGCAAAACACCAAGTTATTTTTCTGAAGAATCTTTATAACGAACAAAAAGCCACTGTAAGAATTGAATTTAGAAAAGCGGAATGTTTTAGATAGGGAGGGAAGTGAGACAGGAATGCATATTGTTGCCATATCTGTTTAATTTATCCAGCAAATATATTTCAAGAATGGCAGGAGGGGAAGAGACGATAGCTGGAATCAAAATTGCTGGTTGAAACAGCCACAGTTGTGATATACCGTTGATACCAGTTTGTTAATAAAGAAGATTTATATGGCCTCATTATGAAAATAAAAATGGAAAGTGAAAAAATCTTGGTTAATGTTAAATATAAAAAGAGAAAAGTAATGTTAACCAGCATGCTTAGAGAACTCAAAGTTGATGGCAATGAAGTAAAGGTGGTAAACATTTTTTCTGTTTTTACTTGAGCTCAAGAATAGATAAATATGGAAAAATAAAGATAAGAGTAATCATTAGGAAGAAGGCAATCACAAACTTAGACATGACCATGAAGGACAGGGGTCAGAATAGCTCAAGCATTTTTTTTTTCCTAGTGGAAAATACTACTGTAAAATCTGGACATTGAGAAAGAACAACAGAAAGAAAATAGGTGCTGTCAAATTATGAATTTAGAGAAAATTAATAAAAGTACTATGGGCTTCAGGGAGAGCTAATCAATCAGTCTGGACCAAAGAAGACTGACAACTACACTTCAAGTCTTGATCAGCCAGCAGAAACTCACATACTTTGGGCATGTGATGCACGTGGATGATAGACAAGAAGATGACGACTATGCTTGGCAAGTTGAGAGAACTGGAAAAAACGGAAAACAATGAATTTTGCAGCTTAACTCCAGCAGACAGAAAATGTTAGGCCACTTTGTAAATAATCAATCCCACTCATGCCAACTGGGCATAAATCAAGCTTCAGCTTTACCTCTGAGTTGCAAGGGGGTAGGCAGTAGTGGTTCTCTAAGTCTTGGCTTTTGTTAGATACTTTCTTTTGCAAGTTGCCTTCTTGCTGTCTTCTGGCTTTTTACATGCTGCTGAGGACATTTCTAATGGGTAAGGGGTCTTACCTCCAGGTCTGAAATCTCTGCATCAGAGTTGGGGACAATATATTGTGCTATGTATGTTGAGTCCTATGTGGTATTATTTTTCTCATGGAATGGGGCTGACAGATTCCAGGGAAGGTAAATCCAGCTGGCTCCTGACAACATGTAAAATCTATCATCTCCCTCTCCCTCTCCCTCTCTACTGTATTGATATATTGTATCTGTCTGCTCTATCATCTATCTATCTATCTGTCTATCTATCTATCTATCTATCTATCTATCTATCTATCTATCTAATATCTATCTATTCATCTGTCCATCCAGGCTTTGGTTTTAAAACTACCCTTTTAATATTTTTATTTCTACACTTTTTCTGGATGTGCTACTGGAGAAGTTTGTTGCTTTTTATCATCCTGGCATAGATTACCTTGGCATTTTGATGAAAGAGTAGTTGAAGAGATGTTAAAAATTAAATAAAAAAAATCTTACACAATTAAATTGTAATACTTGGAATCTGAGGAGCAAATGTACTCTTGTGATGGTATTTCTGTTTCTAACTTGCTCTGCATCATTACCTTGAACTATAATTATCAAGATTGATTGTAGGTGAGACAGAAAGTGATTAATTTGGTGACAGAGGCAGCCAAATATCCCACTTCAATTTCTAATAAATAAATAAAGTGTGTGTATTCAGCTGTCCATAAATTCTTAATTGGCTATGCACAATTTTCTCTTTTACTTCCCTCCTCCAATACAGAACTTAAATTATTGAAAATTGCTCTTACTAAAATGTTTGTCATTGCAGGGCTTCATTCCAAGAGTCCAAATTGGTATCTCTTTCCAACCACCAGTTTGTAAATTGTGAAAGCTGCAGGGAACACGGATCATTGCTAAAGCCTTTGAAGGATAATGTTGATGTTATTTTGCATATGCTGCTTAATCCCGCTGCTCTCAACTGGGAACAAGTTTGTCCAAGCGTTGGGGATTTTTGAGGTACTCTTTGAAACACTCCATGGAGATTTGTATGCCACAGTAAGAGATGTCCTCATTGGTATGAAATGTGTGACCCACACACTCAGATAGCCATCAGAGTCCAGACCGTAAACAACGGAGTTATTTAAGTGCCAAGCAAAATGGCCATCACTTGATATGATGCAATCACTCTCCTGCAACTATTCATATGCAACCACCTGCTTCAGGCCACAAGCAAGGCGACCGTGGGGATGCCCAGTTCAGTTTGCTAGGCTGTCCTCAAAGCAAGGTTCAGAAGCAGCAGCGGGCAGCACCAAGCCAAGCAGGGTTACACTGGATTGATGCTTGGATGGGAGACCATCTTAGGACCATAGGCTAAACTGGGAAATCAAGGGGGGAAAAAAGTCGCCTGGAAGAAATCCCCTGCCAATCACTTCTGCATTGCTACCAAGGAAACCAATAGATACATCTGAATAGCCTCTAGGAGCCAAGCTCGACTTGCAGCATACCTTTTTCATCTCATTAAAAGGATACATTTTCCTTGGTGATTCTATTGTCTGTTCTGGGGCTTTCTTTACCAAGCTCAGCAGACCAAGAGGCTTGTCAAGGCTCTTAGGCTTTGATTAGCCAGTGTCTTGTTGCTATTAGCCCTTCTGGCACGCAATTTTGGAATCCATCCTTTACAGGAATGAGCCCTTGCCTCTTTCTCTTGACCTTTCCATCGTTAAGAGAATTTGCCATTGCATCTGGGCACTTTACAGCTGCTTTACCTTTCGTTTTTCCTAGTCCTCCTTATAAGTGAAGGGGAGAGAGAGAGAGAGCGTGCACTATTTGTTTTGGCCTTTTAAGTAATTTTCACTCCATCCAGAATTCCAGAATTCGGCCACGCTGCTGCAAAGTAATTGAAAACATCAAAGGGAAGTCAATACTGACTTCAGTGTCAAAAGGTGATATGAGCTGAACAGTATTTCACAAGTATCAGGTAGCACTAGGGACTGTTCACCTCACAAAGAGAGAAGTGAATTCTCTAATAGCTGGAGGTACTGAGCTCATTAAAAGAATCTCTCTCTCTCTCTCTCCCCTCCTTCATTTATGACACATAAAAACCACGTTATATGTATCTTCCAATCGTCAGAGATGAAATGAGATGCAAACTAGGCCAGGAAACCCAATAACAGTTCTATATCCTATTTAATCAAGCTAAGAATTGCAACTGAAATTGCTATTTCAGCCCAAAGCAAAACTTGGTCCAGCTGCTGCCTTAAAAGCAGTATCATAAAGGCTCAGGTTTCATTTGGAAAAAGTGGAACTCCTGGTAGGCTTCACAGTTAAATAATGTTGCCAAATAGAGGGATGATTTAGGGGTGTTGGTCATCCCCTCTTCCTATTTCCTTGTATTTATGCATTTCAGGAATTTGATAGCTAAATAGTGACTAACTATCAGTTTCAAACAGACTTATGAGATGATAATTCACACTAGTTGCCATTTGGGGTTCAATGGAAAGGAGGGGGAAAAACTTCCCCATATAATAATTCAAACAAACTAACAAACTTCATCTCCGGTCAAAAGGGACCAGCAGACCTTTGGAAGGGACAGATCCCTTCCTTCAGATCACTCTGTAAAGACAGGTAGGCTGAGAAGTTGTGCAAGTCTAATCATTCCATTCTGACAACAGCAAAAGCCTTTTTTGCCATGTCTGTCCTTGCCCAAGCCATTTTGCTGAACAAAGCAGAGCTGTGAGATTGGGTCACCCTCTTCCCTTGGTGGGGTTTAATTTAAGAGCTTTGCTGGACTAGTCCGACAGTACTTTTGGTTGTCACTTTCAGCTGCTTCAGGTCACTTCAGCAGCTTTGGATCTTATCACTAGATACTAATAATTCTATAATGCAATCTATATGAATTCCTGCAGCTACTTATTGTGTCCTAATGATGTCAATATTTATGTATTTATTACAGATGCTTTCATGACACTTCCTTCTTTCTGACTCTAAGCAGCTCATGGCATGAATACAATAACATAAAGGGTGAGCAAGTTACAGTAGTCAAAGTTGAAGTTGAGCAAAGTTAAGCAAAGCCTCGCCCACCAACATTTCCACTTCCACCAATAGGGACTGAGCTTATTCCTTTATTATTTATTCATTCTCTCTTCTTCCCTGCCCAGCAGATAATAGCCCAGAGTACTGCTTAATATTCCAGAATTTTGCTTTATCTAATCCTTGAATCTCTTGAATCTCTTCAGCTAGAAAGAGTTTAGATGCAGCAGCTTGGAAAGGAAAATGGAGAAACAGATGTTACTCGGATCAACAAAATACACAACTGTGCAAACACTTAAACACTCACAAATCTTTGGTTTTAAAGTGGGAAGCAGATTTGTTGAAAGAATGCACTTGGGACAGACCACATTGCCTTTGCTTTTGGTTTTATCTAAATCTATTTGAAAAGGAGGAGGACCAATTCCTGCATACAGGATGCCACGTCATCCTGTTACTGGCTTCTCCGACCTTTCTGCAATAACAAGAGTTAATATGCAACCCTTCCAAGTGTAATAGTTTTTTATTATTTATGGGGAGAAGTAGACTTGTGATCAATAGACTAGCACGGGTATGTGAAGTGATCAGTGGCACTGAATGACTGTAACAATATAATTACAGAAAATTGGTCTTTTTACAAGTCCTCTATGTGTATGCCCTTCTATGATGCTTAATTGTTCTGTAATATTACAAGTGTTTGAAAGCACACATTACAGCAGCTTATTTCTTTTTCTTTATAACTTGCTTGTTAATCATGTATTCGAGGAGGAGGAGGAGGAGGAGGAGGAGGAGGAGGAGGAGGAGGAGAAGACATATCTAATAGACACTAAAATAACTGGAAAAGACTTTTAACACAAAGTCGTCTATTATCCTGGCTGTTTCTGATGTCACCAGTCATTAAACAAATGCACAGCTACAACTCTGTAACTGGAGATGGCCAATCAATCCACATTCCATCTATAGTAGAATATTATTCCACATAGGATGGGGTGGGGGGGTAGAGGGAAAGGGAACAAGCTTTTATAAACTATGATATGAAAATAACAGCCTTTGTTTAAAATAGGATTGCTTGTTTTAGGAACAAGAACAATTGTAGTTTAAAACAATATGGAAGGTGATATTGGTGCTTCCTCCAAAGTGCAGAAGGAGTCTACTCAAAATGTCATCTGGCTTAGGGAGATTTTCCTTGATGATAATACTTTTATGATTACTTAAATCAAGAATGGGGAAATTCTGGGCTATAGGCCAAACATAAGCTCTTCAAGTTTCCCATCCAGCCTGCAAATTTCTTCCCAGGCTCCAGCTTCTAGGCCTGGAAGAGAAAAAAAGAAGGAAAGAAAAAGATAATCTCCAGTCAGCAACTCACTGCTGATAAGAGTTTTCCCATAACCCTACCAAGCATGAAAATAGCATATACTGGTATCAGCAGAATCTACTTGACACGTTTCCCAAGCTATGGCTCCCATGCGCGGATGACTGAAACAACAGGTATGACTTTATGTGACCCTTTGTAAGAAGAGATGAGGTTCACACCACCTAATCCATAGTTTGTTTAAACATGGTTTAGTGCATAAAACACCATTTGCTGGATTAGTACAACATCCTAAGGCATAAGCTATGATTTACAAACCACAATTTCACACAAATCGCTAAGTCAAAACCAAATTATGGACTAGGGTGTTATATAATGGTGGCTCCCTTATTTTGAACATCCTTTTATTTTCTGTTCTACTTTTATATTTTTCATGTAATTATTTACTGTTTTTAGCTTTGTTGTACAGCACCCAGAGTCACCTGTGGTGAGGTGGACAGCTGTATAAATTAGTTTAATAATTAATAAATAAGTATAAACCCAGCCATAATAATGGTAGCCCAAATACTGTACAGGAAATTTCCAAAATATAGGAAGTCATTGGGGCCCACGAGAGACATAGACAAGGGAGGAAAAAAAACAGTGAACATTCCATCATGACTGTAGAGATATTTACTTGTATTTAACATGGGAAATTTATAGTTTAGATTTTGGCACAATGGTAGAGATGGCAGCTGTCACAAACCAAAGTGAATGGTCATGTATTTATTAATTTTAATTTAATTTATTCAATTTAGGCACCACCTGGCTTTACACTGACTCTGGGCAGTATACAATGAACTAAACAGAACAGAAAATAAAATATAATAATTATAAAAAAGGAATGGGAAAGGAATAAAGAGCAAGCACTGATGGTGAGACCTGCTATCAGCAACAACATTCTCAAATAAACCCAACAGGGGCCCCAACCACCCAAACCCAAGGCCTTGGGAGAACAGCTAGGCTATTGAGTGTTAAACTCAATATAATTGTCAAGTTATAATTTGGCTAGGATTCTGGGCCTCTGCTCCAGTTCTGCTGTATTGCAGGTTTATTATGAATATAAAGGAGGATATTACTAAAATGATTGTCTCTATTATTCTTTATCACACTATAAAAAAATTCTCTCTCTCTCTTATAATCTTCTATTAATAGTTTTAGTTGCTTCTCTCTCTCTCTCTCAATGGTAGCATTGCTCTTTGAAGATCAGTCTTTCAACATGTCACTGGCATTTTCTTTTAATTTACAATAGCCAAAGTTGGATATTGTTTTTCATGTATCATGGACAGCCTGGATGAGAGAAAAGTTTCTTCCATTGTATCCCCATTTTCAGAAAAAGACTCAATTAAATTTTGCTGCCAATTTACAGTGCTTCCTTGGCCCTAGAAGACAAAATCCTGATGTTTTCCTGGAAAACTTCCCTTTATTTATCTTTACATTATTTCACTTACCAAACCCATTAGAGCGGACATTCTTAGAAGTCATGTGGTAAGTTAGATGGCATAATCCTATGCAGAGTTAGATTCTGAAACCTTCAGCATTAGAGTGTACTTCTTTCTCAGTTGTGTGTTTTTTTTTATCACAAGTGGCACTTCTGCTATGACTCCATTGCCATGAGTTCAAGAAGCACAGGAATGCAAGCAAGTGAAGGCTCTAAAGCAGGTTGAGTGGCTGGCAGAACTAGGGCTTCAAGCCTTTCTCTAAGTCCTAACCCTGCCAAAGTTCACTGATACAGTTTCCTGTAAATTTCCAATAGGAAACACATCTAAACTGTTGTGTAACCCCTAATACCATTTTAAAAATCCCCATCTTAAAAAGAGAAAAAAGAAAAGCTGGAAAATCTTAATGCTGCTCACTTATGATGTCACCCACTTTTTTGTCGCCCAATTCCCCTGTGCCCCACCTTTCTCTCCAACAGTTTGGAAAATGCTAGAGGGGAATTCCTCGAAACTTGGTATTCTGACAAGTCAGCCATCAGCAGGCATATAGAAATAAGCCTGCTTATTTACACACCATTCAAAAGAGACAATAAAAAGGAAACAAAAAGACCAGAATACCTCCTCGCCAACAATCAACACCCAGATAACCAGGGCTTAACACCGGGATTAGCACCAGACAAACAATCAAGCAGTAAACAACAGCCTAACTTAAAAACTACCAAGAAAAAAGCAACACCCCTCCAACACTGACAGGGCAGGGTACTGTATATAAACAGAGAGCAAACCCCACTCCCCTCTAGTACTGAAGATGTTACCTAGTTGGGTAATGAAACGTCTGCAAGAAAACAACTAAGCTGAGAGAACCCCAAGGACTGTACAGTTCAACCCTGAGCTACACATATTCTCTTCTATTGCTAATTGGGTTTCCCTTTACTTTTAGCTTTGTATCCACAGGCTTTAATCTTGTGCTAATGCAATGTTACACTTTTATGTTAAGAGAAGCTCAAACTGCTATGCAGAGACCCATTTAAACACAACAAACACTAAATTTGGTTCTATTCTGAGGATGCACTGAACTATTTATAATATAATGCTGAAAGCAATTAACATTCCACTACTAAATGTTAATCCTTCTGTTTAAATGTTTCATGCCTAAGACTGGGGAATGGGGGCTTTGTTTTTCCTTTTCCTCCAGCATGTACTTCTCTGCCACAAGCCCTAGTTGCTGATGGCTGTCCCAAAGAGATAAGATAAGATTTTCGAAGTGATCTTATAGCTGATTCAGAGCTTGTAGCAATGCCAAATTATCTTGCATGTGAACAGCCTTTTCCAAGAGGGACCTTCTTCAGATATTGCCTAGGGCAAAGCCCTGCTATGTTCTTCCTCAGTTCAGAGAATCTGCATTGCACATTAAGTGCTTTGCTGGATCAGTTAGTACTGGTCCTGCCAAGATCCACTTTTTCCCTTTTTCAGGAAAGCAAATGCCTTCATTTACACCCTGAGCCTGTCAGTGTTCAACAGTCAAAGAAGGAGAAACCCTCCTGTGTGTATGGTGTCAGATAGCATTACCAACACTGACCATTACACTGGTTTGTCAAAACAGTTACATGATATCTGAAAGTGTAGAGCTGGAAGTGTTCTGAATTATTCAGTCCAAGAGCTTAACCAAAAATAGTCCTTGTTTTAAGTGATCATTTTTCAGTGGCACCAGCCTCTCCCCCTTTTTGATGGTTTGCAGCTAATAGCTTTCAAAAGAATCGACTATGGAGGATACCACCACACTTGAAATCAACTTCATCTGCTCTCAGGAAATCAGTCCATAAACAGGATTATGACTTTCACTTGGGCTACAAGAACCCAAGCATAATCCAAGGGTGAATAATTGAAAAGTCATATAGCTTTGAACTGCCTATCATCTAACTAATATACATACAGAGAGACATATATTCACAAATACTCTAATGTTCCTTGTACTTATTTCCAGGTAAGATTAGCATCACTTTCACAATTTGAGCAAGTGACTCTCTCCCAGCCCAATATTGCCTTCTTTCAGCATTTTCTTTTCAACTTTCCAGCCTAGTCTCCAACCATGGGATTTTTTTGGTGGCCTCCCATTGATGTACTAACTAGGTCCTACTCTGCTTAGCTTGTTTAAGCTTAGCCAAGGTCCACTAGATGCTGCCATTTGCTGTTATGATACATAAGATACGTAAGTCCACAAGTACCTGTTGTAGAAATACAACAATAAATTCAATCACAAGCAATTTACTATCCTTTCCAAATGTGCTGTGTAAGGCAGCCACCTCGCTTGGCAGATAAAGAGTCCCACTATCCCAATATTCTATATTCTCTATTGCAGCTGTTGACAGAGGTCCCAGAACTGAACTACCAATCATATACTTTGCTACCAATGGGATCACTGGTGTATGAAACAGTTAAACCTTTCATGTACCTGCCTGTGACCCTATGCAGTCACCTCCACCCATGCCTTCCTTCTATTTCATAAAGTCACTGCTAATCCTCATAGTTTATAACTGGCATGTGTTTTATTGCATGTATTCAATTATTGCTTTGTGGAAAGGGTGCATCTCTCTCCACTCCTGAGTGCATTATATGCATAGTTTACTCAACTAGTTCTGACCTGTAAATCAGAATGGTCATGCTCAGGCTGCTCCTGGGGTACGTGTCAACAACAAAAAGTGGGAGAGGTGATTCAGAGGTTGACGATATTTTTCATTCCCTCAGAGTTACGTGTTTCCATTCTATTTGGCAAGATTTATAAATGTGCGGCATGGAACTCACTATGAAGCATGCCTTTTCTTCTCACTGTTTCTCACTGCTGTTCTGAGGTGCTCTCCGATTATTATTTTAAGTGTAAACTGCTCTGAGATTATTTTTAATCAGAAATTATATACAAACTGGTTAAATAAATAAATAACCAACCAATCCTCCAGGCCTGATCTAGTTTAGTTTCCTAGATCAGCCAAATGGTATCTGATACTGGGTCAGTTTCGTATTTAAATCACTTCAGCCAGAGCACCTACATACCTACAGGAAGAAAACAGGTTTTGTTTCTGCGGCTAAATATATTTATTTGCAATGAAATCCTATTTTGTGTAGAAAATACAGCACGTTTTGAATGAAAAAGATGAGAAAGATGCAGAAGTGGGCATTTCTAACTATGTACACACCTCTACAGGTCTTTGGTAAGTTCTGTAGTCCTTCAGTGGACTTTGATGGCCTTATCTGATTGCAAGAAACAGCAGGCAGCTGCAGCATTTTGAGCAACCGAGTTTTGAAATTACTTGAAAAGTACACTATGTCCCAGAACTACTTTGGAATCAGAATGTGTGCCCAGGAAAAAGGAAATGAAATGAGGGCCTAGAGAATCCACCAGGATATCAAGAGCAAGTACTACTCAGGAATGCTGATGCCAGGCTACATAGTACCTTCCCCTTTTATTACTACATTCATTCACTGGACCTAGATTTAGTTTGTACTAATCATCTGCTATGATTCCATTTTCACAATATCCAAAATATGCTTAATGACTTGCACAGACCATGGTTGCATCTAACCCAGCACTCATGAAGATTGATCCAGCCTGGACATCGATGTCTGAAAAAAAATCTTCTCCGTAGCTTTAGGGTAAAAATTGTACCAGGAACTTTCTTTGGCATGGAAAATAACTGATTGCCATCCCCAACACTATGGCTTTTCACAAGTATAAAATGTGAAGCAGACTGGAGACCTTTCTGTGCATGTATAGCATGTATTCAGCAATCCCCACAGCAGCTCACAAATTCATAAGAGGCATTCTAGGCTTCCAAACTGCCTGCCAATTACTGACATGTAGAGTTTTGCTTCCTGCACTCCAATCATCTCCGTCCTCCCATGATCCTAATTTCATTTAGTTATGCTAATGTCCTCATTATTACTAACCATGGCTAACAACAAAATGTTGTTAATAACCAGTGACCAGTAATTATTGTCAGCACCAAAAGGGAGGAGGACGAGAGAAATTGCTTCAAACAGATGCTTGTTAAGGCCTTGATCAAACATGTTTAATTATGACCTGCAGACAGAGGGGCAGCCATTAAAACTCAAACATTATCAAAGGCTCCATCTTGTTCTCAGTCACTGTCGGATGATAAATCATGACTTGAAACAGCAAGGAAACAGCTTTCCTGACTAACCCTGGGGAGGTTCCAATCAGAGTGCCAATTTCCCTATTGTTCGCTATTTTGCATTGCTGTGTGTAAGACTTGAAAAAAACCCCAATGGCCTTTTGCTTATCTGCAGCTTAAGGTAATTTATGCTGTTTGGCATGTCACCTCACAGAGGTGGCTCTTATCAGGAATGACAAAGTTTAGGGGAATCTGATCCACTGTGGCATTAAATCCTCTCAGGGCTGCTGTGCATAAATAAGGGGTTTGGAATTATTATTATTATTATCATCATCATCATTATTGAAGAGAAGAAAAAAGAAAAGAAATAATGTCCTTTCTTGATTTACAGTACAGTTGTTGCATAAGGACAGTTTGTTTCATTAAGATCACCTCAAAATTTATTTCTGTATTGTTTCTTGAAACCAGAAGGCATTTGAAATATAAACTGCCTTCAAGTGAATTTTTTTTCCTATTGGCAGAACAATTTTTTAAAATATTCTCTTGACAGTTCAGTCCACCTGGATGTACCCAAACTATTGAGTGATATGCTTCTGTTAACATAGTGGCAATTGTTTTTAAATGTCTGTATAAACACATAACTTAGTAAGAACAAGCTTCATGCCAAAATATGACTTTTGGGTGGGGGTTGTGGGGAAGCTGATGTATAAATCCAAATTTGGAATCTCTGTATTTCCCCCTATAGGCCAATTTCCATGTTAGCAGGTGATTTGGAGCTTAAAAATGAAACGGGGGAGAAACATTAAAAATGTTCTCCCCCAGTATTGTTGTGGCAGACAAAATTAGAAACTCGTCTAGAATTTTAAAAGGAAAGGGGGGAGTTATGATAACCTCATGTTCTTGCCCCACTTCTCATCTGAGTATCACTCTAGCTTTCAAATGAATACCATAGATTCCCCCCCCCCCCCATATCTTATATGCATTAAAGTATGTAATTGTGAAAGGAGTTTTACAATTCTGCAGCATCCAATTCCCCAAAGTGGTGTGCGGGAGAGATAATGATCCCCAAATCATGATGTAAAATGTGTCTTACAAAAGTACAAATAGATGCTGTGTTCAGATGACTTATCTACACCAATTCTAATTTTGGTTGAAAGGCAAAATTCCTTGGAATAGTCACAGGTAATCAAGCATCTGATGAAGCATGAGACCAATCTCTGGTAATCGCTATATATCCCGCTGTCAAAGAAAACATCTTTGTCACTTATCTAGAGATTCCCAAAATAGGTTGTGAAGACAGAAAGGTCAAGAGTCTCAGAAGTCACGAATTATAGGAAGACAAGTTCATGAAATTTCAGAACTGTGATGATGTATGGTCTAGGACAATATTTGGCTTCAAAAATCCATCCATCTTTACTCTCTGCGTCCCTACTTTTCTTCCTTCTCCACCCTCAAAACTTTTTTGTCTCCATTCTGTACAGTTGTTTCTATTCTGCTTCTTCAATCCCCCCTTCCATCTCAGTAAAGTAGGAGAGACATTAACACGCTTTGTATGTCACCGCCTCCCCCCACCCCCACCCCGAAAGTTCCAACTTCAATTGGAGCAAATGTAGAATTTCAGCTCTGTGCAGAAACACCTTCAGATAATGGATTTCTCCTTCAGATAATGTAATTCCTCCTCCACACTAGCTGCAATCCAATAATAATCACACACACACATACAAAGGGCTGGTGCAATTTGCATTTCAAAAAAGGAAATCTTTGCACATTAAATGCAAAGATATGTACTTACATTCATCTCTATTTTGATTGTAACATATAGAAAAAGTTTCTAAAATGTCAGAAGCTATGAAAACCCTTTCAGTGTCTGGAGCAGTCAATGTATTATTTACAGTCAAAGAGAAATTCATATTTACTAGACCTGTGAGGAGTGATGTAGATTTGCTTCATTGAAGCAATTTGGGACATGGAGGTGATATGATTCACTTTGCCAAAAAAAGGCCACCTAAGTTACTTTTGCAAAGATACTAGATTGCCTTGAATTACTTTAGGCCTGTGTTGTGGAAGAAAGTTTCTATCACCTCTTTCTCTCAGTGTTGGCTGAACAGCTTCCAGGTTTCAGAAATACCTGCAGCGCATGCCACAGTCTGGGCAGCTTTTGGCACATATGGAAGGGCTCTGCACTAGGCAGCTTTGGCACATACTGAGAGAAGCCTTCTACCACAAGCTCCATGGAAAAAAATCTGCAAGGAACCATCTAGTCTGGATAACGTTCAGCACATTCTGAAGGCTGTCCGTGGTGGGCAGCTTCAGCTGACACTGTGGACTACTGGGATGCACTCTACTTGAGGCTGCCCTAGAAGACCATTTGGGAGCTACAGCTAGTCCACAATGTAATGGCTTGAGAAGTTATAGGTACATTTCAATTCATCCATGTAACATGCCTGCTTTGAAAGCTGCAGTGATTACCTGTCTACTCCTGGGTGCAATTGAAGGAGCTAGTTGTCTTTTAACACCATTCATGACTTAGGACTGGGATATGTTTGGGCTGTCTTCTTCCAACTGGACAAAATCAGGCACAAGTCCCTCCTTTATGGTCTCTTCTGTCAGGGAATATGGGCTGCAAAGATCTCAGAGGTAGGCTTTTTCAGGCTGCTGCCCTCTTTCTATGGGGCAGCATTCCACCTGAGAATTGTGTGGTCCCACCCTCCTGGCTTTTAGAAAGGCTATCTGACTTTTCCAACAGGTATTGGGGGTGGGTATCATCATTTATTGATTCTTAAATGTATATGGTCAGTCCCTTGCAGAGGGACTCTTCAAGCAGGAGCCAGGAGTCTAGGAGGACCCGCAAACTGAACACAAGCTCTGTTTGAGGAAGTACAACCCCAGTAAGAACTAATGATGGATCCAAAATCCACAGCCACTTGTTTTGCTAGGGTTGAGTCTAAATCTGTTCATCTCTACCTAGACTCCTATAGCCTCCAGACACTGAGACAGAACCTTGAAACCTAACTTGGTTAGCCAGAGGTTGAGATATAACTGAGTATTATCAGAATTCAGATGGTACTTAATCCTTGCTCCTGGATGACCTCTCCCAGTGACTTCATGTAGATATTAAATAGGAGCAGGGAGAGCAAAGACATAGAGCTAAATATCTCCCTCCACCCAAACTGACTGGAGCTGTCCCTGGAGGAAGGAGGAGAACCACAGCAAAACTGTGCCCCCCACTCTCAATCCCCTCAGTTGGCCCAGAGGTTGGCCTTATGATCAATCATATAAAAAGCTGCTGAGAAATAAGCCATGATAGATGCACCACCCCGAATCTAAGCCTCCCAGAGGTCATCCACAAGTGAGATCAATGATATCTCCATAGTATGCTCAGGACTCAAAACCTGACTGGAATGGATCCAGATAATCTGCTTCTTCCAGAGTCCTCTGAAACTGCAGCCTGACCATCTTCTCAATAATCTTTCCTAAAAAGGGAAAGTTTTTAGGTCAGAAATTATCCACCATCATTGCATCTTGTAATGCTTTCTTGAGGAAGAAGGAACCACCTCCTCACACAAGGATGAATTCACCACCACTTGGACCCAACTATACATCATCTTTCAGGATCCAGATGGGACAGTGGATCTAAGTAAACGGGCTGCACTCACAGAACCAAGGACTTTGTCTACTCCCTTAATACTTACAATCTCAAATGCTTCTTGGATAACCAAGCTAAACCGTACCAGTCACCTCAAATGGATATGCATTAGCTGGAGCAATTCTAAGCAATGTAATCTTTTGGAATCTCTGGAGTAGTCCTCACAGAGGCCCTACAGATGTTCTGCCAACTCTTCTCTTCCCTGTAGGTATTAACTCATTTTAAACAGGGCTGCCAGGTGGCATTCTCTTGACACCATAAGAATGAGAAAAATATTACATTTTACAGCTTTCATCACCATGATGTCATCCTTAATATAGGCTCTAACACATGTTCAGTTGGATTCATTCCTTAGTTTTCTTCAGTGGTGCTCCAGATGTCTCTTCTGTCATTTCATCTTCTGGAGCAATTCTGAAAACCATGGAGCTCCCCCAGGATCCACAAACAGGGAGAGGCCATCCAGATGCAATCCAATCTAAATCACCCTCTCTTTCCAAGTGTGCAGCAAAGCCTCAGGAAATTCCCCAAACTCCCTCTAAAATCCAGTTGGATCCACCAGGTGCCTGGGGTGGAATGATCAAATAGGTCCTACCTCCTTGTGCGGGAAGATCTAAAACAAGCAGAGAGTGTTTTCACCATGACAAGGCACAAATATTAACATCCCTGAAATCCATATCATATTGCCACTGTCCTAAGACAAAGTCCAGATCTAATATATGACCCCCTGATGTGTGCCACACCCTCAATGACTTGGGTCAGGTCCATGGTGGCTATGAACTCCCAAGCTGTCTCCAACTCTGCATTCAGAGGAAGGCTGAAGTCCCCCAGCACTGTAAGCATAGCAGACTCCACCATCAGTGCCATCACAGAATCAAGTATTTCAGGCAAGGAAGAAATGTGTACTAGCCTTCAGGAGGCTAGTACAGCAAAAGCAATCTTATCTGTTCCCTAAAGCCCAGCTTCACAAACGGAATCACATCTGGCAGTCTGCATGGCAGCACTTCTGGAAGTCACCAGAGTCTCCTGCCTGACAATATCAACTCCATCTCCACTGTATTGCAGTCAGTAGATGGTGTGACACTAGAAATCCAAGCAGGTACAATTCCAAGAGGGAATACCTTCCTCTGTGCCCATCCAGATCTCAGTTATACATGCTGGGCAGCCCTGTAATCCACAATAGGATTTTGGATAAGGAAGCCATTGACACTGGCCGAACTGGCATGTTGCAGTGACAACCAGAGCCAGAGCCATTCACCTGGCATTGGGTCTGTGCCCAGAGCCTGGAAGATGGAATTGATAAGAGGCATTGAGCATGTCTTCCCTAAGACACGCATTGCATCTCCTTCTCCCTGACAATACCACAATATTATTGCCTCCCCCACCCCCTCAACAGGCCAAGCCCCTGCTCCCTGTAGTCCCTCTCCTAGGTCCTAGAACTGATATTCTGCTCTTATATTCTGACTGACCTACCTGAGGGACACCTCCAAGTTGCTTCTGTTTTAACAATCAGCAGCCCTCAACCCCAGACAGGCTAGTTACCAGCCATTCCTCACTCAACACACCACACACCTTAAGACTGGGACTTTCTCCCACTGAGACCAGCCTGAGCCACAAAATGGTGTTAATCCCCATCTACTGCCAGGGCAGTCAGAGAAGGATGTTGTTGCCTCCCCTTCACCTCTCACCCAGAGGGAGAGCTGGCACCCACTGCCTCAGCCACCCCAAGTCCAGATGTAAAGTCCATAACCAGATATTGAGGGCCCAGGTTGGAATTCCACTCACTCCAAGCATTTCTGACATAGAAAACTCCCCTGGCATTTTTAGTTCTGGCAGCTGGCGCCATTCTTCCTTGCTGTCATAATTCCTCCTATAGAAAGCAAGATGGCTGCTTGTTGTTCTAGTTTAGATTTTTATCTATATGGAGTTCTTGTATTATTCCGCAGAGGGGAAATGTAATTTGATGTTTGCTGTATGAATATTTTTAATGGAATAGGGTATGTAAACTGCTCAGGGTCTGGAATAAGTGGAGTGACATATTAGTCCAGTAAACAAATGAATAATATTTACCACATAATATCTCACAGTGTGCATATAACAATAACACTAAATTTGGTTCATGTATTTTGCATACCCATGATTTGTTTAACTATGATTTATTGAGTACAATACCATTGGCTTAGGTTGGTCCACTCAGCACAATACTAAGCTAAAAAGAAACAATTGGCATTACAGCTTAGCATGATGCATGCATGCACCTTAATTAAACTGTTGCCTCACCCATAAAGATAATCAAATTGCCTGGGATGAGATCTCTTATTCTATAATAGCTTCATACGTTGGTAATTAAAAATTAAATACAAATCAGATATTCATGATCTGATTCACGCTTTGCAATAAAGCCATCATTACTTTTTAAATTGTGGTTTGTTGAATAAATGAATGACTGAGTTCAATATGCTAAATCAGGACATTTGCAACTTCCATTGGCTCAAGGGCAATTCCTGACCTGGTATGGCTTGTGAAGGGCCACTCTCCAAAATAGGCAAGGCCAGGATCCCTTTTATGCGGGGGGGGGGGGGGGGGGGGGGCGGTCTTCAATCCCAGGCTGAACTGTTTGCACCAAGCTATAAACCACCTACTATACATCACGGATTACAAATTACAGTGCCTTGTTTCAGATTATCTTTCTGAAAGAAAACCAACAAATTAGATGATGGCCTCACATGACATGTGAACCTGCTGATTTGTGGGTTAATATGTATACGTCTAAATCTTATGAATTGGAATTTAGCCCTCTCCTGCCTAATGAGTGCATGCAGAAACTGAAACCAAAGATTGCTGTAGTATAACTTGTTTGCTTTGTGTGCTTTGACATATATTCTACTGCTCCTGAGTTAGCAATGTCACAATTGAAGAGTGTACCATTTCTTTGTTGATTGTCCTACTTAAGGGTCACACATAGATATAGGAGCTCTGAATTCACAAGTCAACATTCAACAAAATGGGGTCATTTCTCAGGAAAACGATATACACTTCTACCATGGCTAGAATCAATCTTTAAGGATAAACATAGAAAGGTACGGCAAAGTTCAAAGTGCTATTATTGACAACTGCTTCTGCAAATTGAGCATCTAAGAGAATCATAAAAGTGTCTGTCCTACTCGGAAAAAAAGTTTGACTCCAGACATCTTTAGATAGAAAGACATTTTTGAGGAATAGCATGATCTTTCACTTAACATTTGCTTCTACTGCACTTTAAAATCTTTTTAAAATCATATATGCAAAAGCAAAAAAGAGAAAACTAGAAAAACATATATTCTTTGTGTTTCAGGTAAAACTAATTTAATATATACTGCATATTCATGTATTGTTATATAATTAAATCATTAATATCTTCCAATTACAATTTAAATGAATGCTCACCAATATCTACTGGATTTTTAAGCAGATATGTTAGATAGTTTGTGATAAGAATGGTTTGGTGTTGTATTTTCCTTAAAGGTTTAAGCACTTTACACACAGATAACGAGTATGCACCACCTCTATTTCCATTCCTGAACCCCTCTAAAGTGCCTTGAAATTGAGCCATGGTCATTTTTACTTCCACCAACTTGAAACACTGAGGGACAGTCCAATGAAATATTTGGGACCATAGCTTCTGAAAAATCTTCTCACCCTCACACCACACAACAAGGAAGGAAATTGCTAGCAATCCCACTCCAAAAGTACATTCTTAGTTCATGTTGTGGGCATCTCTCTGGTCACATACAAAATTAGCTGAGCGGTTGCTATGAGGGGTGACTGTAAAACCACTAAATCAGCTTTCCCCTTAACAGACATGTGAAAGAAGAGCATGTGCCTGAAACCTAGGAACCAAAAGATAGGTGAGGCAAGATTTTTAGCAAAAAGAAATAGAAATTATAGTACCTGCTCCTGTGAATGCACATGCCTGCATGCTGAGGTCAGGTACCAAGTTCATCACCTAGTAACGTTCCCTACAAGATCGAGTAACTGGTGATATTTACTAAAATATTTACTAAAATTCCACCTGTCCTCCAGAAGCCTAAGAACATAGCATTCTTTCTTCAAAGCCTTTGCCATAACAACTCTAGAAGGTAGTTGGGCTGAGAGATAGAGACTGGCCAATCTACACTACACTGCACTGATTTTCTACATGAGCAAGGAGAGGCACATGACTAAATGAACAAATAGTACTTTGACCTGATAAAAGACAACTAAGCTGATGCAGATGATGTGGAAAAAATCAATACAATAGGGACCCAATTTTCACTAAGCGAAGAAAAATCCACTCCCACAATAATTAAATTAGTAACAGCTGCATTATGCCAACATTATCTCTCAGCAAGAAGTGAATTGAGTCCAACAAGCAAAAGGAATTGTTCAGTACTTTGATTGGTGTTTTAAACTAGAATTTCCAAGGCTCATGATAAATGTAAATAGTTTAGCTGGATTTCCATGTATTTCATGTAGATATTAATTTTTACAAAGACTATGAAGGTATCTCTCTGTAAATCTATCAAGAAATGCCATGAAGTGCACCATATCCTTTGCATCTGCTGATATGGATACCATGAGTACAGGTTTTCCTTTCCTTTCCTTTCCTTTCCTTTCCTTTCCTTTCCTTTCCTTTCCTTTCCTTTCCTTTCCTTTCCTTTCCTTTCCTTTCCTTTCCTTTCCTTTCCTTTCCTTTCTTTCATTCCAGGAATAGCTGTTAAGTGTGAACTAATAATCAACAACATGGAAATGGATGTCTTCAAAGCAATAAATGAAAATCAAGCTATTTCCCAGGATGTTCTCAAAAGAAATAATTGCCATTTTATACCAGACAGAAAAAAGATCCTTAAGCATGTATCTTGGATTATCTCATATAGCAAAATATGATAATCTGGATTATGAAGAAAATAAACAGAGATCAGGGTTTACAGAATGCAGTAAAAATCAAAGAAAGAGTAAAATGTACAAGTTCACAGTTTGCTGCTGGTTTACTGTTAACATTTCTATACACACTTAAACATGTTTCTTTATACTGAAATTACAAGGATCCTATTGTCATTCAATACCATGTATAAATTAGGGACTGGAAGAAATTGCTTGGTTTGCATTTTTATGCAATTTCATTTCTTTAAACCTATACCTATCCTTCTTTGAATATGAGGAGGCCACTGGCAATTACTTACCCTTAACTATGTATATTATACATATACCAAAATGCATATATCAGGATACATATTAATGTTCCTATGAATCTTTACATGGAGTTTTTAAAAAGTAAACTGCTGTAGAAATAATAAAATTTTAGAAATAAATTGACTGAAAGAAACTAAACTTCAGTGCTTAGCCATTTCTTCTGTAGAATATACCAATCCAGCTTTAAAGTTCCCACATTCAAACAACTGTTGTTCAGCAACTACTGAGAATTTCATTACTTTGTTTGTACAAATGCTTTACATCTCCAGCTGAAGTGCATTGAGTCGTACGCTAGTTGTTCTTGTATGCATATTCTCCTTTAATAACTTTCTTCCCCACCCTGCCTCTAACAAATGCTTCCTTTTATCTGCTCCAATTATTTGTAAAGAACAATAATATATTCTATTTGTTTGCTCCTAAGTAAGCAACAAAGGCACAATCTTTTTCACATCAAGTCATAATTGGTTCTATTCTCCATTGGCTTTATTCTCTGCCTCTTTGCACTTGCTTCAGCTGGATTTCAGTCTTCTGAACCTCTAAAGCTACGTACCATATTCTGTCATGAGATTTCAGTCATTAACAATGGCCTCCAGACCTTTCGTTCTAAAATGGATGAAATTCATGCTCATCATTGTCTGTCTTACATCGTGATTTCCATCAGGTGACATAAGTACTCCTTTGTAGGATGCACATATTTGCCTTTAATTTTTTTTTTAACATGGAAACTCTGCCAGTTCCTATTATTCCAAGTCATGAGACCTTTAAATAATTCTGAAAAACATTCCGAGTTGTGTGTATATACTATAGATGATGGTTTCATAATCTTTAATCATTGAATTTCCCCTGAGAAATTGTGTCTGAGAATGAAGGTTTCTGTTGGTTAACTCCTGTCTATGGATGTGGGTGTACATTTAAATTTGAGCTGAGCATAAATTATGAATTGCACATGAGATAGTTATCTGTCAGCATAAGTTGTTAAAAGGGCAGAATGTCCATATGTCTAATGTTAGTATTTATATCCTGGCATCATGGACAAAGTGTTATCTTAAACCTTTAATGATTGGCTTCTCTCATTCATTACATGATATTGGGAATTTGGAGACACTATTCAAATTTTCTCATTGCCAAAAGAAACACTGGCCAAAAGAGAAGCAAGTTTTATTCTCTTTTCAGTGACAGGTCAGCCATGTGAAATATCTAAAACAATATAGCTCTGTGACTGCTGGCACTGAGCCGAAAGTTAATAGAAAAAAATTACACATATGGTTAGCAATCCCCTGGCTAAATTATCTACAAATTCCTGAGAGAAAAGCAATTTACTACAGACATTGAGACGAGCCAATATAAAACTAATCCTTAAGAAAAATAAACCCACAAAAGAATGTGTCTTACTTCCCTCCCATTTGACCCACCAATATCCTTAAGACTGATCTCAATGTATTGGTTATCATTCTGGAGCACAGTTTAGAAGATTATTTAATAGTATGAATCAAGGGTAAAGATCTTGCCTCCAAACATAAACAATTTTTATGAATGATTTAGGACATGGCACCCATCTCAATCACCAGACTGGACAAACAGAACAGATGTTTCATTACAGGCTCTGAAGACAACAGAATGAATATCTATACATGCTTGTCATTTAGCAAGGAGAGGAAAAAAAGTAGTAAGAAGTAATTTGCTGGCAGAAATCATTCTTATGACCTGATGGTAGAACATCAACATCTCAGCATTCATAGAATGTTCAGGTTTATCTAATCCGTAAAGATTTATTTATTTCTGTTCTAGGATTTATTTCTCTTTCCTCCCTTTGAGAACTTGGTGATTATCAGCAAATGTGGGAAAGAGAGAGAGAGAGAGAATGCCAGCAACTGATCTATGTCACTAGGCTAGAAATAGCTGAAGTCTGTGTCACACAGCAGCAATCTCAGTCAGTCACTGATACCATAGCCAAAAGTATAGCATAGAGGACAAAGAGATTTGACTACCTTCTCTTGAAAATAAGCGAAGGTCCAAAGCAAATATTTAAGGAACAATATAAAACATATCCATTTCTTTAAAAAGGCTTTTAAAAATTGATGTTTTTGATCTTTTCTATTGTGCCCAATCAAATGAAGATTTGGGTGCTTCTATTCTCCTATCAAATCATCTATGAACCTAAACATATCTAAGGCCTTAGCTTAGAGCCCAATGGCTCCATAGTCCTTCTGAACTACATAGGATAAGGATGATGTCCACAAAACAGCATTCATTGTAGAAGTCCTTCTCTGCCTCTACCCTCCAAAATTTGCATGTAGAACAGCTATACTGTACAAAAGGATGTTTTTCTGGAGACAGCTGACTGAGAAGGGAAGCAGGACTCTCACTGTTTGCTTCCATAGTATCCTAGGGATCAACAGTAAAAGAAATGGATAGTAAGTTCTATGTAGTGCAGAATTCTACCACTGTGCTTTATTATCCCTGGGACAATTCTATATGTGTAGTTGGAGTGAGCCATATATTTGGGCTGCCAAAATTTAAGCAGAATTCCAGTATTTTAAGCTTATGTATTTTAATTATTTTTACTTGAATCATAAAGGAAAGATTTAGAGTTCCAGAGGATCACAACTGTCTACAACATTTGCACTTTGCTCCCTAGGTTGTCTTTCTTTTGAAAAAAAAAGGGGGGGAATTAGAAAGAACAGATGGAGGAGGATGAACTAATCCTGCTGACCCAAGAGCTGTTATTGAATTTAGCCTTGTCTTTGTGAAAGGGATGCCTACATCTTGGAGTGGTTTTATTTTACAAATTCTACTTGGTTGAGTAAACAAATTCACTTAAACTGCATGCCTAACTCTGTGGGGGTGGGAGGGAGAGTCAGAGCGAAGGGATATTAAACAAATCCAGAGCCTTTTCTGTTTCCATGAACTTCCGTTTTAGCAAATCTAAAACTGGCCTTCTCAGGCTTTACATTTGGTATTCAGAGATAAATATAAAAGCCTGACTTGTTCTTAATCTGAAGTACAGAGATGGTTGATTTACATGTTGCAATCACTGTGGGACATGTGGTGGTCAGGGAGCTGAGTGAAAGGAACAAGCTATAACTAAAAGTCTAGAAAGGTTCCCATGCTCTTCCTTATAAGTGAAGATAAATGCATGCTGGATTGCCATTAGGAAAAGCCTTTACCCCAGCCTGTGTCAACTCCCGTGTCTTGGATCACATGCCATTATTCCTCAGATGTATTTGTATCTCCGGCCAATGCATTCACTTTAATTAAATACAGAAGACACAAACCTGTTTCAGTGGACATGCTCCATTAGAACCCCATCATGCTCAAAACAAACTCATTTCTCTTTTCTACAGCCAAGAATTAGATTCAGAGATTGTAGCACACAGAGGGCAAGATGGAATTCATGAACAAAGCTCCAGTTACTGAGGCTGCCATAATAGCCTCTTCCAAAGGAGTCAGCTCATATGCTAAGAGAAGTGGGGAAGCAGCACCATTTCTCGAGAGGTGTGGGGCTCTGTTTGGATTTAGGGTATAAGAATCCTTGTCCTGAGCAAACACTGTGAGAAATGAGCCTATGTGCTATCAAAGATGTTTTCTTTATTTTTTGTTTGTTTTTGTTTTAATTGGGCCACCAAGCTGTGATAACATCACTAAACTTATTATGAAGCATGAAAATGTAGCCAGCACATTAAGAGACATTGTTTGGCAATTTAATCTTGAATATACCCAACAGTCCTTTACATTTAACTAATAATGTTTTCTCCCTTTTAAATTATATTTGCAGCTTGGTTGTGTGCATATGTATATGACATCACAAACAAAGCCTTTTATTTTAGAGAACGCCACTACTGTGTCAGTAGCAGAATACTTTTTTCATGCAGAAAGTTCCAGATTCAATCCAGACAACATGAAAGCCTGGATACTTGCCATAATATGTCATGGTGTGGAATCAGAATGGGTAACCTGCAGACTAGGGCCCTCTATGACCTCTGGGTGGACTTGTAAAAAGCAAAATAAATTCTGGAATGAGATACATATTTGTATGTAGAAGATTTTAAAGATTAATATTCAATCAAAATCAGAGACTTTCCCTTTGGGCTTGATGGATAAACAGCTGGAAAAAACTCATGGTACTTTGTTTTTATATATGATAACTGTAGCAAGATTATTGTACACACAAAGATGGAAAGATAAGACATTACCTACAGTGGAAGAATGGATGGTGAAGTTGATGGAGTTGGCTGAGATGGCAAAATTGATGGCTTTGATTCAAGATAAGATATTGTGCAATTTTAATGCTAACTGGAAACCTTTTTTGGACTTTTTGCAGGAAACAGAAAAAATGAAATTATGTTGTATGGATTTGATGATTAGAAATAATATGGGTTAAGAGAAGTTATGTCGTAAATTTAGAGCAAGTGTTTCATGTATATTGTTACTTATATCTGTTGCAAGGAGGGTCAAAAGTCAATTCTTTTCTCTTTTTTGTTGTTTCTCTCTTTTTCTTTTCTTTTCTTTTCTGCACTTTTGATCTTTACTGTTTTCTTTTTCTCCAATTTTCTTTTCCTTATTCTTTTTCTTAACATTAGTTTTTGTTAGTTTTTACTGTTCTCTCTTTTTTTTTAAAAAATAAAGTTATTATAGTCTTGATGAAAAAAAAAATTAAAAACGTAATGGTTCTTTCATACCTCCCCCAAGATCATCCCTAAATTCTTTTATACACCGCTGAGAATTTCAAAAGCAAAGAAAATTCCTTCCTTCCTTCCCCCTGCCTCTCTCTTACATACACACATAGCTATACAACTTGAATAATTATGCTGTGCATTGTAGCCCATGATGCCCCCTCAAAGTTGCCAAGTGATCTGAGTTTTGGTGAAATTTGAAAGTGTACACATTGGAACATAAGCAGTTGAATTAGACGGATTCCAGGCATTACTGCATTTAGCCAGTATGTCTAGTATCATAGGCACATTTAACGCAGAACATTTTTTTAGCCCAAGAAATACAAAGATTATGCCCTGATTGTCATCTTTATTGCACTTTGTGATTGGTAAATATGAGTAAATTGTGTGCCTCCCAGTGTTTTCTCACACCTGCTCAAGGAAGCTGCTTTCTTTTAGAGACATCCACGGCCAAATAATGGCTTTCCAGCTAAACTGACAGGCCATAGTTGCTTCCATAAAATAGTGCCTTTGTTTGAGGAAGTAGATTCCATTAGCTTTAATCCCCATAAATCTTCTGAATGCATATCCAGATGATCATCAACCTTCTTCCTCCCTCCCTCTCTCACTTGTAAGCATGTTACAATCTATAAAAGGAAATAGAGCAACACTTAACTCCACATAAACATTTGTTTGCAATCAGGAAAGCTTAAAAGCCCTCTGCATATCATATCACACAGTGACAAATGCTTCCCAGCTCTGTAGTGTGCAAAGGGGGGCATGTTGGCTTCTTATCCAATCACCTTCAAAAGTGATAGAATGGATAACAGAAGACTGAAAATATGCCTCTTTCAGAGGGGTTATTCCTTCCGTGGTTTATAATGTCCTTCTTACTGTTTTCCAATCCCGAATTCCCGCCCACATTGTTCTGCACATGAAAACAAGGGTGGCCATCTGTAGCTAACTGGTTGTTTATTACTTTTATTGTCATTTTTATAGTCTGACCGCAGCCAAGCTAAGTTGATTTAAACCATGTTGTACTTTTTCTCCGCAGTGGGTGGAAAAGGGCTCCAAAATGATCCAGGGGTTAAGGATTGGCTCTGGACTTTGAAGTGCATAGACAAGTATAGAGTATTTAAACAGTTTCTTCCTTAGAAATTTAGTTTTAGTGCAAATCCTGCCTTTGTGAAATCATTTTGAAGTACAGGAGATAACATCAAGTGAGGGTTAGGTGCCATGCAGTTTTCATTCACCCATCCTTTGAAACTGTAACATACCTGAACGGTTGAAGTAAGTGCAAGTTGCAGAACTTGGGGAAAATAAATCCATTCTTTCTCTTTTTTTTTAAAGAACAAAACACAAATTACTTGCAATAGAAAAGCCAACTAGAGGATGCAAAGAGGAAGCAAGAATGAGAAGTCAATATTGCTTCTACTTCTGTGTAAATGTATTTCCTCCCCACCTTTAGAAAGAATTTCTTGCAAGAACAGGTAGGGGCCTTCTTAAATGATCGTGCTAATATTTCATGTGTGTGTGAGTGTGTGTGTGTGAGAGAGAGAATTGTGTACATATGAGACAGAAAGAGAATGGGTATGTGGTATGCATAATAAGCATGTGTGTGTGTGTCTGTGTATGATATGTGTGTATCCTCCAAGGGTTTTGCAGAAGCCAACAAAACTTTTCCCGCAGATGATTGTCTGCTCTGCTTTCAAAGATGAGGTTCCCATATTCACATCTTGGATTGGGCTCAGAAGCATATTGACAGCCAGTGAGAGTAACATAACACAGCCTGCTCAAATCCCTCAAAGTTCCCAGAACAGGAGACAGCTGACAACAATACCAGCTAAAGCTTTTCAGGCATCTTCATGGACAGCCTAATGTAGAACACATTATGGTAATCAAGCATGGAATTTTGAAAAACTAGGTCAGTATAGCAAGAGTTCCTTTCTATAGCTGGGACACAGTCTGGGTGCTAGGAATAAGATATAGATCATTCTTCTTATCAAAAAGCAATGCGCTGGGCCAAAAATCACGCTGAAGCTTGCTAAAATGAGTGAGTTGACCAGTTGCATCCTAGTTAGACGATCCTCGCAAGACTGGGCATTATGCTTGGGTTCCATTTTTAACAATTGTCAACATGCACTGGATCACAGCCTTCAGATCCCAGGAGAAACTAACTCAGGACAAAACTACTTTACAAAAGCTTTCATATGATGATTTTTTCCACTTGGGAAAAAAGGGTATAAGAAAGAGTATAGGTCAGCTCTATTTCTTCATCCACTCTGTGCTTTAATTTCAGTGTGATCCACACACATCTTGATTTATGCATCTATATTATATAGCCGACAATATTTTGAATTCACCTATTTTTGTTTGCTGTGTTTAGCTGCATGGGCAAAGAACCCTATCATTTTTTTTTTCTTTTTTCTTTTAACCAATCTACAAATTATCCTACTCAATTTATTTTGAACTTCTGACTATTCTAATTAAGATGCCACTCACTTGCTTTGCATATTGTTAGTAAGTTTCTTTAAACCACTCTTTGTCTTGTGGACAAATCATGCTCTGGCAAGAGGAATACTCAATCATAATCTGCTTTGCTTACAAGCAGTTCACCAAATTTTATTAACAATTAACATTTGCCTCCTTCTATTCCCTCTGTCAGACTTTACCCAATGGGCAAGAATAAACCACTTAGCATGCTCACAAGAAATCCAAGATCAATAGATAAGTAAGTTTTGTTCAAGAAAATAGGAAGCTGTAGTCAAAGAATTTCAGTGACAGCTGTGATTCAACAACAAGCCCTACACAGAGAAACAATGTTCAGACCCACTTACATGTTTTTTTCCTTCCAATGGACTACTTGGCTGTCTTCTGGGCAGGCTGGTTGGTCTCCTTTGTTCTTGTAACCATCAAATTTGCAATCATGTTCCTTTTTCCCTGACTGTGAGGGAACTCTTTATGATATTTCTATCCCTGCTGCTCTCTAGAGCTTTCTGACCAGGTCCTAAGGTTTCAGTGTTCAGATCTACAATGGAGAAATTGATACTGGAGATAATGTCATATTCTCACTCTAACTGGATTGCTAGATTGGCTCTTATTCCTGTCCATTGTTGAGAGTAATGATTCCACTTCTAAAGTTTTTAAGATTTTCTGTGATACTGGCTATAGGCAGGGTTTCACCATGTTATTGCTCTGAAAGCAACATTCTCCACTTTTAGATGGTGTACATTTATTTACACTAAAAGCCCACCTTTGCCTTTTAGGGAGGTGAATCATTTGCTGTTTTGATTCTTTGATTCTTCAATTTCCAAGTGCCTAATGAAGGACAAAGCAACATCAAATGCAAAATTTGATCTTTAGTCTTGGATTTCAAAAAGCCAGTAGGTGGCAATCAATTCAGCAATGTATTTTAATTCAGTTTTGACACAGCATGTTAAAATGGAAAATTATACCTGGAGCCAGGAATTTAACCTTTGTCCTGTTAGTGGTTTCTCCATTCCATATTATCCAGAAAGTGTTTTTTTCCCATTACAAGATTCCAAATTTCTTATATTTGCTATTTGACAATTTTGACAATTTTGACAATTTTGTTTGCTTAAGTACAAACTACTTATTCTCTATAATATGTACATGTGTCTTCCTTCTCCTCTTCTCCTTTTTCTTCTACCTCCTGCTGCTGCTGCAAAAGACCTGGTCCAGATCAGAAATATAAATGGGTGATGAATGCACCATTGCAAGATATGGAAGACCAGGCTAGGGACAGAAAATCTATCTATGTGGTCACTAGGAATTGAAAAACACTTGATGGCATATAATCATTTAAAAAAAAAAAGAGATCCTTAACTGGCTTTAACTTCCTTGCCAGAGTCATATGGCAAATTGCACTTCCTGTTCCTGCCTATCCCTATTTACATACATGAACTTAAATCTGTACAGTACAGGAGCTAAGACAGAAGGGGAAATGAAAGGACTTTTTCTAAAAGTGCGATATCAATACAGCAGATTTAGGCACAGTGATGAGTTGCTCCTCTAAAGTGGGAAGAAGTAGTTGGGATGTATGCAGAATAAAAGTTGGGGCAAGGGATATCCAGGTGAATTTAGATCATATTCTCAACCCAGTTTCTGGACTCAGAAATAAATGATCAACTTTTTGAGAAAGCTTGAGCTACGCCTTGGAAGCCTAGTAGAATGTATCTGCAAATGTTGGGAAGAATGCCCTTGTTTTTTCATCAAAAAAGAAAATGTATAGATAAGGATTGACCTTTCTGCAGCTCAGTAGTGGCTTTGCTGCCTTTTCCAGAGGAAAACAGATATCTCAGCCGAGATATCAGGATAATGTCTATAAAAGTATGGGCCTAAATTACATGTACAGGGAGCCAATATGTCTGAATATGCCTATAACATTCTGTAGATTTCCTACTTTTTTGTTTATTTATGAAGGAGAAGAAAACTACTGAGGCAGCTACATGGGAAAGATAACTCTGAAGTGATTTGGAATGAGAAATACAGAGCAAAGAAAATTAAGCAT
Organism: Liasis olivaceus; assembly: GCA_030867105.1. NCBI lineage: Eukaryota > Metazoa > Chordata > Lepidosauria > Squamata > Pythonidae > Liasis > Liasis olivaceus. The sequence goes on from CM061349.1 coordinate 224,514,788, forward strand.
TCTGTCCTGCTTTTTTCTAAAGAGACTTTTCATTGCAAAAGACAACACTGATTCTTGGTTTATATAGGTTTGTGCAAGATTTCTTTGTGTCTTCATTTTTTTCACTATAGATTTATGTTCCACCCTTTAAATATATGATTGTGGCAATTTAGAATAAATATTTTAAATGCCAGCAAATAATGAAGATATTAAAATGTGATTCACTTCTTGTAACATTCTGATTTCTTATTTTATTACTCTTACTATTGCATTTTTAATATAATGTTATTAGTAAGAATATAAGTGAATGTTTTTCTTTGGCTTTTTAATAATAAACCTTTTCTACATATTTTGGATTTTCAAATGTTTCTACTTTCTTCAGACTCACACACATGTACGTGCGCACACACACACACACACACACACACAGGGCCAAATCATTGTTTCCCTAAGGAAATAGCATTAAAAGCTTATATTCCTAGATAAATGCAAGACTGCACAAGGCAAACAGCTCTTCTTGTTTGAAAGAAATTGTTGGCTGGCCTTTCACAACTTCTTCTTGATCCAGAAATATGCAACAGCACAGAATTAATTCTAATATTTACCATTCTGTTTAATTTTAAGTTCGGTAAAATAGTCATTCTGTTAACTAATTATTTGTACAGGCTGCTCTGTTAGAAAAAAGTACTTAAAATACAGTGGTATATATTTCAGTAGTATTATTTTATAGGCTTGATGCTGTTGCATTCTTTAGAATTGTGAATTAAATCCCATAAATTCTATAGGGTGCTTACATCTAAATTTCTGTTCAGCCATGAAACTCACTCAAACCTTGGGCCAATGACTCAGCAAGGTTGCTGACCCAGATTATTACATTGCTTTTAGTTTTGTGGATAATTCTCAAGAGGCATCTTATTATCGTATTCAGGTAAACAGACAGGGCACTATTTATAAATTAATAAAGTTAATAAAGCAAATTACTAAAAAAGTAGCCTTAGCAATCTTATTCTATTTATTGAGGGATTTGAGTTTCTTTTTCCATTCACTGTTTTTACTGCGTTACTGCCTTTACTCTTTGAAACAGTTTTGTAACTCACTGGGAGATATTAGGCAAAGGAGTCAATTAAAACAGGTAGATAATAAATACCAAATAATGACTTATAACTACATACCTGTTTGGCGGATTCCCGCATATTATCAATCTATGATTTGGTATCTTGGGAAATAATCATGTACTCAGTCCTCTTTCCTTCATTCCTCTGTCTTTTCCCCTTCCTCTTGCTTTGTCCTCCCCTCCTTTCCCTTGTGTGCCAGCTGACTTCAGCATCATAATTTTAATAAGGAAGAAAGAAATTAGCAATTTCCTCTTTATTACTCTTGCCCATGACATCACACTGTTAAATGATTTGTTGACTTCCAGAGAAAAATTACAAATATCTCCCTCTCATTTCTTGTCAGGCCCAGCCCAAGAACAATGATGAAACAGTCTGGTCAAGTAGTTCCTTTATTTGCTTACACCATATAGACAGAATTTTGCCAGACTAAATCTATACTACATTCCATCACATTTCTGATGCTGGTTTGGGGCCAAAGGAATGGCAGAGTTTGTTTGGAAAGTGCTGGGAAACTGTAGTCATGTGAAAGTGGAAACAGGTCACCTAAGCAAAGGACACATGGAGAAGAGGAAAGAAAACTGAGGTGCAAGATGCTTGGTTGCTTTCCACCCCTTGATGGACTATTATGGGCACGCAAACCTTGGCAGGCTGAAATCTGGTCTATTCACTAGTCCAGATGATGTACTTGTTATGAATGGTCAGAATTTGCAAAACGTTTCTGAGCTTGAGAATAGGGCACCAGCCATGCAACTGTTCTTGCCAACATGAGTAGTTCAATGGTTCAGACTTGACTTGTGGCATATAATTATCATGGAATTCAAGATTGTGCAGAAATATCTTCTTCCCATCTTTTTTATCATTCAGTTCCCACCACCACCAGCACCCGACACCCAGTTCCAGACATTCTTGGAAGGCAAATATCAAGGCAATCTTATTGAAACTAAGCAAGCTTGGGTTTAGGGAACATTGACTGAAAAAGAACCTCAAGCATTTTGTCTCAAGTTCTTCACCCTTTCCTACTTGCCAGCTTTCCCTTGATAGATTTCCAGACATGTGGTCAGCTATGCTCATGGCCTGTCATCAATTCCTGTGATGGATCTGGAGTAGTTTGTGGGGATGGAAGTGGCATTTGAGTTTTGGTAAGATGGGACAAGTCCATCCTTTTTGGAAGCCTGACATTTGAAAAGCAATGATTAAATGCTGCCACTATTTGTGCAGAGGGTTTGGGGAAAAACCTGACAATAGCAGTGTTGACAGGTCTGTCATTTTATACTTCTGTTCTGGCATGATAAACTGGATCCCAATGCACTGGTGTAGAATGCAATACAGTGAAAGCTGCAAGGATTATTTCCTGTTTGAACTAATAAGAGGAAAAGTATTGGATCACAAAGTTTTCCTTGTATGTATGACAGTATGTATGACTGACTAATCAGGCAAGAGGACATTAAAAAAAAAAGTACATTGAATTATTCAGCACATGAACCTAATAGCAGACCTTTGGCATAATGAATTGTAACTGACCAGTTCTAAAAATAATTTTCTTTTAAGTTTGTTTCGGTTGGGTTATTTAAATTCAGATTTAATTCAGATCTTACTGTTTTAAGAAACATTAATTTTTTGATGTGCATCTGTTATTTATTCTGGCTTTCTATACCTTATTGTATTAATTTAGGCCAGATGTTCAAATGCTACGTGCAACCATTTCATCAATGGATGCAATGCAATCCAATGCAATTTAAAAAAAAAGTAATGTAGCTCAGTCTTCTTGAATTAACTTGATTCCCACCCAAGTTTATTCTGCATTTGTTTGCAGTGTAGAGTAAGTCCTCATGGGTAAAGGTTATCAAGAATCAATTATAATGTCAAGCAATTACTTCCATATGTGGAAAAAAATCTTCAGAGATTGATCACCACTTTTTTCATATCACCAAATGCCAGTTCAGACACAATTCTTTTCTATGGATAAACTGCACAATCCAGTGAATGGCTGTTTGAGGACTATGCGCAAATTATAATCTGCTAAATTTGAGGAAGGCAGTGGGATAGCAACATCTGACCAAGTCTTGTTTGTAGTATATACATTTACTATGGTTTCTCAATGATCTATGCATTGTCTATGCCTCAGCATGTAAGTCTGCAGATCCTGAGGAAAACAGGGTCCCACTGGAGTGCATTCAGAAGTCTTATTGAATACACATATAGCGAGAGACAAGGGCTATGTTTCTCTTTCTGTGAATATTCCCTCTGCAAGTAATCAGCAAGGAAAACTCAGCACATAATATATGCTGATCTGTGAGAATTAGCTTAGTGGTTCTCACTGTATATGTTTGTTTTCTGATTGTGTGAGGATTCTGTAACAATTTGTGTTGTGTAGTGAGAGATAAAATCACAGAGGGAAGAAGATTTTGCAGTACACTAAGATGGAGACAAGTTTTCAGAGGCAGGATATATTTTACATTTTAGCTGTCAAATATGTATTCTAAAAGTGGCACTATCTGTAGCCAACTCTAGAGCAACTCCGGGCCATAATGCAGTCTTCCATTCCTGTATATTTTCATATCTTGTTTTGTTTTGAAATATTTGATTAATTTCAGTACTGGATTCATTTTCAGATCCACGTGTTTTTATAGATACAGTTGCTACTGACATAGATGGACTCTCTGGATCTGAATTGGTGGTGAGATTGTGAAAAGAGTTTAAGAATAGAAATTACCATAGTAGAATAGAATAGAAATTACCATAGTAATTTCTGAAAAATATATGATCAGACCTAAGTAACTCCACAATAGGCTGAATCCTTACAAAATGACCTGGTAAACTTCTTCAGTGGTTCAGCACCTCCTACTAGTACTAGAGACCCGGGCTTCTTTTCAAAATCTGCTTAGAGGAGTTAGTCACAAACACAGTCAAATCTCCTTCTTATGGCTCTGGCAGCAAAAATGTGATGCCTAATAGACCATAGTATATAGAGGATGGAATAAGTGTTATCACGCTGCATTGTAAGCCACCATGGCAGTGGGTAGGATACTGGTCAGGAACCTAGCTACTCTTAATCCCCATTAACAAGAATATGATGAATTGGCCAGGAGATTTTATATTATGATATTTTGGAGAAGCCCTTTAGTTAAAACAAATGAGGATATAGTAAAAAGAAGGAACTGATGAGCATCATTCATTCATTCCTCACTGCTAGAAGAAGCTCTTACTCCCAACAATCCTGTACTTAAATTACAGAGTTCTCCAGGCAAAATTCCAGAAGGGAAATAGATGATAATTTAGGGCAGCATAATTGGAAGGTTGGTACTGCAATGTATTATTTCCAAGTAATTCATCAATATCATCCACTGGAGAGATTAATTAAATATTTTTTTTTAATCAACTCCAATTTGTAATATTCTCTGCATGAAAAATAATATATTATCTTAAATTTGTAGGATTTATCTTCACTCTAGGGTCAACAATACCAGCAAATGTAATTTAATTTTGTTGAACATTAACAAAACTGCACTTTAAATAAGTTAAAGGCTTTAAACCCATTTCTCTGAAATTGGTCAGTGTTAATACCCTTATCAGCAATGCCTATAGAAATGTACAACATTTTTAAAGTCAAGGCCCATATTCTAAATATTGCTGAGACTAGGATAATGGAAGGCATGGAAATAGGAAAAAAATACATTTGATTGAATCTAATTATATTAATTAGGTAGGTTAATGCAATTTTCCCCATGACTTTCAAATTTCACCCATTTATGTTAAACTAAAACTTATAACTGAGTGGCAACTTTTGATGAGACTCTGAGATGGAGGCACCCAAGAGTTTGGAAACTTTATGTACCCTCAAGTTCTGCACTCCTGGATTAAAGTTTAGGTAAATTTTATCCAATGGTTTTTAAGAAAAAGAAAACACTCATTAATGAGAGAAAGACATTGGTTTCTGAATCAAAGTGATTCACTGAATTCAGTCCAAGTTGAAGCAGGTGATGTTCTGAATGGTTGAATTGTACCTTGAAATAAATTTTGTGATGGGAGCATACTTCTAGCCCAATTTCATAGGACCGCAGTCTTTGATATATTGCAAATAAGATTTAGGTAATGCTGGTTTGGAGTGCACCAAATCGAGTCAAAGCTGGTTTATGCATGCATTAAGTGATATTTATAGAATTGGAACCACTTCTACAATAAGTTGATTGGACATATTGTGAAGGTATTTATTATTTATGTTAGAGGAATGAGTGTAAATGCCTATGGGGAATGTATAGGGAATCAAATGCAGATTTAAAAAATGAACCAATATGGGGGAGGGAACATTAACAAAAAAGATAAATAAGCACCCAATAAGAATATTGGATGGCTTGGCTTGAATGAATCATGGGTGGGGGGGGGGGTTCCTCTAAAATAGGAAAACAAATGAGCTTGATAGTTATTTCTTATGGATGGCTGCCAAGTTTGTTCCTTTTTCTTCCTTTTCTATGGAAAAACTGAAGTAACGCTTATGACTACCTTTAGAGCGTGTGAATAATTTAATAGGTACCAGGCATTCCAGCCTCTCTAAATTTGTGATTTCCATTATAGTTGCTGCATGACATTGGAAAGTGCCACCATAGGGCAATAAATGTGGGTGCAGTCCAGAGATCACTAAGTACTTTTCAATCCCCCCAAACCTGATGGGATTTTGATGACTGATCATCATCAATAAAACACATACTTAGCTTCCTTTGGATTGCATCTGATGTTCCTGAATCATTGAAAGCTGCACTTCTTTGTCAGTGATACTTATTTTTCCTTAAAAATTAGCCTGAAAGATAGTGAAGGTTTTGCCATAAACAATGCATTATTTCTTTCCTTTCTGCATCCAATTACATTGTCTAGCAGTCAAGCTTGTAAGTGATGAGATCTTTCAGGCATTAAACTCCTAGAAGACTGATCGGGGCAGTATTTGTCCCTTAGTAATTTTGTCACGACGGAGTTCCCAGGTATCTGCTTCTGCGTGTTGGTTTTCTTAGATGTCTGGAATATAGTCTCGTACTCTACTCTTTTCTCTTCTCAGATTCAGGTTTAGCAAATTCCCTCTACGCCTTCATAATTGTGGGATATCAAACACCCCAACCTAAATATAGACTCAGAAGTGGACTGGGATGTTAGTTTAAGGCAGTTTCTCAATCTTAGCAACTTTAAGATATGTGGACTTCAACTCCCAGAATTCCCCAGCCAGCCATTCTGGCTGGGGAATTCTGGGAGTTGAAGTCCACATATCTTAAAGTTGCTAAGGTTGAGAAACACTGGTCTAAGGCGAAGCTTAGACCACTTCTGGTGATTCTGGTCAAGTAGCCTACTATTGCAGAGTCTCCAACATACAATGTCCATGAGTTTATATGACTTCTGACTGAGAGCATGGGCTGCCAGGATGCTGTGGGGTGGTGGTGGTGATGAAGTGTGCTATAACATCATGACGCAAATACTGCAATATTGTGATTTCCCTACTTCTGACAAACATCAGGATGCAAGGCCAAATCGGTAGGATTTGCATTGTGAACTCACTACATTCACATCATGGCCTGCTGTGGATGCTGTTGGCTGAGAGTGGGCTAACATGGTATGTGAAGCCACTCTAGTAGGTGGATGGGACTATAACTTACTTCTGTCTCGTGTGTGGCTTTTATTATGAGCCATGGTTTGTCTAAGACAAAGCATGTCATTTGCACTTAGTACACGCTCACGCAAACCCTGAAAGCAGCAGGTTGCTGAGAGTTCAGATTCTGATAACAGGAAATGGTAGCCACGCAGACAATAGACTTAAGGTGTCATGTTTAAAAAGCTACATGGGACGGTGGTATGGCTGGTTCCCTTAACCTAGTAGGATAACTTTGCATGTTATGCTGGCTCAGCTTCTCTTAGATCCAGTGTTTAGCTGAATGTTGTTGTTATTTTCTTGAACGTTCCTCCCAGGTGCAGAGATTTACCAAGCACTGTTATCATTTAATATTTTTATTTGACAAGTGCTTGCATCTAAGCATAGTACAAGACCTGTTATCTTGCTAGCATTATTTTAATCTTTTTGTCTTATATGCTTGGGATGGATGTGCCACTGGGAGTGAAAACACCTTCATCACAAGCTGTTGCTGTTTTGTTGACTTCGACAATGGAAGGCGGAGCCAGAACCATGATGCAATCAGGGTGGTTTTTCTCCCCAAAGAGATCTCATTGCACGTTGGAAAGGGGAGCTTGAAATTGCCTTCTGTCTCTCTTATAACGGTGTCTGAAGAAGCCATTGGCTCCCAGTTACATGTAGGCTGTGTTCACACAACACAGTTAACCAGGTCAGTTATAAGCCCAGCAGCTGCTACATTTGCAAATATGCTAAGCTTGGTTAATTTTTTTTTTTTTTGTGGCCCAAGCCATGTGATTACTTTGCAGTTCAATGCATTGTGCAAATTCACAAAATAGTTTCTTTCAATCTCCCAACTCCACCACTGTTTACACTTTGAGAACATTGTGGCAAAAGGGACCCTTTCAGTTCTTCAGAAATGTTTAACACATCGTAACTCTTCACTGTGATGCAAAAATGAAGGCCCTTGGAAGAGGTAAGCATTTATGCATTTGGTAATTTTGAGCGGAATGCACTATTATGTCAATCTCAACCAACATGTTTCTCTAAAATAAATTAACCTATGTTAAATGGACTCTTTTCCCCATTCTTAAATCTCTCCCTCTTAATTCATCTTTTATTTTTGAAAACTCACTTTAAGCTCTGCAATTTGCAATGCCTACAGCTCCCTCACTTAAAATATTAAAATATTGCACTTAAATCAATCTCAGATTCTGGTGATTCTGGTCAAGTTGGCTCTCTAAAATTCCTGTTTGGATCATACCATAGTTTTTTGTTCTTTTCCTGTTCTACTATATATCTGGTGTGGGCAATCTTTTGGGGACAGGACATATTTGTAATTTTGACAACATGTTGTACAAATAGTCACAAAATAGCTGCTGTAGTGGTCGTGGCCAATTATAAAACCTCCATTTATCAAAGCATTAGAGTTAGCTGAGATGTTTTTTTATCAACCCAGTGGGGCTGAAAGGCATTCCATACCTAAGTGGGATGTTACAGGACGGAGCGTCATTATTCCAGTTGTGTATTTATTTATTATTATTCTTTGCAACCGAACAGAATGCTGGAAAGAAATTATGGAAAGGAGCTCAGAATTCTTTGAAAACCAAACAGAGCAGGACCAAATTTGGTATGGGAGGAGCCGCAGTAAAAAAAATAATAAAAAAAAAAGTTAAAAATTGGACTGATCCAGATTGGGGCTACAACGGAAAATATCACACACCCAAATTACCCCCCAGTGCATCCCCAAGGAAGAGGCAACTGAGAAGCAGCTCAGAATGCTGTTGACTGCATTGTTCTAAGCCTGCCTTCTTTCTTGGTCACGTGCTCCAGAGTGGAGTATATGTAGCCCACCATGTACTTCCCACACAAAACTACAGATGCGATGTTTCTAGCACAGAAGAGTCAATTATTAGTAGAGTTGGGTTCCAGACGTGGAATAGAAGAGGAACACCATGCTATTCTTTGCCTTAAGAAACAAAAAGTATTGGGCGAAATCTGATTGCATATTTTAAAACTACTTGCTGGAACAAGGGCAAGACTAAAAAACAAACAAACAAGCAAATAAACACGTTTTCCATTGTGAAACAATGTCGATCTTAAATTTCCATAGATGGGAAGAGATCTAGAAATAAAAATCCAAAACTTTTAGTTTTGGTGTTCTGCAACATTTATAATTTACCTTATGGACATTTCTGTGTCAAATGTAAGAGTAGAACTGGGAAAATCCTTTCAAGATGAAACACCTCTCTTAGCAGCCCCATCTCTTCCAGACTTTTTAAAAAATACAGTATGGCAAAAACTTTCTTCTAAAGGACTTGCAAAGTCTTTTGTCTTAGCTTTTTTAGGTTTTCTGTATTATCTTCCTGTAATACTTTATATAAGTTGTATGTTTTTTTAGAATTCTGGAACTGATTCTAAATCTAAGCATCCTGAGACAATATGATATAGGCAGAACTTACACACTAGTGCTCAGAGATGTTTGGCACACTAGTGATTCACTGGGTCTGTGATGCCACCACATACTTTCATATCTTCCTCGGCCAGATGGAAAGTGGAAGAGAGAGATGCTGCACTGGGTGGAATCTCGTTAGATGAAAAAGTGATACAGTTATATATACACCATATAGTGTTTTATAACATTTCTCCAGATATATGAATTCCTATGCAATCCATTATTCGCCAAAGCTCATATTAAATATGAAAGAACTAAGTGCAAACAAAACTTGATATACGCCCTTATCCTCCTGATAGTCATTACTGAAATCCTATTGTAGTTTCAATCATGAGTAATGCATAAATTAATGTATAACAATTATTCTTGAACTACTCCATGTCCTGAGTATTATGTTAAGCATGCTGATTGTACTTATACATGGCTAATTATCTATTTAAGAGAAATTAGGTCCTATATCAAGTCAATTCTTGGATCCTCATTTAAATAGGGATGTGCAGGCAAAAGCTTGTTCCCATTTGTGCATAGTCTCATTAGATCAGAAAGATGAAACATGGTTACGTTCATAACAGTCAAACACAAAGAAAAAGAGATGTTCTTTTCAGGTAAACATGACAATTTCTACCAAGCTGCATTGCACTCATGTTATTTCTTCTTGCACAATCACTTTGCAAAACACAAACACGATTAGCTACTGAATCTATATATGAGGATATAGGAAGATAACTAGAGGCATAAATTTGCAAGCTAATGGCACAAGCTAAAGCAATTAAAGCCAATGGAACTGTTGCAATCAAATGCAGTATGATTAGAACTGTAGCCTTATGCCTGATCCAGCTATCCATGAGCAGAGCAATAAACCACTGAGCATATTTTCCACTTGTGCAAATGATTTTCATGGTAGGTCCAGCTGTCAACCATGGTGTCAATGGTCTTTTTGGGATTCATGGAAAGAATGGAAGGCTACCTTTGAATCTGTACCTACTCCCCATTCCTGCGCCAAAGCAAATTATTGGCATCATGGTTGGCGACCTCTCTGGCTGCTCCATGTTCAGCTGTCACCTAGATTTTTTCTTCTCTCCAAACTTAAGTGATCTACACCAAGCATCTCTTTGCACGTAGTCTGTGTGGAATCAACACGGATCATAAACAGAAGCTTATTTCTGTATGTATTTTAGACTTCTTTGTATCTAGGCATAGGCTGTTGAATAAGCCCACTGAAATCAATGATGTAAGTAATATTTTAAATGAACCAAGTTTACAAATCTGGAGAATGCTCATATGGGTACATTAAGAACACAACAGCTACTCCCAGTTTAATACCAAATTATCAGCTCCACCTACACCTAATGAGAAATTACGACACTTAGAGATAGCTATAAAATGCTGCAGTTGCTATATAGACAGACAATGACAAATAACCCTTATTCACAGTTATATTTCCAAAAATATATTTACAGTCTATTACAAAGATTACAAATGGAAGTGTCTATGTAATGGGAATATGTTAATTCAAATATTTTTGTTTATCTTTTTTACAGATTTCTTTAACAAAGGGTGAAAGAAGAAAAATTAGCATAATCAAAATTATTTTTCTAACAAAATAAATAAATAAAACAACAAATAAAACATTGTACAGTGCTGTAAAAGAAAAAAAATGGGAGGAAGGGCAAATTATCTATTTGAGTTCTTTGTAACTATCTTTGGTCCTAAACGTGGGAAAACACATTATATAGCACTGAAAAACATGTTCCTTTTTGTGATGCTCTGTAAGTAAAATAGAAAAATATAGTGCATTTTCAATGTATTCAGAGCTCACTGCACATAAATGTGTGTACAAAACAAGACAGTATAAATAAAATGTACAAGTTTTACAAAGGAACATTTACAGGGTTTTTTTTTCATTTTTTTTCTTTTTGTGGATGCCCACATTATCAAACAAGTCTTAATTTATATGACTGATCCCTGGGATCTTTCTCTATGAAAACCAATAGAAGCATCCCAGTTCTCTTTGGAAGTACAGCTATTCACTGCTGGGGTAGCTCACGATTTTCATATTTTGACAGCATTAGTCACCTGTTTCATATATAGTCCTGCGACACACTTTGTTATTGCTTATGGTAATTATATATTTCACTCAACTCAAGTACACATATATTAAATTAAAACTGGTATTTTTAAAAAAGTTCTCTCACTCAATCAACTTTCAGTCAGAAGTTTTGAATGCATGCGCCTAGAGCAGCTCATTAAAAACACACACACGTACACGATGAAATGTTGAAGTGCCACTTGCCTTATATTCCTACACCTGTAATAGAAAATCCAAAGGCACCATCTGACAGGAACATGTCCTGTGCAAGCCCTGTATCTGCTATCCGTCCGTCACTCATTTCATTGGAGCTTGCACAAGAGGACTGCAATCCAGAGAATGTTAGGTAGACTTAGGCCCCATGAAATCCTGGGAACTTCATAGCACAATTATGTTCTTAAATCACATTCATTTCGGTGTGTGTAATTTCCGCATCCTGAACTGGGCTTGTCCCAAAGTGTGGACCGAGACAGATACATATACCTGGGTTATATGTTACTGGTGGCAGCATTGGTGAGGATTATGTGAATTGCTGCAGACAAATCTGGGTTCTGGCATTGCTTGCCATTACAGATGAGGTTGTCTATAATGAGGAAGGCAGTCTATGAGTGAGGTCATCTGCCTGCCCACGTCTCAAACAGAATGATTGCTGGAAGTATGGACAGAAAGGAAACCTAGCTGAAAACAAACAGAATATATCCACCCAGCCGAATGCAAATTCTTATGAACTTACACACAGTATAAGAAAGCCTATTCTTCTCTGGATTGCATCCTCACATTCTTATTTCTGCAAGAGGGACTACATTCATCTTAATCTCATATTAGCCATATGCTTGTTATTTCTCCCAGACCTTCTAATGTACAATGTTGAATAAAATAGAATAAAATAAAATAAAAAGACACCCAATCCCCTGCAAGAACAAACGCCCAATGTGCTCTGATTAAAAGGCTAAGCAACACTATAGTACTTGTACTTGTTTTGTTTAGACACCTACCATCAATCATTCAGTTCAGTGAAAGGGCTTCAACCCATTTAAACTTGCAGATGTACGGCTTCCTTTAACCCAGGCAACCTACTAAAATCATCTTTCAAACCATTTCTTAAAAGTGCCTAGGCATTTTTAGGGAACATTATTGCTAGGTTCACCATTTTATCCATTTCCTGTTTAAAGAGAGCGTGTGATTTAGTTATACAAAATTATTTTCAAAAATATCAGAACTCTTGGCAATGATTTTTTTTTCCTGATTTCCTGCCAATTAGCAAACCACATCAATGTGGTGTGGAATAAACAGACAAAAGTAGATGCCAAAAAAAGAAGAAAAAAAAAAAAGAAAAAAATCCTGGCCAACCCTGCTTCCCCACCCAGTAGCTAGCCTGATACACATTTCTCTGTTACACTTCTTGTGGCTATAGAAACTTGTACAATCTTTCAAAAAGTCCCCAGTGTAATAATGTGTCATATGCTTAGCACTAAGAAGGTCCAAAGATATAAATGCAACATTAAAATAAGATCTATATGAAGAAGGAACACAACTGATTTCTTAAAACAAGTTTGAAATTAAAGTTTTAAGGAAAATATTTGTTGACTTTAACAATAGTATCATGATTTTTATCTGACAAATATATTCTTTCTTTTAAAATCCTTTATATACACTTTAAAAAGTCCATTAGATAAAAAGGAGGTTAGAGAGTTCAAGGTGTTCGTAGGTGTTTCAGGTAGTACTTTGTTTATTGTCACTTCTTTTGTTGCCGCCATTAGATCTGTTTTCCCTTTTTAAGTAACGTTCTGGTGGCACTTAGGAGTTCAAGTCTGTAGGTGCTTCTGGTGGGCCTTCTGTTACCTGCATGAAGGCTCCGTAAAATCGCTTGTCTTCTAGCAGCACTTCATGAAGACTGAAGGCTGGCACTGTTCTCTCAAGTCTGTCACCTCCCTTGTAAGGGAGAAATGTCTCATCACACTTGGATGCCAGTGCCATGCAAATGTAACATTTGTGCTCTCATAGTCTGAATGCTGCTCATGATTTTCTTTTGATGGCCAACCAATGTGATACCTAAGCTCATTATATCACTACGGGAGGGAGGAAAATTCAATGTTAGTAATCTTTCAGTACATCAGAACAGAAAACAAACAGCAACACTGATACAACAAAATGATATTTAGTGCACTATGAGTATGCCTAGTTTTTCTGGTGACTACGTCATAATATAACATGCACAGTGCTTTCTGATGAAATAGACTATGATGAGTAAAAATAAAATTTTAAAAATTGCTATTATCTTCTAGAAATTGGTAAGTATGCATGCTCCAAGGATATGATATAACCTCTGCCATGAAGGCCAGATAATACTTAGGATACTACAGTTATTGTTTTCCTTTTTAAAGGAAGAGAAAGAGAGGAAGAGCACAATCTTAAAACTGTCTGCCAAGAAACCAAATTTTACAAATTTTAATAAGGGTTAAAACTCTCCTGAGGGTAGTTTATGCTTAGTCAATATTGTACTCAACCATATTTAACACACTTTGTACTCTTAACTAGCAAGAAGTAAGTTCCCAAAATGAAAACAGCTTTTATTACCCTGCAAAGTCACATCCCCTTTTATCATAGTTAAACAGATATTAGCAAGGAACCAGAATTTTCTGTGGTACATTTTTTCTCTTAAAAAGAAGACTAGGTAAGTCTTTAACCAGGCTGAATAACATAAATTTTATATAATCTGGCCAAAAATCCCCCTTCTGCCAATTAAAGAAAAACAAAATCAGGCTGAAATAGGCACACAATATAAGCACCCAATTCACTTACTCAATAGTCATCCTGGCTACTGTCTCAAGGTTATTGTAACCTGCAGCAGAAAAATTATCCTTGTATCTTTCCATCTTGATTGCTTGCAACCATTCTCCTACGGAGCAAAATGTTGTGAAATCAGGTGTGTTCTGGTCCAGAAGAGGGCTGATTGGTCTAGGTTGAGTGAAAAATATTATTTCAGAAAGGGAAAAAAAAAATCAGTATTTATGTTACCTAATAGGAATATATCAATCTAAAATATATAAGGCAGCAAAAATTGCAAGAAATGTTTAATTGTTAAGTATGTACAAAGTTATATTGCTGTGTAACAGTCTAGTACAGTATTAATACTTTAAATATGGTCTGGTACTCCAGTGCTTACTTGCTATTTTTACATTTCCTCTCCATTCTCCTAGTTTTTGTGTAAATTGCTCAGTTACCTTTATCCCATTCCCTTTTCCTCCCTATAATATTGTTACTGAATTGTACCTACATCTGGTCATCAACAATAATAAAGGATTTGATTTGAATCTACAGCTGAGTTACAATCATAGAAAGCATCTAAAAGTTGTAGGAGATTTCTCAATATTTAGAACAAAATAAAACCTTTGTTTTAAATAATGAAAAATAGGATACTTATAAAATAAAATAAAATAAATATAATCACTTCTTTGAAATCTTGGGCTGTGCATTCTCCTTGAAGACTGGGCTTAATTCTACACATGTTCATGTAAGATGGAAGATTCATTCAAAATAGTAGTTACATCTAATCTGATAATAGGTCATAGGGATAATCATGTTTCTGATTTCTAACTTTAGGCATAAAGTACACATATAACTGCTTTGCTAATGGTAGATTCCTTTTTTTGTTGAGAATTTGAAAAGGGATAAATAAAAAAGAGGTATTAAGCAATAATCTTTGTGACTGTTCATTCTGTTTTTCTGTAAAGAAGGAGATGCCCAGAATATATATTTTTTTTACACTGAAGACAGAGTCAAGCTTCGCTAGTTCACATGCAAGAGAAAGGCCAAAACAAGATGGACCTCATATTGCAGGGAATTAAGTTTCTGTTTGTGTTTGTATTCTATTTTGGTGCATAGAAAGCCTTTGTGGAGGGCTTCTGAGAAGCCATCATAACCTGCTCTACCTCATCCTGGAGGACTGTGGAAGCATCTAGACAGGAGACTTGTACCTGATGGATATATTTTTTTATTTATGATCCCTGGACTAGATATCGTGGACATAATCAGCTCTAGACTATTAGACTACAACAGGCCTGCTCTTCTTTACAGGTGAGAGATTCTTTCTCTGAAGATCTTTATCTGCCTAATTTACAACTCCTCTGTTCTAGCATCTGTTGCCTGATTTACAACCAAGCTAATAAAACCATTGGAAATGTGCTAATTGTTTCCTGCTTGTCTCGCGTTCAGGCCAGTGCTGAGGACTGATTAGCACAAGCCCCACTGGCTCAACAGCACTGGTAACAGGCAATGATGTGTGCCTCATTGAGAGAAAGAAGTTGATATTTTGACAAGAGATGATGTTGGGCTAGTGTGATGGAATGTCTAACAGACCTTGGGAACGTGGAGGCTGGAGCACAGCTATCACAGGAGGAAGCAGGGCTGTTAGAGAAAAGATTCCTGAGTTGAGGGTGATTGGGGAGAAATGTGAGAAAGGGACTCAGAGTCACTGTGCTTTAATTATGTAGGTATAAGTTGAAATGGAGAACAGCCTTGACAGGCTTTCAATATTCTGTTATACTACCCTACTAGCAATAAAGATACTTCCAGAAATCCAAGTGGTTCTTGTTTTCTGAGTTTGTCAGTGTCACAGGCTTGATAGCTGGATCTCAGAAGTGAAGTATGCCTCAACGTTTATTTGTTTGTTTCAAGTTAGACACTGCCTGACTCCAATTGACTCTGGGCTGACTACCTGACTCTGACTGTCTTCTTGGAGGACAGAAGATTCTTGAGGGTGAGAAAACAGCATTTGCAAAAGCTTTCTGTTGTGTGGTCAGTCCAAGGCACGATTAGGCAGTAGAA
Source organism: Liasis olivaceus (assembly GCA_030867105.1). NCBI lineage: Eukaryota > Metazoa > Chordata > Lepidosauria > Squamata > Pythonidae > Liasis > Liasis olivaceus. The sequence goes on from CM061349.1 coordinate 224,530,858, forward strand.
TTTGAGAAAAAACATTAAGTAGAAGACAAATACATGTAATGGTCTACCTCACTATATCTTAATCTTGGGCTGTTCCAAGAAGTATGAATCCAGTGATCAGGACTGTGAACTTTTAGCCCTGCTTGGAGTTGGGTGGAACAGGCCTCTTAGAAAGCTTTGAACCCTTAATGTTAAATTTATTCTGTGATAAGAGTGATGTAGCAGAGACCTAAGGAAAATGTGTGAGTGGTAGTGTATTTGATTGCTCTCTCGAAGAAATAAGAAAGCCACGAGATAATTTGCGAGACATACTAGAAGGCAGACTTGAAAGAAGATGTGGGCTGCAATAGCTTCTGAGTCTTCACCCCTAAAGCTTGGTTCCAGAGTGTGGCTCACAAATAGGAAGGATGGGACTATTTATTGAACATCTAGCAGCGTTTACAAGTGTTTATGATGTGACACAAAAAAAAAAAAAAAATACAGTTCACATCCACCTGAGGGGGGAAGTTTATTCCTGAAAAACTGGAACTTACGCAATGGAGTCTCTTTAGAGTTGTTTGGCTGAAGGCTGGATGTCCAATGGGAAAACAAGATATTGTAACAAACCACTTTAATTCGTTTTGAAAAAAAGCTGAGAGAAGATGAAAGAAAATAGGGGGAAAAAGAAGGAAAACAAAAGAAATATTTTTTATAAAAGAGAATGATGATCAAGTCAAGGATGAAAGTGCTAACATTGCAGTACCTTAAAAGAAACTGGTTGTATAATAACTGTTCCTAGCTGCATGGGGAGACAGGACTCCAGTCAAACATGATTCTGAACAGGGCTGTGTGCAGACTCAGCCCATGTGTGTGAATCCTATAATGAAGCAATGCTTTTTCAACAGGACATAATTAAACAGCGGAATTCAATGCCAACAGTTGTGATAATAGCAACCAATTTGGATGGTTTTAAAAAGGGGCTGACCAGGTTCATGGAAGATCAGGTTTTCAATGAATACTAATACTGATGGTTATTTACTACCTCCTAAATCATAGGTAGCATGTCTTAAATGCTGGTGTTTGGGAAGCAACAGTGGAAGGGGATATTATTCCCCAGTCCAGGCTTGTGAATTGCCCAAATGGATCCAGCTGGCCAGTACATAACATAGAATGCTTGATTAGATGGCCTATGACCTGATTCAAAAAGGATATAAGCAGTGCCTTGCTGATTCAGACTCCTGGCCCATCTAGTCCAGCAGTCTATTCTCACAGTGGTCAACCAACTGCACAAGGAAGCCCACTAGTCTTCCAGCAGATGGCCTTCAGAGGCAGTCACACTGCCATCAAGGTTAATAGCCAAAGATCCCATGACTTTCATGTATTGGTCCAGTCCTTTTTTGAAGCCAGCCAAGCTGGTAACCAGCACCATATTTCATGGTAGCAGATTCTGAAGTTTAATTATGTGTTGTGTAAAAAAAAAAAAAAAATCTTTCATCTGTCCTGATTCTTCCAGGATTCCATTTCATTGGGTGATCTCTGATTCTAGAATTTTGGGAAGGGGGAAATAGCTTCTCTTTTCTATTTCTTCTTGTCTACACCATCATAATTCTGCATACCTCAATCATGTCCCCTCTCATTTGCCTCCTTTCTAGACTAAAAAGGCCCAGATGTTACAACCTTTCCTCATAAGGAAGCTGCTCCAGCCCCTCGATCATCTTAGTTGCTGTCTTCTGAACCTGCTCTAGCTCCACTATATCATTTTTGAGGTGGAGGAACCAGAACTGCACACAATATTCCAGATGCAGTTGCACCACTGATTTATATAAAGACATTATGATATTGGCATCTGTATTTTCAATACTATTTCTTATTATCCCTAACATACTACTGGCATTTTTTACAGTGGGAGCACATTGTGTTGACACCTTCACTGAACTATGTTCAAAAAACTGTTACATTCTAAAGTCATACATAAAGGAAATGATAAAATAGCAAAAAAGCATTAGTTAAAATATCATCAAAAAGCAAAAGTGTCACTAAATTGTCTTTTGCTAAGGATGGCAGCAAAAGTCAATAACATGCACCTTTTCAGCAAGCATTTTGGGTGTCACAATTGAGAAGGCCTTTCCTCTTGTAGAGGAGGTTCTCTATAGCAAAACAACATTCTTGGACAGATTAATTTCACATAAGATGATTTCAGAGGCATTCTGGCCCCTTATGCAACCCCAACTTCTTTTTGCAGTCTCTAGAACCTGAAAATGATTTCTAATGGTGTTTTCTATTTGCTTTGGAAAAAAAAATAAGCATCAAGTATATTAAACCTAATAGGCTTAATACAATTATTTTAAATAAAATTCCACAATGTTCTGTAAAAAAATAAAAAAAAAGTTAGATTATCACTGCTCCATCCAATTACAGTGCTGTTGCAGGCACACTGTCTGTCCTTACTTTAATACTTTAAACAGCAGCACCTTGAACTGAGTCCAAAAATAAACTTTACCAGTGCAGCTTGTAAAGAAAGAATAATATATTCTGATCTTCTAGTCCTCCCCAGAAGGCAGATGGCCACATTTTATACCAAGTATTTATACTGTTTTAACAACAGTCTATGTAGATATCCTCAGGTAATCCTGTGTGGAAGTTATTAAGCAAATCAACAACTAATTGCAGCAAGATAGGCAAATTAAAAAAAAAAAGTTATTTCCAAATTGTTATCTTTTTTTCCAGATGGAATCTGGTCATACATATCTGTAATTTTCTCTTGGCTTATGACCAGCAATATCAGTATAGCCTAGATTAATATCTAGTTTACCCTTGTAAAAGCATCTGAAATATGGAATACGTCAACTTACCCCATGTGGCCAACAACAGCTGAAACAAAGAAAATGCAACCTAGAATTTTATCCTACAATTTAGTAATATAATCCATAACTTACCTACTACAGGTTCCTAAAGGAGTTTTCAAGCTATTTGGATTCCGAATCATTTTATCCAGAATGCCCACAATCTGTTCAAACTTTGGCCTTTCTGCACGGTCTTTCTGCCAGCAATCTAGCATCAGCTGGTGAAGGCCTGCTGGGCAGTCCATGGGTGCTGGCAAGCGATACCCTTCTTCGATTGCTTTTATAACCTAATAACAAACCCACCCCCCATGATTTTAAATTTTTACAGCTCATGAAGAATCCACCAAATTAAGCAATAAAAGTTTTATGAAACGTATCTTTCAAATAGAACCTATTGTTCTGACACAAGAATTTCTGTTGTTGTATAATAAACTTGTTTTTATTTTCCATGCCTATTAAATAGATTATAGTATTTTGTAAAGTATGCTGAGAAAATAGTTGCATTACCTATTCAAATCAGCAGGAGGGAATAGCAATTAAATTCACCATGGGTGCAGTTGAGAAACTGATACATGAGATATGCTTTGAAAGCAGTATTTATTTGTCCAAGAGGTTCTTTCTGGCAGGGAAACATGGCATGATTAAACAGCGTGTGTATATATCTATATATCTATATATGAATGAAAATGAAATGGATGAATGAAAATTAGTGGACAATGGGATGGGGGGAACAAAGAAACCACTTTCCCATAATATCCATCTCAACAACGGTTCAAACTAGATCTGAATGCAATCTGATCTGAGTATCAGGCTTGACTGTAGCATGTTTGAGTGAATTGTTTAGTATTAAAAGATAGTGTAGGCCAACTTAATGTCTCTAAGATCAGTTACATCCACTATTGTTTTTTGCAGCATAGAATTGTTGACATTTAAGTAAAAAAGAGAGAGAGAGAGAGAGAGAGAGAGAGAGAGAGAGAGAGAGAGAGAGAGAGAGAGGAGGAGCACAAGAAACTTTTATAAGTTCACACAGCATTAATTAACGGAAATATGGATTTATAAAAATACCAACATAATGGGCAAAACAGCATTACATTGATAAGGAAAACATCTTGGTCTACAGGTTTTTGCAGAAGTCTATGGGAAAAGCCATTGTTAGTGGCTTCCTCTGGAATTACAATACAAAGTTGCTGTGATGGCAACAAATACAAGCCAAACATAATTTTTAAAGAGTTTTAGACCACTTTTTTAAAAAATGTTTTTCTGAGCAAATAAGACTAACATTTTAAATGGGGAGTTTTATGTACTAAATACATCCACAGATAAAAATGAGGAAGACCCGTAAGGGCTACATGGCAGAAACAAAACAAAACAAAACGAAACGAAACACCTTCTCTTTCACAAATGATTATTTGCTATTTTTCTTACCTTTATTTTGGAAATATTATTATTATTATATTGGCAGTGAAATGTTTAAGCTATAAATATTAAATTAATGAGTGGCCTCTTATTTTACAAGAACATGGGGTAGAAACAGATTTTACAGTCATCACTGTACTGCTATTTTATTCTGGCCACTGGCCAGAAATATAAATAAAAAAAAATACACATAGGCAGATCACAAACACATCATTTTAGCACTGTCAATGAATTTAAGGTCCATTCTCATGTTTGTTTATTGCTTGGCTAATAAAATAACCTTTTATTGAACCTTACTTGCACTTTGACAAAACTTAGCAGCTTTATTATTATGGTGTAATATACATCTGATAACAGGTAATTTACATAAAATTTATTTGAGCTTCCTGTATAATCCTTTAGGACCATCAATAAATAATAAGGGAGGATGCTTTTATAGAAATTACCATATAACAACATTTGGGCCATTGTTTTCATGTTTCCTGTGTTGCAAGGGAAATAATGCTCGTCATATCATGCCTTTCAAAATTTTTCCTTCAAACACCATTGAATGCAATGCCTCAAAGTAGGCCAATAAAATGCTCTATGGAATTTTGGTATTGTAATCATTGCAAGGTATCTTGCTGGCTTAAAACATATAAATTTGATTTCCTGAGGTGAAAGAGCTATTTATGTAACCCAAATCTATATGCCAGACCATATCACAAACACACTATTTAATCACTGACTTGGCTTTTGAATAATATCCCATTAAAACAAGGAAATCTTAGGAGAGGCTGTAATAACATAGCTCCCTCTCCAACGAGCATTTCTAGATAGATGGAAATTTAGCTGAAAATACTTGGAGTGCTAAACCATTAGAAAGAAACTTTAACTTTAGCGGTACGTTGAAAATAACTAGCCATTGTCGTGACTTTACTCTCATGATCCTTGCTTTGAATTGAAGTCATGTATAGGGTGGGATCTGGAATAAACCTTTAGGAATGTCAACTATGGAATTTTTAGTTTCACTTAGTATATGGGCCATATAACAGCTGTTTTTGAGACTTAGCAAGAGACATTTTTATTGCAGCAGAAATAAATTGAGCACCTTTGGATTTGATATATACTAAAATAACTCTCATTTTGCAGACAGAATTTAAATGTACTGTCTTTTTTCCCAATGCCTGCAAAACTGCTATATTTCTGAACGTTGGGAATGTCATTAAGCCATTATAATAGTTGAAGTCTCATTATACAGCTGAAGTGTCATCAGGCCATTGCAATAGGAAGAAGATAGCAACCAGAGGGAAGCAGAAGTCAAGCCAGAACAGGTTCACCTGGATCAGGAGTCTCTCACTTTCATCTGATTTCCACCCAGGGCATTAAACTTCCTTAACTTTCTTTCTGCTTCAGAATCATAAGATTAGATTAAGCAGAGTTGGAGGAGCAAATTAGTGAAATGGGAAGAGAGAATCAGGATGTTAAGCCAAGCTCCAGGATATCACAAGAGTGGCATGAGGAAGTTGAAGAAAAACAAGAAGACAAGAAATGAATATTGAGTGAGGAAGGAAAAAAACAAAATGGAAGACAAAAACAACTAGAAAGCATTCCAAGCATTTCCAGACAGAAAGAATTGGTTAACCTCCTTTAAAATCATTAACAAAACTGAAGCTCTGAATAGAAAAATAATAATGTAAATAAGTCCCAACCAGTACTCCAAGACCCCTGATATACTTAAGCAATATATTTGTGTCACAGAGACTTCCAACAAGACCCCCCCAAATATTTCAGCTTTCCAACCACTCTCCTACTAACATCACAGGTGGCTGTCAGCACAAAAAGGCTCTGGGAGATTGGTGAAGGTACTCAGCACACTACAGAGAGAAGGACCTTGTGCTTCTCTCCAAGAAGGGAAGTCCAAGGGAAGATGGGAATACTAAGGTCTCTCCAAGAAGAAGTCCAAGGGAAGATGGGAATACTAAGGTCAGGCTTCTGGCAACAAATGCAAGCATGCATGCACCCCAGGCTCCTGGGCATGGGCAGCAGAATATTAAGGAAAGATGATGGGGTAATAACCTGCTTAGGTATCAAATAGGCCTCTTGGCTTGGACATGTGAGGCAGTACTTCATCTCAGTCTTCTTTTCTAACTGCTGTGAAAATCATTCTATCAGGACAGCATGGCAAAATGCCTCTTTTGCACTTACAAAAATGTGAAAATGTGAATTATATAATGTATAAATAATCATAGGTAGTCCTTCGGGTTTGAAGAAGACACACTATTGTGCAGCTCATCTGTGAGGACGGAGGTGGTTCTGCAGTCCCAGTCTGAAAGCACTGAGTTTAGCACAATGGGAGCACTGGAAGTCCATTGTTACAATAACTGTGGGTATTATTGTGTGACACCACTAACGATTTTCCATCAGTTTTTGGTGGCGCCTGTCTTCAAAACTGGTGTAGGCTTCATAGATAGGGCTTGCCAGCAGGTTCTGTCAGCAGCTGCAGCTTCTAATTCCCTTGGCTGGATGTCACGTGCTGTAGGGTTTCCTTCACAGTGTCTTTGTAGTGTTTGTGTGGACAACCTCAAGGTCTCTTTCTGGTCTCCAGTTCACCATAGAGCAGCTGGTGAGGCATACAATGGCAGTCCATTCTGATAACATGTCTCACCCACTGCATCTGGGCTCTGATAATCAGGGACTTAGTGCTGGTGGACTCCGCACAATCCAAGACCTCCACATTGAAGACATGGTCATGCCAAAGAATACCAAGGATGGAATGGAGGGGATGCATGTTAAATTTCTCCAGTTGTTTAATGTGTTGTCAGTACAGAGCCCAAGATTCACATCCATATAGGAGAGAAGGGATAACCACAGCTCTTTCCAGCTTTGTAGAGATACAGATGTTATGTTGATTGAGCACTCTAGTACAAAGCCACCCCAGAGCCTGACTGGCCTTATTCCTCCTAAAATCAATTTCTTTGGCCAGAGACCCATTGCTCAAGATGATGATTCCCAAGTATTTGAAGCTGTTTACATTTGTCAGCTGGGTGTCATCAAAGGTGAAATTTGGTTCTAGGGGGTTGGTATTTGGCAAGGGCTGGTAAAGTACTTCAGTCTTGTTCAGGCTGACAGTCAGGCTGAATGGTATAGCAGTATCTAAGAATTTGTTCAGAATCAACTGTAGATCATTGTCGTCGTGTGCCAGAAGCATACAGTCATCAGCAAAAAGGGTTTCTTGAATGACTGTATGGAGGCACTTTGTACGTGCATTCAAGTGGTGAAGGTGAAAGAGTTGTTCAATCAGTACCTGATGTACACTCTCTCCTTCAGACCTTAGATAGCACATGACAACATGCAAGCGAAGAACAGATTGAACAGGACTGGGGCTAGTACACAACCCTGCTTTACCCCATTGGAAATGGCAAATGCAGCTGATGTATCACCATTGTAAAGGACTTGTCCTGCCACTCCATCATTGTAATGGTATGTGGAAATGACCTTGGGAGATTAGGTCCAGAGATGCTGCCTAGGGAACGATCAGATAAGAGACAGCATAATCCGCAGCTGGATAGTGGGTGGGGTAAGAAACTCAGAAGAAGCTCAGAAGCTTCCCTAATTTCTTGGGGATAAAGGAGACAGCGGGAGAATTGTACTTTCAGACTTGCAAGATGTTGTTAATGTAGCCTTACAATAAAGTAGAATTAGCTAATCTGGTCCTGTTTCCTATCTGGTCCACCTGATAAGGCTGACAATCGTAAAGCGGCTGAATTAACTGCACTAATTTCCTCAGGTAGCCATACCATCTCAGGATGATCCAGAGAGCCTCCCTGTTTAGTGTCAAATGCCCTTGTCAAGTCAATGAAGACGAAGAGGCTTGTTCTGTTCCATACACTTCTCCAGGACTTGCCTTGCAGCAAATATCATGTCTACTTTACTCCGTTCTGGTCAAAAGCCATATTACGCCTCCGGAAAGTTCCTTTCTGAGACAGCATCAAGTCTGTTCAGGAGAATGCGGCAAAAAAACTTGCCTGCGATGGACAGCAGTGCGATAACCCTGTAATTTCTGCACTCTGATTTGTTTTTCTTTATTTTTATAGAGTGCCACAATGAGGGCATTGTGGAAATTGTTAGGCATCTCCTCTGTAAACCAAACAGATATCTTGAAACACCTGTAAGGCATTTGGGTCTAGTGCTTTGTAAACCTCAGCAGGAATGCCATCCTGCCCTGTTGCTTTATTGGAGTTCATTTGTGAGATCACTTTCTTGATCTCATTAGTAGAGGGAGGCAGGTCTAGGGCATCCAAGACTGGCTGCTGAGGAATCTGTTGTAAGATATCAGGATCAACTGTGGACGGCCTATTGAGTAGGTTGGAAAAGTGTTCAGCCCAGCAGTTTTTCAGTGCTTCCTGGACTTTGATCAGGCTTGACCCATCAGATGACAGCAAGGGGGAGCATCATGAATTAGAAGGACTGTAAACTGACTTTATGGCTCTGGTGGTATGCATGTCTGTATAGCATTCCACTTGCTCAGCCTTTCTCTGCCACTGCCTGTCCTGCATTTCTTGCAGTTCTGCCTGTACTTTGGACTGCAGGTGCTTAAACTTGTCTTTCTTTGAGAGAGATGACAGGTCATTCTGCCAGTCTGCCTAGGCCTTGTTCTTGGCCTGGAGAGCTGCTGAAATGTTCTCATGGTTTTCATCAAACCAATCTTGATTCACCCAAGTTTTCAATCTGAATACAGTTGTTGCAGTCTCTGTGATGACATCTTTAAACTGCATCCACTTTTCAGAACAGGTCTCCACAAGTGATAAATTGACGGAGAGTTTTTCATTAAGTACAGCTTGGAAACACTGGACCTGACTTAGGTCTTGTAGTCTGCTGTTGCTGAATGACATTCTGACAGTCCTTGGTTGTTACGATGTAAAGGGGCTATGTATAGGTTGAGGACCAACTGAACCAGCCTGTGATCTGTCCAGCACTCAGCACCTTGCATGGCCCGGGTGATGGTGATGTCTTTGAGGTCATGCTGGTGTACTACAATATAGTCAAGTAACTGCCAGTGTTTGGATCTGGGATGCATCCAGTTTGTTTTGTACTTGTTTGCAAGTCTGAACATCGTGTTAGTGATGCATAGATTGTATTCAGCACGCTTGCTCAGAAGCAGCAGGCCATTACTGTTTAGTTTTCTCACCCCATGTCTCCCAATGACTCTGTCCCAGATGTTGCTGTCTGTTCACACCCCAGTATTGAAGTCGCCCAGAATGAGTTTGCCACTGGTGGGGGTTGTTCGAATAATCTAGTCCAGGTCTTTGTAGAAACCTTCATTGTCTTCGTCTGGACCCATGAGAATTGGTGCATAGACGCTAACAATGGTGATGTGCTGGGACTTGCTGAGAGGAAAGTGGAACTTTATAATATGTTTATTTATTCCAGTGGCTAGAATAGAGATGTTCTTCAGCAGAATAGTTTTGATTGCAAGACCTACTCCATGAATCCTGTTGTCAGTCTGTGGTTTCCCTTTCCAATAGAACGTATATCCATTCACCGCTTTCTGTAATGAACCCTCGTCTGCAAGCCTGGTCTCACTGAGTGCAGTGATGTCACTGTGATAATGGTGAAGTTTGACTACTATGAGTACTGTTAATCTTTCAAGCCTTAACACCTTGTCTCTATCTAGCAAGGTGCGGACATTCCAGACTCTGAAAATGAGGGTTTTTTTAAATTTGTTTTTCTTGATACAAGTCAACTGCTAAGAACGACCACTGGTCCAAAGGCTGCCTACATGTAGGTTTGTGACTACAACTGCCAGTGGTCATATTCACCTGTTGCTTTGCCATTCTTCGATCACTGCAGAGCTTAATGAATTAAGTTTGAACTGAGATGAATTACACAATGGAAACCTGTGCATGATGTAGTTCTAAGTGGAACAGCCATTGCACAGGGGCAATCCCACTCTCTTCACAGAAGAGACCTGAATCCAGTGTCATGGACAACTGTTATGGCTGGAGACCTCACCTGCTGCAGTGGATGTCCAGGATGTCTAAATGTCTTGTTGTGCTCTTAGCACTCCACAACGCCTGCTGGGCCTGCTTTCTTGACTGTTGGACAGTTGATTGGTCTCCTTTGCTCAATCTGCCAGGCCAGAATTCACATGCTGGGATAGACAAATCCCCTACCTCAGTGAGGGTCAAAGACCTGTCAGCTAGACCTGGTTTAGCCTGTCTGCTGAGATGGTTTGCCGGGGTGTGGCCACTGTTTCTGTTACAGCTGCTTGGAGCCACAGGTGAGAGCTGAGCACCAGGCGGGGACCAAAGGTGAACGAGCAGCCCTAAAAAGGGCATGGCAGGCCCCTCCACCAGAGGTGCTACCCTTTCCTGGACACCCCATACACTACTCCATTTATTACGGCTGTGTTTGAATGTTTATACAGCTTTGCCACTGAACATTATCAGAGCTTCATAAGGATTCTACTGAAACATAAAAACAGTTTTAGTGAACAAACAACACCAAACCTGGATGCTTGTTTCATTTATTTCATAAACAAAAACATCTAATGTGATACGCCTGTCCGAAAAAGTAATCACCTCCTTAGATTCAGTATCTGGCTTTGCAACACATTTAATCTGTGTGACAAAAAATCAAATATGATGATGGGAGCCAAAATTTATATAGGGTAGGGCTGGCCCCAATCAGACCTGAATGCTTAATGAAGTACTCTTACAACAGGTTCCTGTTATCCCTTTAACTGCATTGATTAAATGGGAATGGGATGATTCCTTTTTCTTAATAGCAGTTCACATTTTGCATGATTTTATGAAATAAATGAAAGAAGCACTAAAATGTCTTTTTACGTTGACTCAGACTCCATCTATATATTGCTAGGGCCCACACAAAGCTGTGATAACATTCAGTGGTAAAGATATGCAAACAAAAGGGAATGAAAGCTTTTTTCACAGAAATGTATATAAATATGACAAACTTCCACTAATGTTATTTTTGCTAAATCAAGGCAAAGTTTGAATGAATGTAGCTTTAGTTGGAATTAATTAATAAGGACACATATTTCAAAATCAACTACTCAGGAAATCTTTAGGATCCTTATAGGAACAAAATATCTGACAGTAGGGAAATGTTTTTCCCCCTCAATAAATTATTTTCTTTAAAACCTCTGTAATGTACAGTAGAAACCCATTTCCAGTTTTCAGTTTAACTAAGAGAATAAGTTAATTGTCAATTTTATCTGTTCAAATTTCACAGAATATGAACAATAAAATGAGTACATGGATTATTTCTTATTCTTTTTGATTTTGTTCAATGGTTTTTCATTTCTTTTCTGATATACTTTTTGAAACCTTGGCCATTTCCACACTACTAATTTGTAGGCTCTTACACTATCATCCAGCCAATATGAAGCCTGTCTTCATTACTGGTATATCACCACAGCAATGGCTTGGAGATGCTCTAAAGACAATATAAATCACTAATATGGAAATGGTTTTTCTTCTGCGAAAGAATAGATAAAACATACACAGTACACCATGCTTCCCTAAAATAATTAAAGCTCTTTTTCATCAAGCAAGAAATATTTTATTTATATGCTTATTAAAATAATCCTGGTCTAGTTTTTCCTTTATAATTGAGAAACAATTTGCTTTATTTAGCTATTTACAGGACAAGCAAATATCATAGCCCAATGCAAAACTTCAGCAAAAGAAAGAAAATATTGATTTTCAGTTTCCTTAGTTTTTTTTTTTTAAAGATAGGTAAGCTTTGCCTTCGAGCTATCTTATCTTCCTGCCAAACACCTTTTATGTTGAATCTAGTACAGAAGGAAGGTGTCAAAAGGAATGAAACTCTACTGAGTGTCTTGGGAATGTCAATACTTCTTTTTCTCTGCCCCAAGGACTTGTTTGCCCATATTTTGACAGTCCATGAAATCTCTGACACTGAGACCTGTCAAATATTAACAACTTTCATTCTGCCAAACTGACTCATCATTTAGATTTTATATAAAAATAATAATAAAAATCCAACCTTACCCCAACCTTTGATTTCCATCACTCAGTCTTAAGAATCATTACAGAGAAATAGTATCTTCTCTCCATATTTTTATTTATACAGAGCAGCGTTTATTTACAAATAACATTTTCCAGAATGAAATGAAATTGTATTTGGCAGCTCTGATTTGATTCTCACATATTACAAATGCAGTAAGAATTGATTTTATTGCAACATGTGATGTCATATTGCATATTACATCCACAATGGATTCACTTTCAGTGACAAATTCCTTCCTTCCATGTAATCAACCCCTTCCCCTCCTCCGCATTATGTTCTGCTTCTACTCTAATAGGAGAAAAAATAACTGGCAGATAAACAGGCAGGAGAAGAAGGCTATTCAGCAGCAAATTTATGCAATGAATATGCAACTGTTTCCCATCCTCATGGGAGAAATTCAGCCTTGCTTAATATAAATGGACTCAGAGAGAAGCTGGAAGTATTTTACAGGTTGTTCACTTTTCAGAAGCTCTACATTATAATCTGCATTCAACTCAGCTACAACTATGAGTCATAGTGATTCACATATTTGCTCCAGTGAAACAATTCTAATTAATTAATTAAACAAATGAATATTCAATTTCATATTGTCACATGCACAAGGGTCCATACCTAATCACAATGATGCTAAAATGATGAATAGTGTGATATCATTATATAAACTCTTCCTTTTTATACTTGTATATTTAATCATTTGCTCCTGCTTGACAACATGTGGTCACATATTGCCAATCCAATAGTAATACTACATAATGTCATAATCCAATGCTGAGTAATGTACTGATTATTTGTTTTATAAATATATAATTAGGTTATTTTAAGATATATTTCCTTTTGTAGAATAGAAAGTATTGTAATGTACAGCTGATTTGGAGACAGAAGTTTCACTTATTTCTGATTTCTGCTTGTTTCTCTACATAGAAAAGCAGAATTTAATTAATGTGTTACATGATGGGTCATGACTCAATGCATAAAAATGAAAAACCTGCATTGATATCTTATATATATCCAGAGTTTTTCAGATGTTTTAAATATATTTATTATCCTTTGAATTTATTTCTGTTATTTATTCATAACACTTATGTTCCACCTTTTTTCTAAGAAGCTCAAAGCAACATATATGGTATTACCTGTAATTGGATCCTACATGTGAATTAAGTTAGACTAAGAGAAAGTGACTAAACTAATTGTCTTGTAAGATCCACAGTCAAATGGCAACTTGAACCTGGCCTAGATCTCTCAATATCCAGTCTGACATCTTAGCCACTACCTATCCTTATATAAGAGGTAGGTAACTTAGTAGCTTCCAAATTCTTTGGATTACAGTTCCCACAATCCTTGATGTATGGATATTAATTGAGAATGTGGGGATTGTAATCCAGGTTGCCATCTATATATTAAATTCCTGAGTTTAGATTTTATAGACTAATGTAAGCTTCAAACATTGCAAATGAAATGAAATACAGTACAATACAATACAACTCAATACAGAGTATGAAAACTGCTAAGCAAACTGCATAATGGTCTAATTCCATTTTCTAGCTCAAGGTTTGTATATGACTGGCTTGGATCAGGTACGAAAGCATGAATTCCCTTACCTGCCTGGTCATAGTTCCTATTTTTCTAGTTTTAAAATAATTTATCTTCTCTCTTGCCAATTGGCATCTATAACACCCAAATGCTCAAATCAGAAATGAAGTGCTTTGATAGGTTTCTTTTAGACTATTCTTTGATGGATATTTCAAAGTATACTATTAACAATAATGATCCTATATTCAATCTATTCCACTGATGGAAGTAAGATATTATATTCAAGAATAGAAAAAAAAAATCAGAAAATTATATATACAACAATTAACTTCTTACAATTCCATCATGAATAAACAATCTGCTGACAAGTGGTAAGAATGGCCTTAGTGTAAAGAACTGTTTTAGAAGACTACTCTAATATTACATGAAGGGCTAATATCATAGCAATCATTAAAAAAAAACCAAAGAAAAAAGAAAAGAAAAAGAAAAAGAAAAGAAAAACAAACACAACAACTGCAACAGCCTATACATACATTTATAAGGAAGGTCAAATTATGTGATAATTTAGAAGTTTTCCTGATCTTGACTTTAAAGCCAGGCACTATTACGCTTAAAGTTTTGATAAGATCAAGGTCTCTTTCTTACTTGTACATAAGTCTATTTTGTGTAAGGAATAAGCATCTTCAAAAGCATTAGTCATAAGGAGTTCATATCCATAGAAAACAACCAACAGATGCTTTTGTAACACCTAGATTGGGTCCCATAAAAACAACTCCTCAATCTATACCTGCATAAACAAGCCTGAGGCTAAGATTTAGGGTGTGGAGTTGACTATACATTTTCATTTTCTTACTTTGTAAAGAAAAAAAAAATGACATATATTCAACCCTATGACTAAAGGGAGAAAGAAGATGTATATTAGGTTATCTTATTTTATTTTAGAATATTTTTTTCTTCCATTTACAGGAGGATTATATTATTTTGTTTGAATATGATGGAAAGACCGCTACAATGAATTATAGAATACAAAATGAAATGTTTGGGATGAAAGATTATTCATTTCTCTTTTCCTCACTTGTAATTTTTAGATAGCTCTATTATTTCATTTACTTATTTTCAGTATATTTACTGAATTTGGGTGCTTCTCTATGTCAGAGACCCAAAGTGCCCCTAGAACTATAAAAATATTTCTGTATATGACCTTAAGAAATGTCCTCATAGCTGAAAACTATGGAGGTACACTTAGCTTCAAAGCAGAAACAATAGAAGAATTTGATCTGTGTGATCCCTGAGTCAAGGTAACCTAATAATCAACTCCTGGATTAATATGTACATCAGAATGTAATTTGCCTTTGGATTTCATAGTTCTTTGAATTTTATAATATAGTTATTGGCTCAGAAATAATGACATATAAGTATAGGTGGAGATTAAAGAAAAAACAGAAAGATATTCTTTGAGGAAAAAGAATGTTCATAAAATCTATATTTAATACATTTTTTCATAAAGACTTTAGTTTAATGCAGAATAGAATATAATGACTTTTGGGATATACAGAAAGAATGTTCTATTTACAAAAAGAAAAAAGAAAAAAAGTTTCACTTTCCTTCCAGGTAATTCTAACAGAGGAAATAAAGCCTAGAAAAGCTTCTGTTTTCACAATCCTCGATACACCTTTTGTTTTCTAATTATATATATATATATATATTTAACTAGTTTATGCTTACCATAACCATAGCCTTACCACAGCCAGTAAGTAAGCAATCATAAACAAAATACCCAGGCACTGTTATGGGGTTGGGTGATCAGTTAGTTTCCATCAGGCTAAGTTTAAGATTATTAAAAATGAACACAAATAAATGCAAAATATAAGTTTATTCTTTTCTAAAATAAGTTTCTGCTATTTTTAAAAATACATGTGGCTATTACTTTAAGGCCTCTACACCTCCCCAGGGTACTCCCTGGGGAGAAAACACCCTGGCCATTTTACTTGTGAGTTTGACTTGTCCAACTCTGTCATATTATAAGCAGTATAATTGTATTTTGGCAACTTACATCTTGATTTGACATGTCCCAGTAAGGCCTCTCTCCATAAGACATCACTTCCCACATGACTATTCCATAACTCCATACATCACTTGCTGATGTAAATTTGCGATACTGTATGGCCTCTGGACCCGTCCATCTTACTGGAATTTTGCCACCCTATGGGAAAAGAAAGTTTCTGAAACAAGCTCACTGCATATATACACAAACATGTCAGTTGGGTAGTACACATTGCATTTATTAATATTTCAAACATTTTAGACAATATTACCATCACTCCCTAATTAAATCAGAAGCAGGCAAGCCAAGAGCGATTGTTTTCTGTCAGGAAACTTTTTACTGTTGTTTCCTGACAGCCACACTCTATTCAAGTCTTTGCTTTTCCACTGATTAAGGAGGAACAGCAGCAGAGTTTCCCAACCTCAATCTATCACCTATTTTCATTCTATTCCATGTTGTTGCTTCTCAGGACTAGCCTATTTTTATAAATGGAAAAATACTTTGCAGTTGTGTAGAGCAGAGAACGCAGGCTTCCAAAAACAAAAAAATGAAACAAGGCAGAAACCAACCAACCAACCAACCAACCAACCAACCAACCAACCAACCAACCCCTTTTTCCCAGTTAGGACCCTCGTGATGGTTTATGAGGAGAGCGGCAGTGCTGCTTCTCCCACTTACAATTCTGAGCATTTGAACTTATGCAAACAAGACTCTAAATAATGTGCTGCTGCTTCCCTTATTATAAGAGTTAACAGTATTAAGGCAATTTAGATTTCTTAAGAAAAAAGCTATTTTAAACAATTGTGAGAGATTTGTGTAGAGGTTTATCACATTCTTATTCTTATTGATACTATAAATTTATCAACTAAGTCCTTTGTTAGGAAGATGACTTGTGAATAGTTCAGGTTAACGGTCTAGGATAGTTAAATGAAGCTCCCTTCAATGGGAGCTAATCTTTGGGAAATAGAGATTTTTGAGTTAGAAAGCCAGTGGTGTTTAGAGAAGATGATACAAGCGTTTCTCTAGAGGACAAAGTGTCTGAGTGAATAAATGGTTCACAGGAAATTATGAACAATCAGAAGGGGGGGGGGGAACAGAAAGAGCAACTGGAAGAAGCCACATCTTCCAGCTGCTCTTTCTGCTCCCCCTCCCCCGCAACTCTGTTTATGCTCTACTTATATCATGATGTTGCAGTATGCAGTTTTTTGAGTATTTGTTAAATAAGAAATTTTACAACAACAAAACAAAACAAAACCCCCCTAATAAATATCTGGTACCTTCTCTTCCAAAGCAAACCCAACATAACATCTCACTGCTTATGAAAATGAGGGTATATTGGAGTAGATTTTTTCTTTTTAGTGTACAACTCACAGTTGTAGTGTAGACAGCTTCTGGATCATCTTCTATAACTCTGGATAGGCCAAAGTCTGACACTTTGCAAACAAGATTGCTATTGACCAGAATATTGCGTGCTGCTAAGTCCCTGTGTACGTATCCCATATCTGCCAAGTATCTCATTCCAGCAGCAATTCCTCTCAACATCCCAACCAGCTGAATTACTGTAAATTGTCCATCGTGTTTCTGAAATGAAGACAGAAACAGGGAGATACTCCTTAAAGTAGTTGAGGGGGAAAAAGGTAAACACGTTCAGTTTCTACCTTTTAGAATCTAAATGCAGAATGACACTAGGACAGGAGTGCACAACTTTTTTTTGGCTCAAGAGCTGATCTTTGAATATAAGTGAGGTTGGGATCCATTATTGGGGCATTTTCAGGAGTGAAATGTATGCTTTTATGCCCTGGGAGTATGTGTGCAAATCCTTATATACGTGTACACATATATCCACAGTAGGGCTGTTCAAATGCTTTAAAAATTCAGAACCATTACAATTCACAAGTATAATTCCATCCATTCCAAGCACTTTCTTTCTTTTTTTTTTGAGGGGAAGGGGGTAGTATGTTTAGTTAAATTATTTCTAATAATTTAAAATAATGAAGGAATAATATTCTAAAATAATGAAGAAATGTGCACTTCTATAGCATATACATGTTTAAAGCTGTATATTATGGCCTTTAGTATTTGGGGGACATACAAATTTATATTCAAGATTATACACCTATACACTCATCTGAGTAATCATGAATAATAAATAATGAATCAGGGAAGTATAAAAGTAGTTAGATGACCCTATACAAACAACAAAGTACAGTGGGTATGGCAGAAAATTCCATCCTTCTAAATCTTTTTATCCTAAAAGAAAACCCTTTACATTTGCACAAATTATCAAAAAAAACCTTATATGTCTTCAATTTTCTATACTGCAGCTAAAAAAACCCAATCTCATATTTGTAAACCAAACATATTTATTCATATAATGATACCTGAGTAGAATCGCCTTCTCAAGTTTTATCTCATGCTGCTGGATATTTTAATCACAGGAACAAGCTGATCACATGAAAAAGAACCACTAAACCAAGTCCATTAACATAAATAGAACATTCACACATGCACAAACACACACACACAAATCATAAGCACAGATCATATGATAGGAAACTAACTGCTGAGTGAGTAAAGAAAAGACTGGCAGTGATATCAACACTGTACTTTAAAAGCCATGTAATATATTTTGATATTAATCTTATTAATATTTATAAGTGCTGCTCTTGTGGGCCAAATGAGAGTTTTGCATGTTCTCTGCCACAAATAATAAATACATAAAATAATGTAAATCTCCTTAATGCTAATGTAGGGATTTTAAAAAAGTGCTTCCTTGATTTTTGAATGATTTCTGCATTATTTTAAAGACTGTTTCTTCTGCAATGGAGAAAAGACGTAACTGTGTTCCCACAATATGGCTTCAGGTCTTAGTCTGTGACGCTAATCAAAACCACTGTATCTGTGCCATGTTGGATCACTTAGATGGCCAAAAATGTTGTTGTTTGATCCTGTCTGGTCTTCTAATTTCTAATCTGATTTTACCAAGACCATTTTACCATTCAGAGATCTCTTGAAATTTAGCGTGTTCTCATTTTACATTGAAAATGCTTTATTATGTTAAATTGGTAGCATATATATTTTATTTTTGAAGTGCTATATATGTTTCCCTCGGGCACTCACCCTGAGAAATGCATCCAGTGCTCCATTCTCCATGTATTCTATTACAATCATTACTGGTTTTCCTAAAAGAAAGAAATAGAAAAAGGGAGGCATATTTGGTTTAAAGAAATTATATCAGAACAGAATGTCCCCATTCCGATAAAACATGTTGTTTCTTTGAAAGATGAATAACTGAGGGATGAGTGCTCCTAACGCTTGCAAAATAGTTCCTGTGATCTACTAAGTCCTTAAATGTCTGTGTACAGAAAATGATCATGACTCAAAAAATTAAACCATACAAATCAAAATGTCAGTGTGTTCTCCTGTCTCCTGCTGTGTGAACTGAGCTCTGGAAAAACGACACTTCAGTTAATATGAAAGGACATAAAGAATTTTATTTAATGCTAAATGGGAGTAGAAAAAATGCTATAAAGTTTTACCATCTCTTCTTCATGCAAAAATCTTAAGCTTTTTTCTTAAGCTGTAGGATACATTTAAAATTGCTTTACTTAGTCATGCATCAAAAGAAAAAAAAAGTCTATTACTTTATGCCGTATAATGATCTGATATGAACTACATACTATGGAAATTTTATAATAATGAGCTACAATTTTGAAAATTGTTCAAAAATCAGAACGGGTTGCAACCTACCTCTGGTAACAACTCCTTCCAAATGAACAACATTGGGGTGGTCAAACTGTCCCATGATGCTTGCCTCGCAAAGAAAATCCCTTCTTTGCTTTTCAGTATAGCCCACTTTTAAAGTTTTAATGGCCACTGCAACATCTCTTTTGCCTGGAAGCTTTAGACGACCGCTGCATACTTCGCCAAACTCCCCTGAATTTAAAGAAATATTTATTTGCAAGAGAACCATTTTAGTTCACACTGATAACAGACACAGCACAATGTTCCCATATGTTGGAAAATGAAAATCAAATCAGTAAAAGGACAAAAGCTAATCCAATCCAAAGTTTAGCACCTTAAAAAGTTGAAGTGGTTTTAAACATTCACTCACTCACTCACTCTCTTGCTCCAGAGACTCTGGGCAGCAAGCAAAAAATCATAAAGTAACAACAACAATATAAAACAAGAAATTAAGAAAAAAAAACAAAACCTCCAAGCTTTAAAAATGACCCATCTCAAAATCCTCCCTTAAAGCATTTAAGAGTTTGCTTGGATTTGTTCTCAGTTAGATGCCAGCTTGGCAGCTTTGGTGCAGGTTCTGTGGAGATGCCTTGGGCACAGTCTTGCCCTGTTATCTGGGAATGGTTAGAACCTGTTGGGTCTGAGGAAGTGGACAGGGTCCTTATGACTGTGACCTTGGCCAAGCTGCTCTTTAAATTGATGCCCCTCTTGGCTAGCTAAAGCTGCTGGGGCGGGGGGAATGTGTGAGTGGTTCTAGAGGTGGTGAATTCTTCCTTGAGAAAGGCATTGTTCCTCCGCCTAAGGAGATGTTGGTTTGCCCCCTCCTCAAGAAGCCATTGCTGGATCCCAGCATACTGGACATTTTTTGTCCAGTGTCCAACCTTCCTTTTTTAGGGAAGGTTGTGGACAAGGTTGTTGCGCAGCAGTTTCAGCAGATCCTGGATGAACCAGATTATCTGGATCCCTTTCAGTCATGATTCAGGCCTGGGTATGGGATGAAGATGGCACTGGTTACGCTTTTGGGTGATCTCTGGCAGGAGCAGGATATGGGATAGTGCATCCATCCTTGCTCTACCTGACCTCTTGGCAGTCTTCGATATCATCAACCATGGATTGGCTCCATGGAATGGGAGTGGGTGGCTTTGTATTGTCTTGGTTCTCTTCCTTCCTGCGGGGCAAGTACCAGTAGGTCATGAGTGGGAATGAGAGGTCTCAACCTCAACCTTTGCTATGCAGGGTTCTGCAGGGTTCAGTATTCTCTCCACTCCTGTTTACTACATGGAGCTGTTGGGTGGGATAATCCGCTGCCATGGAGTGAGGTATCATCAGTATGCTAATGACACTCAATTGTACTCAATTGTTCTCCACTTCTGGTGAACTAAGTGATGCTGTTGATGTCCTGTCTCGGGGCCTGGAGGCTGTGGGGGTCTGGCTGGAGAACAACAGGCTTCAGATGAAAACTGGCAACACTGAATGGCTTTGGGCTTTAGGACCTTCCAGTTCTGGGACTTTACCACCTTTGGTACTGAATGGGGTGGCACTGTCCCAAGCAGACCTGGTGCACAACTTGGGGGTCCTTCTGGACTCATGACTCCTGCTCAAGTTGTGCACTTGTGGCTAGGAGGGCCTTTGCAAACTTCAATTTGGGCATCAGTTATGCCAATTCCCGAACTGGGAGGCTCTGCTCAGTTACTCATGCCCTGGTCACCTCCTGAATGGACTACAGTAATGTGCTTTACATGGGGCTGCCTTTGAAGAATATTTGGAAGCTTCAACTGGTGCAAAATGTGGCAGCATGGCAGTTACAGGCGTCCCTAGAGTGGCACACGTTACACCTCTGCTCCATGAACTCCATTGGTTGCCAGTTGCTTCTGGGTCCAATTCAAGGTGCTGGTTTTGACCTTTAAAGCTCTACATGGCATAGGACCAGGATATTTGAGGGACCGCCTCTTCCTGATTACATCTACCCATCCCATCAACTTAGACAGGTAGGAAATGTGACAGATCCCATCTGCTATGGAGTTCCATAGTACCCAACCTTTGGAACATCATTCTTCCCCCACACCGGCAAGGTGAGGCTGGCCCCAATCCTATTAGCCTTCCAGAAATCTCTCAAGACATGGTTTTTCCAGCAGGCCTGAGGATTTCTTGGGAACAGGGAGCCTGTGAGATGGCTTTATTATGTATGAGTTTTTAAATACTCGCCCGTGTTAGATGCATGTTTTATGTTTTTTATGGTTATTTTAAGATGTGTTTTGTTTTGTTTTTACTGTACACCATCCAGAGTCACATTCACGAGATGGGCAGCCACATAAGTTTGATAAACAAAGAAATAAATAAAATAAAGAGCTGGCTTTGTTTCTCTGCAGAAAGATAAGAGTTGGGGCCATATGGATTTCAGAAGGCAGCATATTTCACAGGGAGACAGGGCAGCAATGGAAAAGGCATATTCCACCCGTTTGATTTGTCAAGGAGGAGTGTAATAAAGGAAAAGGTGCCCTCAGGCTTGAACCAGACCCTCCTTTGTGGTCCTTCAGTTCTGAGTGAACAGTGACTAAAAAAATTAGGCTTCCTTGCTGCCACTATACTTCACTATAACCTGGTTTCTCCCTTCCACACCAGCCCTCTGGGGAACCAGGAGAGGACTGAAGGAGAAATCCTCATCCCACCCTAGGTCTGGCTAAATAGAAAAAAGAGAAACTGAAACAAAAACTTTGGGAGCCTGTAGCTTAGCTCAGCTGAGGTGGGTGATAGTCATATAAGGTAATACTCAGCACCTTGAATTTACTAGGAAAGAAACTGACAACCACTGCTGCACTAACAGTATTGGTATAGTACAACTGTAGCAGGTTTCTGAAGTTTCTGAACAGTCTTCAAGGGCAATCTCAACTAAAGTGTATGTAGTAGTCCAAAGTAATAGGAGTTTAAGTATCTGTCAGTAAGGCCTCCTGTTTTAAAAAGTGTTCAAACTGGTACACTAACCAAAGCCTGGGCCTCTAAATGCTGTTCCAGCAGGTACCATAGGTCCAAGAGGATACCCAAATTATAAACCTGCCCCATCAGGGTGATTGCAACTCCATCCAGAATTAGCATAGGGGCTACCAGAAAATCAGCAGCCATTTGGTCATGCTACGATTTCATGTCAGTCTTTTATCACATCCAAATAATTAAATATTTTTAAACACAATACTTAATTAGAAAAGCCCACTGAAAGAAAGGCATACAAAAATACTTAATGCTTGTAAGATCAGGCTCTAAATGTCAACAGTTCAGCTTATTCTTTAAGCAATCCAGAAATTACAAAAACCATATGCCATAAACAGAAGAAGCCGTGCCCCAGATATTATACATAGGCACTGCTGTCTACCATAAACTTGCCAGCAGAAAATGCAGAAAATTACAGTGCAGCCATCAAAATCAAACATGCACATCAACCACTGAAAGGCTAAGAGCTTTTATTCCATGGACAATTGCACTACAATAGCAGAGGAAAGTGCTGAAATTTCAGTGCCACTTGTCATAGAGAAGTTCTATCTTTACATTTTATGAGTGATGTGGATATTCCTTCTTGATTTTGTCAAACTAGGGTATCTGGGCCACTTCCCTCTTAATATTCTTTGGTAAGTATGACTCCTGAATTAAGTCATAAAGACATTCAGTTGAGATACTTATGCTAAAGTGTCTGGCACTTTTCAATTTGCAACCCAGACAAAGCAGAGATATTTGTTTATGTGTCAGTCCTTCGAGGTAGGCCAGGTCACGAAACAGATTCCACAAGTCTGACTGGAGCTATACTTTAGAGATATAGGCTATGGTAACAGAATCTTGAAGGACTGACTGAGTTTTCCTTTCTTTACTCCCTCCTTCTTTTACTCCAATAAATTAGAGGGAGTCACTGTGAGCTTCTTTCTCAAGCTTTCTCTGTTTCCTGGGCTTAACACATGTTTATCCAACTGTGGCCTCTGTCTAGTGTCTCCAAAGTCATCTCTGTGACTCTCTACAGTATGTGTGCATTTGGGGATTCTGAAGAGCTGCCCTGTACATCTGCCAATGATGGAAAAAAATAAAATCAACTTTTCCCAGTAAGCAAGTTTTTCCAGCAGCAGTCACTCAATAGAGAACCTTCTATTGCATGGAGGATCCAGTTCCCATGACTGTATTGTACCTGTACTGTAGAATGGAAATGTTTATGGCTAAGTTATTATGATTCTAACTTTAGGTAAATATGTGAATACGGTTTTAAAAGTTCACATTTGGTTTTTATACCTCAAACTTTCACTTGATGTTTCTGCACATAAAGGTTCTAAATGTGGATCCAACATAGCATCAAAACCCATGGTACTATACTGGCAATACAGAGGAGAAATTCTTATTCAGATATATTTCTGGAGCATCTTTTGTGAAGTATAATTGAAAAACCATATATTAAAAGAGATTCCGATTCAGAGTCTACACTGGAACATAATTTTAATTAAAGACGATATCATTTTCTGTGACTGCAATCCTATAATCACTGATTTAGGAATAAATAAAAGAATATATACATAACTGAAGTGACTGGAAATTACATCTATGTAAATATTCATAGGATTGATCTGTCTTTCATATATATATATTTTTTAAAAAGACCACTTCCTTCTTTTCAAATTATATATACATTATAGGACTTGTCATACTGCTGCAATGGTGATCTAAAGAAAAATAGGTCTTTAAAGATATACCATAAAACAACAGGAAATCAAAGAACGTTTCCTCCAGGAGTCTCAGGTATTTGACATCTTTCTTGCCCATGGATACTTAATTTCACTACATGAACTGGTGTAATGAAAGTGTCACATCTCTTATTAATGCAAACAAATGGAAACAGGTTTCCAGAGCACGAACACCATTGCCTAAGTATGTGGAAAAAGGAAGGAAAGCAATGTAATGACAGCACAATTACCATCACTCACAAGAGCCAAGACAAGAACTTCTTGTAGCAATGAAATGTGTTAAGAATGGCACCAAAAATAGTCCCTGAAGAAAAGCTTGCTCTATAAACCAATTCCTAGTCGGAACAAATATGATCTCACTTCATAGGCAGATCCTTTTCGTGCACATGTAAGGTTGCCTCTGTAATTTAATGGGAGTATTTGGCAAAGTATATAGGCGTCTGCATTTGAACTCAAGTGTAATTTCTTTTAATAATGTGTAAGCCAAAACAAATTATTTGCATTGATAATATGTAATAGTATTTATTTTTCCTAAATAAAAACAAATGTGGCTGTTTGTTTTACATATATGAGCAAGTGTAGCTTCGTTGCCTCTAATTACCCTGATACCAGCAAAAAGCTCCATAAGTAAATATAATTATTTGCTTGTCATCATGAAATATGAGTTTTGATTTGCTTAAATGCAAGAATTGTATATGGAAGCCAGTCACCTTACCTGCACCAATCACACGCTCTATTTTAATACAGGAAGCATCTAACTCCTTGGCGAATTGATGGACTGCTCTATTGGGATCCTCGTAGGTTTCAGGGTCAATGTAGGTTTTGGTGCCTGGAAATTTAACTGTAATGATGTAAGAAAGCATGACTGTGATGAAGCAAACCGTTTATGATGCATCCAACCCCGAGATTTAATTATGCAAAATATGCCTAGAACTGGAAAGCTTTTGTCAAGCTTCCACACATGAGGTATCCTAGCTGAAGCAATCAGAAACCTTGTAAAGGCATTCTGATTTCCCTCCTTAACAGATTTTTCTGTTCTAATAAAAATATGCAACATGATATAAATACATTTTATAAGTGGGTTTTTTTCATCTGGATCTCTCATAAACCCACAAGGAGGAAGCAGGGTGATTGCATTAGAAAAAGCTACTTGGTATATAAGGCAATCAAGTATTTTTCAGGAAACACTCAGATTTGCTTATGTTTATGGCCAGCAAACAGTTTTACAGGGTGGTCAATTGGAAGAGGGATTAATAAATCAGACCTAAGCTTCTTTTTTCCCCAGTATAGGCATCTGTGCCAGGCATCACTCAAACTGTACTTTTATTGCTTCTGAGTTAGGAACTGGAAGCACAACTTATATTTGGCCCTGACAAGTAACTAATTTCTACTTTTCAATGATACTTCGGTAATCATATCTTATTATTTTGAAAAGTTCTACCATATCAGTATGCATGTATGTATTCTGGAATATACTGTATGTATGTATTCCTGAGCTCTGAAAAGATTATCATTATTAAGAATTTGGCCTCTGTTCTGACAATTTGTTCCCCAATGGTGAATATGAAATAGGCTTATCAGTGTTATCAACATTTCTTAATTTGCCACCCCAAAATTGCATATTAGTCAATCTGGCCAGAAGGGAAAGGAACTCTGTTCTTCAGAACACATCTGTTATTGAACTACAAAGACTATCTTCTCAAGCTGGCCAAGGAATGTGGGGAAAAAAAATAAGTAAAATTAATGTTGTAGCTTGGCAAAAAAAAAAAAAAAAAAAGGGGGGGGAGGGAATGATACTAAAACAGAAGACACCTAAGGAGGAATCTTCAGACACTGGATTCAACATTTTCTAAAATTCTATTAATGAAATGATCAGGCCCAATACATTAACGTAGGAATTCTACACATATTTACTCAGAAATGGATCCCTTTGTGTGCAGGGAGATTTACTCCTTGGTAAATGGATAACAAACTGCAGCATCTGAGTTATTACACATATCAATTGTCATAGATGTGTTTTTTCATGTAATGTCATGGAAATGCAACACTAATAGTATAGAAGTCATCTCTAACTATATGGCCATGCTAACGATTTCTAAAATAAATATTTCAAATATTCTGCTAATGTTAATTTTTCTGCACAGCATTTTTCAGTAAGTGAAAACAGTAACTATGATTAGTACTAATGATAATGGCTCAGTTTCTGGAGCTGATAAGTGCTCATTCTTATTTATGTTCTGAAGTAATAAGGAACAGGCTGAACACAATAGGTTAACTATCTACATTACGCTTTCAGGCAAGCAGATGGAGAATGTACCATCTCCTTGCACTTATAGTAAGGTCCTGAACTGGAGGTAACCTTGTGAATTTCAAACAGGTCTTTGATGGTCCTTTATTCAAGCTGTCATAAAACACTTTGACATGCCAAAGCTTTCTTGGCATATCAGCATGAAGTAATGTTGCCTCAGATTCAAAGGCATTGCTAAAAGAAAACAGAAAGAGTAAACAAAATGTAAATTGGAATTGCTTAACTGAACTTTTCCATTGTGTGTTTCTACCTTTAAAATGTAATATTTGGGATTACTGAAAGGTAGGGAAACTCAAAGAGAAGACTGGATATTCTGTCCAATCTAATGCTCTGAGCTAGTTAAAGAGTTGCTATTACGGTTTACCATGAAAACGCAAGTCTAATTTTTTTAGCATATAAGAAAATTGTCTGGATTGTACAGGAACAAAAGGGTGCAAAATTGAAATGACTAGTGACTACAGCACACTATTTAATTTTTCCTTGGAAACAATGACCATATCAAATTAAATACTATGCTTTCTCTCAGAAGACTCTGAAAAAAATAGATGAAAAAAGAAGAAAAAAAAAAAAGCCTTTATGATAGATAATCTGTTCTGACAGATTTTCAACTTCCCTTGATATTGGATAACTGGGTTTCTAGAAAGGAATACAATGAAGGAATAAAATGTTATTTTCAATTTCAGTTTCTGACTATTAAGACTAAGCTGTTAACCTATTTATAATTTCCCCTAAACACATCATTTAAAAATAGGGCATGTTGAGGAAAAGCATTCTTTGGCTAGCACTTTTCCTTATAGACACATATAAATTGAACCCCCTCTGCCTCCTGCCCCCCACAATTAATTCTGCTTTCTTCTCAGACATTACTTAGCAGGGCATATTTAAAAGGAAAAAAAAAAAAACCCACTATTTTAAAAATGTGAAGATTCTCACTGCAACTAAAATGAGACACTATTCACTACTGTAAGCCTCTTGCACCCTTAGTATATAGTTCCATTTGACCAGTGGGATATTTGCCACTGCATTATTTTTAAAACAAACAGCAGTGAGAATGTGGTAATTCTGATCTTTACTGTTTTCTATTTCCTCAGTAAGGCTTGATTTAGACTGGATATTTCCAACCTGTGCTCTGGGAAGGGTGAAACCCACAATTTTCCTTCACTGAGGGAAGGCTTCCATTAGTGGTCAAGAAGGAGAGGTTCAGTAATTCCCCTTTCCCTTGCAGCTGTTAGGTTCTCAGAAATCTACCTCCCATGCTCCATCATCAAAGGATAGTCTTCCTTCAGTGGAGGGAAGCCAATAAAATGCCATACATTGATTTTGATGCTGCTAGGGGAACTGAACAAATACAGGTTGACCTGACTTTCTGAAAAGAGGAAAAGGAAAATATAAACCTTGACTTAACATGGATCTGAATCTCTGGTTACCAAAACCAAATCCTTCAAAAAAGGTAATTTAGAACGTGTGGGGATCTGCACAAGATACCTCTTTCTTAATTTTTATGAGAACCAAAGTGGTTTTATTTGAACATACTGTACATGTGGAAACAATTGGGAACAATTTCTGAAGCAGCTGCCTAAGCCTAGAAAAGATGCAGTTGCTTTTACGATTTGAAAAAAGTTGTTTTTTAAGTGCTCCTGTGCATTTTGAAGCCCTCTTTTGAAGAAATTGCATACCCTATCCAATACTAAGCACCAAGGAATTGCTAGAGTAAAATTTCTATGGTGGGTACTTTTAAACTAATTAATTTGCTGTAAGGATACTGAACTGTCTTTCTATACATTTTAGCAGATTTTCTTAATATACATTTTGTATACATATTTTGATTGGTCAACAGATTTGCAAAATAAGGGAGAAGAAAAAGAATATAAATATTTCCACTTGAGTATACTTTCATAAAATGAGAAATGGGCAAGTCTGCAGTAAATCATGAAACTGCAAGATAATGACTATAGGGTGAAAAGGAATTCTTATTCATTACATGGACATGAATACCAGATATTTCTATTAAGATATATATTTCTATTTTATTAATATATATTTATTTATTTATTTTATTTATTTATTTATTCGACTTGTCCCCGCCCATCTCCCCTACAATGGGGGACTCTATATTTCTATTCTATATCATCAGAAGTTATCAGGTTTAGAGGGGAAAGCAGCTAGATCCATGTAGCTTGGCAGAGTGAACATAATCATCTACAGGTCTTGGATATAATTAGTATTATTTCTGCCTTATTCTGCAATTCCAGGATTTTAACTAAAAACTCCCATTGATTTAAATAATTATCATCCTGTATATATCTATGATGAGTGAATCTGTTATTTCCACATTTGCTCAGGTACTTATTTTCACATCTGTATTCTTCTCCATCACTTTACATATATCTTCATGAAATACTGAATGAACTGTTGTGCACATTTCTCTTAGTATATGCATATTTTCTATGTACTTTCTTAGCCTCCATATTTGGCAAGCAATTTCCCCTAATATATAATGTTGTCCTATATATTTCTACTCCATCTTTCTGCTTATATAAGCACTTACTGCAGCTCACAACAAAATAGAATATAAAAGACAGCAGAAATATTGATAAAATTAAAATCAAATTCAAAATTTAAACACTATCAAATATTAGTTTGGCTTCTGATTGACAAATTCAGTGACAAAATTTAGAAAACTTTGTAATCTGATGGATACATATTCAGATAGTCATTATTCCTATGGAAGTGCTGAAGATTACGGACTTAATGAAATAAATAAAATACACATCACTAGTGCACAAGATTACATTCACACGGACAATTACTGATGTTGTCTTTAAACAATTCAAAAATATTTCTTGCCTATATGAACTAAAATACTGGTTGATACAGTTCAAGGATGCAGTTAAATGTTAATTGATTGACTGGGCTATTTTCTACATAAAATACTTTTGCATTTCATGCTGGCTATTTACTGAAAACAAATTTTGAAAGAAGCATTAGTATCATCATCATCATCATCATCATCTATGTTCATCATCTTTAGAATTTCAGCTTTGGTACGACTGAGGAACTATAAATGTCATAATCAAAAATTTGCTGGGCCAACAACTATTAATTACTTCAATCACGTTTGCTCAGGAAGGTTGATTAAGAAACTATGGAATGTACATTCAAAAGCAGCCAAATGTTTGTGGATTGGAAAGAAGCATATAGGTAGTCCTCACTTACTGGCTGCTTCATTTGGCACCCATTCAAAATTACAATGGTGTTAAAAAAAAAAAAAAAAAAGCTTTGTGACCAATCCTTGCATTTATGACCCTCACAGCATCCCATGGTCACGTGACTGCCATTTGGGTGTTTTGTAACCAGTGCGCATTTATGACCATTGAAATGTCCTGAGGTCACAAGATTGCCATTTGTGTGCTTCGCAACTGGCTTGCAACAAGCAGAGTTAGTAGAGAAGGTGGAAGTAAAATCGTTAAGTTGTGATCATGTGATGTTTTGCTTAACAACTGTGGTACTTCGCTTAACAACTAAAGGGGAAGTGAGGTTGTAAGCCCATGGCGGTCACATGATTTTCCGCTTAGCAACTGCAGCACCTAGTGATGGAGTTGCTGGTCCCAATTGTGGTTGCTAAGCAAGGACTACCTGTATATCAAAGCCCTGTAATAAAATCTATGATGTGATTTTGGAAGAGGTAAGTTTTTAACTTTACATTTGTTGCTTACACAATTTTAAAATGTTTGTTCCTCAGCAAAAATGTTGTTTTAACACTGTTACTGTTCTACTAGTGCCAGGACCAATCTACTGTAATTGGTATGGAAACTCCTGGATAAAATAACAGCAAAGCACTTACAATGAAAGTAAAGTTCTTCATCTCCTTCTTGGTCAGCTTTGCTATAGCCACAGTGTCTAGGGAAAAAAACAAGTTTTAACTAAAATTGCATCATACTTTAATGTGTTAGAAATAATAATATGAACATAATAGGAAATATAATTCTTTCTAGGCTTTTATCATATTTATTTCAAAGTACATATACTATTACAGCTGATAGATATGATCTGTAAGTGTTCAGTGACCACCAATGGCTGATTCCATATATGCCCTGCAATATATTAATGTGTTTGCCCAAAGATCTCTCAGAAGTTTATTTAAAGAGACAAATGAAGGGATTCATTAGAAAATGGAGTGCAGATTATTATACATAGTTTTTTGGGTCCTTTGTCATAAACAGTCAGAAAATCATTTCAAGTAAGTAGTAACTCTTCCTGGGATAAGGGCCTTTGTCCTTTAAGATAGCCAAAATTATTTTAAATACATATATAAACAAGTAATATTTTGGTAATACAGCCATAATTAAAACTAAGAATATGGATATGAACTGAATCAGATACTTTCAGCAAAATAGCATTGTGATCTAAAATTTTTGTGCTTTTAAGTTAAAAAATCTCTACAGTTGCTCATTCTTTGGCAACCCGGAATCTCTACAGGTGTTTCTATATAAAGCAGCTGTTTACCAATGATTTATATGCATTTGAATTTTTCCAATTCCTGTCTACCTTAAACATCTTAATACTTGAAAGTAGTACCTTCGTCCAATGATAAAGCCAAAAACCATGAAAACCAGGATAATTGTGCCTGCCACAGCTACTACAGCTATTATGATTACAGGATTCTGTTCACTGGAAACGGCAGTGGCTGTATCAGAGAAGAAACATGCAAAGGTAGGAAGTAAAATTAAGATATATATCTTAATATCAGCTTTTAGAAAATTTGGAAATTTTAGAAAATTCATCTTTTGTAATCTAACACACAGAATGTGTATTCAGTATTTATGAGTAAGAAACAAGCTTGCTTCTTCAATCTAAGAAAGGTTCTTTGCCTGACAAGCAAAAGCATTCAACACATAGATTTCTTATTACTTTAGCTTTATGTCAGAAAATGGGATCTGCTGCATGTTTGCCAGCCAACACAATTGTTTAAATACATATGCAAGTTGTAGTGGGAAAAATACAGCAATTCTGGTATATAATTTGAAAAAGTAAATTCACAGAGGCTTGTAGAATAAACCTACAAACCTATCTATTCACTTAGAAACAGTGGTACCACCTGGACCGAAACTTTTCTCACAAGTCTGGATCCCATAGCTCCAGGAAACCCCAAATTAAGCACCATTCTATAAAAATAAAATTAAAGAGGTTCTGGTCCTCTTGTCCTCATGTGTTCTCTCTCTCTCTTTGCACCACTGTTGTTTTTTCCTTCAATTTAGCAGGCAGTAGCAGACACTGAAACGTTTTGTTACTTTTTCTTGTGATGGTTAAAAAAAAAAAAGTTTGTTGTGTTGTAAAACAAAACTGCAGTTGCATCATTAGCTTTATTTTTCAGTGGACCTCTGCACAGTCCTGCACTGGACTTCCTAAAAGCCCTCTGGAGAATGAATGGATATGAATGTTCTTTTGTTCTATGGCCCCAACTGCTAGAAGAAAAAAATGGATTTTGGAAAGCAGCTGTCACATGAGAAACAGAAATTTCCCAATAAAGAAAAATCCAGATCTTC
This sequence comes from Liasis olivaceus, assembly GCA_030867105.1. Classification (NCBI taxonomy): domain Eukaryota; kingdom Metazoa; phylum Chordata; class Lepidosauria; order Squamata; family Pythonidae; genus Liasis; species Liasis olivaceus. Next base: position 224,562,996 of record CM061349.1, read on the forward strand.
TTAGAGGTTGGGCACGTAGGAATGAAAATGGAATAAAGTATCAAAAAGGCTAATTTCCTTTCTCCCCTTGCTTAGTTAAAAGTGTGACCTCCTCTGGCCACACATTCTGGTTTTTTGGAAGAACCAACTTTCCTGCTTGGTATCTACCTATTTTTTTCCATCTAGAAAGAATGAAGTCCTTTGCTTCTTAGGACATTTCCTACTCTTCTTTCCTCCTCACAGTAGATACACTACCTTCAGAAGTTCAGATACTCAGCTGAATAATATCTGATGCATCTTTCTTTCTCTCATATACAGTTCCCAACAGGTCTGCTGTAGATCTTTGGCTTACTGCATAATTTCTCTCCCCCACTGCCTTCACCCTCAATTTCTTAACCTGGGCAGACTGCTGTTTCTCACTTGCTGAACGTGGCTGCCAAATACATCTTCCCTCTTTCAAGTGCAAGACCAAACAAGTCCAGACTCTTCCAAAAGTAAGGAGGGAGGGGGAGAGAGGCATCGGGGCGGGGGAGGGCAGATTACAGAGGGAGACGAATGTGCTGTCTAAAGTGAATGTATGTCGAAGTATTAGGAGCCTGGCCATAGTAACTGAGGGGTGTAAATGAGAATTTGGGAGAGAACGTACCAACATGAATCTTGTTCAGGGCCTTTTATACCTAGAAAGAGCCACTGTTTAGGTGTAAAGTCCCAAAACAGTCTTACTTCTGAGTGGCATACAGACTAATACCTTATTTTTATCATGAATATTATTCAATATTTAAAGAATTCTCAATGAATACTGTGTACCAGAAGTTTAGAACTACTATTGTAGATAATATCTGTCTATTTATAGTTACCTATAAATGATAACTTTTGCAATTCCCTACTTCCCATTCCTGCTAGTATCTACAGTGAATTAAATAAATTTAACAGTATTTTTGAAATATTAATATTTAAGGAGAAGTACCAAAGATAGAAAGTGTATAGGCTTTTTATAATCCTCAGAAAAGCAATTTAAAAAAAAAATGCAGAGCAAAATATTGTTGCTCTGGTCAGTTTTATTCCTTTCTGAAAATGGGACACAATGGAATTATATAAATAAGATCTGAGAATTATATCTGAATATATCCACCGTCAATAAAAAACGTTAAGAGTCAGCAGGAAAGATTCTATCCCAGAACTATTGATATCAGAAGAACTCAGGAAGAATGAATCATGTGATCTGAACATGAACAAAAAACATTATCCATTTCTTTGGAATGTTAAAATAAAAGGCCTCAAGACACTGAATCATTTCCTGCTGTTGCTTTATGGATTTTAAAAGAAAACCTCAAATTTCTATTGAAGAATTCATAGCAAAAAGCAACCACCTTAAGGCATTTTTTTTTCTTCCAAGGCAGGTAATTGCAGTACTGATTTAGGTCTTGCTTGTAAACCTCAAGGTAACTTAGAGGAAATCTTGAGACCTCAACTGAGAAGTGAGAAATGAGACTGTAATTGGGAATGGCAGAAATGTTTCCATTCCACCAATTTGCTAGACGTTTTGGGTTTCATTGATGATATTAATTGCCAAAAATTGTAAGTAAATGTTACCTGTGGCTTCTTCTAGTGTAGCAACATCTAGTCTAGGGCTATAATTTCCATAGCCAGCAGCAGTAAAAGCACGAATCTGGAAAACATATACAGTTCCTGGTTTCAGATTATTAACCGAAGCAGAAGTGGCTCTCGTTTTCACTGTTGAATAAGTTCTCTCCCTTTGGTCCTGCAAACATAAATACACAATTGAATGGTATTTAACTTTCAGATTTCCATTTTGCTTTGTATCAATAATTGACACCTGGCTTCTGGCACCCTATTTCAATTTATTAGGATTTTTTTTCCTCCTGCTTAAAGAACTTAGCACACTCTGCTGCAACATAACACAATGTCACTTCACTGAGGAGATTTTAAAATAACACAAAATGTAAATGGGAAGCACATGGTGCTGTTCATAAAAGCGAAGAGAGAAAATCATTGCCTTTTCTGTTAGATGGTGGACTTTCACTTGTTCATCAATCAGTTCAAATATTGTGATGCATTAGTGTATGAATCAGCACGTTCCTCCCTGCTCTTAGGAAATAAGGTGTTCTTTTGCAGCTACCTAGAAAAATCATAACAATTACTTATTTCAGCTCTGCAGACTCTCCAAAGCTCATTCTACCTGACTTCATTTATGGGTGGAAGAACATCTCTGACATCAACAGCTTATAATTAACTGAAGCAGAAGCATGTTTATTTTATTTTCAATAGGGCAGCAAACAAACCAGAAAGGTCTATGTGCATTTGAATGCATATGCATGTGTTCTGTTATAGTTAAAAAGTTATTTTGGTGGTAGATGCATTCTTATTATTTTCCATTACCAATACATGGGGAGGGGGATAAATATAATTTTCTACAGGGGAGCAACCCTATGCAAGACTCATAGACAATGCGTTGCACAGAAGAATTTTCAGTGAATTTGTACCTAAAATACTAGACTTGTATTCAGATGTTAATAAAAAATGGTTGGTTTAATTATATCCAAGAAACTCAAGAATGGTAGCTCTTATATAGTATATGTGTAGCTATCTCTAGTTTAAATTCTCAACCATCTTAAAATATAGGACCTTATATTCTTTGGCGGAATATATAGCAGAAGAATTGCTACAGTTCTGTAGTATAAAAATTATCTGAAGGAAATGCTTGAACATTTTGTGATGGTAGAATTAAAACAGTGTTTTCTATTTAAGCCAATTTACTTTTACAAAATATTGAACGACAAATGGTTACAAAAGTTGTTATTTGCTCATTTTTATTTTTTAATATTAAAAAGGGATAAGATAGAAATCTATCCTTAAAAGACAACAGTCTGAATGACTGTCATTCCTGTTTAGCATGTTCTATGGCTGAGTTCACACAACATGCTAAGCAGTATTTTAACAATTTCATATTAACTGGGTCCAGAAAGTAAAATAGATGCCTTGGTCAAGATGAAAAAGAGTCAGGAGTTCTACAAGTCAAATACAATATGATATGAGTTATGTGAAAATGGGTTGTAAACAGGGAGTTGTTGCCTAATTACAGAACTTGGTGCTTCAAGGCCACACAGTACTTACAAGCAGTCTTATAATATGGATTTCTCCCCTCAAGCCTACTTTCTAACTTCAGGCTCTCTATCCAAAACTGGGATGCTTCTGTGGTCTAAATGGTTTGGTATCTACTTCAAGGTCAGAGTCTATGGGAACAAGGGCTGCAGTGTTATCTAATGTAATCCTTTCAGTGGTGTTATGGTCAAGCTGCTAATATGAGTGCTATTAGTGGGGTTCACTGTGTTTTTTCCAGAAACCTTTGTGTAAGCTGATTTTCACATCCTGGATCATACATCATGTTATTTTCATGCCCTCTTCATAACATCAGAATTACATAAGTCAGGGCTTACCTAATTTGGAACTGCTTGTATTAGTGATCCAACACAGTTTTGTTATCAGCAAATTTGATAAGCATTTCATCCACATCCTTGACCAACTGATTATGAAAAATGTGGGCAAATTCAAGCTCTAGGACTGAATCTCATTCAATGTAACATCTTATTCAAGTTTGATAAGAAGCCACTGATGACCATAATGGCTTGGTTACAGATAGTAGCTATCATGGACTTTCAGAATTGAAAGTTAAAGAAAAATTAATTTTACTCTTTCCAATTTAATGTTTCTAAAATGCAGAAGAATAGAATGAGATAGAAACAAAGAAAGGGGAAAATAGACAATAATTAATGGGGGAAAAAAGAATATATTGTACAGGTAGCCCTCATTTAGTGACCACAATTGGGACCTGCAACTCGGTCATTAAATGAAGTGGTTGCTAAGTGAAACTGTGAATGTGCTTATGATTTTACTTCAGCTTTCTTCTGCTTTACAGATCTGAAAAGGTCATGAAGGCAAGGATTGGTCAGAAAGTTACTTTTTCATCACCATCGTAACTGGGAACAGTCACTAAATGAAGACTATCTGTATTACAGCATGTGAATGTAATCTAGATTTAGAATATGACCTCACAGCAAAACTGATGTTTAGCTAAAGTTCTAACCTTAAGTTTTTAACTTTGACTGAAGTCTCATAATTGAAGATACTCAATAAAAATGTCTATCCTATCATTTCTACTTCTCAAAAAAATTGTACCATACGTTTTACAAGGCATTTTCAAAGGATTTTTTTTTTTTCAGATATAGGCAAAGGGTGGTGTGTGTGATAACACATCACTGCAGTTTGTATGGGGTGCCTATACACAAAAAAATATAAGGTAACATTTCCTACAATAATTAGGTGTTATATCCTAAAGCTTTATGCTACGTGTTTGGACCCTTCCAGTCTGGCATTCAGGAAGCTTCTATAACTCCTCCTTTTTGAGTGGGACTTCAACGCTTCTGAGGTCTAATAGAGCAGGAAGATGTCCAGTTGACCATTTCTTGTTTTTGTTTTAAATTTGTTATTGATATAGCAATAAGACTACTGTTTTATGATTCCTGTATAATGCCCAGAATTGTGAGATTGTGGCAATATTTTGTTGCTAAATAAATTAACTGTAAGGAATGTTCTTAAAATAAGAAGTCAGCTAATGTTATCAGATACAATTTCCCATGGTAAACCTACTAAGACAAGAGTAAATTGTAAGGATAAGAGAGAATATAAGTATATAAAGAACAGTTCTGTGAAATGCTCTTGGCATTTGACAGTGAATACAAGCAAGAACAGGAAAAAAGAGGAATCTTTTGTGAAGAAAAGGGATAAATAGTGTGTTTCCCTTGCAATTATTTTTAGTACAGGTATCTTCCTTCTGGCATTACATTTCCAAGGGTTTCTTTCCAATTATTTGAAATTATAACCATTTCACACTGAAGTCTTTTATAGAGCAATCCAGTGCTCTAAAGTCCAAAGGTTATAAACATGGTTAATACCAATTAAGCATGTTAGAGTATTAATTCTCCTAATTTTAACCAATTAACATTATAATATTTTTACTTTACTATATAAAAACATGTACCTTTTAAATGTTGTAATAATTCATCAATAATAGCTAGAACGAAATGCATTTCAAAATATTTTTCTTCATTCCTCATTACAGTAAACAGTGCAAACAGGTAGTCCTTGATTAATGATCACTTGTTCAGTGACGATTTGAAGTTATTAAGGTGCTGAAGAAGCAGTGGTTACGACCAGTCCTCAAAGTTCTGGCTGTCTCAACATTCCTGCAGTCACGTGATCATAATCTGAGTACTTGGGAACTGGCTCACATTTATGATGGTTGCAACTTCCTGTGGTCACGTCATCACGATTTGCGACCATCCCTGTCAACTTCCCACAAGCAAAGACAATGGGGAAGCCAGCAGGAAAGGACGCAAGTTGCTCAGGTAAGTCCCCCCCACCCATGCACCCTCCCCCAGACTCTCTGCACTTACGTTGCATTTCACCAGCCACCCGCACACCCTTGTGCACCCTGCCTGAGACTCGCTGTGCTCGTGCCATGCCTTCCCAGCCACTCACACACCCTCACACACCCTCCCTGAGCCTTGCTGTGCTCATGCCACACACCCCGCCACTTGCATACCTTCCCTGAGCCTCACTGCACTCACGCCATGCCTCCCTGCCACTTGTGCACCCTGTCCCATCTGGCAGCAGCCATCCCAAGCTCTGCCGTGCCTCCCCAGCCACCCATGCACCACTTTTCTCCCTCTCCCACCTGGCAGCAGCCACTTACCTGCCTGATAGCCTGCTTGTAAGCCACCTTGGACTTGCAACTTCCTGCTGGCTTCCCTACTGACTCTGGTTGTTAGAAGCCAGCAGTAAGTTGCGAGGAGGTGCTCGCTTAACAACCTGCAATTTTCACTTAACAATGGCAATGGGGACTGCAGGGATTGCTGTTGCTAAGTGATGTTATCATGTGAAATCACACTTTATGACTGCATCGCTTAGTGATGGAAATTCTGGTCCCAATTGTCATCATAACTCGAGGACTACCTGTAGTGCATCCTGATTAATTGCCTCACGGCATTATCAACTAAGTTTGCCATCAATAATTAATCAAGTTAAGCTTTAGTTCATTAATTTGATGATTTAATCTTACCTTCTCTCTGTGTGTGTTAGAGAAGACAGAATCAAATTGATAAGGTTAAATAATAATAATAATAATAATAATAATAATAATAATAGTACAGAATGGCAACTAAAATGAAGGCTGCACGCTGGCTGTACAAAACACTAGTCCGTTACAGAAGATACTGTAATGACATGAATAGAAGAATGGCCCATGTTCAGAGTAATGCTTACTTTCTCATAATATTTGATTTCATATTCTGTGATGACTCCATTGGGATGCTCAGGTTCCTGCCAGGAAAGCTCCACACTCCTTTGCAGCACTTTTTCTTTCATTACACCACTAACCTGTGAGGGAGCTGTTTGAAGAAAATACATCAGTAAACAACAGGCAAATATGCTGGATGTCTCCAATCAAATGTCACTACTGATCAATCCCATGCTGTGTTGTTGTCATTAAAGTAAAATAAAGCGTCTTCTTTAGTTCAATATTTAAAAGGCAGTGAATATTTAAGCAAGGCCTTATTATTGTTCATAAACCAGAACAAAAACCTAAGTTAAGGTATAAACCACAAAAGGCAGTATTGTTCAAATCAGTTCCAAGTCCAAGGAGCAAGCAAAGTATCACAATGACAAGTAAACAAATTCTAATTAACCAACAACCAAATATTCTACATTTCAATGCCACTTAAAAGAAAAATGAAGGCACAAGGACCAAATATGAAGTCCTATTTCAAATCCTCACCATGTGTAATTCCAGTTCAAGTTCAAACCCATGGTGTTCTTGTAGTTATAAATGTGTCTGAAAGCAGAAAGCATGCAATGCTGAATAATAGAAAGCTGCCATAGCTGCAAATACATTATTGTTTTTCTTTGGGGGATCATGTTTCTCTGAGCAATTGTTTTAAAATGAGGAAAGTCTACTGAGCTGTCAATAAACAGAAACAGATATTTAACTTTGGACTATGAAATGTACCACTCTACTGCACTCTCAGCATTTCTCTGTGGTGATGGTGGTTTTAACAGAAAAGACTCTGAATTGTCAGGAAGAAAATATCCATAAGATTTCATTCACCAAATATCAATATAGAATTTTTATGTTCCACTTTTCGAACAGCTGACTATTATCACTGCTTGGCTGTGGAAGATATCATAGCAACACCATCATTATAGCAAACTCTACAAGCGCATTTATCCCAATATATACATATTTATGCATGCTGTCCTAAAATACATATTTTTGTTAAGCAAAATTCCTTCATAATATAATGTTGGACATTTTTTTCTTAACATACGCATTTCTTTCTATATTTGCTCTTAACGAAGAGAAACAAAACTCTTTGGAGTTGCAAACCACATCACATAATTTGAAATATTAGAAATTCTAGCATTCTGACTGAGATATATCTAGGGTATTTACCTATGGCTAAGAGTTGCATTAGGATTTAAGAAGCATGAAAGGGGCTGTACTCCAAACAGAAGCAACATTCTGATAAAAAAGAAATTGAGTTTATATCACATACATTTATGAATAGAATTATTCACCCAAGGAGGGGTTCTATTTCCAAAGAGCGCAATTACAGCACCAAGGAAACCATACTATTTGAAGAGCTTGCTATCTGTGGCAGTGACCACCAGAAAAACAAGAGAGGAAGCAATGGGAAGGAAAGAAAGAGGGAGGAACAGGGAAAGTGCAACCACAGTGGCAAAAACCAGTGGCAAGATTAGGGAAGGGAAGTCTGCAGTGAACCCTCTTGAAAGCCAAAATACATTGCAAGGACGACAGCAAGTACACTTGGACGTATCTGGAAATGCAAATTAGTTACATTTTAGTGAAATGTCTATTAAACAAAATTGTTACTAATGTTAAGGAAACAGATATAAATCTGTGATCACCACACCTGAAAAAAGGATGTGATAATACCAAAAACAGAGCCAGTGTCATGGTTAAGGGACCAGGCTAGAAACCAGGAGACCATGAATTATAGTCCCACCTTAGGCACGACGCCAGTTGGGTGGCCTTGAGTCAGTCACTCTACCTCAGCCCTAGGAAGCAGACAGTGGCAAACCAATTCCAAAAAAACCTTGCCAAGAAAACTGCAGGGACTTGTCCAGGCAGTCACCAGGAGGCAACACTGACTCCAAGGCAAAACAAAACAAAACAAAACAAACCACCATATATATATATATTTTAAAAAAGGCTGGAAGAACTGTTCTATGAGGAAAATGTGGGTAATTTGAACATACTGTATTAGAGGTTTATAGTATTAGGAATAATGTAATGCAAGGATATACAAACTGGGGACCTAAAGCCACATCCAGAAATTTGCCAGAAGTTGAAAACTGGAAGAAAGAGATAATTTTTCTCTGTAAACTGCCCAGAGATGCTTTTTAACGAGATGGGTGGTGACAAGTTTGATAAATAAATAATCATATTAACTGTAGTTAAATTAAAATCAAATCAAATAACCAGGACTACTTGGTTAATGAATTTTTGATAAAAAACAAACTCCTGACTCTACTCCTAGACAACCTGACCCTGAGAGAGCACTGACTTCACTGACATAAGGAATAAAACCATAGGACAAATAGGTGAAGGAGTGCATGATTATGTACTTTGGGGAGACAGGTATACTTCAGGCCTACTCGACATACAGCCCATGGCCACATGCAGCCTGCTAAGGAGCCTTGTTGGGCTGCTGGTATTTTTAAAAAAGCAATAAATTTGCCACCACTACTCCAAAAGACGCGCTCCTCCTCTCTGCCGCCACCAGCTCTAGAGCCCTGCCTCTTCACTAGCCATCAAACAGCTGACTGGCGCGCAAAGGATTCCTTTGTAATCTGCAATGATTTTTTATTTAGCAATGTGGCCCTTTCTCCTCTACTGGTTCTGCAGGCCTGCTGTACTTGAAAGTAGACTATTGCTGCCAAGTGAGCTTGCTCTGGTCATCAGAGCTGCCAAGTAGATGCTGGGAGCATTCAGTATTTAGCTTTTACCAGGTAACATTCATATCCTGGAGTAACTTCTGTGATAGCCCAACTTTGGACATTCTGTGCCTTGTCTCTTTGAAACATAACTCTGAAAAAGTGTTATATGCATCAATATTTTTAGTACTGAGTTCAAAACCATTAAGGAAATTTCTGCTTGAGTGGTCTCCTCACAAATAAGTAAGTATGGAATAATGTAATCCAGCCGGCAAAGTGAGCTGGAGGATTATGCTGTCCTTGAGTGTGATGCTAAACAGCATGAGAAAATGTTGCAACACTTCTAGAGATTAAACTAGTATAATTATACTGATTGATACTTGCCAGACTGCTTCATAAGGATAAAAATTCTCAGCTTATACACACAAGTATGCACACAAGGGTAGACAAGAAAACTGTCCTATTCTACCAACATAAAGAAAAGAAGAAGAAATCAGTATAGATTTCAGACAGAGATTCTTCCAGAGCCATTTATGAGGGTAGTTTAGAATAGACATAAGCTATTCTACATGCTAAGTATGCTTCTGCCCACTTTTTCTTCTAATTCTTCCCAATAAATGGATAGTATTAGAAATAATACTGGAATTCCAATTAAATCTGGTGATCATTCAAAGAATAAAAGTTTTAAGTACATTTGTTAAAGACTGCAATCCCCAACAGAACCAATCTCTATGTAAGAAAAACATGTCAACAAAGTCTGGCTTTTCCTAGAAACCCCTGTAAACACCTCATGGAACAATTCTGATTATATTTTGTATCATCTGTTTATACAACTGAAGTCCCTCAACACAGATTACAGAAAATATAAAACAATACTGCATTGTTTAAAGCATTATTGTACATTTTCTGTAAGTTTGTCTCTGCTTCATTTCTCTGTCTTTTGTCATGCTCTTACCTCAGTTTAATATTGTATGGGACTGATAACAGTTGAGTCACCCTATATGTATGAAATTTCCTTTGATTCCAGCCAATCTTCAACACTCAGTTCAAATAGGACAAAATAAAACACCTGAACACTTAGGCTCAACTTGATCTCCATATGAAAAAGGTCATATAACAAGGTATTCAACATTGTAGCAAAACAGAGATGGCAAATACCAGACATTCCAGCTGTAGTTATAGAACCAGAATTATCTAAATATTGCAAACTTAGAAAATAGGGGAGAACTTACATGATGGGAATCCAAAACTCTTTTTTAGTGACAATTTAAAAAAAAAATATTTTTGGCAATTAATCCCCTCCAGTTTCTTTCCCAATATTCAATCAATAATTATTTTCAAATAAAAAGAAAACAACAACAACCATAGACTTCATTCTTTTCGAATTAAATAAATGTCTGCCATTTCCAATAAACAAAACATGACTAAAGTGTGATTGTATCATCAGGAATGGAGGGCAAAGCTCACTGCTTTCGAATGGGCAAAACAAAGTATTAATTTTATAAAAGAAATAGCCCCAGCTATTGCCCTTTTCTGTGACTTCCTCCAAGCTTTTTCAGTGGTTGTGTGTCTTGTCTTTTTATTCTATGTGAATACAAAGGAGTTCTAGATACACTGGAATGTTAGCTGTTCTTGTTTGTTATCTGCTGTTAAAGAGAAATATTTATTTATCATTTGTAACTGAGCCAGCTATTATGAACTTGCAGTATGTACATTTATTTAATTAGAAAAAAGAGCCTTTTTTACACTTTCCATAACTGCCCTATAATACAAAACATTTCAAAATGAGAACCAGCAGTGACATAATATTATGCTTTCCCTCCTATGCATATTCTCTAAGTAAATTTACTTTTTTAAAAAATTGGGTATAAATACAAATACACAATGATTATACACACTCAGACATATTGACGTATTCACACAAAATTCCATCCTCAGCCAAGGCAGCTCACTGGATAAATATTTGATGGAGTTTACAAATGTGGAGTAATACATTTTACTTTGACAGAAATGCAAAATTAGAGAATGCATGAAGTGATACCATATTACTTATTTTTAATCTTGTTTGGGATTAAAAATAATTTTACAGGAGGAGGAGGAGGATCATCGTTATTGCAATCAATTACCAGTCCATAAAACATATTACATACAGTACATAAAACTGATACTGATTAAATTAACCAATTAGGTAAACAGATCAGTCAAACTGCTGTGCATCTTACAGATAACATGGAAAATTAAAAATTTGGCTACACTTATGGGAATAGGATTTGTTCAAGTTAGTATAGATCTAACACTTTTTCTAGATCTATACATTTGTTTTACCTAATTCTACCCATGTTTTGGAGTAGGGACATCAAATAGCATTCAAAGGTAAAATACTACATAATGCATATAGATAGCTTATTGAATCAACTCCTTAAAGCAACTGTATTTATTTTCAGGCATGCAAGGAAAACTTTTAAGCAGCATTCCAAAGTACCTTTTTGAAACATATATAGACTATTTAATATAGCCATTCTAAAAAATAGTGTTTTTTTTTTTTTACATTATTTAAGCTAACCTGCAACATACCAATTAATTTATCTATTTTTCACCCTGGAAATTTCTGAAATATTTTGCAAATTGTTTCTTTCTTTCTCTCTTTTTAATGAGACAGAAGAATTCTTAATGACTAAACATACATTATGCAGTGATAGAAAGCCCAAGTCACACATATAAGAAAGCCACTGATTTACTTTAGATATATGTGTTACTTAAATTGTAATAAAAAAGTAAATCTTAAGATAAGAACAATGTAAATATTAACAAACACACAGATACAATCAAGTGCAAAACTGGATGACTTCCTTTACTTCACAGCTAACATGCTAATTTGACCTTCAAAGTGGCATAAAGTTACAAGCAATCCCTAGGATTTGGAAACCTTGTACAGCCACAAATTATCCATAATGTTCTTGTGGTTTCCCAGTGGATATGGTTATAAGAAATGCAGACGTGTTATTTACATCAAATAGAAGTCTATTATGAAGGATGACACCTCTAAAACTTAACACTGTCAATTCATATAAAACATTTAGGCTATAGTGTTTAAACCATCTACAAACAATTCATGACAGAAATGGTAAAAATTCTAAAATCAAACATTTTAATTTTACTGGATAGAAATTTACATTTTTCAGTGATTTACTAACATCCATTTTTGTTAACTTACCACATGATGGAGAGATGATGCTGAAAGACTGGTACATTATTATTGGTCTGGGTTAGCTCATTATGCTTATGAACTACAGTGTAATAATTCTGACACTGCTTCAGCATCCTGTAAGATCTAGCTAGAGAAGCAACCAGCAGAAAATGGAAAAAAAGAAGCTAATCCTACTTGATTGCAGTTTTCGATCATTGATTTTGTGAATACAAAAACTCTTAAATTACTCATGGTTTCTAGGAGAACATTGGTGACAATGGTTGCTTGGATTCATTTCCAAATCAGGGTTAGAGCTGAAGATCTGTAAAGTATGTTTTAAAAAATTCTGTTCTGTCATAAATGAGATTTATGCATCTCATCTGTTTAATTGGATCATTTTTGCATAAAACTTATTAAAATGTGCATACAAATACTGTACTCAATGTTGAATTTTTTAATGATGCTATTTATCCCATTGTCCTGATCAGTTTCTACTTAAAACTACTCCTCAGGTAGGAACAAGAATCAATTGCACACATTATTATAAATATGCTGTGAAAATATTACAAAGAAAGAAGGAACTTATATGCAAATTGTCATATTTCAGTTATGATCCATTTCTAAAGATATTTTAATATATCTGTTTTACTTATTGTCCTGTTTTGCCTAATATTTGATGCAAATATTACTTCCAACTCTGTCTCTTCCTTTTTTTCCAACTATTCAACATAGGTATCAGTCAGTAGTAAAGCAACCTTAAATTGCATAAATGACACTGTTGACTCTGGTGGCATTCATAGCTCCTACACTGGAATAATAAATAAATTCTGACATGCAAGGCACTAAATGTATAATTTCTTATGTGCAAGGAATGGAAAAGATAAACAAACAAACAAAAACTTTAGTGCAGTGTTTGAATCCAATTTAGATCTCATACATGAGATTCCACAAAATTTAAAATCTAATGTGTAGGGCCAAAGTTTCTAAATATAACTTCTCATATAGAGATATTTTTCCCCAGAGAGTTTATTCATTTACTTTCTTTCTTTTTTCTTTTATCATCCATCATCGATGACAAGTGTCAATTATGACCATAAGATTTATGGGAGGGAAAGTTAAAGCACAATTTACAAATCATTTCCTGTGGAAGCAGACAAGTGTAATGACAGAGATGGCTTTCTGTAATTGAATTTGTTGTTCCTATCTACTCAGTCACAAAAAGATGTCATCTTCAAGGATTTTAGCCATGGAAAAATATTTTAATATGGGCCAGTATTTTATATTACTACTAGCAATACATTCCAGATTTAAATATATCTATCTTCATGATCAATATTGGTAGTACAAAATAAGATACCTGAGAAATAAAACCAGTGTTTACAGACTAATGTGGTAGTGATTATATTTATTACAGACACATATCTGAGGAACAGTTTTGATAAATTTCAGCTTTTCTAACAAAATATTTTTATTTTTTTTCTGGGAGGCTGGGCCTGAAATGAACTAGAACTGAGTAAAAGGAAAACAAATTTACCACAAGACAAATATGCAGTCAAATATTAAGTGCAAATTGTATAAATAGTCCATCCAGGTGCCAACAGAAAACAATCATTACAGAGTTGTTGAAATTGAAATTGCTATGTTCAAGGATATAATTTTGTAGCAGGAACTATAACATCATTAAAATGACTGTTTCCAAATACCTGTGAAATTTAATCAAGGCTTTGCAAACATACTTGTCACAGATCTTATAGGCCACATTCATATGCCTAAAACATGCTGAGAAATAGCATCCAAATCAGTGATATGCTCTAACACTGTATCTCAAATTTGTTGTAAGAATCAAGGCCAAATATTCATTCTGTTGATTAATCAAATTATTGTGCCCTGAAACAGTTTTGTGTGGAATTCCTGTTGAAACTATTAACACTTCTCCAAGCACGTTCAAAGTTTATTCTAACTGGACTGTCTCACAGCTCTTCCCTAGTATGAAATGATGGATGGATGGATAGAGGAAATAATGTATTTTATAATATATACAAATATAATATCTAAAGGGATAAGAAAGTACAGTGCTTCTTTCACAGGATTTAATTTGCTAACAGAAAGGAGAAAAGGCAAATCACCACACATACAGCCAAATACTTTTTAAATGGCCACAACTAGAAATGAGATGTATTTCGATCTGAAGTGGACAAATGTTTGAACTGAAGAAGTGTTACAGAGGCAGCATTTTCCTTCTTAACCTAATTGCATGTTTTCTTGCATCCGCACAGCTACCATGTCAACCCAGGAAAAGGAACAGTTTAAGTGGGCAGTTTGCATAGTGAAGGTGCCCACTTCGAATCCAAATACTGCACACCTTTAGCCACAACTTTTTATTGGCTCTATCTATGATCATTTTGGCATACCATGGGACAAAGATCCAATTGTTCAGAGTAACAAGCACAGGGACAGTTTGTACCAGCTGCCTTTCTTGTATCCCCAGAGCCTCCCTAAAAAGTATTGAGTGAAACATTTTATTCTAAGGCAGTTGGAGGTTTTTAAGGGGCAAAATAGGTGCATTAAGTTATTTTACCCCTTAAGACCCTAGAATCCCTCCCCAAATGGGTGCTGGCTCTGCTCATGTTTGAATAGTGACTTTCAGTGTGCCATGCAAAGCCTGCTATTATGGAACTCTCTAAAGATTAGCCCACCTGCCACTCAACATAATGCAGAAACTTACAAAGATTCCTCCCACCAGTACATCATACCCTGTGTTATCTTAGTACCAAAAATCTTACTTCAAAGAGCTTTTATGGCAGGGGTGTGCAAATCCAAGAATGACACTGGATTATGTCATGGGCTAGGCTCCAAAAATGATGAAGGGGTGGGGGAAATGATAGGGTTTTTAAGCATTGAAATTGTTGTATTATAACTCTTTCTAGGCTTAATGTATCCATTTGGACTCATAAAACCTGCCAGGTTTTTAGCCCTATTCATTTGGGAGAGTTCTGGAGGCCACAGAAGGGGCACTACTGGTGGACTATATGTTATTTGTCTACATTACAGCAGTAGGATGTAACAGTCCTAGTAGAGTTGTGACAAATTCTAGTTTAATTAATTCTTCATTTTATAATAAAATGAAAATTATCAGTGAAGTCGTCAGGAAGGCAAAAAAAAAAAAAAAAAGCAGGCATATGAAAATTCCTTCTTCTGAACCATTACAATTTCCATAGCAATTCATATATTTAGTGCAAAATAAATAACTCCAATAATAAAGTACAGAGAGAGACAGTATACAAATCAGTAAAACAATGGCTTACTCTGTATGCAGGGCATCCATTTTAATCCTAGAAGTGGACAAGAAAGAAAATCCTTCTGGTTAGGGTTAAGATAACTCCACTAAAGGCGAAGCTGACGACTGTGGTGGAATGAAGAGCTGGTGAGTAGACCGGCTCTTCGTAATTCATCTCCAGACAAGGAGAGGCCTTGAGATCACCCACAAGTGCTCCATGTTGTTGTTCCTTGCGAGGAGAACACAAGTTAGCAATCTCCGGCGGGTTTAGAGCTCTGAGAGATGAGGGAATAACCATCTTTTTGCTCAAACTGCGGTTGATGCTGCACTGGGTTTGCAAACCTACTTTTCTAATCACCTTCAGAAATTGCTTTCTAACTGCTTTTCAGCCATTAGGAACCTTTAACAGCACCAAGTGAGTTTCCTTCAATCCTTAGCCAAAAAAAAAGTTTTAAATACAAGTTTAAGGATTTAAAAAATATATATATTGGAATAAGCAGCAAAAGGGTGATTACCATGATTTTGGAAAGTTATAAATGGACTAAGGGGCCAGATGGATTTGATATAAAAATTTGGAATTAATTATAAGAACTCTTCCCATAGGAAAATGCTTTTGTTTTGAATCCTCTTAAAATGCAAAACAAAACATGATAGGATGAGACTTTGAAGGTTGGAGACTAGAGGAAACCAGAAGGAACTAAAGATTATGATTAAAGGAGAAGAACACTAAATCTGATTTACTAATACAGAATGAAGCAAAATATTTTAACAGTGGACATACTGAAGGATATTTTTTGACCAATGGACCCAGAAGTTAAAGAATATCTGCCTCTATAGATAGACTGTGTTTCAAAGATGTTATGAAAGAAGAACAAGTTTTACCTGACCAGATTGAGACTGATCTGAAAGCGGATTTAAAATGACAGGCTACAAGAATGTTATGGAAAAAGATGCTACACTGGACATACAAAAGAAACTGGCTGATGTTTTAATAATTAAAAGGGATATACAAATAACAAACCAAGAGAGTGACCTGGATAATTTTCCTATATTGGATTTACGAAAGAGGCTTGTTAAAGCTTTGAAGAATTTTGTGAGAAGGAACAAAGAAAAAAAAATGGAAAGAAATCAAGTTCTAGAATATTATTTGAAGAGACTAAAGATCAAGATTGTTAAAAGTAAAAGGAAGGAATATAAGGTCAGTTTATTTGATCAAGGTTAAAATAAATACATTGATATCTCTGGTAACCCTTAATGGACTTTAAGGATTTGTTTATAGATAGATATGGGAAGAAGAGATAATTTGTTGTATTTTAAGAGAAGGTGATAAGTCACTAAAATTGTTTATACTTACTGTGATGAAGGGTAAGTAATTTCTTTATATAATTCTTTTCTTTCTCTTCACTATATTATTTTTTATTTTTTCTATTTTTCTTTCTATTTTTTCATTTCTGCATTTTCTATTTTTTCTATTTTCTATTTTTCTTTTTTTTTTAGTTTGCATTAGTTTTTATCTTTTTAATTGTAACGTTTAATAAAATTACTGTAAAAAGAGTGGGCAAAAAGTAGAAAGACTATAGTTGATTTCTGGAGCAAGGATTTCTGATTCCTCAGTGACTGAGTTCACACAATATATTAACTATGGTTGTATTAATCATGGCTTATGGTATAAAAAGCAAGTTGCTTACTGGATTAAAAACAGAGTACTTTATGTACAGGTTTGCAAAGCTAGAACTGTACATATAGCTGCCAGTTATTTCACTATTCACTACACTGAACAGATACTGCTACCCCTATTAATGATTTGAACTAGTTAACTTTTTATGCTTATGCATTAAGTACCAGGTGAATTAATTTCCCCTACCAAGAAACGTAAAGAGAATAAACATTAAAATTGAAGAATTCTGTGATCCACTGAAGAGGGCACACACGTGCAAACAAGTATCTCACAGACATCCTACATATATTATTTTCCAGATCAGGAGTTCTCAAACTGTGGGTCAGGATGCTCTGGGTGATCATGACAAAGACAGAGTGGAGGGTCACATTTTTTTTTTTAACTGATCAGTCTTATACCATTTAAACAGAAGCCCTGTTGATACTCGCTTTGAGATTTGCTCCCCAATGGATAGTTGCTGTACTACAAAGGTTTGTGACACAGAGATTTAAATTTTATTATTAAAATTAGAATATTTCATGGTCAGTGATAGCCTTAATGAAATTATTAACTTTATTCATGGAGTATCACACAAATTCATTTATCATTTTAGTAGGTCATGGTACCACAAAATTTGAGAGCCTCTAATATGTATCAGTGACAATATATACAGAAAATGATGAGACTGCAATATCAAGCTGAAGAATAAGAAGTGCCATAATTGCTATCATCAAAGCAATTACGTGGAGATAATACCCACAGTTTTTCAGTTCCACAAAATATTCCACTGTTGAAAAGTATTTAAAATGTCACTTCAAATTACATATATGGATGCTTGATATAAAATTAAAATGTGATGGCCCATCGTTTGCTGAATTAAATGGCAAACTTTTCAGTAGGTATTTGATATGCCACTATATGTTGATATTGTATGGATAGAAGAGATCTTCTAGCCATACAATATATACTATGATAATGTTCAATATAATTGTTTTTATTTGAGTTTGAACAAAGAAAAACATAATAAGTAAGATCACATCTCCTGGAAGAACCGCAAATGACATGTTGCTTGGTTTGAGCCATGATACAGAGGTGCTAAATTGTGTTTGCTACATATTTAGGGCAGGAATGAGAATCTACAGTTTATGCTGCTTTTCCCTCTAGTCCTTTGATTTGCCAAGAACTTTTTGCTAAAAGTGAAAGCAAGTAAGTACACTAAACCCTCCAATAGCCGTAATCCAACTGATAATCTTAATTCCCCTAAAATGCAGTAAATGGGTGAGTGGGTGGGTAGGCAGGCAGGCAGGCAGACAGACAGATCCCATGCAGTCTATTCTGGTGACTTTATCACATTACCTATGTTTTACAGTTGTCAAAAACTATGTATTTAAAAACAGTTGCAATGCTGGAGCAGAAAAAGATTGCCTGCTCAAGTCCTCACTGTATAGAACACACTCAATACTTTTAATTTCTGAATTAATTTATATAAACTCTGTGGTATTCAATTATGAATTAAATGGTTTTGGTATAAACATGTTATTTATTAATTTTACAATCTACTATACTATAGTTTAGTACTAAGAAACTAACAATACACAGTTTCTAAGCTGAGACAGAACTGATCAATCCAATATTTATTTCTTTTACAAACAATTCTTTATAAAAGTCCATACTGACTGTTTTGGACAGGTCGTGTTCACCCATGTGTTTAACCAGCTATTCTGTTTTTAATTAGTTTCATACTTTAAAATGGAAAATAAATTTAATCAGCAATTTCCTCCTTTTGTGCAAGGAAGCTAAAAGAACTTGCAAGTTCTTCCTTCAAAACACTCTTGATTAGCCTTCAACAACGCAAAACTAAGAAACAATTCTTCAGACTACTTCTAAACTCTGCTACTAGATCACATTAAAGACATTAATGCTAACAAAACAACTGATTCTGTCAGCTTTCAGAGGAACAACTGAGGCGTGGACTGAACAAATACTAGAAGCAAACACAGGCATAGCACCCAGAACTCCTTTAGCCTGCTGACTATCAAAAATCTGACATCTAGGTAAAGAATAAATGGGATTGATTTAGAACACTTCCTTCTGTTTAGGGTTCTCAGTGGCAGTTTGTTAATGAAAAATACTAAGAAATAATCCCATTGCTTTCTATCCCTAATGTGCAATTTATTCCTTCTTGTTATGCACTGGCACCTAGGTCTGAAAAATTTGGAGAAGAAAATGGCAACCAGTGAAAGTGGAACTATGTAGCTGTCACTGTAGATATAGGCAGAAACAAAATAAAACAAAACAAAAATAAGAAAAAAACTACGTTTATTCCATTAAACGTCCATGTACAAATCCCTGAAAAGTCAGGACGTGACTCTAAAATTCACAGCCTAAGAGTCATAATATCCAAATGTAGACATTTCAGGACAACCTTGTAAATACATGACTAGAATATGTGTGTGAAGAAATGTCTAGTAAATCAAGTTCTACTTAGTATATAATTTGATTTTGGAGAGACATCAGTCTATATAACTATCACCACTGTCACAAAGTCACTTTATTGTTGAACTTTTTGAATCATAACACTATAGAAGGTGTGCCTCACAATTGCTACGTAAGATGCCAATCAGTAGCATATATGAATGACCTGATATTCATTTTAAAATTATATTTTATTATTAATTTGATTAATAATTATTTTAACTTTTATCACAATGTTCCTTAGTTATGATTTAAAGCTTTAAGAAATTATGTTATTTATTATTTATTAGATTAATATACTGCCTTACCTACTTCATGGCATTCCCATTTCAGTTTTTTTCCACAAAAACTTGTAGAGGAGAGATGGTTGATTATGTTATATATACACACACAAATACATATACACAAACACACACACACACACAAATCATAGTGTATAACACTTAAGTTGCTAATTACCGCAGCATTAAATATATTTCACTGGAAAAAATACTTGTTCTGGTATGAGCATCATAGGCTTTAATCTGCTAAACCTTATCCTAATTCTGTCTTCTCATATTTATTTGCATTGTTTTTAAACTCCTTAGGAGAAGTAATCCATTTTTTATTAGCTTGTTCTGCTTATGAACACTGATGATATTATATGTAAAATAAATAAATAATCAGGCAGCTATGTGATAGCAACATTCCACATTAAAAATTTAATATTTACTTCACAAGAGATCTTTTCTCCTTTTCTAGGAAACAAGCTTGCTTTCCCATGCTAGGAACTGATCAGTCAATAAAGTATTTAACACCTTAGCTATTGGGCAGTTAAGTTTTAAAGCTTATCCATAAAGACGATAAGTTCAAGAATACAAAAATATCAAAGCAAAGAGAAGCCCTATTTTATTTTATTTATTTATTTTTTGAATCAAGCAATGCAGTTTTGAAAGCAGGAATCTACTTAATGATACTTTTGCACCATAACCTTGCAAACCTTACCGATAGTGAAACAGAGCAAACCACTCTTCTAATGAGTCCATTAATCGCAAGGCTGAAAGGGGCCTCAAAAGGGTTACAATTTCTTAAGAAGGAAAATGCTCATCACTGCCAAAGTCTCACTTGTTATCCGTGCTGTGGCAGCAATTCTATTTTCGATTAAAGCTGCACCATTCTTTCTAATCCAACCACTAAATCTCCTTTCCTCTTTTCAGAGTCTTAGTAAATGGGGATAGAACATGATGATGGAGCATTCTAGGGTAAACAATCAATCCTTTTAATGTCATCCCTGAAAAATGTCTGATCTAAATCCAGTTGCTGTAGTGGGAGTCTTTCTTGAAGGCTGATGAAGAATCTGTTCAGAACTTACCTTTCTTTTAAAAGAAATGAGTGATGCTGAACAACTCAAACTGCCTTTTTCCCCCCATTCCTGTGATTTGTACAGGATCATTGGTTCATTTTTGTAACTGCATCATTACTCAACTACATTAGTCTTAGTCCACAACTTAGAAGAACACACTAAGAAAGACAAATTGTTATTTTGGGAAAAAGCTTCTTGCCATTCAAATAAATAAAGAAACAAAAAATAGAGGCAAATCTGTCCTGTTCCAATCCCAGTCAAAGAAGCCTGCTGTGCCAATGGAATCAAGCTCATTATAGTTTAGCCAGACTTTGACTTGATTTCCATGATGAATATAATATATTGTAATAAAGAGGTCTGTGTTACACTGTTCATTACAACATTCATTCATTCATTTTAAAGTCTCTGATTTTTAAGGATGCCTACTGACCATGCAACTATGGGTTGCTTACATAGGACTGAAAGCATAAAAAATATGAAAATAATATATTTGTTACTGATTTGTTATTTAAAAAAGTTTTACAATTCCTGACTTCAACCTTCTATGGTATGTGGTACACATATGGTACAAATCCTTTAGACTAACAATTTCTGCAAATAATGCTTCTCCTGAGTAACACTTCTAGTCACCTTCAACTCTACAGTATATACAGCTAGGTCTCGATTAGTGCAGAAAATGAATCCCTTGAGGTGGCTGCGTTATTCAAATTCGCACTATTTGTATGCAAAATATGGTGATTACTTCCAGTTTGATAGAAGTAGGCAATGAAAAATTTAAAGTGTAGGTTTGTATATGTTTATGAACAAAATATAGTAATGGATATAATTAAGATTATACTTATAATTTAAATTCCTTATTAATAAAGTCACATAGTATAGAAAGCAAAATTTTTAAAAATGTATGTAGATTTAGGCATTCCGACATCTTGTCCTGTTTTAGAGTTGTTACAACGACATTCATGTTGCTCAATCGCATCAAATTTTTGCTCTAATGTAATAATGACCCTCTTCTTTTTTGTGCTCATAGTGTTTCTATCTGAAGGAATCTTCCTTTTGTCCATTTTGCATATGCAAAGATAAACAAGTGTTGACTGAAGTAGCGGGTCCAAAAACCCAATGGTAACCTGGAAAGCTTGATTGCACGAGTGTTAGCCTCACATTAACTGAATTTTGGTTTGCATTAAATGGTATCATTGTAGAATTCACACTAAATTGAATATCACATTATTCAAACTCTCATTAATCATGACCTAGCTGTCATCAATGAAAGAACATTTTGTTTCCCCAAAGTTTCCAGGCTGATTCTGGTTGATTGCGCTCTCTCTCTCTTTTTATCTGACTCTATTGCTCTCAGTTTGAACATTTCATTTAATAGCTCAATTCATGTTGTTTTAAATCCATATGCATTTTACTTGAAATGTTACATTTTAGTGCCTGCTTTGTGAATGCCACTGAGTAGTACTATATTGCCTGTTTAAGAATTTAACTGAGAAGTAATATATAAATTCTCTGCATTAATAAATACACTAAGTGCAATAGTGTGTGTGTTGGTGGGAGGAACAACCCCTAAACATTTGGTTCAATTACTTATTATGAATTGCCAAATGGGGATTCAAATTCTCCAGTTATAGTTAAATGTTTAATCAATGAAGTGCAGCATGGTCGTGTGTATGCTTATTTAAAAATAGGTCCAATGTTTTCTGTGGACTTTACTCTGATGTCCACTTGGGACATTTATGAATAGTAGGGATAAAAGAATATCAACTTGTATTGTTGTCTAAAAAGGAACACACCAAATGAAACAGCTATCTGAATGCTTATTACTGAGCGTCTTATAAAAACGATGTTCTTTTCTTATGCTCAGCATATTTTACATATTATTAAATGTATTCCTAAATGCTAAACGAAAAGAAATAAAATAATTTGAACTAATTCCTTGGTTGGAACATTTTAGGAGAAATAGTTCAAGTTTCTTTAAATTGAAATAGATTAAATTAAAACATGAATAAGTAGACTTTTTTAGATACATTAGATCATTTAACTAGAATCCAGATCAGGAAGAAAAGAACAGAACAGAAACAAAATCAAAGATGGGGATGGGGAAATTAATGTAGGTTTAAATAAGAGGATAGGTTTGAGTGCATACTCAACCAGAAATTTATTTAGTACAAAAGCTGAGATTTTTGTTCTTTCACATATATTGTAAATCTATTTATGTTATCCTTTCATCATATCAGCAGCTTAATTTAGAAATAACGTCTCACTTTTTCTTCTTGTTCTTAAACAACTGAGGGAGGGGGATGAAACCCCTATCTACTGATTGCATATAACTGAGAGATATACCAATCAATCCCTATTTTTTATCTATACCAGGATTAAATTAATACAGCATGATCTATTCAAAATTTAAATTTAACTGATTTTAATTACAAATGTTTCATAACTTGCTAAATTTTTCATCTGAAAAGCTTTGAAATGTGAGATTATGCCTAGAGCATGCCCGTGATAGTTTAACACCATGGATCTGCATTCTTCATTTGTTTTTGAGCTGCCTTTTCATTTAATCCTTTAACTTCATTTGGGAATTGTTCAAAAATCTGGTGTCCCTGTTTGTCACACTTATTCCCTTCTTTAAAAACTTAAAAACTCCAGTGGTATAGTTTGTAATCCAGCATTTTTCATTTAAAATATTCTGTTTTATCCTGTTTTGTGTTTGAGTTTTCAATAGCTCTGGCCTTGTCTGACAAAACCACAGAAGTATAGGGATATTATTTAATCCAGATATCTTGTGCGGCTGTGATCGTGAAATGTGTTCCTATCCAGTATATATTGACTCCTTCTGTTCTATTCTTGTTCTTTTCTCAATCTGAAATACTCAGCCATGAATGGAGTGTTTTCCATTTTGTTCAAACTGCTTTTCTAACCAACCAACTCCCCACTCCGCAAACCAGTAACAGCTAATATGCTATGCTCTGAGGATACAAAAGGAATAACAAAGGTGTAAAATTAATTACTGCAGACCTTTCCCATATGTATTAATGTAATGAGAGAAGATTTAGAGAAGACTCAAATGTTTAATTTATATGTTTTAATATGAATAAGTATGTATGAGTGCAAGCATTCAGAGCGTATATTGTAAAAAACCTGTGATATACTTAATATTCATAGTTATCTAAAAGTAACTGTCATAATTTGCTTCTGTGTGAAGGAAAAAAAACAAAAACAAAAAAAACAATAGATACATATTCAGGCATGCCCAAAATTGATTTGGGGATGTCAGTACTCATATAAATGTCACAATTCACCAATTTTGTATCATTTTCTCCAACACATACATTACTGTAGTTTTGGAATCTGAAAAATGGAATGAAAACAGAAACAGGAATTGACGTAGCTTCTGCTGTGTGTGTCCTGCTTCAATCTTATACTATTAGGGTTCTTGGAACTCACTCCAATCCTACAAGCTGGGACAGAAAGCCAGAGAACATATAAAAATAAGGAAAAGAAGGGATAACTATACTGCAAAGTATTTAGCTGTGTTCGTTCTAACCTTCCAACATACACCATTATGTATTTGTAAACTACTGGGTTCCTCAATAGTTTTTCTCCATATACTGTAAGTATTCAAGGTTAAACACAGCACCCTAATATTATGAGTTGACTTACAGGATCTTATGGGCACTTAACATGTAGCTTAGATATTCTTCACATACAGACATTATATAAACAAAGTTTCACTTCAATTTTTATATGGGAAGTAATAAATATTGTCTTAGTCAATGCAATTTCTCTGCCAATTATGGAGAAAGTTGAGATATGTACAGAAGCAAAAAAAAAAAAGTGTCAATACTCATGCTATTTCTGGTTTAAACGTATAGAATAATAAATGTATTAATTTTTAGGGTATCACAGGATTTGGTTGTAATTCTTTCTCAGTTGTAAGAACCTGTTGAGGATCCAGAACCAAGAATTTTGTGGTTTCTCTAATTCCACAGATAGCTCAACAACTGATACAATAAACAAATCTGTGCTAACATCCACTTCCACACTAATCATTTGTCTAGATCTCTTCCAGATGTTTTTCTCTATGTTGCCAATCTATTTGTATTAGACAAGCTGATCTCTTGATTGCCTTAGGTACTTTCAGCAATTACTGTGACCTTGGAAATATGGCTGGGTCTGCATGATGTCTCTGTCTTCTGTCCTCTACTGAAACTTAATGGATAGGAAACTTCTGAGCAGGTTATTTTGATCAGTGTATTTCCTTCCAATTTTTCTATAAAATGTTTCTAGCTAAGAATGTGTATCTTAAAGGAAGCTATCTAGAGGCATATCCCTATCACTTAAAGTACACTGTTCCCTTACTTGCATATAATTACCATATCACTTGCAGGACACTGACATAATTCTCACATTATAGTCATTATATCGTCATGCCATCCCAGGATTAATATCCAGCATAAGACCATAATGCTGCCATGTTGCAGGCTATCCTTATCTTTCCATTATGTCCTTTTTTGTGTATTTTTCTCATCCTGATCTAGGCAAAAATGAGGCATTGTAGACTTTGTGCCAGCATAGTGTCAGCTATTCCCATACCCACAGAGTGCAGCTGGAACATAAAATTGCTCTATTATTTATTTTGAAATAAGTGCATTTTATTGTATAAATCATTTTGGCAAATGCAGCTTGCATTTTTAGTTTAATTTTCTATTCATCTAATTATCTATTAATGTTGTTATTAGCACATTTTAGTTCCATATAGCAGAATATTTCAGGTATTAATTTAAAAAAGCAAAATATGATTTACTAGATAATTATTGGGGGGTGGGAACCAGCTGCAGGTTTTACAATAAATAGTTTACCTAGATATTCTATTTCTGCAAATTGAAAGTGGCAGTTTAGGAGAATAAGAGGCTGACACGTTTTTGTTTTTCATTTCTTCATGCTGTTTGCAAGTTAAAAGTTCTATAGCTCTCATTAATGGAAGAAATGTTTGAAATGAGACCTAGAGGAATTAAGAATACATTTTAGTAGGATTAACCTATTTCCAATCTTACTAGCATAACCTTACAAGGACAGAATAACTAGCTGTAATATTATAAATGAATAGTTTCACATAGTAAATATTCAGGAAGGGAGTCCAACATTGTATGATAATTGCTAAGGGGGAAAATGACATTTTTTGCAAATGAAGGATCAGTATTAACATTCATGAGTGCATCACAATGAAGACAAAGATTTAATCTCCTGTGGAAACAATGGAATAATTGAACCCATCAGACACAGTACTATTAAATAACTAAAAACAGTGCATGTTGCTTTAGATATACCACTTCAATAACACACATTGAGAGTTAGTTCATTCTGGACATATGAACTTGCCACAGGCTGGTATAGACGGATAGATAGCAATAAGGCATCACAAAAAATGTCTAAGCCATCAAAGCAGAAGTTGAAATGGCTAAAATACTCATGGAAAGCACAAAGATTGATATTGAACAATGATTAAGGGTGGTAAGCAAGAATGCTAGAAGCCTCCAAGCCACAAATAGCAGAGTTTAGTGCTTCATTTTCAAAGGCAGATATACAATGGGAATAACTGAAATGTCATGGAACAAAAACAAACTATAAGATAGAATTATCATTGGACACAGGATAATTATGAGGTGAAGGAGAGAGAGAGGAAGAGGATGAACTGAGGAAGTTGTTCTTGGTTATATTAAAAAGGACAGAGTATCAACTCCATAGGAACTCCCAAAGAAGGAAAGTCAATAGAATTGCTTCAAAAATAATTCACTAGTAAGATATGCTATAAACCCCAAGAACAACATACTCAGGGACATCTTAAAAAGAAGAATGAAAATGGGGCGGCGTCAAAAAGAGAAAGCGTCATGGTAGTGTAGCTTCAATTAAACTTAGAGAGTCTGGAGAAATGTGTATTTTGGTCACAATAAAAAAGTTGAAAATCTGAACGCTTGGCAAATGGGAAATGATCCTGAATTTAATCTTAAATGTTATCAAGTTGTAATGCACACTGTGACTCTTGCTGAATTGAATGTTCGCTGCATTGATGATGATGATGATTACATGCTATCAAATCACTGTCATCTCTTAGCAACCATATAGATACATTTTCTCTATGATAATCTGTCCCCTTTTTTTTTTGTCTGCGCTCAGTCATTACTGACCCTGCAGTGCCTGCCTGGACGAGTCCTTGCCTGGACGAATCCTTGCCTGGACAAATCCTGTGCAGTTTTCAAGGCAATTGTTTCGGAAGTGGTTTGCCAGAGCCTCCTTCCTAGAGCAGAGCCCAGCTGGCGAGCGCAGGAGGCGGGATTTCCGTTGCTTCACGCCCTTTTCAGGCGAGCGTGGTTTCGTGCTTATCGGCAGCCGATCCCGTCTCTCTGTGCAAGGCGCTGCCAGCATTTTTCCTCCCACCGGAGTGAGAGTACCCATTTATCTACTCACGTAAGTTTTCGAGCTGTTGGGTTGACAGGAGCTGGGGAGGAAACAAGAGCTCACCTTGTTAACAGCGAAGGCTGGACTCGAACCGCCGAAGCTGTCAGCCATTTCTGGCCGGCAACTTTCAGCGTCATTAAGCCGCTGCGCCACCGCGTCCCCCTAATCTGTCCCTAACCTGGTCTAAATGGTGCCCCCTTTGCCACTGTAACTGAGTGCATCCCCCTTGCTCTTCTTCTCTTTCCTTCCACCTTTCCCAGCATTAGAGCCTTCTCCAGAGAGCTAGATCTTTGCATCACATCACTGCATTCTCAAGGTTAATTTGTATTACAGATTTCCTTGGCAAAACAGAATTTTCCCAAGGAAATCTAACAGAGACATATTTGACATACAAAGAAAAAACTCTCATAAAATGAGTATATTTGTTTAAATAGAGTTTGAATGATAAAACAGTCATATGTGTTCAAAATATTGAGGCAGAACAGTCAAAACCACAATAGGGTATGTTCAGGTAGAAAGTGGACTGCTGATCAGAAAAAGTGCTACATTTGCTACCACAGTTAATAAAGAAAAAAAGAAAAAAGAAAGGTTTTCTTATGACAATGGAAATGCTGCCTATTTTTTTTTAAATGTACCTCAACAAAATTGATTCATCAGTTGGCTCACAAGGGAATTAAAGAGATACTGAGGATTAAAAAAAAAAAAATCAGAAAAGCCCAAACTCACATGAGAAGACATTTGGACCAAACTGGTATTTTCAGGGGTTTAAATAAAGAAAATATTGTTGACAGATAATACAATAATAAAGAACCTAAATACAACACATTGATTTTCTAACAACGTGTAAAGATCAGCCAGCATTTCAAAACACTGCAAAGTGGCCAGGGCAAACTATTAAAAAGACATTTGGGGAGAAATGAGTAGGTGAGAGAGATTACAGAAATTATAGGGCAGTTAGTTTAACATTAGTTTCGCTAAATGCATTATTAAAGAAAAAGTTATAAGATTATAGTAGGTCAAGCACTATTAAAGAAGAATTAGCATACAATCCCATTTATTGTTACTTGGAATGTCTGTAAGAACGTAGAGGGGGTTCTGGCCATATGCATTTCATCTGAACTTTCAAAAGGCTTTTTAACAAAGTTTCTCAGCAAAGGCTCCTATGAATATTATGTGATAAATACAGGATAATAGATAGTCTATAGCGTAATGCCTGCTGCTTCACTTACCTCTTCCATCACTGCACCCACACGGCCGAAGCAATAGCAGCAGGAAAGTGAGCATTCCAATTGCAACATGCAAGATAACACTTCGCTTTAATGGACTAACTGGGAGAGGGGGAAGGATGTATGTTATATCCCAAAGTTTGATAAAAAGTACTTCATCATGATAATGAAAATGACACAAATTACACAATTTAAGTAATAACATAAACTGATGAAAATTACAATGTGTAATGATGTCATTATGCAAATTACGTTTGTGTCATTTGTGTAATGACATCATTACACAAATGACATAAATTGCAACAAAATGTAGTCCATTGCATATGAAGTCTGTTGCACACCACAACAATCTGTTTCACATGCAATGGACTACATAAAATCAGTCTTTCACTATATTATCTTTGCTGTGAGTTTCTTGTCCTGAATGCAGATCTCTTTTCTTTTGTGTATAAACTGCCACCGTGGGTCCCCAAAAGGCACTGGGATCACAGCAGAACAATAAAAACCTGAACTGTCTGCAGATAATTTAGATTACCCCTACCCTTACTATGCCTGCAGTTTTCATTTCCTTTTAAAAAATTATCAGTGGATGTTACCATAATGAAAATCTCACATATGGAATTATGAAGGTAGAACCTTTAAACCCCGGAGGGTTACATTCCACACTAGATGTATTATGAAACCAATCTCTCTCCACTTTTCATCCCAACTAGCGATAAAGGAAATGGATGTGAAACAGTATGGATTTGTTCATCGTCTAGGGATAGGCAAATCTGTATATTTGAGTTTCACATGATTTTGCATTTCTTTTTAATCCCTATAATTAAGCTAACATACTTTTTTATGAATATTTGCTTAAGAAATGCATTTTTGCACCTATTTTTCACTAATAAACACACTGTTACAAGCAACTTTGTCTAATATAAATAATTTCAGAATTATAAAGATATAAGATTTAGAATAACTTATATACCAATGCAACCTTCACAAACTATCATCCTGCATTCTAGTATCAGCACTGATATTTTAATGATTTCAGCATAACTTATGCAACTACAGGGGGTTGTACTTTTTAAATATATGCCTGAAATCATGCACAATACATTTTACTGTGAATGCAGCAAGAAATTTATATAGTACAATTATTATATATAGTCTACAAATGTAAATTGTTATAGATTTTTTCCCCCAAAGCAAATAATAAACAACCAACAATCATTATGTGTCTGTCAAATTTTGAGTTTTAATCCTAATTTCATAGAAACTTTTAACATTCCTTTTAAAATGTTGTGCCTTCTTTTCAGAAAGAAATATAGTTTGTTATTTCCCTCAGTTCTAATAACAGCACAAATCTATTTCTTAAATTAAGTTGGGGACCAACCTAAGCAATACTGAATTAAGACCAGCTATGCCTAATTCTTCAGGATTGCAAAAACAGTAGAGAACTAGGATGGGTGACTAGAAGGAATTGCAATGGCCACCATCAGCTATCTGGTGTGGCAGCAAATTGAAGACATCATAATGGATGGCATATTATCAAAGGCTTCTATATGTGCTACAGAAATAGAAACACAGAGTTGGAAGGGATCGCAGAAGTTATCTAGTTCAATGTAGGATCTGCTAAAGCAGTGGACAGATGGCTCTGAAGTCCTCCATTAAAAAGGAACATACTGCTTCATGAAGCAGCTTATTCCACTGGTTGACAGCTCTTACTAGTAGGAAATTCTTACTTATATTTAATCTTAGTTTAGTCTTTTCTTCTGTAAGTTAAACATATCCCATTCCATTGAATGTTCCTCAAAGGACATGGTTTCCAATTTCCTTACCATCTGGCCCATATTTTACTATTTTAGTAATGAAGATATCATGAGAAACTTTGTTAAATGCTTTGTTGAGATCAAGGCATGCTATATTTATGGCATTCCCACTCATACTAACTAGTAACTGTTGAAAAGGGAGATAAAGTTAGTTTTTATTGCAACTGCCTGTTGGCTGTTAATTGTTGCATTGTGATACAAGTACTCAAAATAGCTTACTTAATTATCTCTTCAACAACCTTGGTCAATATAGATGTCAAGCTGACGATCTGTAATTTCCTGGTCCTCTTCCCTTTTTGAAGATAAGGACATTTGTTTTGTTTTTTCTAGTCTTCTGAAACCTCACCAGTTCTCCAGGAGTTCTCAAATTCTACATGTAGCAGTTCTGCAATCACTTCTACTAGTTTCTTCGTAGGCCAGGATGCAATTCATCTGGCTTTGAGGCTTGAATTTATTTAAATTAGCTAAGTGATAACAATGTCATTGGGGGCATACAACATAGAGCATCAACATCTTTGCCCTGTCCTGATAGCTACTACAACCTTTTTGTAACAATGTCCAAGCCTGAGAGAAATGAAAATCAATTATCATTAGCATTCTTATGCCCAGTATAATCAAATGCGTTTCTTCTCCAGAAATCATATATCCAAAGAAGTGTAAATAAAATTAATCAATAAATACTATAATTATTAACTCTGGGTTTAAATATTTTCATTTTATTTAAACAAGAAACAAAGCTGCCCTCAGCCTCCTTTACTCTCTCTCTCCCCCCCCCACATATATTGACCCTACAAAATAATTTCTTCCAATACTAACATAAATAGTTTGCCAATGACACTATTTTATGCCTTCTAGTTATCTGAGATCTTCTTTATTAAATATTTATGATACAAGAGATTACATCAGAACTTATTCCCATTAAACACACTGTATAGGAATAATATAGCTTCCAATTTCAACCTTACAGTTAAGACAGACTATTATTATGCAAATATGATAGACTGCTTCAGGGACTTTACTAAGTTTTACAAGACTGGAGGAAACTGAACCTATTAAATTTAGGCACTTGGATCATAATTCTTCCAAGTCCTAATTTTCAATCCAGCCCATATAATTCTGCTAATTCACTGCCAGAATATTTGACATCTTTATCTGAAATAACATATGTTGCAAACTACTTTCTTAGACCTCTCTGAAAAGAGACTGCTAAATGTTCCAGATTTGAAGTTTTCCATTATAGGGAACATTTCAATTTGTAAATCCATGCAACCAAACTTATAAGCAATTATAGAATAACATATGTAAATAACTGAATTAGAAGTATAATGAATCCATAACTTAAAGAATAATATTTTTATGATTATTTTGACCATTTGGAACAAATGGTTCAACTTGGAGCCTCAAATTATGTCTAGTTTCCAATTTTGTACAGCATATTTTTTCCCTTCCAGGGAAAGTTGCAGAGCTGTTTGGGATATGAAGCATTAACTCAATGCCTAATTTAAAGTAATAAACTGGAAGACTAAACTGTATCCATTTTTTAAAAAAATTCTTAATGACCAATGTATACATGAAATATTTTGTCCTCCCTTATCTGAAGATCACATACTTTTATTTGCATATATTCTCTACCTACCTACCTACCTGGAATTCAAATTGGTGTACGTAGTATTCTCTCCTCCTATCTTTCCCCACAAGAACAACTTCATGAGATAGGTTGGGCTGAGAGAGAATGACATCCTCAGAAGTCAGCCTTGACTCCTGGTTATTGTTTGGACAAGTCCCTGCAGTGTTCTTTGCCCTTGCCTTCTTCCTAAGGCTGAGAGAGTGACTTGTGCAAAATCAGCTGGCTTTGTGGCTAAGCTAGAACTAGAACTCACAGTCTCCCAGTTTCTAGCCTGGTGCACCAAATTGGCTATCACAGTAGCTTTACTTTCTAAATATTAAGTTGTTCTAGCATCAAAGTATACTTCTCTAATTTGGTTCTCAATGGTTTAGCATTTCATAATTACTCAGGCCTTCTCAGGAGTAGGACATCTGCTTTGTCATTTCCATAATATATCCTTTTATTTCTTTTTTGACAAAGGCTAACTTCCTCAATCTATTTTTTTTCCTGTGTTATACTAGTAGAAAATATAAACTGATTCATATACATTAAGCAATGTGATTTTCTTTTTTATAACATGAATGCCATATTTGTAAATCTTATAAATCTGGATGACCATTTTTTGTTTCCTATTTTAATTTGTAATTTGAAAAAGAGATCTGAATCTTCTAATTGCATTCTTTCAGTGGTCTGAGGGGGAAAACAAATTTATAACTCACACACAAAGTTGGAGGAGTCTGTACAAAGTATTCTTTATATTGCATGAAAAAGGCCACTATGTTAAACTCTTTAAGGATTAATCATTATTGGGTGATGTGCTATCTGATAACATGGAGGTCCACCTTGGGTTCTAATCCAACTAAGCGTTTATTGCTGCAAAAAAGCACCATCTCAAAGGCTTTCAGAACTGCAACCAAAGGGCTCCATCACCTGCTCTAAGAAGTGCAAGCGACTATAATAAACCCAGCAAAAGACCTGTCAAAAGAGTGCCATTTATCAATGGTGTACTTTAGGAAGAAAAATGCAACTTCCATCCTGATCCAAACTAAATCAAAACTAATCTGCCTCTAAGAAAAAAGAACATCACAAAGCTTACAGCAGATAGAATACAGTAAGGATTAATCAAGGCTAATCCACAATATTGTAAGAACGTGATCCGCTCCAAACTCATCAATGTCATCACTTTGAATGTAGCTTTAAAACTCAGCTTTCCTTTCACAAGATTAACATTTGACAGGGTATTTTCCCTCTTTTCCTTCTGGAAATTACAGTGAAGAAAGCAGCTTCAATTTAATAGCTATATAAGACAAAGTTTAAAGGGATGAGTAAGTGGAAAGTGAAGTTTCTCCTATATCATTTTTCAAAACATTTTTCTGCATAAAACTGACTACTTAATTTTCACTGTAATCCTGCTTTTAAAAAATGAGAAAAAAGACCACCCCACTTCAAATGTGGAAATAGAGAATTCTTTTTGTCATATAAAGAATTACATGAACCTCAAGGCATGAAAACTGCCGTAAAACAATCCTGATCTCTACCAATTCAATACCTATGAAAAGACAATTACTTTCTTCCTATAAACATGTACCTACAAAAAAAAGAGATTAATTTTTCTATGCCACTGGATAGTTTAGCCCTGTCCAAATCTTCCAAAAAAGATCCATCAGAATACAAAACGCCTCCTTTCAAATAATTAAAGAAGCCACATACATCTCCTGGCTAGCTCTGCCTTCTGAGTACTTTCAAAAGTACAAAAGGAAACTTCACTTCCC
This sequence comes from Liasis olivaceus, assembly GCA_030867105.1. Classification (NCBI taxonomy): domain Eukaryota; kingdom Metazoa; phylum Chordata; class Lepidosauria; order Squamata; family Pythonidae; genus Liasis; species Liasis olivaceus. The sequence continues at coordinate 224,596,829 of CM061349.1, forward strand.
TTGCTTCTGAAGAGGAGGAGGAGGAGGAGGAGGAGGAGGAAGAGGACTTATTAGTTAATCCATCTGACAAAAAGAAGTTTGGAGGTATATATTATTCTTAGATAAGTTTCCGAACAGCATGAAAATGCATTATAGTTCCCCTACAAATTCAAATACTTTAAGTATGTGGGTTGATATTTGCCTGACTACTTCATAAGGATCCAAATTCTTCACCCACCCGTTCTGTTTTTTAAAAAATACTCTTTAAAATTCATCATTATTATTTTAGAATTCAAATCAAACTTTGCTACCTGCTTTGAAATTTATTAATAATTAAAAATAGAAATAAAAACACACTGATTTATCGTTTGCAGATATGTGCATGAGAATTAATTAGGTAGTATTTCACACAAATACCAGGAAAAGTGTATTTTGAATCACTTGACTGTATAATTAAGACTGACTTCCTGAAGGATGCATTACCTATGGATTTATATGATTTCTATGGCAGAGATGGCAGAAATATAGTATTTAAATTGCGATTTCATGTCAGAAATAAAAAAAAAAAGTGACTACATTTATGATTTGACCAATTTCAGAAAATGAACATAATTAGAAGCACTGCCAAATAAACTTTTCAGAATCCATTAGAGCCTGGTTATTTGTCAAAGACCAGCTTTTACTGATTTTAACATAATTTCTTTTATTCATGGTAGCCCACAGTAAGATCTATGGATGACATAGCAGTTAGAGATCTTAATAAACAAACAAGGGATCCATTTTGTGCATGAATGCTAAAACTCCAAGAGAAGCTGTAAAGTATGTTTCCCAAGTCCTTACGGGTACTTTGCTAATTGGAGAGGGTATATCATTCCTCTGATAGTCTGCTATGATTCACCAGAAGGCAGAGGAGCTCTTATCCTTGGCTGCTGGAACTAATTGCTGCCAGGATGCCTTTAAAGCATCCCTCTTCTTAGATCTCACAAGAACCTTATATTATTTCTTCATTTTCACTAATTTAGCAAGGGACAATTGAGTGGGGTCTTTTTGATATGAACCAAAATGTGCCAACAATTCACACTTGGCTATGACACAATCCTGATCAAACCAGTCTTTGGAACTGATGTTAATATGGTGATATGTCCAGTTTGCCAATCTGCAAACTGTAGAATTTGGACAAGAGATATATAGCAGGTAAAGATCAAATTATTCAACCCAACACCTACCATTCCTTCTTGAAGTCCCAGAAACGTAGGGAAGTATAACACTTTAGCAGCTCTAATGGTTTGATTTTAGTTCCACCCATTATGAACAGACCCTGCAGCAATGTCCAATGGGGGAGCATTCTGAATTTTGCTTAATAAATGTGTCATTAGTTTAATATTGAGGGTTAATGGAAGATGGTCTCTGACTGTTCAACTATAATTTGGTTAATGTTCTCAAGTAAATCACAGGGAATATGTCAGTAGTCAACTACTGACATTCAGAGACCTGATCAACAGGTAAATTCTGCTGGTTGGTCATCCAAAATCCTATCGTTCTAGATGTGCAAGTGAAGTTGGTTGGCTAATGTGGTCAGGCAATAACTTCCAAAATCACTGAGTGTATCTTCGGTGAGGAACATGGGGAGAGGTAGCCCTCACTGGCCTCCTCAGGATAGTTTTAGTAATGGGTACACAGAGTTTGATCATCAGGATCTATCTGTGAATTAAAACTGCCCCCCCAACTAAGATGTGAGCTTGGGGATGAAGGTCCATAGATTTCTCAATATAATTTGCAAATTGGTCTCAGAGATGTTTAATCTGCTTCTAAGAGCAAAGTGGGGCTGAATAGATATTGATTAAGAACATTTTAATTTGGCTGAATTGTAATAGAACTGCTGTCCCATAGTGAGCAAAAAGGGGAAGAGGGATAATGTACCATAACCTGTAGAAATTAAGACAGCAAAACCTCCTTTGGCTCTATCTCTCCTTTCAGTTTGAACAGACTTGTGCAGTGAGAATCGAATCATCAATATCAATCCGGCCAAGTTTCTTGTATAAATTTAATACTGAATGTTTGGATAAACATTTGATAAAGGAAGAATCTAAGCATTTGGTCAGTCACCCTGCTATGTTCCATGTAAAGAAGAAGAGGGCAACTGGATGAGCAATAAGGGGAAAGAATTAGCAACCAGTCCTAGAAAAGGTCTGGATGGGAAATAGCACTGTGTGCTGGAAAGCTTGAAACTTTCAGAGATTGCATAACAATCTTCAGAGAAGCAATTATAGTTACATCAACCAAATTATCCAAATTAGAAGGAAGAGGCAAAATAGAAGGGCTCTCAGTAAGGGTAGGAGTCAACTTCCCTTGAAAGGGTGCTTCAGGGATCACAGGACACCTGTCTGCACCAGTAGCAGGAGCTGAGGACTCATTCCTCCAGTCAGGAAGAAGCTGACTGTACTCCAACACCTTTTGTAATATAGTTGTCCCTTCTTTGTTACATCCTTTAATAGGGCTAAAACTATCAAAAATGGCCTGCAGAATTCAGGAACAAGCAGGAATAAGAGGATCAGAGGGATAAACCAGGATAGCTCTGGAGAGAAGGAACAGAGATCTGTTCGTAACCATGATTTGGGGGGGAATAGATTCCACACACATGATGATTCTTCACTAGAAAATATTTATGATGTTGCTCTTATACTTAAAAACTTGATTTGATCAGAGCTGGTAAATCAAATAGGTTGTTTTCCATCATTTACAGTACTGTGAAAATATGAATGTAATGTTCCATAAAGGCATGAAAAAAAGAAACAAGTTATATTTAATTACCACACTGGTTATCCAATATGTGTATTTGTGTGTGTGTGTGTGTGTGTGTCCATGTGTTACCCCAGTGATTTCAATGACCTAATAGGAGGGTGAACTGCCAGCCTGGCATTTAAAAGTGCCAGTTCAGCAAATCACTTATGCCTGTGCTTAATCTATTCCCTATGGAGAAGCACTTCATGTTAAGCAAATACTTCTGTGCTTTCTGAATAGAAGTGATTTTCTAAAATGGCACGAAAATTAATGTTCTATCTATATTCAAATACTTATTACTTCAAATTCCAAGCATCCTAGTGTATTTTATGAGCTACATAATCAGAAAGATGATATGTTATTGACTCTAATGAACTATTCAAACCATTAAAGGCTTGTTAAGATGCACAGTTGCAGAAGCTAGAAAGTGTGACTTGAAACCAATTCATTTTAGCCAATACAAAATACAGTGCAGGGAAAGCTGCTAATGTTGAAAACTGGTCGGTAGGGTTAAATACTAGTCTATAAGATTATGAAAAGAGTTTTGAAAACAACACGCACCAATAAGGTGATTGAATATTCTAGTCCTGATGTGGATCGCCATCATGGCCTGTTATGCATATCAGCTCTGATAACTAGAATAATTGCTTGGATGTTCCCAAGTAAAACTAGCTCTCTTATATTTAGTTGCATTTAATCAGCCTGTGATATTCATTCTGCTTCATTTTGCTCTGCCACATATACTTTCCTAGTTCTCAGGTGACAACTATAGTGTTGAAAGGAACTATTATTTTACTTCTGTTTTGACACTTCCAAATCACCTTCCTGAAAAACATTGTGTTTTTCTCTTTATGCTATGGACTTCACTTTTAAAGAGACACATATACATACATTTGGTCTGTCACAAAAGTAAAGAGATCTTCCATTCTACATTTATGGTATCATATAGCCTAAGTAAAATAATCTGCCACATATTTATTTCCCTGATCTGTAAAACCTGAAGGGTAAATTGCCATAATGAGCCATGGGCAATTCATACTTTGTAGCCGCCTGCACAGAGATTAGAATACATTACATATTGTTCACCACTTGCAATCACACAGACTGGCAGGGAGATATATAATGCTAACATGAACTGATCCACAGATCAAATAGCACAGAGGTCCATGAAAATATACTCAGCAAAATACAAGCTGAGAAAATTTACAAAACGTTAAGTTAACTAACCAAGGGAAAAGCTCTTTTATAATTCAACATGTTACAAACAGTTGTAAGCAATCAGTTTAAAAACTGAACGTAAAAAGTCTGTAGAATACACTTAAAAAAAATTAAAGAAAATTAATACCTAACATATGTATTTGCTGTTATATTTAATACTGACTATAGCTCATATAGTCAAAAGTTAATACTGTTACACTTAAAATAATCATGCCTATTTATTTGAGGAGACAACTTGAACACATGCATGCACACACGTGCGCACCCATACATATACAGCAATTCTATATACAATCTTTTTGGTTTCTGAGGATAAACAAATCTCATAAATAAATAATCAATTGATTATTAACAAACAATACTAAAATTATGGCTATCAACTTACTAAATATGATCAGTAAATTTAGATTTTAATAATAAAGTAATAGTTGAATTAGCTAAATTTATCAATTATTTTATTATTATTTCTAATATATTTAGAAAAGTGCAAAGTATTTCCCAAATTAATAATTAAAATTGTCATACTTTTTTTAAAGGATTAGGGAAGGAATTAAGATTTCTTCAGCATCTCCTGAGGGCGGGTGGAATAAAATGCATACAAAGAATAGGTGAATTCCCCATCTCCAATTTAAATGTTTTGGGGAAAGCTTATTTTACTTTTTAAATAATGGCTGAAGATTTTTTAACCAAGCTTCTCTTTATTGTTTAAGAACCAGTGGTATTGTTCAGAATGGCTATAGTAATCCTACCAACATTTTCCAACATATTTCTATGGCAAGAGAAAGTCATGAGAACAAAATGTAAAAATAGGGGAAAATCTCCCCCCCACACCCCCAACCCCATTCAAAAAAACAACACAAAACTCCAGAAATTCTATCAATGCCTTTCATGGGAAATAAAAGATGTACAAAACAGTTGTTGGCAATTTCATTTGGGTCCTAACATATACACATTCACTTCCAATCAAACATCTCTCACAATTAAAACAGCTTATAAAAATAGGAACATACAACATTTATTTGTAACAGGAGTGAAGAACCTATAGTCCCATTGGCTATAGCTGAACTACAATTCTAACTATTCCTCATTCTTGGCTATGCTAACTGGGAGCTGTGGTTCAACAATATCTGGAAGGATACTGATTCCTTATGCCTGATTTGTGTAATTATTGTATTAAAGAACCAGTTTAAGGACGTTAATTACCCTCTAAGGAAGTTACAGCCTACATTAAAATGGAAAGTTTCATAACTAATGTGAGTCCTTTAATCTGTGTCACTATTTTTCCATGGAATACACTTGAATCCACAACAGTTTTGCAAATTACTTCATACCTCCCCATGAAGCTAGAAGTATTGATGAAATATTATTTTCTATAGATGTATTTTTCATGCAAAACTGAATACCCAATCATGATCAAAGCTGTTGCTTTGACTTCTATTTCCATTCTATGTTACTTTGCCACAAAGATATCTACTTTGTGAGGCAAGTGCATACAACCTGGACAACAACTTTTTGGCATTTGGAATCTGTCATGCATTACTGTATTCCTTTCACTAATGTGCTGCAATTTTAAAACAGAGCTGCAACACAGCTATGGTATTTTGTAAAACTTTTGACCATTTGCTTTTCAAGTATAGAAAGCAAGATAGAACTTTAGAAATGTATGCTTTAGGAAACCCATGGCAAACTGATCATGATTGTAAAGAATTGCAAACAATACCATAAAAGGAAACTTATTTAAACTATAAGCATAAAATTGATTTTTCAGACATTCATATGCACGTCTGCAACTGCTTGGCTTGCATTAGATATAACTGACAGGGAGGCGATTATTATAATGTTTGTCTTTCAAAATTATCCCACAGACAAAGGAAAGTGTACAATCATGTCTCTCTGTAATATGGAAAACATAATAAAATCTTCTGATAGCTTATTCTAAATTCCAGCTGGAAACGAGTGGAAATACTAGAATAAATAATCTTCTTTTGTTACTATACTGATATGGGAAAGTTGTTGCTTTGACTACAATGATAGGGGTTTTTTTCCCCAATAGCTTTTTTCATGCCATTTGCTACAGAAATATGACAACAAATGGAAGAGGAAAAAAGACAAATAATTATTTTAAATTATCTGAGAAAGAAAATTATGGTATTAAATGTCACTTTTCAAAACAACAATAACCATCACAACAGATTTTCAGTTGCTTGCTTAAAAGCAAAGCACACACATGGTTCAAAAAACACTGCTTGCTTTAAGACTAGCTATAAATAAAAACTAGTACAGGATAATATATGTGGAGATCCTTCTCCAAAAAATTATTTTGCTGCATACAAGAATAGAGTCAATGCCATCTGAAATTGTCTATATTCTTCAAAGATTAAGAAACTGGAGAGATCTTTCCATCCCCCTCCAACCATTCCTTTGCCGCTCCCTTTAAAGAATACTATACGTGCTACTTGCACTGGGAAACATAATGAGAGCAGCCTGCCTATGACTTACATTATAGCTGGATCTTTGTACAAATTTGTATGTTTATTTCTAAACAACATTCGTAATGGTGGATCTTAAATATATTAAACTATGGTCTTTTGTAGATTTATTCAAGTGCCCCATAGTTACATCAACTGTTACTTGTTCTCATCAACAAGGCTGTAAGATATGAATGCAAATACTGAGGCCAGGACAGGGGCTCACCATGGTGAATTACTTTTGAATAGCTTAGTAAGGATTAAATCATCACCAGAAGCTACCAAGGCCTGAGCCGAGAGATTAGATCTCTGACCTCTTAAGGGATCACTGATGGGCAGACTCCCTAACATCATGTCAAGGACATCTCTTATACATAGCTTTTTCAGTTCCCAGAAGTACCTTTCCAAGACTTCTAGTGGGATGCAGCTATCTAAATGTGCCAGGCCACTGCTGGGCTGATCCATGGTTATGCCCCATGGATCATCCCAGAATTGGGCTGAGTCATTAGTTCTGACTGTGTGGATAAAATTTGACCAGATGTCATACTTCACAGCACCCCTTTCTTATGTTTAAGTAATTGTTTCTATTATCTTCTCTACTTAGGAAGATCCTGTGTGGACCCTGTGTTCAACATTGGATTTATGAGCTTTGTATTTTGGGAAGGATTTTTTTTTTAAACTTTAATACATTCAGAATGAAACCATGGTTTGGAATGCTTTGAGAACCATGTGGAAACAGCAGTGTTTTCATGAGTTAGCTGCTTTTGTAATTCCTGTACAATTGTTATAGTTCTCCAGGACTGTTTGTGCTGAGAGCAAAGAAAGACATATCCACTGGAGTCATTCAGGTTTTATGTACCTTTTGTATTCATAGGGACAGTAAGAAAGAGTAACATCTCAATGTACTTTAATTATCCATGACAGCATCCATAGTATCTAAATGAAAAGTAAGTTGCTTGGTCTTCGAGGTATATTTGACTTGCATCTAGTCATTCACAATATTTCTTCTTTAAACACTTGGAGAATCATTTCTACTAGTGTCAAAAAATAGATGTCTGAATTTTGGGGACTTTTTTTTTTAACAAAGCTTATTATAGATTGCTTGTATGATATACAATTACAGTATAGAAAAAACATACTTGAGTAACTGCAGTTAAGAATATCATCTCTTGGTTTTTACAATACAATGAATTATACTGGCATATATTGGTATGGAATATATCCTTACCAATGACAATTGTAGAAACTGACTTGCGGCTTTACCAGATAATAATTATCATAATAAAAGTGCAATGGTTAATCATTAGTGACAGCAGATCCAGAACTTCCTTTAAGACAGAACTTCTGATATATAGATAGATCATCTTCTCAGCTTTCATCTTCATTTTTTCATAGTCTATATAAACCCTAAGTAACTGTGGATATTACTTGGTTATTTAATAAGACTCCCATGTAAACTGAAGGTAGATATTATATAGATTAAGGTTCTAATTATTTCTCTGGTCTCTATCCTTCAGAACTGTTGCTGAAGTTTTTTGTTACATTTTCTAAGAATATGTAAAACGTCCCAAAGTCTTGAGTATATAACGGAGAGACATATTAAGCAAAGAAACAAACAAAACCTTTATATTATTAAAAACAGCCCTTGGAGTAAAATATGCTCAAATTTGGATACCAAAATGACATAGGTAAAGCATGGCTCCTGAATTTTTTTTTCCAACCCTTTACCAGCAATGGCCATAGGAGAAGCATAATGGGCTGTAAGAATAACCTTGGGAGACAGGAGGAAGAGAAGCAGCCTAGACAATGGTTTGATAAACAAAATCTGAGTCCAAAGGAGGGCTGGGGGTGGAGAAAGAGAAGGGACCCTCCCTTGTTCTCTGGAAAGTAAAGGCACGGGATGGGGGAAGAGCTTTCAGACTTACAAGATTCTGTTACTGTAACCTTACAATAAAGGTAGTACCAGTACTCATAGTTCTGGTTTCCTGTCTGGACTACTTTGAAGGGCTGACATCAATTTGGGTTTATAGCCAATGACAAAATAACAAGACAAGAGTTAAGTAAACTAGCAAATTAAGAAAACATGTGAGTTTAAAAGCAGGGTGAAGAAGGCAGAGTAGTTCAGCTTCTCTCCTCCTTGTACGTTGATTAAATAAAGTTCAAGATAGTATGACCAGATAACATTCAATGCCCCACTTACCACTATCTCCCTTTTAAGCAGAAATAATGTGAGGGTGGTACAATGAGAAACTTAGTTTAAGGGATATCTGCCTTCCATTTTTCTGTGCCAGCACTGCTGGCTGCCAGCCAACATAATAGCAAGCTGGATGTCTGGCACAGTCCAGTGATACGCAAACTAAGGCAGAACTTTTAGAAGAAAGGAGTCCTTTTTATCTATATCTAAAGATGGCAACTGTAATGTAGTCAAAGGCTTGGCTCAGGTTAACAGTAGGGATACCAACAAACAAGCGACAAATCCAAGGGACAAGACAAGAGACACAATGAGTGAAATCCAGAGTTCAGTGCATACCAAGTTAAATATGACAGAGCTGAGGCTTGAAAAGTTATTCTCAGTGTCTGCTCCCAGGGAGTGAGGCCAATAAATTGGCCACACTGAGCCTCCACCCAATACACAGCTGAGGCATTTTATTCCTCAGCTTTGTTATCTGAGGGAGCGCCTCTCCCTGATCACATCAACCCGCCCATTAGATCCGGCAGGGAAGGTATGATACACATTCCATTGGCCAGGGGCTTGCATTTAGTGGGTCCCAGGAGGCGGGCCTTCTCTGCCGTTGCTCCCTCCTTGTGGAACATTCTCCCTCCTGAAGTTAGGCTCGTTCCTTCCCTGCTGTCATTTAGGAAGTCCTTCAAGATGTGGTTGTGTCATCTGGCCTGGGGGTCTTTGGGAACCAGAGGCATTCTTGGACGGCTCCACTGTAACTGATATTCTGCTCTCTCCGTGGGGTTTGTATATTTTAAAACCTAAATGTTTTAAAATTTGTGATAACATTTTTATTTTAATAATAACCTTTTATATGCCTGTTTTTATTCACTTATTCACTTATTTTATTAATTGTTGTACATCGCCCAGAGTCACGTTGTGTGAGATAGGCAGCTATATAATGCAATATATTAGATAGATAGATAGACAGACAGACAGACAGACAGACAGACAGACAGACAGACAGACAGACAGGCTTCCTTCTTGGCAAGTCTCTCCAATATGTGGAGTTCTGTTCTCTGTTGTTGAATCTTTATCACACACCTCTGTGTAGGACTGGGTAGCTGGCTTCCAAGTCTGAGTGGCTATTAGTGGGTGCAGGCATGGTGTGCTGGGGGGTTGCTGAATCTGCCTCAACCAGAGTGGAGTCACACCAAGACTATTGTGCCTAGGTACTACTGACTCCATTTTCTCCCCGTCTTCCTCATCAGAGGACATGTCCAGCTGAGCTGGACAGATGGAAGACTCTGTCCTTCCATTGTTAAACCATGGTCACAGTGATGGAAGGTCGGAGTCTTCCACAATGAAAGAAAATTGCCTCATAAAGCTGTGAATAGCAATCACTTCAGGAAAAATAAGGATGGAAAGCCAGCAATAGGGATATGGAGATTAGGACTGATGATAACAGAAATGTAAATTACAGGGTCGCCTTTCATCCTTGTGGAAACTATCTTTCTGGTATTGGAATGGAGAAGAAAGCCACAGAACAGAGCAGACTTGGTGAAGATCTAGAAGTGGGCTAGTCATAGGTCAATAGGCCAGGAAGATGTTTTCAGGATCAATATGATTGCAGAGTCCATAACATTAACAGTCTGTGTGCAAAGGCAAGAGGAGTGCTTACAAGAGGAGTGATTTTATAAAGTCTTTACACTGTGAGCAAGAGATCACTACAGGCACCTTTACGTGACACCAATAAGGCACAAAGCATGTCTATAGGATGGAAAGAGTTTACTGTCATAATTCTGGCATTTGCAAAAAGATGATAAGCCACACAGTAATTGAACAATTCCAGTCACAGAATAATGTATGAGACTGCTGAAATCAAAGGAGAAATAGGGGAATTGGCAGGAGCCTTGCCTTTACACAATGTGTACATCAAAGGATATGAGACAAAAAATTATATAGACATTTGATATAAACACTTATTTTGACATAACAGAATGGTTAATTACATATTTTTAGCTTGCCAAATATTTATCACCATATCAATATAGTAGGGTTGATCCTTTTAAGGAATGCCACCTCCTAATTTCAGATTGCAAAGCATGCTTAGACTTCCAAGGACAACCAACACAAATGTTAAATACTTGAAAAAAAGTTTGGCAAGGTGGCATACTTTTTGCCTAGAAATAGCTCATGTCACTATATTTTAAAATTTAAAAGGAGATACTATGGATAATAAAACTATTTAACCCAAAGTTTTTGTGTGTCTGCATACGAATATATGCATGTATATTCTGCTGTTTTAGTTTTCCATACATCATCAATCATCATCATCATCAAAAATAATATGTTTTCTTTTCAGTTGCAGTTTCAGTGTATAAACAAGAATAAAAAGAATGGAAAAAGAACAAGAGCATGTGCCTTTAGAAGGGATGTCCTAAAAACACGTGAATAGCAATGGAAATAAATAACAAACAAGAACAGTCATTGAAAGCAGGTGAAACAGAAAGTGTGTATGACATCTTACCCAACTCTCGTTACTCTTTAATGTCTGTTCACATATTCTACTGCCAGACTTTAGAACACTGTTTTTCAAACTCAGCCACTTTAAGATGTGTGGACTTCAACACCCAGCATGCTGGCCAAGTTTGAAAAACACTGCTTTAGAGAAATAAAGCAATGTGTGTTTATGAACAGACTAAACTAAAATAAGCAGATGTGCAGATAGACTACAGAATTTTCCAAAATAATATAAATGAAAAGAATTATGAAATGCTAAGAAATGGAGTAACCATAATTACTTTGTTTTCCATGATCTTTCTTCTTTCGAATAAAAAGAGGCAATATTAAGCAAAAATGTTTATGACATATTAACATATATTGTTTCACTGTAATGTATATATGCCTTTAAATTTGCATAGTGAGATACTCATATTATATATTAATACCATATCCTGAGTATAGAAAAATAATCCATTACCAAACATATGAAAAAAGGAAAATATAAATAACTTGAATGAAATTATTATCTCCATTTCCATGTATAACATCTGAATATATCACTTTGATTTTGATTATGAATTACCTTTTATTGCTTAAATTTAACTAAATTAATTTATCAGTTTTTGAGGCCGCCCGACTATGGATGGCTTACAATATTTAAAATATATAATTTAAGAAACATGACTGCCTATACAAAACTGCATCCATAACATTCAAAAAAATATTTGGCTGGGGGTCCACAAGCACCCTAGCTCCTTTATATTACTATTACCTTTTATTAATTTAATTTAGTTATTTATTAATTTACCTTTTATTAATGTAATAATAAATTTATTAATTCAACCACAGAAGCTAAAGAGAAGGGCACTTTACTCTGCATTAAACTTTTGTCACTTTTTTTTTGTATCTGTGTGAACTAAGCTATCACACTCCATTCGAATACTGTATGCATATATATATTTTAATCTTTTTTATTCAGAAAGCCTTCAATCAAATCTGTCAAATGTCTAGAATCTGTTTTAATGTGACTGGTCATTCAAATGACATGAACTTTTAAGCTACAAGAAAATTCTATCAAACTGGACATGCATCATAACTACCGAACCAGAAAGACATGCATTTTACGTACTCCTCCGTAACACAGCCAAGAACTCAAAACAGAAGAATAAACAGGAATTACACTGTGCAGCAGAAGGAAGCAAATAGTGCACTTGGCAATCTTGCTGATGCATGGCTCAGCAGATTCAACTCAAGCTAAAAGTAGTAGCTGGTCAACAGCTGGACTATAAAATTGTAGAGCGCACATATCTGATGGAAGAGAAGATAATTTAATAAAATAACACCAACACATCACAGCTCCATAAAACAAATTGTAATTGTGGAACTATCTTCTTTTACATTCTCTCCTGAAGTTTTCATTATAAGAAAAAAGAAATTAAATTCACTGGCTTGTTACAGCTAAAATGAAGGCTGAAGTGTACAGAATGACTTAGGGATTATGCTTTCTTGAATACAGACCTACAAATAAATAACTGGGAAAATCCTCTTATGAATGATCAAGTGCAGTTGTTGGCTTAAAATCATGATGGAACGTTAGCCAGATTTAATTAACCTGCATCTGACTGCAAACATTATGTAATATAGCATCAACATTGGTGACAGCTGCTGTGGGGACTGGGCAATTCACCCAGCATGATGAGTCCTGTGGGGCTTATTGATGTATAGATTTGTTGTTGTTGTTCAGTCGTTAAGTCGTGTCTGACTCTTCGTGACCCCATGAACCATATCGCGCCAGGCCTTCCTGTCCTTCACTGCCTCCCTGAATTTGCACAGTTTCATGCTCATTGCTTCAGTGATGCTATCTAACCGTCTCATCCTCTGCCGTCCTCTTCTCCTTTTGCCTTCAATCTTTCCCAGCATCAGGGTCCTTTCCAAACAGTCCTCTCTTCACATTAGGTGACCAAAGTACCTAAGCTTGAGCTTCATTATCAATCCTTCCAATGAGCAGTCAGGGTTGATTTCCTTTAAGATTAACTGGTTTGACCTCCTAGCAGTCCAGGGGACTCTTAAGAGTCTTCTCCAGCACCACAGTTCAAAGGCATCAATTCTTTGGTGCTCAGACTTTATGGTCCAGCTCTCACAGCCATACATTACTAATGGAAAAACCATAGCTTTGACTATGTGGATCTTTGTTGGCAAGGTGATGTCTCTGCTTTTTAATATGCTATCTAGGTTTGCCATAGCTTTCCTCCCAAGGAGCAAGCGTCTTTTAATTTCATGGCTGCAGTCGCCATCTGTGGTAATCTTGGAGCCCAAATAAATGAAGTCTGTTATTGCTTCCATTTCTACCCCTTCTATTTGCCAGGAGTTGATGGGTCCAGATGCCATGATCTTAGTTTTTTTAATGTTGAGTTTCAAGCCAGCTTTCGCACTCTTCTCTTTCACCCTCATCAAGAGGCTCTTTAGTTCTTCTTCACTTTCTGCCATTAGGGTGGTGTCATCTGCATATCTGAGGTTGTTGATGTTTCTCCCTGAAATCTTAATTCCGGCTTGTGATTCTTCCAGCCTGGCATTTCTCATGATGTACTTTGCATATAGGTTAAATAAGCAGGGTGACAGTATACAGCCTTGTTGTACTCATTTCCCTATTTTGAACCAATCGGTTGTTCCATGACCGGTTCTAACTGTTGCTTCTTGGCCCGCATACAGATTTCTCAGGAGACAGGTAAGATGGTCTGGTACCCCCATCTCTTTAAGAATTTGCCAGAGTTTGTTATGATCCACACAATCGAAGGCTTTTGCATAATCAATGAAGCAGAAGTAGATTTTTTCTGGAACTCTCGTGTTTTCTCCATGATCCAGCGAATGTTGGCAATTTGATCTCTAGTTCCTCTGCCTCTTCGAAACCCAGCTTGTAGATCCAGTAGTTCTCGGTTCACGTACTGCTGAAGCCTAGCTTGTAGGATTTTGAGCATAACCTTGCTAGCATGTGAAATGAGTGCATTTGTGTGATAGTTTGAGCATTCTTTGGCATTGCCCTTCTTTGGAATTGGAACGTAAATTGACCTTTTCCAATCCCGTGTCCACTGTTGCGTTTTCCAAACTTGCTGGCATATTGAGTGCAGCACTTTAACAGCATCGTCTTTTAGTATTTTAAATAACTCAGCTGGAATACTGTCATCTCCACTAGCTTTGTTGTTAGTAATGCTTCCTAAGGTCCACTTGACTTCACTCTCTAGGATATCCGGCTCAAGGTCAGTGACCACACCAGCATGGACATCAGGGACATTAAGATCTTTCTTGTATAGTTCGTCTGTGTATTCTTGCCACCTCTTCTTAATCTCTTATGCTTCTGTTAGGTCCCTGCCTTTTTTGTCCTTTATCATGCCCATCTTTGCACTTAACGTTCCTTTGATACCTCCAATTTTCTTGAAGAGATCTCTAGTCTTCCCCATTCTATTGTTTTCCTCGATTTCTTTACATTGTTCATTTAAGAAGGCCTTCTTATCTCTCCTTGCTATTCTCTGGAAATCTGCATTCAGTTACTTATATCTTTCCCTTTCACCCTTGCTTTTCGCATTCCTTCTTTCCACAGCTCATCAGACAGCCATTTTGCTTTCTTGCATTTCTTTTTCTTTGGGATGGTTTTAGTTGCTGCCTCCTGTACAATGTTACGGACCTCTGTCCATAGTTCTTCATACATTCTGTCTACCAAATCTAATCCCCTAAATCTATTCATCACCTTCACTGTGTACTCACAAGGAATATGATCTAAGTCATACCTGAGCGGTCTAGTGGTTTTCCCTACGTTCTTCAATTTAAGCCTAAATTTTGCAGTAAGAAGCTCATGATCTGAGCCACAGTCAGCTCCTGGTCTTGTTTTTGCTGTCTGTATAGAGCTTCTCCATCTTTGGCTGCAAAGTATATAATCAATCTGGTTTCAGTATTGACCATCTGATGACGTCCATGAGTAGAGTCTTCTCTTGTGTTGTTGGAAAAGAATGTTTGCTATGACTAGCTTGTTCTCTTGACAGAACTCTATTAGCCTTTGCCCTGCTTCATTTTGTACTCCAAGGCCAAACTTGCCTGTTATTCCGATTACTCCTTGACTTCCTACTTTAGCATTCCAATCCCCTATGATGAAAAGGACATCTTTTTTTGGTGCTAGTTCTAGAAGGTGTTGTAGGTCTTCATAGAACTAGTCAACTTCAGCTTCTTCGGTATCAGTGGTTGGGGCATAGACTTGGATTACTGTGATGTTGAATGGTTTGCCTTGGATTCACACTGAGATCATACTGTCATTTTTGAGGTTGTATCTCATTACTGCCTTTCCCACTCTCTTATTGACTATGAGTACTACTCCATTTCTTCTAAGGGTTTCTTGTCCACAGTAGTAGATATAATGGTCACCTGAATTAAATTCACCCATTCCCATCCATTTCAATTCACTGATTCCCAAGATGTCGATATTCAAACTTGTCATCTCATGTTTGACCACATCCAGCTTGCCTTGGTTCATAGATCTTACATTCCATGTATCTGTACAATATTGTTCTTTACAGCATCGGACCTTCTTTTCGCTTCCAGATACATCCACAGCTGAACATCCTTTCGGCTTTGGCCCAGCCGCTTCACTCTTTCTGGAGCTACTTGGAATTGCCCTCCGCTCTTCCCCATTAGCATGTGGAACACCTTCCGACCTGAGGGGCTCATCTTCTGGCATCATATCTTTTAGCCTTTTAACATTGTCCATGGGGTTTTCTTGGCAAGGATACTGGAGTGGGTTGCCATTTCCAACTCCAGTGGACATTTTGTCAGAACTCTCTGTCATGACCTGTCTGTCTTGGGTGGCCCTGCACGGTATAGCTCATGACTTCACTGACTTACACAATCCCCTTCGCCACTACAAGGCAGTGATCCATGAAGGGGGATGTATAGATAAGCAAATGAAATATACTAAATCTGTGTGTAGATGAAATAACCTGTGAAACAACTTTTATTAATGTACTACAATGAATACCACCTCTTATAATATGCACTTCACACTTTTTCCAATCCATATCAAGCAAAATTAAAATTACAAAACCTAAATAATTATAATTCCTTGCAAACAATAATACCACAATTTATATTACAATAGTCTGAGTCAGGGCCAACAACAAACAACAAAAGTGTAGCAGACTAAAATCTTGAATACTTCAACCCCCCCACCCCAAAAAAAACTTCTGATAGTCTTTTTAAAAGAAAAGTCAACCTTTAAAAAAACAATACTATAGTTCCTATCTAAATATGCATTTTTTCAAGTCTAATTGTAGAAACCATACTACATTTTAGACAAACTAAATTTCTTATATTTAAAGTTGCAGAACAGATTTTGAACAGTCATTTTGTATAGTAAGAACAATTAGGAAGCTTTAATTTAATACATGGTATGTTACCAGAAAACACTTTTTTTCCTAATTTTTGAGGCAGAAATCTACTAAAGTTTAAATCATGGTTTCAAACTACTCCATAGATATTAATGTATTTCCTGATGTAATAATCATGCATTAAGTATTTCTATTGTATGAATGTGATGTTACACACTTTGTCTATGAATGGATACCAGATTAATTTAAATAAAGGTTAAAATGTTTTTGGAGTGATGTATATTATAATGATTATATATGTTTCAGCAATAATAAATTAAAATTATCAATTATATTATACTTTTTTATATTTATCACATTTGATTGCAGAGAAATATGCTAATTTCAAATATATATGGTATCTTAGAGTCCATTTGAGGAGGTTTCTATCAGTTCCATAAACACACACATAAACACACAAATGCATTTTCTTCTGAATGTACTGTTAAATTAATGGATACTTTTGTCCAAAGTGAACAGATGACTATTGCTTATTGTATTACTTAAGTTTTCTATGTTGCCAAATATTCCTACTCACTACTTTCATTAATAATCACTTTATTGGTACAAAATGTATCTTTCAGAAAAGTTATAATACACGCCTTGAAATTATAAAACAATGCTTCATGGTATTACATACTGCAAATTATTATTGTATAATCCATGATGCGCTTGGGGGACGCGGTGGCACAGTGGCTTAATGACGCTGAAAGTTGCCGGCCAGAAATGGCTGACGCTTCGGCAGTTCGAGTCCAGCCTTCGCGTTAACAGGGTGAGCTCCTGTTTCCTCCCCAGCTCCAGTCAACCCAACAGGTCGAAAACTCACGTGAGTAGATAAATGGGTACTCTCACTCCGGTGGGAGGAAAAATGCTGGCAGCGCCTTGCACAGAGAGACGGGACCAGTTGCCGGTAAGCGCGAAACCGCGCTCGCCCGAAAAGGGCGCAAAGCAATGGAAACCCCGCCTCCTGCGCTCGCCAGCTGGGCTCTGCTCTAGGAAGGAGGCTCTGGCAAACCACTTCCGAAAAACAATTGCCTTGAAAACTGCAAGGATTCGTCCAGGCAGTCACTGCAGGGTCAGTAATGACTGAGCGCAGACAAAAAAAAAAAAATCCATGATGCAATGAAGCAACTTTTTATCTGTAATATAATACCAAGTAAAATTAATATAAATATTTTATATAAAATAGTTCACATGTGTTAAACCACTATGGTTAGCACAGTAGAAAAAATGTGTTATAGTTGTTTTTTGGGGAAAAAACAAATTGTGAAACTGTACTTATAGTAATGTAGTTATTGAACTGTGCATTTAGTAATGTAAAAATCTTTAGTTTTTATTTCTTGCCACAAAATAATATTAGCAGTATAGTCATACAAAGAAAACATTAGCTGTTAGGTAGGAGAATATAATAAATGACCGAGATACCATCTAAGTAAAACATAACAAGAAAAGCTGAGTGCTGTGATAATGTACCTAATTTAATGGAAGAATATTTGTTTCCTAACTGTACAAAGTATGTAATATGACTACAATGATGAAGGTAATGAACCTGAAACATCCAAACATTGCCATTCTTCAGGATGAAAATCCATTCTGGCCTATAAAAATGGTGTTGAAAGAATTTCAGAGTTCAAACTGTTTTTTAAAATCCCCAAAAATATGTATGTAGAAACCATATTTAACAGAGATGTCTTTGTAAAAATGGGTTCTTTTAAATTTTTATTTCCACATACATCCCTTGTGTTTTCAAGAAAATTAAATAATGCAAGTAGGTATGGAGGTTTCATAACACCATAAATGTTATGGAAACATTTTGGAATGATAGGTCTGGAAACTGCTACTTGCAACACCAGTTCTTCCCTTTCATCAACTAGATGAAGCAAAGCGTCACACTCCTTAGCACTCATTACTGCATTTTGTTCAGATATGGTTTATTCCCTAAGTCAGCTGAATTTCTACTTTCATCTGGCTCTCTACCATCCACCAAGCCTATAACAACATATGGTATGCTGTGAAGGTTTGATAGTAGCTGCTTCTGCTTTCTACATCATTACATTTAGGGTTTGCTGCATTAACATATGTTTCACTGAATTGTTGAGCAAACCACAGACATTTTTTAACCCCACTGCTGTTCAGATGTATATCAGTCTTGATTTTCCCCAGCGTCTGTTAGTGGCATTGCAGTGGTCTTTGATGGTGTCTCCAACTATAATAAAGTGCTCAAAGAATTGTAATAACATTTTGCAGTTTCTTTAATGGCAGTGTTATACGTTGGCATTTAATACAAAAACAGCAGCTATAAAGATATGACGTTTCCACATCTGCACTATTTCACTGAAGCAACAACTGATGTTCGCTTTAGAACTCCAGCGTTACTAAACAAAGACTCTGAAGTTCTAATCAAGATCATATATCCCTATTCTAGGGCTTATCACTCCTTAGCCACATCATCACTATCTTTTACATCATCATAGGCAGGAGAAGCGGGACGCGGTGGCGCAGCGGCTTAATGACGCTGAAAGTTGCCAGCCAGAAATGGCTGAAAACTTCAGCGGTTCGAGTCCAGCCTCTCGCGTTAAACAAGGTGAGCTCTTGTTTCTCCACCCGCAGCTTCTGTCAACCCAACAGATCGAAAACTTACGTGAGTAGATAAATGGGTACTCTCACTCCGGTGGGAGGAAAAATGCTGGCAGCGCCTTGCACAGAGAGACGGGACCAGTGGCTAGTAAAGCGCGAAACCGCGCTCGCCCGAAAAACGGGGCGCGAAGCAACGGAAATCCCGCCTCCTGTGCTTGCCAGCTGGGCTATGCTCTAGGAAGTAGGCTCTGGCAAAGACTACTTCCAAAAAACAAAAAGATACAATTGCCTTGAAAACCGCTAGGGGGCGGTCACTGCAGGGTCAGTAATGACTGAGAGCAGACCAGAAAAAAAAAAAAAAGGCAGGAGAAAGGCATGAAATATTGGTGGGTCATTGCAGCGAGGATGGTGAACGTATGGCATTACCTTCCCATTCTTTTGTCAGTCAGTGTGGCTCTCTAGTGAAACTAGCTAATGACCATGTCCCAGAGCAAAATCCAAAATTCTATCTGACCAGCAGTAAATATCCAACGGCAATCTAAATTTAATATCCCTGAGACAGATTCTTATGCTGTATTACAAACCATTGGTGGCAGATGTGCCTATACGTGTAATAGAAGGAAGGGAAAAGAAAGGGGGAATAATAGAAGGGGGGGGAGAAGTTCCATTAGCCATGGAGATAGCCTTGGATTCCATAGTGAAGTTCTAAAAAGAAAGTATAATGATGAAAGTATTGAACAAAGTATTTTCTTCACCTCCTACCTCTCTTCTGACTATATATACACAAGCTGTACTGAATATAGGAATGAAAATGCTGACTACTATTAGGATTAGAGAGCACAAAGTTTATAAAGGTGACTGCTCTTTAGTTATCTTTCTTTTTCTTGCTTTATTTTCACTTTTTCTTTTACCCTTTTATAATCTTTCTTTTTCTATGTTTCTGTAGTTTTTAAAATCTTTGTAAAATCTTCTTTTAATAAACATTATTCAACAACAACAACAATAATAATAATAATAATAATAATAAAACTGATTGCTCTAAAGCATATGCCCAAATCCTTAAAGATGCACTATATTTTTCCAGAATAACCCACATTCATCACAAACCATTAAGCTATATAATATAATTGATGATCAGCTCACAGGAAAATGACCACTATCTCATAGTAATGCTGCACAAATATGAAGCAATGCTTAAATGTCAAAATTGATAAAACTAAGGTACTTTTAGGTAGGGTTCTTGAGATATTTTTGCAAGAAACTTGATGGCCATACCTTGCCTTTCCAAAACATATACTTACAATAAAATGATATGAGATAAACAAATATATGACTGATCATGTGTAAAATGCAAATCCATTGGAGCTACATAAACTTGCTTTAAGAAGGTTCTATAACCCTATCAGACCTGTTTCCAAGTAAGGAACTTCATTTATGCATTTATTTTAAAAAAGATATGGTCACCCATCTCACTCTATGCTTCTGGGCAGCCAATAACAAATTAAAACCAAAACAACAAAGCTAACAATTTAAATTAATTAAAAAAGAAATTACAAGAACAATCTACATATTATGTGCTAGAGGGCCAAACAGATCATTCCATTTTACAACTGATACAATCAGTAAGAAACAACAAATTGGTCAAAAGCCCGTTTGGTCTAGTGGTTAAGGCCCCAGGCTAGAAAGCAGGAGACTGTGAGTTCTAGTCCTGCCTTAGGCATGAAAGCCGGCTGGGTGACTTTGGGCCAGTCACTCTCTCTCAGCCCAACTCACCTCACAGGGTTGTTGTTGTGGGGAAAATAGGAGGAAGGAGGAGTATTAGGTATGTTTGCTGCCATGAATTATTTATAAAAATAATAAAGGAAAAAAAAAAAAAACAGAAAAAAAAATTGAAAATGTTTCAGTTGGCTGATGTTGAAAACAGAATGGTAGACTAAATAATTGGAGTACTGGATCCTGGGGAGTAGTTCTTAAGTTATTTATATTATGTGTGAAAGGAATTCAAATAATTAAATACACATCTAAAATAAATTGTTAAGAAAGTTATGCAAATAAAAAAGGAATGTCAAAAATGTGTTTCAATGCTAAATCAGTGAATTAATCCTTCACACAGGTATCTAGAATAATGTAACATATAAACATATATCATTATAATATTAAGCACATTAAAAAATTCAGCATGCTCAGATAGCATTAGTAGCACAAACTAAAGCCAAGCTTTTGGGAACTAAGGAACTCAAATTAAGCTAAGAATATCATTACCTACCATTTTTTCTAAGAAAGCAATCACTTTCAGAAACATGAAGCATTTTTATTTTATATATAACCTTAAAGTGTATAAAGGGTCTAATTATGTTCCTCTTTCTATTTTTTTCTCTTTTATACAGGTTTTTTTTAAATTATTTTAAATTATTTAAATATATTTATTATAATTTAATAAATTATTAAATTATTTAGGCCAAATGGCTTGGCCTATTTTATAAACTTAATTACAGCAGATCTTAGTTGGAATCCTATTAAAGTATTACATAGTAAGAATTAAGAATAATCTCCTCTACCAGACTATGGGTGTTAATATGTAGGTTCAAATCAAGCATTTTAAATTCCACCTCAGAATAAGTGGAATTCTAAATTTAACATTTTTGCAACATTTAACATCACATCAAGAAGGACTATGGAACTTGGATCACAGTAAAAATACACTCCTGTGAGAAATTCAACTGTTCAAACTTGGGAGTGGGGAGTGGTAGGGAGTATGTTTCTCTTAAATGACAACACAAACTGTTAACTTCATTCCTGAAACAAAAAATACTAGCCTCCTAATCCTTCCATATCACTGATTTAAGATGCATATCACTGTTCTTGTTTGGCTCCTCCTGACAATCTGTGTAGCTAAAAAATTAAAGAAGCATCTTATTCTTTCTATGTTACATTTGCAATATAAAGTGAATTAGGAACAGTGGGTGAATCATTTTTTCACCCTTAAACCAGGATCAGAAACCACTTCTTTTCCTTCATTAATCCCATTTCACACGGTAGGATAAACCAGCCACAGAAGGAGTTTCACCAAAAACGAATAATGGAACAGCATGACTCAGTAAATGCAGGCATTATCTTTTTTCTAACTATTTCATCAACACATAGTCAGAATCTTTGCTATATTAGCAATTTTTCTGTTTCTGAGAACTGAGGCTTTTTAACCAAGCTTTCTAAAAAGTTGGGTAATGAAGCAAAATAAACAAATCAACCAAATTACTCCAAGGTTCAGGTCACATTTTAAGAGGAGGTGAGCAGAATCCCTAAAATCCTCTCATGATGTGGCTAGCTTAAAACAGACCAAATACCCATTCAAGCACACATAATTCAAGAGGACTGCCTGCCAGCAATAAAGGCCGAAATTGGATACTTGGTGAGATTAATTACCTAGATAGGGCATGATAATGCAAGTCAAATGGGAATGTAATTAAAGTGCACCTTCCATGAAAATTATTCATTGCTGATAGATCAGGTGACAGATAAATCAAAAGACTTAAAAATATTAAAAAGTACAGGTTAACTTCAGGCAGACCCTTGCCTCTTTAAAGTCTATAGTAACTGTAGTTACTGAATACATTTTTATTTTATTCTTTCTGCAAAATGTAAGATTGCATTTTATTTCCAAGAAAAAGAGACTGCAAAACATAAAGGCATCTAAGATGGAACAAACAGCAGTGATATCCTGTGTTTTCATTTTTTTTTTAAAAAAAGGGCATTATATGCATGTTATAAAAAGCCAACATGATAAATTAATAAACCACATAATGTCATGAATGCCACAAGGCTGTGAAAATTTAGAAGAATCACGTACTAAATTTAAAAAGACAAAAGTTTATTTCCTTATAAAATGAATCTTCCTGAATTTAGGTAAATCTTTACACATACCAAATCAATATTATAGTTGCCAAGCCAGTGTTACTGTCACACTTTCCACAGACTGCACTGAGAGTTCATACTATCAACTGTATTTTGGGTGAATCCATGTAAATATTTTCTATTAACAGAAATAAGCAGACATAGCTAAAAGGTTCTCTCACGTTCAGAGAAGTATGAGGTTGAATGAAAAGTAATGCCTTCACGTTCTATGTCAGCAATAGCTGACTGATGTGTTAGAAGCTGTGATATATTCTTTACAATCAGTTATTTAACTTCCATTGGAGGGAAATTGCTGTGAGAAAAGGTTGTGTGGCTATTGTTCATGAAATGGAAGCCTGAAGTGAAGTGAAGCATTGCACTTTAAGCAACATGCTGTGATTGCATTTTTGATTGCCAAAGGAGTCCCTCCAAATGAAATTCACAGTAAATGCACTCTATGATGATGACTGTTGGTGTGAGAACTGTGCATTGCTGGGCCAAAAGATGTAGAGATGGTGAACCTGGAAGAGCTGATGTATGTTATTAAGAATGAAGAAGACAACCTGTGACAGCAACTGAGCAATTTCACATGAGAAAAGTTGATGAACTGATTAAGGGCAATTGACAGATCATTCAAAGGGAAATCACTGTCAAGCTTGGAATTTCATGTGGATGTATTATGCATTATGGATGTTCTTTAATATTGGAAGGTTTCTACATGATATATTCCTTGCATGTTGACAGCAGAGATAAAAAGCTGAGAATTGACACTTGCCAGCAATTGTTGTCATTCAACAAGAATGAAGGTGGGGAATTTCTTCATTGCATTGTGATAGCCAATGAAACATGGATTTATCATCATAACCCAGAAATGAAGTATCAGTCTATGGAATATAATTATAAAGCTTCACTTGTGAAAAAAAATCCCAGGCTTTGGCAGGAAAACTCATGATTACATTTTTTTGAGGATGCAAATGGTGTTGTTCACATGAATTTCTTTGAACCTTTTCAATTCAAATTGTTTATTAAAGCCATAAGGCCAGAAGTGAGCCTATCACCACTATCAAGTTAGAGCACTACAATGCAATGTTTGAAGATTTGAAACAATTAAGCAGAGATCAGAAGTACAAGAAGGAACTTTTGCTGCAACATGACTTTAGGACCGGCACCTCTGGAGCCACTCAAATGGCAATTGTGAAGTTGGGTCTCATTGTCTTAACCCATGCCACACAGTCCAGACTTTGCACCATAAGACTTCCACATTTTCTCAAATTGAAGGAGTACCTTTGTGGGCATCTGTCTGATTCAAATGAAGAGGTACAGAGGAGTGACAGGACCTGGTTGAAGAGACAAAGTGTGGAGTTCTTCTGTGATGGCTTTAAGAAGCTGATCCATCGTTAGCAGAATTGTACACCATACGGTGGTGATTATGTGAAAAAGGAAATACAGGTAACAAAGAGCTCATTTCAAGGATTATTGTCCTGTTTCATTTATTAAAATATCTCTATTTAAACTAAAGTTATGAAGATGGAGGTACTACAGTTCATCCAACCCTTGTATTCCTGAATACTTGGTGCTGGGACAAGCAACTAGGAAAGATTGTGAATTTGGGGTTTTCATAAGCTGTATGCCATAATCATCACAATTATACCAAAGTAAGGCTTGACATATCTCGCTTTGCATGTAATGCGTCTATCTCATATATTGGTTTCACCTTTTGAGTTGCCATACTGACATAAATGAACCTTTGCACAATATTCTAATTTTTCGAGTTTCACCTGTATATGCTGTTTTGAACTCTTAGAGAAGAGGCAGGATGTAAAGCTAATGAATAAATAAATAAATAAAAAGTGTGAATAGAAATATGAAATTATTCCATCAACTAACCTTTGGTATGACAATACATCATCAATTTTACAGAAAGCAAGCTATTTAATATGGCATTTTCAACACTGTAAATTTATAAATGTATGAAGTGATACAGAATGTGGGAGGGATTGCAGAATAATGTATCTGCATCTTTTTTTTTTTTTAACAATGTTAGAAACACCAACTATGGTCTCTTATTGGTAACAAAACAAATGTCTCCTTCAAGAATTGAAGTTACAATAACAAGTCAGTATTTGATTTTATTCTGGCAGGTACAATAATGAAATCATACACTGATTCAGAGCTTTTACACAATGCTAGAAATAGGATATTGCAGGCACTGGATTATGTGAATCATATAAGTACTGATGTGTAAAATTAGCATTTTTTTAAAAAAAGGTAACAAAAATATGAAACTCAGGTAAATGATCTATTTTGCATCAGTAACACCCATTTCCCTAAGTTTCATAATTTGATACTCATAGGGCACATGACAGTATCTTGAAAATATGGACAGGACAGTCTCCTTGTACTATACAATATAAAACAACTTAGTATAAAAACTCATACAATGAGTTACTTCTGGTTATGGTTCAATTGATGGCAGTCTTGTTTTTACCTGTTAATACAAATAATTTCACATAGAAATAAAACTGTCACAGTAATAACAACAGCATATGGTTCAGCTATGTAATATTCAGGTATGCTTAAAAGGCGGGGCTGGGGGACCACAAGGCACTTTTAAGCAATTTCCTATCAGCAAGGCGTCTTCAAACTTTAAGCAGCAAAATACTAATCTGAATAAACAAAGTAAGTAGATGTCAGGGTTTCTTCTAAACCTCTCATTCCAGTTTTAAACTTGGATTCACCCATTTCCAAATGTCAATATATTCAAAAAGAAACTGCAAGCCAGGAACTCCCAAGCATTACTCATTACGCCAAACAGTTTTCTGAATTGAGATACAAGTGTGGTTAGCAGCTGCATCTCAATGCAGACTGGCCTGAGCATATCTCCAACTGCACACTTTTGCAGTTTATTAAGATACTATATGATAAAACAAGAGAGTAGAAGCCATTTTCCCTAGCAGTTCCAGTCAATAGGCAACCACTGGATACTGAAAGATGAGAATAGCATTCCCCCTCCCTTCCATGTGTTTACACAAGGTGAGGGAGAAAGGCATGGCCAGAAAGATTATTCAGCAGTGGTCAGCCACTGCTTATTTCTGCTTTTATTAACTTATTTATTGCATTCCTATATATATAAATATTACATATTCAAATGCTGGAAGAAGATGCCACAGCACCTACACAACTACCAAACTACTATAACCCAAGCAAGGGACTAGTAAGCAATTGTGCTGTTCTTAGACATTCTTGCCTGATTATGAAGGATTAAGCAGCTATCAAGAAAGTGGGCTGTTCAAATAATGTGTTATTGTCATCCTGAAACCTTGTATAGATTGTAGTAGAATTTGAAGAAAAGGCAGTGAATGTCAGGAAATAGGGATTGCCAACATCTGCACTGGCATAAACCATAATTATATTTAAGATTAGAAAGGTAATTTATGAAGAAATAAGGGATTATGGCTAGGTTATACTCTTAACTCCATCACCAGTTTCTAAACTTTAATTTTACTGAGACATAAGCCCTGTTTTGCCCTGCCTGGATAGTTGTCTATTCAGACTAAAAATTACAGTCAATCTTGAAATAAACCAGGATAATGCTCATCTTGTGAACAATCAGAATGCTATTTATTGTATGCTGGAAAGGTGACAAACAACATAACTTTAGCAAGCAAAAATGGGACAATGAATATTTTTGTATAAATTCATGTGCACCACTGAATTTTAAATCTAATTTGTTCAGTTGTATTACCACACAGCCAGTGGTGCACAATTATATTTGATGTTTCAGGTGTTTGTCCAAAAAAGAGGTAATAGTAGATCAAAAACCTTTATACTACAACTCTGATACAGATCAAAGAGTTTTACATAAACAATAACAGTTGAAAATTTGTCAGTAAAGGCTAACCAATAGGCCTGCATTCTTATATTATATTGCAGAATTCAAGACTACTTATAACAATACATGTTTCTTATATAACTGGATTGTTGCATAAATCAATATTTATATATAAAATGCCTCTATAAGTTTCTGACAATTTCCTAGGACTTCACAGAAAAGGAATAATCTATCAAAGGTATATTTCAAGAATCCATTTAATTTAATTGTAAGAGTGCAGTTGGTCTTTGTACACTTTGATTAGGAGCACTGAAATATTAATTTTCTCTGCCTCACAATCTTGATGAATACTTAAACATTACATTGTCCAGAAATCAATAAGTTATATGCATATTGGACATTACTTAACCTCCTCCTACTCTCCTTCAACACCAGATATATGCACACACTTCTCAAAATGTGCACAAGAATGAAATCCGTACCTATCTGTGGGTATTTCTTTATGGAGTCTTTATAAGAGCTTCAGTCCAATACATTACAAAGGAAAATAATACCAGTCTCCCCCCAAAAAACCATCAATCAATAATATCATATGATTGATGTGAGCTTGTTGATTCATGTTAAAATACAGATCCTATTGTGTAACTCTTAGACCAAACAGATTATTTTATCTTGGTTCTTCCATGTTCTACTGCTATAAATCACAAATATTGCTAAAATTGGAATAGTAATTATTTCATGTCGACACGCTATGGATAATTAAGAACTGCTCATTCAAAATCCATACTAATTGTTTTTCACACATCTCCTTGTCTTGCTCTTGTATCCTCTCCAAAATAAGGATATATGGATTTGTATGTGTACCTACAGCATGTACTTGGTTACATGATATACAGGTGAAACTCGAAAAATTAGAATATAGTGCAAATGTTCATTTATGTCGGTATGGCAACTCAAAAGGTGAAACCAATATATGAGATAGACGCATTACATGCAAAGCGAGATATGTCAAGCCTTACTTTGGTATAATTGTGATGATTATGGCGTAAAGCTTATGAAAACCCCAAATTCACAATCTCAGAAAATTAGAATAGTGTGAAAAGGTTCAATATTCTAAGCTCAAAGTGTCCCACTCTAATCAGCTAATGAATCCATAACACCTGCAAAGGGTTCCTGAGCCTTTCAATGGTCTCTCAGGCTGGTTCAGTAGGAATCACAAGCATGGGAAAGACTGCTGACCTGACAGTTGTGCAGAAAACCATCACTGACACCCTCCATAAGGAGGGAAAGCCCCAAAAGGTAATTGCAAAAGAAGTTGGATGTTCCCAAAGTGCTGTATCAAAGCACATCAATAGAAGGTTATGTGGAAGGGAAAAGTGTGGTAGAAAAAGGTGCACAAGCAGCAGGGATGACTGCAGCCTGGAGAGGATTGTCAGGAAAAGGCCATTCAAAAGTGTTGGGGACTTTCACAAGGAGTGGACTGAAGCTGGAGTTAGTGCATCAAGAGCCACCACACACAGACGGATCCTGGACATGGGCTTCAAATGTCGTATTCCTCTTGTCAAGCCACTCCTGAACAACAAACAACGTCAGAAGCGTCTTACCTGGGCTACAGAACAAAAGAACTGGTCTGTTGCCCAGTGGTCCAAAGTCCTCTTTTCTGATGAGAGCAACTTTTGCATCTCATTTGGGAACCAAGGACCCAGAGTCTGGAGGAAGAATGGAGAGGCACACAATGCATGATGCTTGAAGTCCAGTGTGAAGTTTCCACAGTCTGTGTTGATTTGGGGACCCATGTCATCTGCTGATGTTGGTCCACTGTGCTTCATTAAGTCCAGGGTCAACGCAGCCGTCTACCAGGAGATTTTGGAGCACTTCATGCTTCCTTCCGCAGACGAGCTGTATGGGGATGCTGACTTCATTTTCCAGCAGGACTTGGCACCTGCCCACACCGCCAAAAGTACCAAAACCTGGTTCAATGACCATGGGATTACTGTGCTTGATTGGCCAGCAAGCTTGCCTGACCTGAACCCCAAAGAGAATCTATGGAGCATTGCCAAGAGAAAGATGAGGGACATGAGACCGAACAATGCAGCAGAGCTGAAGGCCGCTATTGAAGCATCCTGGTCTTCCATAACACCTCAGCAGTGCCAGAGGCTGATAGCATCCATGCCACTCCGCACTGCGGCAGTCATTGCTGCAAAAGGGGCCCAAACCAAGTACTGAGTACATATGCATGCTTATACTTTGCAGAGGTCCGATATTGTTCTATTTCCAATCCTTGTGTTATTGATGTCATGTAATATTCTAATTTTCTGAGATTGTGAATTTGGGGTTTTCATAAGCTGTACGCCATAATCATCACAATTATACCAAAGTAAGGCTTGACATATCTTGCTTTGCATGTAATGCGTCTATCTCATATATTGGTTTCACCTTTTGAGTTGCCATACTGACATAAATGAACATTTGCACGATATTCTAATTTTTCAAGTTTCACCTGTATATAATTCTTTCTTGGTTATACTAAATTAATTTTGCTGCTTTGTAAGAATTATCTCTCCCTTTGTGACTTTCTCTTAAATGGGATACACTATGGCTGTATTTTTTTCCTGTAGATTATATCATTTAGTTGATATTTATTTTCTTCTCACAATAAAAGAAAGATTACTGTACATAATAATCTAATATAAGAATATAAAAAGTGACAATGATTAACAGATACAACCAACAGTTTTTAAAAGTTTATATCATGATTATGTTCCTTCCTTTACCCTGATACTTGGATCAGTTGACTAAAACTATTAATGATCCTCTTGGATCAATGTCTTTTGCTTGTAGCTATAATTTACTGCATTGGTAGACTTGTGCGGAAGTTTTCATAGATGTTTTTACATCATTCCACCAGAGTGCTTGTCTGTATCAGACTTGTTCTCATTCATCATTAATGAAGCAAATGTTTAAAAAATCAACATTTACTATATTAGTATTAAAGATAGGAAAAGAGTATCAAATAATAGTAGCAATTTACTGCAATCTCAGCAAATTACCAACAAAATTATGTGTTCTTATTTCTTCAGAGTTAGAGCTGTCTTTTATAGAAGAACACAATATTGATATAGTTAGTGACTTCATCCATAGGTGATTAATTTGGTATAGTGCATACAGATCTCATAGCATCATGCAATGAAATAGGCAAACCCTATAGGCAAACCCTCCCTGAGTAGTTTCAAATGTAATAAAGTATTCTACTGATCTCACTTGCTTGCTTGCTCTGTGTGTATGTGTGTTGAAGAAAACATGCTTTTGTAAAGAATATGATGGTGGGAAAAAATAATGCATTCTTAAGATTTGGGTAGTTGTTAGAGCTGTGAAAATCATTCAGAAGAATGTTTTAATTACTCTTGTGAGCAAAATGACATTCTTCAAAGCATCTAGGCTGTTGAGTCCTCCCAAAAGTTCATGTGCAGAACACACGTTCATTGGTATTGGCAGTAAAACATGCTGCCAATTTGCTTGAATAACAGTCCTGGGGAGCATCTTTTGTGATCAAGGAAAGTCACACCAAACCTATGGGTGAATGCTACTTGCCTTAATTTTGTGGAGTTCCCCTCAAAATGAAGCAATGATGAGCTTTTGGGTCAAATAGCTATGGCCTAGTTTTATTTTGGTCTGATATTTTGCCAACAGCTGTCGCTGACATCTTCAGTGAGCTGCTTTGTGGTGTACCACTGAGCGGTTCACAGGAAAAAGCCTACATCAGTTTATTCCCCTCAAAATGATTTGCACAGACACTCAGGGTTCAATTCTTCTGTGCCGGTGCTTTTAAAACTCTTAAAAAATTAACAATACTTGACCTCTAAAGGATTATCTGTGCAGCTGTTCAGTTCTGTCTTGTTTTAGAGAATTTTTAAAGGGGGGAGAATGACATGATGCCTTCAGGAAGGAAATGACATGATGCCTTCAGGAAGGAAAAGACCTGATGCCTTCATGAGTATTGGGAAACACTTTGTCTAGGCAAGCTTCTTGATCATCTAGGGAAATTGCTCATTTTTGCTTAATCTGCTATTAAAACAGAGGTGGAAAAATATCAGGTATCTGGCCATCTGCTTTCCAATAAGAAGGCTGCATACTCTTCCTTTATTTATTCAACTATATGCTGAATATATATTAAAGGAAACTGGACTGGAAGAAGATGAGCATTGTTTTAAAATTGGAGGAAGAAACATCAATGACCTACGCTATGCTGATGATACTACCCTGATAGCCGAAAATGCAAAGGATCTGCAAGCCCTAGTACTGAAAGTCAATTAAATATAAAGAAGACCAGCAGCAAGGTATATGGACTCACAGTGGTGATGGGTGCACTATTAGAAGACCTGAAAGAACAGATTAGGGACACATTGTCATGGAGAAAATCTATGTGGTTGTTAAGAATCAAAACTGACTTGATGGCATATAATCAATCAATTAATCAATCATATAGAATCTTCTGATTCCTAAGTATATGAGCCTGACTTAAAGCTTTTTTTTTTTTTTGCTTAAACAATCATTTTTTAAACTACTCTATTTTTAAGGTGGTCATTGCACATTGTCTTTCAACATATATTGACATTTTTGTATTGTTTTAATTAGGAACATATTGTACTACAAAAGTAAGATACAAGCTAGCACTGAAAATACAGCAGTAGGTATAAAGAAGGTATAAGATGCCAGTTTTTCACTGACAAGACAATCACTGTCTTTACATTTAATTCAAACATAAAATAAGTTACTAAATCCTGTCAGATAACTGACATATTAATTTAATTTAGGGAGTGATAAACTTTATTTGGGTTAAACTAGTGTGAACCAGTCAATTTATCATTTCTATAAAATGGTATGGAATACACTTAATAAAGAACCACATGCATCATTGTACTTTATTGTAGAAATACTTTTAACACAAAATTTAAAATGTAGAAAAATAATAGGATGATTAAAAAAAAAACTAAGCAGGTAATACTGTAGAAAAAAATGTTAACTGTAAAATCAAGCTTGTTTATATATCATGCACAAATATCCTGTATTCATTTTCTTAAGTATGAGAGACATCAATTAAAATAAAGAAATGCAAAAATTGAATGGGGAACACTAATTTATAACCGAGGCATTTATTTTATACTTATTAAAATGCTTTTCTTTAAAAAGAAAGACAAAAAGAATGTTATTATACATGTATTGCTTTTGTAAAACCTTTCTCAGTTACCTGAAAAAGTATCCTCCTATAAGATAAACTACTGACATGTAACAAGGCTTAGAACCCTATATGCAGCTTTACCTCCCTCTGTTATAGCTGTATTTCTGGACATTTGGAGCTGAAGGAGTAACCCACTTCAAACTACAAGTAGTCCTCATTTAGCAACTGCCTTGTACAGTGTCTTTCACAGTTATGACAATGCTGAAAAAGTAACTTTGCAACCAATCCTTGCATTTACAACCTTTGCAGGTCTACAAAGCAAAGAAAAGCTTAAGTAAGATAATAAGCACAATAGCGGTTTCACTTAACAATTGCTTTGCTTGACAACCACGTTGCCGGTCCCAATTGTGGTCACTAAAAGAGGATTACCTGTATTCATCTATCTTTATATGTCTAAATATAAATACGAGCTGAATTGTTAGCTATTAGTAAAAGACATTCATTTATTTGCTTGCTTCAATTTGTATACCACTTCATTAAGATTTCCATTAAATGGCCCAAAAGGACTTTATTTCATAGTATACTTCCTTCTACAATTAAAAAAAAAAGAAAGAAAAATCACTTAAAACATATGTTTGGGAAAGTTACATCAGGAAAAGAGTACATTTTGGAAAATTAAATTAAAAATAGTATATTGGGGGGTCCTTTAAAAACAGGTATTGGGGGAAGTTGTGCTTTTCAAAGAGTAGCTTGGGGGGGGGCAGAATGTAGGCTTAAATTTAAAAAAAGCAATTTCTAATTTATATATATAAAATAGGGATCTAAATAAATGAGTATCGTTGTGACTTTCTGCTATAATCTATGAAATTACATACCAATTTCATTTTTAATTATACTACAACATAAAATAATTATATTATGAATCCTGTGCAACGTGACCTCAGCTGTGTCATGAATAATACGGAGGAGGTTATCTGTCACATAACCTCCTCCATATTATTCCAAATGATGAAGTATTTGATTGTAATAATCTGCACATTTATTCTTGTCTGATTTGGCATTAACTTTCCCCTTTTATGACATGGCTTCTTTGTTTCCTTAAAATTTGATGTTGCATAAGCAGAACAAAAAAAGGAGTAATGAGTTTATGTACTGTATGTCATTTTTCCTTCTTCTCTAAATAAATTGATACTATTTTTAGACAATGATTTGTGTTTTGTGAATAAAACCTTGAAGAGTAAATACACTCGAACAACAATCAGAAAAACATGACAGCAGAATCAGTGATGCATTATGAATATAACTACCTAATTTGATTGCACAATACCAATATACAGGGCACAGGCTTACCCACATATACACAAAGGAAGTCTGACTACATAAAATAACATAATATAGCCAATCAGAGTCATAAATAAGAATGGTATAAATTCCAGTTAACACAGCTATAAATAAGGCTATTTTTTTTTTCTGTTCTCCACAGTAAATGCATATATGTGTGTTGCAGTTATGTGTAACTGCACACACATGAATAGAAACAAGTCTCTCCACTGAGTTCCCAGCTTTCTTAGACATAATTATAGTCATCAATCATTCTCCCTAAAATATTTCCTCTTCCCTTAACTGTAGAGGCCACAATTTATACAGCATACTGTTTTGTACTCAAAACAATAAAGTAAAATAAATAGGTTTCATTCCTTGGGTCTTAATAATGTTCTTTAAATAAAAATCTTGTCTTTAAACAAAGGTGCAAAACATATTTATAAATCAAATAAGCAAAAATGTTCATTTTTTTTCCACAGACAAGTAGCTTTCTAATGAAATATTAGAAAATTGAGAAATATGAAATATAAGAACATTTTAATTTTTATGAACTCCGTTCTTGAAGGGAAAAATAAGTTTTCATAGGCAATGGACTGATAGAAAAATCCTCCATTTCATGTCACTCATAGATGGAAACATGAAGAATGTATATATATTCACAGTGGCACTATCGCTTGACTTTCCTATGGTCTACATTGGCACGGAGAAGAAAAAAGTTGTAGAGCTCAGATAAACAATAGCAATGCTTCTAAGACTACCCTTTCTTGTCTGCATCTCTTGGAACATGTCATATGAAGTGGCTAACATCTTTTCTCTTACTCTGGCAGGATATGTCTATGGTTTTGCACTTAAGTTTGAATCAAGAGAGATCCCACCCTATTCTTCTCTGAAATGAAACTATATTACCTTACATCTCTTAAATGTATGGGTTTTTCCTCCTAAATACAAACATTAAATCAAGGAATCAAAATAAGTAAAGTAAAATACAACCCAAATTTCCCTCTTAACTCCCAGATTTCATAGGTGATAGAGGTATGTGTGTAAGGGCTGACTCCCTCTGCTCTCACAAGCTGGCTTCATTTACAGGAAATAAATAAAGGAAAAGTTACCACCTGCAGTATAAGATCCACAAAGTGCCCTGTCAGAGTGTTTCAGCAACATCAGCTCGGAAAGTCTAGAGTGAAATCCCACTGCTTTCCAATAATAGAACAGCTTTACATAAGATAGTCAGTGTTTCCTACTTTACCATCACCTATTCAATTTGTCAGTGTTGTCTAATTGCAGAGAGAGAGAAGACTGTCTTCAGCCATCAAGCTAAGCGTAACATTCTGAGTGATTTATAACTCAGCTACCAAATCAGATAGTAAAAGCCATGATTTGCCTTAACTATACTTGAGTACTGTGGTTGAAATAAAAGACTATACTTGTGGCCAATCCATTGCCTCTAAATGATTAGAAAGCTGAACAGATATGAAACAAATATAAACAAACAGCTGTAAAGAATGGGTTGGATGCATAATGGAAAGCTTAGTGTTCTTAAGTGTGGTTAGTGCACTATGATGTCTAAACTGAGTGAGGATTACATAGTAGTAATTAAAGATGCTTTATTAAAATTATCAAGTACATGTAAAGACAAGACTCCCAAAAGAAGAATCAATGTGGCTTTTAAAAAAGTATGCTCAGTTTCATTAAACTTTCAGAATATTTTAAGAATCTCAAGTCTCAAAATGAAGACTTGCGGACAGAGTGAATAGTTTATTTGGACTGACAACTTTTGACAGAGTTAGTTAAAGCCATCAGAGTCCTGAGCAAGGCCAAAAGTCACAGAATAAAAGAAGAGGTCCTCATGTGACTCAGTAACTGGTTAAAACAAAGAAAGCAGAGAGTAGGAGTAAATGGGAAAATTTGCCAATAGTGGATGTATATCGTGGGCATGCCAAGGATTGGTATCAGGAGAGTGCATTTAAACTTGTTCTTACATGATCCAGAATTAGGAATAAGCAATAATATGATCATTTTGCTGATTATATTAAATTATTGAGGCTAGTCAAAACAATAACATACAATAAAAGATGCAAAATAGATAGAAAAGGAGAAATTACCATAACACATGCAGTTCAGGGTAGGCATAATTAAACGGATATACATGGAAGTAAAACTCTTATTCATTGATTGATTGATTCTAAGTAAGGATGTGCACAATGTTCCATGCATGAATTGTTCCATGCATAGAACAGAAAATGATCCATGTATAAAGTAGATTTTTTGTTTGTTTTTGTTTTGAACATACAGTAGTGCACAGTGCTTACTGTATGCAAGCCCCTAGTTCCTGTTGATGTTGAGATTCAGGATGTTTATGTATTGAAAATCAACATCAACAGGCACTCTGAAAACTTGGCAATCAACAGGACAAAAGCATTTTCAAATACATATGCACATTTAAATTCAGCAAGTCATCATCAGATAATATCTTTTTTTCCCCAATGTGCTATGTTAATAGCTTCCTTTGATTTGATTGGCTGTTTTGTTGTTTTATCCTTCTGCACACTGTAATTCATTTTTCTTGTTCCTTTTCATAGCCAGCCAAGGAAAAAAATGGTAAATCCACAAATGAAGCTTTAAATACTGCAGCTGATAGAGACAGCATGTTCCTGACTAAACAACATAATCAGACATGTTCCTGTCTAAACAACATAATCAATTAATTAATTTCAGTGAGTCCAGTCAAAGGTTGCTTTAAGAAATATTTTAAAATAAATCTCACCTTCTAAATCTAAGAGGAGATTTATTTTTACAAATTAAAGTAACTCCTTACTGGACTGTTTGAATTTAATTTAATATTTGTTGTCAGGTTGTCTTCCTGTCTAGGAGGACATAAGTGACTGAAAGCTTTGAGTCTTGCATAACAGCTCAGAATCATAGGCCGAGCCTACCTCTCCTCATATTCCTTTCAATTAAAATACCTATACCCTCAGGACAAATGGGTTTTTCATTGTATAACGTTATGCAAACACAAAGACCTATACAATTCTATGTTTGGGTGGAGCTGTATGAATAAAGCGATTTATACGCACTTTGATTTATTCTCTTGAATTTTCCACAGCTTCTGCTATCAAATCAAATAAGTTATTACAGGCATACATCCAGAAAACAGCAAGATAAATCCTACAAAGGGAATGTGAATGTATCTGTCTATCCCTCTATCTATATCTCAGTCTGCATGAAGTAAATATATGTAGCAAAGAATAAAAAATATAAGAACACAAGGCAAGGAGTACAATAATGGTGAAGTAGAATAACATACAATACAACTGAATAGATAAAAGTCAAAATCTTCAGCTACAAGCAGGGTGAAAAGAACGAACAGAGGTGCAGAACTGGGCAAGTGGGAGGATATACTTCAGTTCTTATCAGTCAGGAGGACCAACAAACAGAAGTTGTGCTCTCTGCTCAGAAATTGCTTCAAGATGGCATAGCTGAAAGTTATCCAAGGGTCACTGTAAAGGGAACCACAAAGGAGCATATGTCTCAGAGACTTTACTGAGACATCCCCACATGGGCATAAGTAGTGGTACACAGGGGTATCCTTTTGCCATTCAAAGTGGACTGATGAGGGCAAGGTTAAGTTGCACAGGAGAGCAACCAAACTGATCAAGAGTCTAAAGCAGAGTTTCTCAAACTTGGCAACTTTAGGATGTGTGGGCTTCAACTCCCAGAATTCCCCAGCCACTGGGAGTTGAAGTCCACGCAACTTAAAGCAACTCTGCAATGAATAAACAACGTTTTGACTTAATACAAGAGGAGAAATGGAAAAAGTCTCTCTCTCTCTCTCTCTCTCTCTTCTCATAATCATATGATGGTGAGTTATATTATTTTGGCAATAAATAAATGCAATGAATGAGCGATACCTGATAACACTAAATGGTGAGAGATTCAGGGCAGACAGTTAATTCTTCACGAAGGACATAATTAAACTGAGAAGTCGTTACCACAACCAACAGATTATCACTAGGTTGCTTTAAAGAAGACTTAAATGAATGGAAGATAAGACTACCAATAATTATTCTTTATCATAACTGTTACCACTTTCAGTGTCAGAGGCAGAACTGTATACATTTCCCAATCAGTTCTTTGTTCTTTGAAATTCTTCCCTTTAATAGCTGGACTACCTTATTAAAGGATTAAATTCCATTACCAATTAATAAAACAAAGACAAAACATTTTAGCACAGTCCATATACTAAGTAGGCTCACTACAACTTGCCACACTTAACAAGTATATTGTGAATAATTCTCATCTCTGATTCTACTTTTATTCCTCCATCTCAGCAATGATTATCTATATCTATATCTATATCATCTATATCTATATCTATCTATCACTGATAGCTTAAATGTAATAATATATAAAGAAATACTGTATAGTACTAAAGACTATTCACAGTTATAACTGTTAATGCAGCTGATTAACTGAACTCTAATCTAGAAGGCCATATACATTTATCCTTAACAAGTGTGATGGAATGGAATTATGAAGGCCAGGCTCAGAGATATAAACATTTTCTTAGCTCGGCAGAGGAGCATGGGAGATACAAGAGGATGAGACTGGCACCTCCCTGAGGAATTCACACTGTTGTGGCTGGATGGCTTGGGAGCTGGAATTTCAGTCTGGGAAGATTGATGTCAGGCCTAGCCCAAGGAACTCCAAGAGACAATGCAAATTCAGTTCAGCTTTGTTTATTAGCTACTAACCTCTAGCAAGAATCTTCCCAGACTGAAACTCCAGCTCCCAAGCCATCCAGCCACAACAGTGTGAATTCTTCAGGGAGGTGCCAGTCTCATTCTCTTGTATCTCCCACGCTCCTCTGGAGAGCTAAGAAAATGTTTATATCCCTGAGCCTGGCCTTCATAATTCCATTCCATCACATAAGCTATAATATTGTACAATGGTATTAAATAGGGCTGTTTAAAATATGTTCTTATTGAATTATTCCAAATCTGAAACAGCCTATTTCAAGCTTGAAACAGCTATTTCAGGATGAAATGGTCTGCTTCTTCCAATTCAAAATGGGCAAAATGATGCATCATAGGGCAACAATTTTTGAACCAAAGTACCTCAAAGTACAGAATGCATCCAAAATCTGGGACCCATTACTCCTGTGGGATTGAAATTTTGGAAATTTGTGGCTGCTGCAACATTGCTATGCTGCCACGCCCCTGCAGTCAGTCGTGATTGTCATGGGTCTATCCTTGACCTCCTACCTCTGTCTCCTGCATCCAGTCAGCTGGCAGTAAGGCCT
Source organism: Liasis olivaceus (assembly GCA_030867105.1). NCBI lineage: Eukaryota > Metazoa > Chordata > Lepidosauria > Squamata > Pythonidae > Liasis > Liasis olivaceus. The sequence continues at coordinate 224,635,450 of CM061349.1, forward strand.
GACAGGCAAATGGTGATTGGCTGCTTTGGAAACAGGCAAAAAATTTAAATCTCATAACAGTGGTGGCTGTTGAGGGAAGGATGAGGGAGCAACTTGGATGCCTGCTGGTGAGGTAGGGCTGGCTGGGGGGCGCTGGTAGTCAACTGGTTGAGGGAGGGGCCTTTGGGGACATGCCAGAATAGGGAGTGGGGATGCAGTTTTCCTCATGGTCCATGGCTCCCTTTGTTCCACCTCCCCCCAGCAAAGTGCCAGGCAGTTCCATGGGTCAGCTGAGGAGGAGGAGGAGGTTTCACCAGGGCTCTCCTGAGGGTCATGAGGGGAAGGAAAATGGTGCAAACCTATATTATATGTGGAAATGAAGGAAGGGAGGAAGGAAAAAAGACGGGAGGGAAGGAGGGAGGGAGGAAGATTTCTGACACTCCCTGCCAGCTTCCCACAAGCAAAATAAATGGGAAAGCTGGCAGCAAGTCATAAATTGCTCATAATCCCACTGCTTTTTTGCCCTTGGTCATTCTGTTTCTGTTTAGGTAAGGAAATATCTCTGAAATGATGACCCAACGGGTTACAGGTTGTCTAGCAAGTGTTAAAGTCTTTCAGAGATCAAGATACGACAGTTCCAAGCTCAAAAGTCTTCCATGCTGACCAAAGTGGCTCATTACAACCTGGAACACTCTTTTCAGTTTGAAATTGTATATTTCAGCTTCTGTGGCTTGCATTCCAAACCCACTGCACATTTGTAATATTTAAATTTTAATATTACATTTCTCATGAAATAGAGCAGGGAGTTATAGCAGAAGACTAAAACATACAGAATCTTTTGTGTGGCAGAATCCCAATTATGAAACTCTCTACTGAAGGATGTTAGATTATTCTTTACAATCTCAATGTTACACAGTGTCACTATTCCCATTTCCCAAAAAGTAGAGGCTAAGCAACCATGTCTCGCTGAAGGATAATAGTTGAGAGTCAGATTTTTTCTCCCAACATCTTTTTTTTTTTCTGTGTCCCCATGATGTTGCCTTAATTTTGTCCCTGGCCCATGAAGAAGACAGTCTTGAACCATTCTTAGCTGTACAAGTGAAATCCAGCCCCTCCCCCCACACACACTTTATGCTGTTCCCTTATTGGCCTTATGCAATCTGAGGGCAGCCTTCGTCATGCATTTCCTTAGAGGAAAATCAGGTGACTACAGTGACTTGAAACAGAAGCAATAAAACATGATACGGATTGGCAATGGAGACAGCAAATATCATGCTAGTATAGTTTTATGCCAATTCAATGATGGGCAAATGGCACTCTAACTTAACAGTGGGAAAAGGCCCTTAGTTCAATACTGAATTTAGATGTATCATGTACATTTTCTTTCTTATTTATTCAGATTATTTTTTACAGTAGAGGAAGAGAAAGCTATAATAAACAAATAAATGTGAACAACTGACACATGCTATTAGTTAAATATTAACTATTTACTGACAAGTCACATGTGTGAACATTTTTGCTTAATAAAATAACCCTCTGTGTTAACTTTATTCCAGGATTTACCACACAATGTGAAAATGGGCATATGGAAAGAATGGGTTACATGGGAATTGCATATGAGATATTCCTAGCCAGTAACATTTGAAATAATGTGGCTGCACATATGCCTGTCTGAGGACTGATGGGGGGAAAAAAAATAAAACAAAATAAAAAGAACTAATCTAATCTCGTATGCAGATCTTGTCTTATTCTCTGAATAAAGTTTGCCTACTGTAAGCATAACCTAATATCTAATATTCCCAAAATAACCTTCTAGTCTAAAGTTATTCATCTGAACCTTGGAAAAAAAAATTCTTCACAGAAGAATTTTACTGAAAGCTCAGGAAGCAGCTGCAGTTACCAATCTCTATTGCACCAACAATACAAAGCCATGCATAGCACAGCCCTCTCAGACCACCATTTTATCAACAAGCAATTTATCATTTCACATACCTGAATAGAAAATGTTCTACTTCAATATGCAAAATCACTAAAACATATTTTCCCCTTTGGGGACATTCTAGTTTGATGTTATTTTCCCTGACATTTCACCTGTCAGATTATCATAAATATAAGCCACAAAGAATAATTGTTATATTCTCACTGAATTTCATCAGAAAACAACTGAAGCTACACAATAAACTGGAAGCATAATCTTGGAAGAAGACTATGAATACCAAATGTACTAAATAAATCAGGAATCTAATGAAGGCTTCAAGTTGTTTCAAAATTAAATATAACTCTGAAAATACTAGATGGTGGTTCTATAAAAAACAGGCACATGGCTGCTTGAAAAAAATTAGTAAATCAAACTGTTTCTCGGTTTTAGACATTCCTTAATGCCTTAAGAACACACGCAGAACTCATAAGGAACAATTCAACCAACATTAAGCACGCTGAAGCCCCGTTGAGGAAAATTTAAGCAAACCTTTAACTTATCTATTTAAATTAATGGAGCTGCAAAGTACTCGGCTATTACACTGTATATATAAAGCTAACAGTTCTATCTTATTCCACACAGCTGAAAGAAATGGATGTTTTATTTATCTGATTTGATTTAAAGTCACTGACCAAAATGACGGGTGACAGAATCTAGTTCTTGCCTTTTTGCTGAAGTAGTCTAGTAGACCCGTCTACCTGCATCAAAATCCAGGCTGGCAGCCACTCAGAATTTGAAAACTTCAGGCCATCAGTAAACCAAATGCTCTGACATAAAGCCACCTGCGCAACCAACATCACCCCAATCATGTGCTATCGGCACTGTAGAGATTGATGGATTTGTGTGCAATGAGTTATGCCTTTTTTTAGCTGTTAACAAATGTAGTTCTCTTTGTTCTATGTGCTCTAAAATATAATGACTTACCTGCTTGACCAGTGGTAACAGTAACAGCTGCAAAAAGCCTCTGGGAATGGCTTAAGTCAGAAACACCATTTAAAGCTTCAACTTCAAAAGTATAGTTAGCATGAGCTAACAGGTCCATGACGGTGACATAGTTGTCTGCTAATCCAGTTTGCTGGGGCATATATCCAACATTGCTCCCACAGGAAACACATTCACCCTGTTCCCAGCTGCACCTCTTGCACAATACCCTGTAGGTCACGTCATTTCTTCCTCCATTATCAGCAGGAGGGGTCCACTCCAAACTCACAGTAGTTTGGTTAATATTGAAAATAAGGTTCTGTGGTGCAGATGGCGGTCCTTTGTTAAATACAAACACAAAACAGGGGTGGGGGTGGGGTAGGGGGGTGGAGATTGAAAGAAAAATCAGCAGGGAAAATTTAGCTCATGTTTTAATTACCCATGCTAAAGCTTGCCAGGATTTAAACTTTCCATTATATTTACTACACACTACCAAAAAACCCTACTTGAATTCAGTTGACAAGAAGCTGTATTTATTTTCCATTGAGGAAACAAGAAAGTCATTTTCTGTGTATTTACTACAGACCTTTTGCAGCTTTTCTTGTCTGCAATTAAAAAGATATGTTAATGTGCCTCTGAAGTTGACTCACAGAGAATTCCTCAAATTGATTTTTGCTTCTTTCGAAATGCATGAATTGGAATAAATTTAGGTATTTCTTAATCTACTGTAATATGATTTACAGATATACTGCAGTACAGCTTTGGTTTTGAGGGACTTGGAAACATTCATAAGCTGAACCACCAATGGGTTACTTTTTTTCTCAGAAATTATTAACTTGATACTGTGCCACATTAGATATATCATGATGAAAATATAAGAAAATCATATTCTCATTCTTTCAGTTATGTGTTTATTCAGCATCTTCTCCAGGCTATGAAAAACATGGCCATTAAATTTATTGGATTGTACATTATTTTATTTTTTTTTACTTTCTCCATTTTGCTATTTTGCAAAATGCATTTGAAAACACTTCTCTGTTACTTTGCAAGCTATAGAATACTAAAGCGGGGGATGATTGTGACTGGCTAAGCAACAAGCCAATATTCATGAATAACTCACTTGTGCATGCAACATATGGTGGGTCAGTAGGTGCTCTATAATAGCTGTCTTCACAATCACATCGCGAAGATCCTTCCCTGTCTGAAAAACTGTGCATTGGGCAGCGGGAACACTGTAGATCTTGTGAAGATGACTTATAGAATCCACGTCCACAGGCTAAGAGAGAATGAAACAAACAGGTATTATTTTAAATATGTCTTTTTTAAAGAGACTTTGGTATCAGGTGTGTAGAAAACAAACGATACATGCTCTTAATATATATGTTCAAAACTTTCACATTCTTGTCTGAAACTAGAAGTTTATGGTTTTACAGCTACCAGACTGCAAAAATCTGGATGCCACGAAATGGCACTAAAATGGTAGGGCTTTTTGTATCACTTTGTTATCATCTAGTGCTCATCCAGACTGTTGCAGCCCAGATCTGTAGCCTTACTGGTTCTACTCCCAGTTCAGAAATGAACTACAGTTTTTCGTAAGCAAACAATATTTTTTTCCCTCAAAACCCTTTTTCCACATAGAGTAATAATTCCAGTTATTTTTACAGACTTCTTGTAAGGAGGTCTAAAACATTATACTTAAAGACCTTATGCAATTTTTAATTACATGACATAACATTATTCAGTATTTTCTATTAGCCTGAGTATATCCAAACTGGGACAACATGAGTTTTAATATCAATTCTTTATTGCTATCATATGAACTTCAAAATTCAGCAAGCATAGAAATATGCTTTAAAAGAATGTATTCCTGTAATCATTCTTCTCATATTATCTTTATGCTTGTAACAAGAGTATTATCACTTTTTGTCTCATCCCCTCTCCCATAGTAAAAAGAAAAAGAAAAAAAGTGTGTTTTATAAACGTGTAATTGAATCATAGTTAATGTTTGTTCAGTTAGCTGAAAAAAAGTCAACAATGATAGCCAACTGTGCTGTGCAAAATATTTGGAGGGGCATGTTGCAAGTAAGCAGTCCTTTAGAGGCTTAGCCTGGCTGCTTGGCGGCATGCACAAAAGACCATTCTACTGGGATTGCTACTTAAGCAACACTCCAGGTAAAGGGTTCAGAGCAGCTCTTTGTTCACAGAGAATGAAACAAACAGGTATTATTTTAAATATGCGTCCCTCATAACAGTTTGTATGGCCAGCTAACTTGTCAAAGTAATGGATTCATACTTAAGCTAAACCTATTAAAACGGGTCATCAACAAAACCATTATTTTCACATTAGGAGGAAAGTGCAAGAGAAATGCATTGACTGTTCCAGTCTTTAGCCTGTTGTAGTCTCTATTTCGGCTGACTATATTACATGAAAAAATACTAGCTGTTAATAATCAAATGAAAAATTGATACAGGCTACGATTCCGATGTTTGAGTTCCTAATTACCAAGTTAAATTATTTTCATTACTGCAGTACTATATACCAATGCTTATTGATTTTAAAATTTTACACAGATTGTCTGCCCTGTCCTGTCATATATCAATCACATATCCTACCTTTACCCAATTATTTTTCTTCTTGTTCATTCCTAAATCTAGATATTGGATTGAATGGGTGGAAAAATAGTATACCAGAGTTACAGCCTCAGTGTATAGTATTATTCTAAAAATAATTTGTAAATTGGATCATTCTTACCTATATTTCAGATTTGTAAAGTTTGCATTCATTTATTAGTTATTTTTTGCTCCAATACTTCATACTTGGAGCATTCTATTTGTCTAAATGGATAAAAAAAACCTGTTATTCTAATTTTCAGCAAGAAAAGATATCACTTTACCTTGTCTCCTTTAGTTCTATACAGAAACAGTTTAACAGCTTTCTTACCTCTTTATGCCTACTACTGTATTACTTGAGATGTTTTCAATGTTCACTCTTTTACATAGCTAAAACAATCATTTTTATTGTGGCAGGTTATAAATGCAATAAACAAACAAACAAATAAAACTGATAGTAGAGATCTTCTATGTTCCATGAACCTGGACTCTAAGATGCATAAACATAGATAACATACAATACAGATAGGACCAGTTATATAATTTTGTTTCGGAACTTTTATTTCTTTTGATTATTCCTACTTGGCTACAATTATTTTATTGCTATTTTGTAGCATTTTTATGTTGTTTTAATAAAAGGTAAGATATTTAATTTTCAGATTTAATAAATACTTATTTTTAAAAGGATAGTTTATAGGGCAATTCACTAATGATATTAATTACAGAGTTGATGGTAATCATCACACCACTGAAGAAGGCAGGGCCAAAATTTTGTGGAGTTCTGTTTTTTTTTTTTTTTTCCTCTAAAACATGCACACATACACACACACTCATATGGAGGTATGTTACATTTTTTTAAAAAAAGATACCGTACTTTTTGGAAATGTGCTAGGGAACAACTGACAATGAGGTTAGAAAGGGAAAATAAGTAACATCACCAATTTGATTTCTGGTAAGTGGGTGTTTTATGAGAAGCAATATTAACCATGGCAAACACTTTGTGACCAGGAAAATTACCCCATAGCATATTGGGGTACATCAGGTTCTTAAAATTCCAAATATGCCCCACAAGTGCCCAAATAGTTGTCTCTTCCCAATCTAAACCAATCAATGATTTAAATTCAGTTTTCCACTGATCCACATTTCTTTTAAATGATTGTGCCAATCTGACCCAAGCCATATTTATAAGAAAGAGATTTTTTTTTTTTGATGGACCACCAATATATTCAGTACATGTTGTGCACCAAAAGCCAGAATCCTATGAGTACTGCACTCTGCTTAGAGAAACCAGTTGTCCTATGCTCCAAGTTTTCTTTTCTGTACTGCCTTGACAAGGTGGCTCTCAAGTTCTAAACAGGTCTCCCTCTATTTAGCTTTCTCAAGATCAGAGAAGTTAACAAATGACCTGCAAGCCTGTAGGTGGCTCTTCCCCCAATTCTGTAGCAGAATTTTTGGTGCAACCAGAATCACTCAGCTTGCTGGAACTGGCCAAGGAGTTGATAGCCAGAATGGTTTAGCTCTTTTGAAAGACAGCAGGTTCCCCAGGGATCCCTCTCTGCCTCCTTCTGAATTCCTAGAAAGGGGTATGAGAGGGATTGGGAGGCATTAATGCTTGGTGTGCTACTTTTGAGCAAATGGAGCTCTTTTCTGAAACATCAGCTTGGGTAATCCCCAAGATAACTGCCACATGCAAGCCAGGTTTTCTTTTCTGTTTTTTTCTGAATTAGCTGGCTCCCAGATTGCCAAGCAAAGTAGAGAGGAAAGGTACAGCATGATGTTCAGAGCTCCAGTTTCTGTGACCTTGCCTCAGATGTTCTTGGAGCACCACAGTTTGGAAACCCCTGCAATAAGCCCATTAACTTACATATTAATAGCAGCACAAACATGTTTGAAACTTGACTTTCCTCTCCTGACTAATCAATGCTGTGGCTGCTCCTTATTTTCCAAAAGGTTTTGATATGGTCCAGCGGCCGCAGAATCTTCTCACCCAGAGTTTTACAAGAAAAGAACAATTTCTTGAAAAACCCAGTGGCTACAGAACTTTCTCAGCCCAGAAATAAGAGCACTGTAGAGCCTTTCAAGAAAATCACAGTGACAGCTACACCCTTACCCTTCCACATACAAATATACACACCATGGAAAACAGTACAGGTTGTACAACAACGACGTTAATTCTTTTCCTTATTTTATGAAGCTATATTCTGATTTACATATTCTTGATACTTTCTGTTGTTTTTTAAAAAAATTATACCACTTTAAACTTTTCATTAAGGAATTAAATCAGTTTTGTAACCAGGTTACTTCATTTAAATATACATAACCATGGACATTTTAAGAACCAACACAGGTTCAGAATTTGGCTTGATAAAAGTAGAATCAGAAGGAACCACCAAAGAAAAGGGAGAGTTTCTAATGCTTGCATTATAATTCTTAGTCAATATGACTAAGCTAGATACACTCTGTATGTTTTCCGTGGCAATTAATATACAGTTATGTGTTTGTAGGTGTGTATGTGGTATGTGTTCCAGGCTGCAGGAAATATGACTAGCTACTATACAGTGACAAATGCCTCACCTTAAAATGTTTACTTTATCTTCCATATGCTTCTTTAAAATGACAATGGTGTCTGAAGACTGTGTGTGCTTCCATTAAAGAATTACACTGTATACTTAGCCAAAGTAAACGCAGGACTTTTAATGGTTCTTCAGCAATAGTGTGAATGACATCTTCAAATAGGACTATCCTCTGGCTGCGTACCAGCAAAATGTTTGCTGTTGCCTGTCAAGTATTTCTCAGACGTGTTTTTCTCCTTCCACAGAATAATACTAGAACTGTCATATACTGTATATTCATAATGTCTATCAAGATTTACTTATTCACTATTGTTCACCCAATAGAGAAATGTCTGCTTGAAAAAGGTCTTGCTTTAGTTTTAAATTTTAGAAAAATGACTCGTAAACATCGTAGTTTAATACAGCAGTTCTTTCATTATTCCTCAATGTACATGTGCCTCTCCCATCTCCATTCAATTTTACTGACTATTACCTTTTTCAACAAACACATCAAATCGTCATAGGTACATTCACATCATCAAATGATGACAAAGTTAATATATATGCAAATCTCCACAAGGGCAAACAGCTCACACAAGCCTATGGTGTAACTAAATTAAATTGGCAGCACAATCCTATATATGTCAATTCAGAGGGCCTATTACATTCACTGGTTCTTACTACTAAGTAAGCAGATTAAGAATGCAATTTTAATTTAAAGACATGATGGCTGAAAAGCTTAGAGCGAGAATAAATGTTAAGTCACATCTACTGAAAGAAAGCACTTACGACCCCAGAAATTTGCCCACAAAATGGTCTATTGTTCAAAATATGCCAGTCAAGGAATCAAAAAGAGCAGAAAGGAAGGGTAAATGAGGAGTCAAATTATATCTCATCCAAGCTGTCCCAAAGTCATCATAACCGTACGCCAGAAAGAAAAGGCCTTACCAATTCCCAGCACCTTTAATCTAATAGGAGCTCAGAAACAATACATACATACATATATACATAAATACATACATACAGGTGAAACTCGAAAAATTAGAATATCGTGCAAATGTTCATTTATGTCGGTATGGCAACTCAAAAGGTGAAACCAATATATGAGATAGACGCATTACATGCAAAGCGAGATATGTCAAGCCTTACTTTGGTATAATTGTGATGATTATGGCGTACAGCTTATGAAAACCCCAAATTCACAATCTCAGAAAATTAGAATAGTGTGAAAAGGTTCAATATTCTAGGCTCAAAGTGTCCCACTCTAATCAGCTAATGAATCCATAACACCTGCAAAGGGTTCCTGAGCCTTTCAATGGTCTCTCAGGCTGGTTCAGTAGGAATCACAAGCATGGGAAAGACTGCTGACCTGACAGTTGTGCAGAAAACCATCATTGACACCCTCCATAAGGAGGGAAAGCCCCAAAAGGTAATTGCAAAAGAAGTTGGATGTTCCCAAAGTGCTGTATCAAAGCACATCAATAGAAGGTTATGTGGAAGGGAAAAGTGTGGTAGAAAAAGATGCACAAGCAGCAGGGATGACGGTAGCCTGGAGACGATTGTCAGGAAAAGGCCATTCAAAAGTGTTGGGGACTTTCACAAGGAGTGGACTGAGGCTGGAGTTAGTGCATCAAGAGCCACCACACACAGACGGATCCTGGACATGGGCTTCAAATGTCGTATTCCTCTTGTCAAGCCGCTCCTGAACAACAAACAACGTCAGAAGTGTCTTACCTGGGCTACAGAACAAAAGAACTGGTCTGTTGCCCAGTGGTCCAAAGTCCTCTTTTCTGATGAGAGCAACTTTTGCATCTCATTTGGGAACCGAGGACCCAGAGTCTGGAGGAAGAATGGAGAGGCACACAATGCACGATGCTTGAAGTCCAGTGTGAAGTTTCCACAGTCTGTGTTGATTTGGGGAGCCATGTCATCTGCTGATGTTGGTCCACTGTGCTTCATTAAGTCCAGGGTCAACGCAGCCGTCTACCAGGAGATTTTGGAGCACTTCATGCTTCCTTCCGCAGACGAGCTTTATGGGGATGCTGACTTCATTTTCCAGCAGGACTTGGCACCTGCCCACACTGCCAAAAGTACCAAAACCTGGTTCAGTGACCATGGGATTACTGTGCTTGATTGGCCAGCAAACTCGCCTGACCTGAACCCCATAGAGAAACATGAGGGACATGAGACCGAACAATGCAGCAGAGCTGAAGGCCGCTATTGAAGCATCCTGGTCTTCCATAACACCTCAGCAGTGCCACAGGCTGAGAGCATCCATGCCATGCCGCACTGCGGCAGTCATTGCTGCAAAAGGGGCCCAAACCAAGTACTGAGTACATATGCATGCTTATACTTTGCAGAGGTCCAATGTTGTTCTATTTCCAATCCTTGTGTTATTGATGTCATGTAATATTCTAATTTTCTGAGATTGTGAATCTGGGGTTTTCATAAGCTGTATGCCATAATCATCACAATTATACCAAAGTAAGGCTTGACATATCTCGCTTTGCATGTAATGCGTCTATCTCATATATTGGTTTCACCTTTTGAGTTGCCATACTGACATAAATGAACATTTGTACGATATTCTAATTTTTCGAGTTTCAGCTGTACATACTGTTTACTAATCTAAATCATGTCTGTCCTGAAATGTCTGAGGTTAGGATAAATTCAACTAGGTCAGGCATTAGCTAGCATTTGATCAGTTAAGACTGGGTCATTCTGCTCAATTCTTAACTTTATTATTTTTATAGCCCAAGACCAAACAACAGTTTACACATTCAGGAAATATGCACTACAGAAATATCCAGACAGTAGTCTACATTACATGGGAAATAAATGGCTTCTAAGAGCCATTGCCAATGACAAATATTTTGCCACTGTTTTAGAGAAACCGATGGATTGATAGTGAAGTATCTACCTGGTTGTATCTACCCATCCTGTTAGATCTGGCAGGAGAGGCATGCTCTAGGACAGTGTTTCCTATGCTTGCTGGGGAATTCTGGGAGTTGAAGTCCAGACATCTTAAAGTTGCTAAGGTTGAGAAACACTGCTGTAGCTCCTGTCCATTAAGGATTGTCCCTTGGCAGGATCCAGGAAGACAGCCTCTTCTGTCATGGCACCCACCCTGTAAAACATCTTCCCCTCAGAGATCAAACTTACCCCAACCCTGCTAGCCTTTTGCAAGGCCATGAAGAGCTAGTTTTGTCCTCAAGCCTGGGACCCTGATAGTGTAGGTTGCTTGGTTCTATTAACTGTTGCAAATTATTATTATTTGCTGCTCTTGGTTGTTTTTCCTGGCTGCTATTTATGTTATTTATAATTTTGTTACATTGTTTTTATTCTGTTTTTAAGTACTGTCAGCTGCTCAGAGACATGTACTTCTGATTAGGGGCAATATAAATTCAATAAATACATACGTAGTATGGCCACAACCTCCTGGTCCTGCAAACAAGTGAAGGCTGTAACGATGGGTGTTATTAGTTCCATACACCATTGAGCATAAAGTAGACAGTGAAGTATTACATGTAAGACAGATATGATTTTGGAATCTGGCCAGCCCAGTTCAAATGCAATAGTCAAATCACAGTTTAATTCTATACCTGAACTGAGAACCAATTGATCAAGATGGAACTTTTCCAAAAAGCATTTGCGGAAAACTGAAAAAGCAGTATCTCATGGTTGGCATGTTCAAGTCATGTTTGTTATTCATCGTTACGTTGATATTTTTGTTGTTAACCACCAGGAACAAAACAGTACACAAAATGAATAAATAAATGAACTCAAATGTCATCCCTAAAAGATTAAATAGAGTATATATACTATTGAAAATAATACAGCTAAGTTCTAAAATGTTGATATCTGATATAAATCACCAAATATGGAAAGCAATACAGTAAAATGGTATTTTAAAAGACTTTATTGCAGCATGTTTGAGTAGGCCTGGTCGGTAATGGGTAATTGCTTCGAAAGGCAACTATGACAACATCTAGACTATCACAGGTTATTACTTATGGGGAAAATGACCTATATTATTCTTTAAAAAAAAGAATGTGAACTGAGTATAAAAAAATGAAAGAAATCACATAATATGTTGTAAAAAAATAATAATACTAGTGTGTATGAGAAAGAGTGAATACAGTTATGTGTGTGTAAAAAGAGAGGGAGAGAGAGAGAGAAAGAGATGTAGTTCCTGTTTAAAGACATTCTGAAATGAAATAACTATATAGTACTATAGGACTAAGGTTAAATCAAACTTGAACAGGAGATTATTTATGGCTGAGTTAAACAAAATTTTGATATCTGTATGACAGGTTTATTTGCTGGAAATTTTTCTTGGAGGGCCTACTCCCAGAAATCCATAACTCTGAGGTTCCAAGTAGTAAAGTAAGAATCACAGCACTGTGAAATGAAGCTGTCTCTGTTAATTGCATACCCTGATCATCAGAACTCTGTCTCAGCTGATAGTTTATCAAATCTGCCTGGCTGAACTTGAGGATTTAGCAATGTCACTTTCCACTAAGTATAACACTGGGGGGAACACAGCAAAAACACCCATCTGAAATGAAAAAGAAGTCACAGAGGAAAAACAAATGACAGATTGTGAAGACAGAAGACAGGAGAATCACAGGTGGAGTCCAGGTGGAACAGGTTAAATGCAATGTTCACATTTTGTTTATTTTCATAGTTAAACAGTGCCCTAGCATATAGAGAACCCAATATGAAAATGTATTTGTAATCTGTGTGAAAAGGCAAAACTCTTTATACTCAAGAAACACTCCTCCGTATCAAAAATGTAATGTGTGCTTATTAAAAAAATACAGCCCAAAACTTTGCAATGTATTAATAAAACATTTTATTAACATATAATTGAGGTACTTAATAGCTACTAAAATGCTCACAGTGTCCCAATGTTTCTGCAAATTTATTCCATTCTGATAAAAGTAAAATTATAATCACTATTGGGCATTTAGATTCCCCCATATTAGGTAACAGGCTATGCAAATCCACAGAAAGAGGTGCTGTGGAATGCACAGGAGCACATTATGAAGCATCGTTTTTCAAATAGATGTATCATTTTCCAGACTTAAATAGCTGCCTTAGAAACTGCTTCTGGTTGTTTCTGTCGGTATGTACATGCACAAAACCATTTTGCTTTATTGAAATAAATAAAAAAAAAGAAGTGAGGGGAGCTTCACAGAGATTTCTGGGAGCAGCTTCTGAAGCAGTTCTATAATCCTAGAAGAAAACATGGCTGCTTTAACAAAAAAGAAATGGTTCACATGTGTTCCTGAATACCATTCCAGAAAGATGTACACAGTCTTATTAACTAATAAAGAATAGGAGCACATCCTTTTTTTTTAAAATAATGCTACAAAATCAGGAAGTAGTTACAACAGAGCAACAGGACACAGATTAGTGGAATGGATGCAAAGTAGTTGGGATGGTGTTTGCAAAGCACAGACAGACAGACCCTAATAGTTATTTCTAGTGAGTATCTTCTCTACTGAATATGCTTCCAGTTGATTTTGGGTCAGTGACTTGACCTATTTGGGAAGTAACTTTTAGTGCTGAGCTGAAAAAATCACTGCACCCTTGCCCCCAACCCAAAAAAATTAAAAAAAAAAAATAAAAGGGAAAAGGTAAGGTGAGAAGTCAGAAATGTTCAGAAACTTAACCTACTGACCAGCCCCATTAATACAATATTACAGTAATATCATACCATATATCATATCATATACATACATATACATACACACATATACACAGTATATCCTGTACATTTCCTCCCATTGTTGGGAGGAAAAGTATGGCCATCGGTGGCAGCACCTATGCTGCAGAGTGCAACAGCTGCCACGGGGAGATCCCAGAGATGTAATGAACAACAGATGCTAGGATTACAGGGAAATACAAAGTTTGTGAAGTAATAGAAGCAATACACTTACACAGGGGCACTCTTGCCCCATTCAGCCATCACAGACAGTGGAGACGAAATATGGGTTCTTTAGCACCCAGATTTATAGTTCTGGGTTCCCCCCTCCCATCTGGTGCCAGGAAATGGTGCCAGGGAGATTGATCATGAAACTGCCATTTATGTATTCATATCAGTAAAAGCATGTGTATGGTAACAAGGGGTACTTCCTGCTCCCCAAGGTGCATGCAATAAAATCTATCAATGGGAACCAGAAGCTAGTTATGTGACCAGGGAGAGAAAAGGGTTAATTACATTGTTAGCAAAAGTTAAAAGCCACCTACATAATGTTACTAAGAAAACTGCAAGGTTTGTCTGTGTACACCTATGGATGACTGAGAAGTCTCATATGACCTAGCCCACTCCCTATATCCAGATCAGAGAAAGCACATAAACCACTCAGGTTAGCTAGCAAAAAGTAAGTTTTTTTGCTAGCTGACATGACCAAACATCAAAAACAGTTAACAGGCAACATGGGACAAGAAACAAGCAAAATCAGGGAGGGGGGTAGGGTGCAGAGAGAAATAAACAATGGATAAAAGATAAAAAGGGAAGAGGCTTCAGCAACAACCTAACTTACCTATACAGTGGTACCTCGTGTTACGAACTTAATCCGTTCCATGACTCTGATCGCAACTCGATTTGGTCGCACCGCGAGGCAAATTTTCCCATAAGGTTCAATGTAAATACGGTTAATCCGTTCTGCCCTCAGAATTTGGTCGCACCGCAAGGCTCCCCATAAGGTTCAATGTAAATACGACTAATCCGCCCTCCGAATTTGGTCGCGCCACAAGGCAAATTTCCCCATAAGGTTCAATGTAAATACATACGGCTCTGCATTTTATTTGGAGCCATGCTGACAAGCACACCAAAAACCTTCCAAACGCCACAAAACACACCACAAGCCTCACCAAACGTCTCCTTGCTACCGCGATCTCGCCCACAAGAAGCCGCGACCACGTGGCAGCAGGGCAAATGGCCGCGGATCCGGTTCGTAGCGCGGGGTGGAGGTCGCACGGCGAGGTAAATTTTTGGGGCCAAAGCTGATCGTATCACGAAAAATTCGTAAGGAGGGGCGTTCGTAACCCGAGGTACCACTGTATCTGTTTATCCAAAGCACAGAACTTCACCAAGCTGTTGGAAATACAATTATTCTATGTTACATACCAGCAGCAGAACAGAGAAGGAAAGTAGGATACCAGGTGACCACTCTTCTACTCTGTACCATGAAAAAAACAGTTTGACGGACAGGGATGATATATTGAACAACATGGTTCATTTGATCCTCACATTCCTAAATATACCACCCAAGGATCTGCAAAGCTGGCCCCTGGCAAACAAGGCACTGAAGTAAAATAGTTAATAGATTACCTAAAATATGGGAAACTCTCTGTGATTTAATTAATAAAGGCTAGTGTAGATTGGGGGAGGGGGGGAGGCACTCATCATATCTCTTATTTACATACATATTAACAACATGGCCAACATCCAAGAAGACTATAGTGTTAAAGCAGTTATCCCAAACTTCAAAATAAGGTGACAGAAATACTGTATGCTGGCAACCTAGAGACCCATAAGCCTCTTAAATATAATTAGTAAATAATATGTGACACTTTTATGTTGGAAGCTATGTGAATCAAGAATATATCTTAGGGGACAAGGAAGCTGATTTTAGGGAATGTACTGTACATCTACAGGAAATCATGACTTAATTCTATAGCATCTAGCAGATAAATTATTAGTGAGGCACCACTCAAAAATATGCATAAGCTTTGTTGATTTCCAAGCTAATTTCAAGTCAATCTGTAGAGTAAGACTATGGGATGAACTTAAAAATTCTACCATTAGCAAATGTCAAAATATATAGAAGGACCGGCCTCAGAGTCAAATGCCACTGCGCTGGTCTACAGCTGAGAAAGATATGAAGCAAGATTGTATCTTGATCCCTTTTTTGTTTAATATTTATATAAATTCTTTGGCTAGTTATCTACAAGGCCCAAATTTGTATACTCCAATGAGAGGCAAACAAACAGCTGCCATCTTTATTTTATGAAGATGATGGCACAATCTTATTCCTGACACAGGTTGACCTTAAAACAGCACTGAAGGTCTCGGATCAGTATTGTAAGAAGGAGTTGACCAAAATCATAATACTTTCATATAACATTAAAACTTATAATTGGTACATGGATAATCATAAAATCCAACAGATCAAACATTTTAAATATCAAGGTGTAGTGTTCCAAGCCTCTAGGAACAAATCTCAAATAACTTATGCTTCCAACATATAACAATGCAGCTGTCATTTTAATACTGCACCAAAGCCAGTGAAAGTGCTTTATTCCAGCTGCTATTAAATTGTTCAATGCAAAATCTGCTGCCCAGCTATGTTATTGGACATAGCTGGGATCTGATTCTAGTTTTGCATCTTATGAAAAAATGCAGGCTGGGTTTCTGAAAATCTTGTTTATGACACCCAGATGTGTGCCCAGTACAGGATTCAGGCTGGAGTCAGGACTCACCAAGATGGAGGCCAGGATTTGGCAATTAATTCTACTTATATGGCTAAAAATCAGCCTGGCTTCAAATAAGTTGATTGTCCTAATTAAAAGGGATAAATATAAATCTAGAAAGTGGATGCATGTGATAAGTAAAATAAGCCTAATTGGTCTGTCTCCTGAGTTTCTGTTAAATTAGGGTTTGGATAAGGCCAAGGAATTAATTAGCTGACAGACTGGAGACAAAGAGTTACAGTATGAGCTGACCCATATTACAAGGATTCCTTGGCCACTGAAGGAAATAGAGGCTCACACCTCCAAAATATTTGTATTCTCTTACTTACTCCAATTACAGATGGGTTTTTACCACGGCTTGTTTTAACACTCTCCCTTCTATCATTTTGGAGGACAGGCTCAAAAAAATTCCAGTATCAAACATGCAAATGCCTATGTAGATCAGGTATGATTGACTGAAATTATGGAGCATGTTTTTTTAAAAAATGTACTTTTTACTCTGACTTGAAAGGATGGCTACTTCCACCATTATTAAAGAACTTCCCTGGTTACCCTGAGGAATTTAATGTAAATTATAGTTCACAGATATGCTAAAATCATCTATTCTGTGGTAAATTTTTGCTACCTAGACTGTGAGATCACTGTGAGATCACCATCACAGGAGAGAATGACCACCTGTAGCCAGATTTGTTAAATGTTTTAAGATGATTTACATTTTACTCATTATACTGGATCTCTGATCTGATCTGATCAATGACAATGATTATGACATTCATAAAATATAAAGTTTCTGATTTAACTTTAAACTTTTAGAAATTTAAACTTTCTAGCTTTTGTTCAATGACATTCAAATATTTTTAGATTCACCAAATTTCATATGCTGTATTTCTGATATCCAGGTTCCTTGTAATCCATGTTCTCATATAAATGCCATTTTTAAGTTATCAGAGACTTATAGGCATCACTTCTGCTTGACAGTAGCTTCTGTGATATTTCATTAAGTATTCTTAACAATGAATAATATGTATGGGTGGAGCAAAAACAGATGATCCAAGAAAGAATGGAAGTAGAATGTCTTATGAATCTATGCCTATTTACATTGGAACATGATAGCATGGAATGAGAGGGTACAAAAGTTATAATTCAATTACTAAATTAAATCACTGCTCTATCCTACAATCTCTGTGGGTCATAGATAGGCAGCAAAAAAAAAAAAAAAAAATGAGACCATAATTTCAATTCTTATGCTACATGAAAATAACTTACACTTATGCTAACAAAAATAAACATGAATACAACCTTTGTATTTACGGGATTACACCACCAGCCATTTAATCCAAACAGACTAAACATAATCTAGGGACAGCTCCTGCACCAAAAAGACCATGTAGCTTCAGTTCATGCTCTAACAAGTGATGCTCTCAATATCTAATCTAATAATCTAATAACTACCCTTCACCTCAGTGACCAATAAGCACTAATATGGTATCTGCCATTAAAGAGAACAAGCTGCAATCTAAATTATCTCCAGAGACAATACAGGCAAAGAGAACTGCTACATATGCTATATAGAAAGGCATACATGTCCAGCAAGTTCTATCCTAATCTAAACAGTGTTTTTCAGAAAAAAATGATGATGCTTAAGTATCAATCCGCAACAGGTGATATATCAGAAATATTATTTTAAATGTAGGAACATGATGGCTAAACTACAGCAATTAGTTCAAAGCAAAGGATCATTTCTGGAACTCTTTCCTAACCCTTTACTAGCCGTGGTCATAGGTTTGTATGTACTGGGAAGCAATCAGATGGAATGCATATGCTCTGCTCTGGGTTTTGTGAGCAGGAAGGAGAAGGGAGCAGGAATTAGAATGGATGTGTTTCATATTGCTTGTTAGAGATATTTTTTCAAAGTTTTTTTTTCTCTCCAGAACCCGCTGTGATCCAGCCCATTTTTTCAAGTCTTTCTTTTGCCAACCTTTTCCCTGCACCACATTTGGTCCAGTTCAGCTCAGTTTGTGAAGAGTTATAGAGCTGATGGATACAGTCTTGAGCCCCTTCACATATTCTTTTTCCAACTTTCTACCAGGCTGGGCAGAGTGAAAAGGAAAAGAAGCATTAAATAATCAAACTAAGCTAGTTAAAATTTTTAGCTAAACTCTTTTTGTGTGAGTGCATACACATATAAACACACACAGGCATATTCAAATTATTACAGAAAATTCTTGGGTAAGATAGGGGGAAAAACAGCCTTACTGCTTTTAGTTAATACTTGCAAAAAAAAAAAAAAAAACCTCTGTCCCATTGTCATTTCATTCTACTATTCTGAAATCCTGTCTTAAACTTTATATAAAGAAAACTGAAATAATCAGTACAAATTCCTTTCCAGACTGTACTCACATACCAATATAGAAAGCTGGAGATTTCACAGTCCCAGTGTCATCCAAAAGCATGAAAAACAGAATCTCAGCAAGCCCTAATTATCACAAGAATAGTTCTGCTTCAAGTTTTTTTATTATACCTATAAATCTTAATATGTGAAATAAAAAAAGGCATCCTCACAAATACAAATCAGCATTTTTCTCTTTGTTCAATAAAAACTTCTAAAACATTCCAAGGTTATTCAGTAGACTTCAGGGACGCTGTTCCATGCTTATTTTATTGACTGGCATTTGCATTACCGTTAAGTTTCAGCCTTTCCTCTCTTCTTAAAAAAGGCTTGAACAGGTTATTCTTATTACAATCTATTACATTTTAATTTACATTATAAATTATAATTCTTCAGCACTGGGATTTGTTTAATGCCTAAAATAAACGATTTCCAATTTTAAGAGTCAGAAACTCTGAAAGAGAAGTATCTTTCCCACTCATTTAGTAAACCATTCATCATAAAGAAATAGAACCAATTCCTCTAAATGTCTTGTACTGTTAGATATTGTAATTCCTAAAAAGAACAAGGTTTGATGAAGATTTGAAAGCATTGTGAAAGTGTTGCTAGTTAAACAGCATTTTTCTAGGATCATCTTTCATAAATATTTTTTTTTTATACATTAGCATTTCAATATTTACACTTCAGCCAAAAGAAGTGATAGGCTGAAATCACAACTGCTAAGACTAGGTAGGTATTGTGAAATTTAAGAAGCATGGCATCAGGGTTAGGGGTTAGGGTTAAAATTAAGTTAAAATGAAGAGAAAGATACATTTCTCTTAAATCCCCCCCCCCCCTCAGCTATTGATATGTTATTCCAACCATCAACAAGTTCAGCCATTACATAGAAGGTTGAAGCAGCTGTTTTATTCAAAAATTCTCCACAGTTTTTGCACAGCATAAAAACAAAGTTATACTCTCTTTTTGGGGGTTAATTTACTTCTGATTCTTTAGAAAAACACTTTGGATGTAAAAAAAAAAAAAGCTTATTAATGTACTACCAAAATCACTATGCATTGTTCAAGTCTTGAAAACTTGACATGGAAAATTAGACAATGAATATGATTTCTTTAACAGATTAAATAGTTTGCTAATGACAGAAATACAAAATCTTGACTTTTTTTTTTTTTTTTAAGTTGCTGGCTTTGACATTCCTCCCACATAAAATTCTCTCTACATTTTTCCCCATTTTCAAACATGCATAAAAAGGATGAGGAATAAAGATTAGTCCCTGCTATTAATTTTTACCTTGTCACAATCTCCTTCTGGCATCACAATTTATTATTTGATAATTTTATGAATTTAAAAGGTAAATATCCCAACTAACACTGAAACAAATAACGTCATCTCTCTTTCCTTGGATGGATGGATGGATGGATGGATGGAATAAAATATAACTATTTGGTAACTGAATTATTATTAGATTTTATCCGTGTGTGTGTGTGTGTGTGTGTGTGTAGTCAACTCAGTTGGTGGCAAACATACGTAACACTCCTGCCTATTCCCCCCACAACAATCAAACTAAAACTTTGCTCCAACATCCTAGGAACCAAAAATGTGTACACTGTTTAAACAGAATATAATTAAATGTAATTAACTCAATTCTAAAATATGTAGACCTAATTAACAAGTTATTAATGTCAACAAAACTTAAACATAACTTTTTAAACATCTTGAACAAGATATTGTAGCACAAAATGATTTTGTGTTTTAGTATTTTCTTTTCTGCTGTGGATCAGTATTGTGAAAACAGGAAAGAAGGTATTGTGAATTTCAAGTCTAACAGAACTGAGAAAATGCAACAATTATCCTATTGCCAGATTTTTGAGCAGCATCTCAATAATGGTTAATTGTTTTCATCATATCTGGTTTTGCCCTAACTCATCATTGCCTTTTCAAAGAAAATTCACTTTTATTTAGAGGTAAAGAGGTGGACCCAAGACCTCTCCTAAGATTTTTTTTTGAGCAATATACAGATGTTCCACTCTGATAGCCAGGCTGTAACTGTGGTCTTCCAACTCAACTATATTTATGCTATAGAACCTCATTATTAAATCAACATGTATGGAAATAAGCACCATTTAATTTAAGCAGACTTATTTCTGAGTAGGTATATTTGCTTACCAGGCATCCCCCCCCCCCCCCGCCATAATGAAAATCACCATGAAACAAGTTAAAGATTGAACAATCTAGGTTTATAATTTATAAGTAATATATAAAATTTAGCGTTACCATGCAAAAATTGAAGAACTTAATCTTAAATAAAAATGAATATAATTAAGGAATAGCAACAATGTGCACATTTTACCTATACTACAGAAGAGCCTACTTATTGCATCAAGATAAAAAACAATTTTCTTATTTATATTATGTTTCATACTAATGAAACATAATATAAACCTTTGAAAACAAAACCAGTATGATTAAAACTCATAGTTATCAAATTAAGTATAAATATAATAAATGTGGTTAAAATAATTTGGGATCTTTTTTCTGAGTTTCAGATACTTTGAAATCAGGACAATCATAGAGCACTTCTTATGTGCTTGTTTATTCTCCCCCCGCCTCATCCTCCCTTTTCTATATGTGTATTTTCAAACATTTATCCAATATTTTGATTTAGAAGTTAAATCTGAGGCACCCTTTTGTACAAATACTCTACTGTATTAAGGATTCTTCACCATGCTAAACACAGAATATACTTGGACGACTCTTAACTACAATCTCAACATTCCTGAAGATGTACTGTATTCAGTATCAATTAAAAATATTTTTCCAACCTTTTCCAACAGTACTGCTTGTTCAGTAGTTTATTTATATGCTTTAACAAGTATTTCATCAGTGACATGACCATTTTTATACTTTATCTGAAATGTCTGTGTAAAAAAAAGACTTATTTGAAAACAGATATGAAAGAAAATAAGTTGACAATGCAAAGTTTATGGCTGATTATGATCTTCACTTTTTTCTATGTATTTTCAACTATTCTACACAGGCTTGGAAGACAAGGGTCTTAGACCCATTATACACCTCCCTCTGTGTCAGACCTACAGATAGGAAATCTGACTTTCAGCTATGTCACTACTATTTCACACCTACATAAACAACAAACATAAAGTGGTAATGAATATTATACATCCATATTAATAGTCCAGACTACAACTAGATCAATACAATGTAATCCTACCTGTAAATGTGAAGTCATAAATTATTTAATGCTTGACTCATAATTTTAGCAAAAGGAGGAAATAGCTGAAATATACAATAAAAAACTGATATCCTAAGCTATTTTTAATCTACTTATGCCCTAATATGTTAATACCACTCATTTATCACAAGATAGTAACATGTATGCTGACCTAGCAATATAGCTTATTGCAAATGCACAACAGATACTCACTAATAGCTCAAAGTGTTATTAACACATCGTAGTGAGAATAAACATACAATGTGTTTTTAATGAGTTTAAAATGGGTTACTTTTCTGCGGCATCAGGAATGTTCTTAACTTCCGGACATACAGTGCACATTAGAAACTTGGTATGTTCTTTTTGATACTAACAATAAGAAATATTGCATCTAGACCTCATTTTTTGTTAGGAAGCATGAAAAAATGAAATCAATTTACCATATAGAAAGACAAGGATTTAAACTGCAAGGTGAGCAGATCACTTTATAAGGCCAAAAGATGTTGCTGAGCAAGAGATGCCAGTGACTCCAGACACCACTGCTGCTTGATAGGAGCTGTTTGCTTGATGAATGTAACCCTTTTATGAAGCCTAAGAAGACACTTCTCTTTCTTTCCCTATCCAATAATCTCTTCCCCTCCTCTCATCTCCATCCAGCAATTTCCTTTCTAGTGCTACTATCTGTTACCCTTACCCCATCACCTTCCTGATTCCCCCCCCCCCTTTTTTTGGCTGTTTATGTCCAAAGAAGAGAGGAGAACATATGTGAGTGAAATTGTATGTTACTCTGGGTGGAAGTGTTTTTTATGTGTAAGAGAAAGATAATGGATGGAAGGCTGTTCAGCACTTTGGATTCACAGGCAAAAATATTTGTTTGCAACTCATTAAAGTAGCCATATCTTTCCTCCAGAGCTCCATGGCTGTCAACTGCTGCATGATCCTTGGAAAACATACTTTTGGTTTAAGGAGCTGCAGACAGGAGCTACATTGTTCTGATATGTGCCAGGAAGCACAGTTTTCCTTTCACATTCAACATGCTGCATATTCACAATTAATCACAAATGCAGATGGGGATCAATTAGAAATTGGGGTAAATTATTTTACAATTAATTAATGATAATCCATAATTATTTTCTTATTTGTTTATTTCAATTCTGTCCTGTTTCCAAAAGTGGCTTCTAGCAAGCATGCATAGATGCATGTATTCTGTATAGCTGCTCAGAAGCAATCTGGAATGGAGCAAAAATACTCTTAAATGTGCTAAAATCTAATTCTTTTAATAGCGTAACTCCTCCTGTTTGTGTGCGTTCACAATGGTTAAAATGTGACTCTTCATTTCTACCACTTTCTTCTTTTTGTCATGGATCCATCCACAGTCACCTATATTAAAGGCCTTTTTTTCTTTTTCTCCTTACACGTATGTATTATCATCATCATCATCATCATCATCATCCATTCATTTTAGATCTTTTAAGAAATTCTACAAATATTTCTCTATCAATCTGAGTTTTCAGTATTTTTTACACACTAATAAAAGTATCTCTCTCTAAAATTGAGGCTCACTTTAGCTTTGTTCTCAGAAACAAAATATATGGCATAAGAATGAATGAAAAGTACATTTGGTCTAAATTTAATACAAAATTGTTTATTTCACTCTTCTTGAAATGGTATGCAAACACCACAACTCTTCAGCTTTTTGTGATGTGGTTAAAACACACTCAAGAAAAATAGTGTGTTTTAGTGAAAACTCACTTGCAAGATTTGCTCACAATCCATCTTTTCCAAATTTGGGGAGTACACTTTAACAACAGATTAACAGCTTTCAATCTAATGCCCCATGTTAAAATTTTATTGAACATACTGAAGGTATGGGAAAACTAGATATGATGACCAAATGTCTATTAATATACCTCTGGATGTATTGCATCACCAGCACAGAAAGGTAGTTTGCTAACCCTTTTACAACATCTGCAAAAGAGAACAATAGACCCCCAGAAGATTTTTTTTGGTGAATTAGTCTCAAGATTCTATGAATACATTTAACTTTGTTTTTAATCTAAGTCCACTGACTTGTTAGAATTGGATAGTCCAATTCCTCATACTAAATTTCTTTAAATTATCAATGCTTATCTTTGTAAGATTCTTCAACTGTCACTAATGCTTCATATCTTCATTTTATATTATATTATCTTCATTTCCTGCATGTTCTAATGCTAGCAGCTCCTGTATGCTAATTGTATTGTTGGTATTATATATAGTTGGGCTTTAATTATTTTTGGAAAATGGCAAGAATCAGAGACAATATAGTCTGTTATCTGAAAATTATTATTCTGCAGATGCTGCATTCATATGAAGACCATCATTCTTTTATTCTTCCCAGCAGAGTGTAAAGTTTTGAAGCTCCTGTGGTCCCTGTCAATCACACACACACACACATACAGTATAATACAAAGCCACTGTCCTAGACAAAACCCAGAGCATCCAGGAGTACATCAGTGACATGGCACCCACAGATGAGCTGCTGTGAGAATACCTGAGGCAGCGGCAGACATGGGAGGCAGTTCAAGCAGAAGTGTCATGACAAGACAAGACCCTGCATGGGATGTACCATCGACATTTGATAGTACATCTCAGATAGCCGAGATGGCTGACATTGGGAAATCCTACTAGTGGCTGGAGAGGGGCTGGACTAAAAGACAGCACTGAAGCACTGATCATAACAGCACAGGAACAGGCACTAAGCACCAGATCCACAGAAGCAGGGGTCTACCACACTAGACAGGACCCAAGCTGCAGACTGTGCAGAGAGGCCTCAGAGGCAGTCCAACACATAGTGGTAGGGTGTAAGATGCAGGCAGGAACAGCATACACTGAACAGCACAACCAAGTAGCTGGCATTGTGTACAGGAACATCTGCACAGTGTATGGACTAGACCCTCCCAAGTCTAGATGGGAGATTCCACAGAAGGTCATGGAGAACAGGGCTAAGATCCTGTGGGACTTCCAGATCCAGATGGACAGGCAAGTACTGGCCAATCAACCAGTCATCGTGGTCGTAGATAAGGACCAGAAAACAGCAGTGGTGATAGATGTAGCAGTGCCAAGTGATAGCAACATCAGGAAGAAGGAGTATGAGAAGCTGGAGAAGTACCAGGACCTGAAGGAGGAACTAGAACAGATGTGGAAAGTAAAGGCCAAAATGGTCCCAGTGGTGGTAGGAGCACTCGGGGCTATGACTCCTAAGCTGGGAGAGTGGCTCCAACAGATTCCAGGAACAACATCAGAGCTCTCTGTGCAGAAGAGTGCAGTGCTAGGAACAGCTAAGATACTGTGCAGAATCCTCAAACTCCCAGGTCTCTGGTAGAGGACTTGAAATTGAGGAAGACACACTCATAGGGATGAGAGGGGTTTTTTTTATGACACACACATAGTACAGTTGTGCTTCTTTATATGGAAATAAAGTGCTACATATACTTAACAGTGTCATAATTTGTGCATTATGACTAAGGGAGTAATTTCTGCTACAAATGTCTCTTCCTTTACTACAAACTAATAACACTATAATTTTCAAAAATACCAAACCCATAATTCCTAATTTATTACAACTATTTGTACACAGTATGCATTGCTATGAACTATTAATAAAACTTAAATGACTCTGATGCCTTCCAACATATATTTGTAGAACCTTACAGAATGTTTAAAAAAAATGGACAAGTTTTTTTTTTAAAAAAAACATGCTTATTTGATCTTATTGCAGTTATTTTATAGTGTTAAAGAAAACAGATGGGAATATGATTTATTAAGTCAAGCTATTAGGATATAGTTGTGTACACTGCACATTATACGCTACGTAAATAAAAGTCACATTAGTGCAATTTCTTCCCAGAAGTGTTCTTAAATACAAAAATCTATCTGCTAAAGTAATTTATATGAAGAATGTATATGTATATAGATTTCCATATACATATTTGGTGTGTCAATATTATTAGCGTGGCATGAGTCTGCGTTATTGTAATAGTTTAGTTTCAGATATCTGTGTTGTCTTCCATAATAGAAATTATGGATATTAAACTATTTTCCTCTAAATAACATACCCCAAAAAGAAAAGAAAATGCATTATATATGGATGGGGAGTAGCAAATTATATAATACAAGAATAGGCAACCTGCAGCATTTAAGCCACATAAAACAATAGCACTTTTGGGTGGCCTCCAAAATCCCAAGATTACATCAATGCTATTCTGCCAAATAAAATGATACTATTTTTTACTCTCTTGGAATGCAATCACCAAAATAGCTGGTTAAGTCTCTTAACTATTTAAATTAACTAATTAAAAATAACAACAGCCACCTACCCAAAAAAGACAAAAATATTCTGGGTCTTCCTATTCCAATAATACAATTACATCATTGTTGCATACATTCCTGGTTTTAAATGTCTTTTTCTCATTATTATTGCATTATTTAAAATTAAGTGAAATTCCATAAACTCTGAGAAATCTTTACAGGATGTATTTTTTTCTGTCACTATCCTTTTTCCTGGTTTAGAATCTTTTTTCCTCCTTTATTTCCTTATGTCTCTGTAACATGAGTAAGTGAAAGATAGAAAAGATGTAGAACAACAGAGCCACTTGGTTAATATTTAAACAAAGAAACGAGTTGACCTTTATTAAGTCACTTTAATAAAAACATTAATTAAAAAACCTGTTTATAAACAGGTTCACCTGATTCTACAATTTATCTATAGCTAGTTCATACTTGCCTCTTCTGGTACAAGATATATTTCTAACCCTCTCTCCCTGATAGAGGTTTCTCTTAGGCTACATTTATTAGACTCCCACCTACATGCATGCATACCAAATCCCTTTCCTCCTGTTTCTTTCTCCTCCTGAAATATAAACTGAGAAGAGTAACCTGCATTGCCATGCCTTAATTGAAAGTTCTACCACCCAATAATCACAGTCACTACTTCAAATTATGTGGCCCTCAGAAACTATACTTTAAAATTTGTTGACCCCCCAGACACACAAAAGTTGCTTGTCACATCATGAAAGATAAAATAGTAGGTGACATAGACAATCAATGAGAATTTTATCAATAAGGTATTATGAAAATTTGGAGGGCATGTATCTACACATAAGCTGGCTTTTTAAGGTCCACAACTGCTAAGCAATCTACAAAATTTCTTCTATAATAAGTTTTTTGTTTTTGTGGTTGTTGGGGTTAGGGTTTGATTGATTATGATGATGATTTATTAAGGAATATGATCACTCTTTTTGGATTATTTCTTTTATATCTGCATTCTATTGTATACTGCCCAGAGCCTTTTGAGTACATGGCATGATTTTTTTCATAAATAAATTACTGATCACAATATGGCCTATCGTTATCTTGATTTAAGTTCATATGTGAGTGGACAAATTGAACAGGCATCTCTTGTATCTCACTTTCAGATTCAGAGAGTGGTAGCTGTTCCTTTTCTAGAAACAGATTGTTTGAAATACTCTACAGGTACTAATTGAGGAGAGCCAGGGATTAGTGGTAAAAGCAGGTCACTCCAGAAGCTAGAATAGAAAATACTAGGTAGGACTATTTGAGATTATTCCTCCTCCTCTCTTAATTCAATCCTATTTCAGGACCAAGTCTCCAGGTTCTTTGATCCTGGGCTTCTGAGATGCAGATGGCATATTAGAAATAGTTATGACAACGCCAGAGCTTGATCTGGATAGGTGTAATGGTATAAAATTGCTTCCAGGTAGATGTCACTGACCCAGCAAAAGTAGTTTTAGAATTGCATAGCCAATTGTGAATTTTAGGGAAGCTTCTCTGGACGAAATGTAGTTCTGTTAGAAGACTAAAGGCTTATTCCTGCAATACAGGTAGTCCTTGACTTACAATCACATTAGGCACTGGAAAATTCATTGTTAAGTGATGGGGTCATTAAGCAAGGCATCACGTGACTGCACCCAATTTTATGACATTTTTTGCGGCGGTGGTTAAGCAAATCACAGAGTTTCCCATTGACTTTGCTTGTTGGAAACCAGCTGGGAAGGTCACAAATGGTGATCACTTTACCCTGGGACACTGCAACCATCGTAAATACATGCCAGTTGCCAAGCTCCCAAATTTTCATCACATGACTGCAGGGATGCTGGGTCAGTCCTAAGTGTGAGGACCAGTAATAAGTCACTTTTTTCAGCACCACTGTAACTTCAAATGACTTACAAACGAATGGCACTACCTGTAATGCTAAGAGGATTTTTTTTTTTTAAAGTAAAGCTGTAATGGCATGAACTAGAACTCACCAGATATCATTCCTAGAGGGAAATCCAAAGAGAATGTCCATCTGACGGTGCTTTTAAACCAATGAAGATCTTACAAGATAAAGCATGCACAACACAACAAAATGGTGTTCACAAGTTTCTCATTGTAATCTGAATATAATAAATGTGAGAATGTTTACCAGGAAAATCTAGCATAATAAAAATCTATCCAAAAAAGTGAGTATTTCAGAATATATTATTGCTGCAGATAGGGGTTTTTTTTAAAGAAACTGAGAGAAATGAAGAAAATATTTGCTTGGACTCACACATGGGATGGAGAATATATTCCTGGTGAAAGCTCATTTCTAGAATGTTCCAACAGTTGGTCTACATAGACTCAGAATAAGTATACATAATGTGAAAATAAAAGAATATTCATCCAATATCATCTCTTTTGTTTTATTCATTTTAACACAGTGGAATGTTCTTAATTGCTGGCTTCAAGGTGATTTTTTTATTAGACATGTACTTTTTTTAATTGAATAATGCAGACTACTCACTATAAAATATTCTACCTACCCTTGCAATTGATTTTATTTTGTCTTTCCTCCTACAATATTAAATTTTTCAAATGCAATTTTGATGTTTATTCTTTGTGAATTTAATTATCTTCAGAGGTGCTAAAGGTTGTATGGAGCTTCAAAAACCCATTTCCTAGAACTCTAGAGAACAAAGCAATTTTTCATGCTTTAATTCCATTTTTCTCCTTTCCCTTTTTCTACTGATGTAACTGTCAGAGAAATCACAGCTGTGCTGACAACGCAATACATGTTGAACTCCAATCCATAAAGACCTTTCCTACAGAGACCCAGAGAAAGAAAAGGTGAAAATTACCTATTATTCTGAATTACAGAAATGGGTCAAAGTTTGCCTCTTAGAACCTTGCCCCACTGCCAATGATATTAATCAGGATAAAAATAATGCTAACTCTTCAGGATATGTTATCTTCACATTCCCTACATGACACTTTGCTTAAATCTTTTGGTAGGAAGTACTGGACACAGTGGCAAATTAAAGATGGCCAGAGTAGCAATACTGAAACAGTTGTTGGTAATACTAGTTAATCTTCCCCTCAGACAGCTACAAAGAAAAAACTGCCACTTCCTCAAAAATTCACAATTCACAGCTAGAGATGTCACTATTGTCGTAATGAATCTTCTGCTGACATTTAGTACAAAGAATCTTTACTTCTTTTCTTTACAGGAAAAACAAACAGAAGTGTTCCTTTAACCAAACACTTTCCATTTGCATTATTTGAGGATCACTTGTTTGGTTTCTGGCCTATGAAGACAGTAACATTTTGTAAACCTGATCAAAAAAGCAAAATACGTATTCAATATTGAAAACAAGAAACACTATGATTGCGTCCAGTAACTTTTTTTTTTCCTTTTTCATAAAACAATTAAATCTTTAGATATAAAATTGTGTTGCATATATTTACCCTGTACCATAATCTCCTAGTCAGCTACTACATTATGAAAACAGTATTTCAAAAATTTGGAGCACACAGCAGGCCAAACTGGTATTTTCCAATTCTGTTTGATGATTTACCAGCAAGTTTCATTGGCAAAATTTATTTTATCTTCCTCCTTTCTAGATTAGTAAACAGACTAGATTTGCTCCAGCTATAATATTTCTTTTTCAAACATTTGAAGATAGCAATTGTATCATCTACTGTTTATTCTGTAATCTAAAAATATCCGATTCATTCATTCATTCATTCGTTCATTCATTCATCACATTTATATAGCTGCCCATCTCACAAATGTGATTATGGGCTGTGTACAATAAAAATAAACCATAAAAAGAAACAAACATTAAAAATAATTCTGTAATAAAACTTCATTATTATTATTACATAAAATTTTAATCTTTTTCAGAACTCCTTCTGTCCTTCTTCTGGGCACATTTCTGAAGATTAATCTTCTGTTAAAATGTGGTATCAAGAATTCAGCACAATATTCCATATGAGGACTTAATCTAAGCAGAATAAAGTAACAACATTATTTCTGTCTATATAAATTCTATTGGAACTGTTATCTAGTTAAGCCTAGTTTGAAGAAGAGTCCCTATTATGTATATGTTTTTTAAATGTTATGTGGTATCACTAATGTACAGAACAATGTAAATTCATATAGGAAAGAATACATGTCTTATAAGACTTTAATCTGACACCTAATTTGCAAATATACTGTATTATTATAAGAAAATAGGAGGATTGTTGTTTTATTTTGAGTCCACATTTTTAATGCAGTAACCAGATATGCAGTTTATAGGCTAATACATGGAATGAAATTAATTTATTGTTCAAAGTGCACACTTGAACTCAAAAATATCTATCAAATGAACTCCCTAATAGAGAACAGCGCATAGAAATTTACACCGTAATACATTTGTTACCTTTTGAAATGCTGCAAGGGTTTGGCTGATAATTAAGGAAAATTCTGCCATTGAGTTTACTTTACAACTGGCACTTACTTTAGCTACCTGCCTTTGATCAAACAATCCCATAGGAGGAAAAACCCTGTTCATGGATTTACATTTAATAAGTGATAAAATCAAAGAATAATTTTAGTGGCAGGACAACTTGAAAGTAAACCACCATTTCTATTACATAAACAACCTTCCAATATACCAGACTTCTAATTGCTCCTATATAATTTAGTGTTAACATATATGATGAAATCAGTACTTATGTATATCTTAAAGCTTTTATCTGTTTATTATATTTATAAGCTTTTTACCAAGGAACTCAAGGTGGCAAACATGAACATTTTCTGGCAATCTTTAATCAATTAATTCGGAACACTCAGGTAAATGAGATTGAACTGTGTAGTTCTATACACAGTGATTTACAGCTGATCATAAAATTACTCTGACACAGGAACATAGCCAGTAATAAATATTTATGGAAAATTAATAAAAGAAGTGATGCAGTTTTAATCTCTGTGTCAGTGACTTAATTCAATGTCCTTTTAAGCAGTAGGTTAAAATAATAAAGTAATTCAACTTTATCTAGGATTCCAAGAGCATCTTGCAATTTAAATCACATAAATACTATCATGCTAAGGCAATAAAAATCAACGGATTTGATGTTTCCATTATTTAGTCTTTTTTTAATGTAAATAGTAATCATCCAGATGGCTAATCAACATTTATTTTTCCAAAAAGAACAAAAAAGCAAAGGCAAAGTTAGCACAAAGTTAAAACAAAGGATATAAAAGGCATGCAAGAAATACTTGAATCATTCCAAGTTAATGCTAGACCAATCTTACTCAGGAAATAATTTCAAAGCTGAAGAGCACCACTGACAGTCTTATATCCAAACACTACATATTTCATTCATTCTTACTGGCAGACAACCCCAGAAAAGGCTGTCCAGATTAACACATCCTGAATTTTTATTTTATTCTAAACATAAGAGGAATTAGTTACAAAGTTTCTGTTTGTATGAAAAAAGAAGTGGCATTTTTAATCAAATAACTTTTGATTATGTTTGGGTTTTTTCACTCAAAGGTTTCTCAATTTTTAAACTAATTTCTGATCATTCTTTTTTGAAAATAAGATTTTACATAAACAGTAGAACAATGAACAGAAATAAGAGCAACAGTAAATCTTGCTAGTTGCTTTCAGCATGCTTCCTTTCAGAGAAAAAAATGGTCAAATGTATCTTGCGATGCACTACAAAATTTTATAAAACAGATATTTAAGTTTTACAACTGCTACACATACTTAGTAGTATTAGCACATACTCTTTACTAAGAGTTACATCCATAACAATCATATATTATATACTAGTACAGCATATTAGATACTAGCACAGCATATAAAAGCAACCAACAAACCAAAAAAAAAAAAAAAGAACCAAATTATACTTATGTTGATATAGAGTAAAAATATTTTCTTAGTGATAATATATATCAAGGGGGAGAAACAATTTGCTAGCTAAACAACACAGTTCTGCTTACTTGCACAGCACACACACAAAAATACACAAACTGCCAGCACTTGCTTTTGAAGTGTCAGATAACATTATTTCCAAGATGACACTGAAGGCCTTCATTGGGTATGCATAAGGTCAGTGAATATTAACTTCATTTACACTTGGCTGAGAATTGGATGGTATCAACAATAGAGGTTTAGATCCTCTGCTGAGTGGGGTTAGAAGCTGACAGAAAGCTGCCACTGAGGAAGATGGATGATCCTACTGGCTGACCCCTTTCCTTCTAAGTGTCACTGTTTGGGCCTCTTTTCTATCTCTACAACAAAAGACCCTCTCTGAGTTTCCCAGTGGCCTTCAGATTTTTAGGTACTAACAGGTCCAGACATTTTCATCGATTGGATTCTATACCCTTAAACACAAGAGTTTGTCCTTCTTTGACTAGCCAAGCCTTGGCACAGATGTCTTTTTATTTAGTAATTGCTTCAGTGCTGTCTGTTGGGAAGGATGCAGTCAGACAGGCGAACACCATGTCAACACAGAAAATGCTGCAGTATTTATCTCAGTTTCCCAGTGGCATTTTGAAGAAACCGATATGTGGCATGACTGCAGAATTTAACCCATATGTAGCTCATCTGCTTCTTAACTGCACTTACAGCTGAGTTTCCTGCAAGCAGGCTTTGATGTTAGAGATCACCCCACCAAAATGCTGCTATGCTTGTAAATTAAAAAAAGGAAGACCAACGCCTTGTCCTATTTTTTTTTTTTAAATAAAGCCATTAAACTCACCTGAAAACCCAGTAAGAAGTAAGAGAGTTCAGGTTACAAGTTGTAGTGTTAGTTATACAAAGGAGCAATTCTACATTCAAAGAAAAATACAGTCATATTAAACACTCTGGCCTAATATAATTTATTAATTATAATAAATCAGAAATTGTAAGCTGGAGTCAAACATCTATATGCTGAATAATTATGTGAATATGACCAAACTGAAGTCTTCAAATGAGAAAACCTTTGTTTTGTGGTTATGTTGATGCTATATTTCTAATTTATTTATTTTTTTGACAATTTCCAAGCAGCTAAATCAGGTTTCTTCAACTAAATTCTAAGGAGAACTGGAGGGTTGATCATTGGGACTAGCTTAGGAAGCAGCAGGCTTTTCTTCCTGTTCCATATCAAGAACACACTGGGCTACTGTAGGAATTGAATAGCTCCTACATGAAACAGATTAAAATATAAACCAGATGTTTTGTTGCTATTATTGCTACTGCACTTCACTTGCCCAATGATACAGAAGAAGCTTCTACTTTGTAAAAGAGACATGAAGTATGAAAGCCACTACCACAAAATAATCCTTTCACTCACTATAATCATAGAAACAATGAAGGTAGATGAATCCATGGAGCAAACTAGAACAAAACAAAATAATATAGAACTGGAGGAAAATTCATATTTCTGCTTGTCAAAATAAATACACTTAA